>JAKSZU010000019.1:23561815-24276815 GCA_026018925.1 Tupaia tana
AAAGAAAGCCAAAATATGTAATCAGTAGAACTAAATTTAAGTATAATTACATATAAAATTAAAATTACTTCTGCAAACATATATTTACAGGTTACATTTAAAACAATAAGTACTGCTATGTATATTTTCAAAATACAGTCTATAATTAAGGAAGATTGAAATGAAACATAAAAGGATGAGCTTCTACACCTAAAGTACAAAGAACTCTATATGTTCAACATTCCTCTCAAGACAAAACAAAATTAAGTTCTGGAAAACACAAAAAATGGAGATTTTGATATCATATTGATTTTAGAGCACATTACTAAGGAGTCAGCAGTTGACCTGGTGGTTAAGGCACTGGACTCCTACATGGCCAATCATGGTTCGAGTTCCTGACCTGGCAGCTTGCTTCCTCATTGTCTCTCTCTGTCTCTCTCTCTCTCTCTCTCTTTGGTAAGTGCATGTGTTCTGTAGCAAATTAAAAAAAAATAATAATAATAATCAATAAAATTAAATTAATTTTTTTTTTTTTTTTTAAAAAAAGAGCATTACTAGGGACCAGCAGTTGGCGTAGTGGCTATGTCGCTGGACTCCCACGTAGTCGACCGCGGTTCGAGTCCCGGACCCAGCGGCTTAAACTCATGCCGGGCGCGTGTGCGTGCATGCCCAGGATCCCGAGAGGAGAATGGAGGAGAAGGGATTGCGGCGTGGCCATCCCCCCTGGGGGGTGATTTCCTGCTTTCTATCTCTCTGTCTCTCTCTGTCTGTCTGGCGAGCGCACGCGCCCTATAGCAAAAACCTCTCCAAAAAAAGAAAAAAAAAAAAAAAGAGCATTACTGACACCCTAAAGATAGCTCAAGACCTCTCCAAGGAAGGAATACTAAAAAAATGAATAAAAAACTTAGGTTGTAAGCAAATATGAATACTCTTATTATCCAAAAGAAAGTTGAGAGTAAGTGATGATGCCAGCTCTCAGGTTAATGAAATAAATCTCAGGTTGTAGCCATTTGAAAAAACTGGACTCCAGCTTAACCACTAAAATAATCAAAGGCAGCTGGGTAGCACCAGAGCAGCAGACACTCCTGTCTTCAGACAGAGGCAAACCCCAGCCCCCTCTGGAAGGAAGCACCCAACAAGCCCTCAAAAGTAAAAGTCTGTAAGACTAAAACTGGCAAATTTGTCCTTCAGTTATTGAATTATAAACTATTGAGAAACTGAATACAAAATAACTATTTATGAGATTCTAAAGCAGGTAGTATAAGATAATAAAAGAAGAACAAGAGTATATCAATATTACTCAAGCAGATATGGAGAAATCATTGGAAATTATAAATATAACTTTTGAAAAGAAAAGCATGGCTGTGGAACAAAAGAGCAGATTTGACATAGTTGGAAGGAGACTTACTGAACTGCAAGACAGACCTAGTGATTTATGAGAGGTTAAAAGCTAGACAATCAAGTGAGCAGGCCTAATGTATGTCAAACCATAATTTCAGAAAAAGAATAAAGAACAAAAGAAAAACAATGACACTGACAGAAACCATTCCAACTGAAATAATGAAAGTAAAAATGAAATGTCATCTTCAAAATAATTAGACAAAAGAACCGTCAACAACATAGACCTGCATATTCTAGAAACTTGGAAATTTTCAAGAATAGGAGCAAACTAAAGTTAATTTCACACAAACAAAAACTGAAAAATGTTTCTTCCAACATATACTTGTTGAGAAAATGTACTTCAGGAAGCAGTAACTCAGGAAGAAAGATAATGACCACAGTCTAATAAAAGAGAAATACATTAGAGTAGAATAGATTGGCAGTCATAAAAAGGCAGTCATATGTTGCTTATAAGAAAATTTAAATAAGGGACCAACGGATAGCATAATGGTTACATTGCTGGACTCCCACATAGTTGAACCCAGTTCGAGTCCCAGAGCTGGTGGCTTAAACTTACACCAGGCATGTGTGTGTGTGTGTGTGTGTGTGTGCTCAAAATCCCAAGAAGAGAATGGAGGAAAAGGGATTATGGTATATTTCTCACTTTCTGTCTCTCTCTCTCTGTCTCACTGGCAAGTGCATGTGCCCTATAGAAAACAAAACAAAACAAAACAAAACAAAACAAAACACTCTTAAAAAAAAGAAAACCTAAATAAAATGTAGGACAGAACATAGACCTTTACAGGAAAAAAAAAATTAAATACTCTCTTCAAACATATATGACGTATTTACCAAAATTGACTGTTTTGTGTTTCAGAAATCACATGTTCACCAATTTCAGAAATCGATAATATATATAACATATTTTCTGACTATAGGTTAAGTTAGAAATCAATACCAAAAAGATAACTGAAAAATGCTTTTTATGGGGTAGGGGGTGGCAGTAGGTAGCATGGTGGTTAAGGCACTGGACCCCCATATGGTCAACTGTGATTTGAGTCAGGTCTGCAGCTTGAAAATTGCACCAGGCACCTGTGCATGGTGCTCAAAATGCCAGAAGGAGGATAGAGGAGAATGGATTGTGGCATGGCCATCCTCCCTGGGGATGATTTCTCTTTCCCTCTCACTGTCTCTCTGAAGAGCATATACACCCTATGGGAGGGAAAAAACTAAAAAAAAAAAAAAAAAAAAAAAAAAAAAAGTTTTGTGGGGTCAGCAGATGGCATGATGGTTGGTACACTGGATCCCATATTGCTTACTCTATGGTTTGAGTCCTGACCCAGTGTCCTGAAAAACATGCTGTGTGCCTGTGCATGCAGGCCCAAAATCCTGAAAGGAGAGTGGAAGAGAAGGGATTGCACATGACCTTTCCCCTGGGGAGGGGGGAAGATTACTCACTTTCCCTCTCTCTGTGTCTCTTGGGTGAACACATGCACCAATGTGCCCAGAATCCTAGGAGGAGGATGGAAGAGAAGAGATTACATAGTGGCCACACTCCTGGGGGCGGGGGGTGGGGGGGGGGGGGGTGGGCGGTGGCGATTTCTCACTTTCCCTCTTACTGTCTCACTGTTTCTCTTTGGAGAGCGCTCATGCCTTATGACAAAAACCTTAAAAAAAGGCAACTGCCAAAATGCTACAGCAAAGAATATCTTTAATAGTAAAATAAAATAGTTCCTTCAAAAAAATCAAGAACGAACCAAAAATTCCTGTGAGCTTCTATTTAAAAATATTAGACTATGGGCCTGCAGATGGCATGGTGGTTAAGGGCGTTGTACTCCCACTTGATTCCAGTTCAAGTACTGGAACTGGCGTGTGTGTGTCTCTCTCTCTCTCTCTTCCTTCTAGTGAAAATTAAAAACATAAATGAATAAATAAAGTTAAATAAACTATTTAAAAAATAATATCGGAAGTTGAGAAGAATTGATTCAAACTGGAACATAAGCAATATTCAATTAACTAAAACCCCAAGTTAGTCATTAATAATATAAACAAAATTCTACCAACTTCCTCGATATGAGATTACTGCAACTTCCCAACCCACTTCACTATATTTAACTTCACTAGCCAGGTGATGAAAAATCCTCAGTGACTTTAACGGGTTACTAGGGTTTTCCTCAACTCTCTCTCGTTCAGAAATCTAGTATCAGTTCAGGTTGACCAGTCACCCCCTTGATCAGAACTCGTAGGTAACAGAAAGAAGAATGAGACTGTATTTTACACTGGCAATGCCTCAGCTCTAAATTACAGAGGTGTCTTCATTTATTACTCAGTTTAAGTATCTCTGTTCCTATTTAACACAGCACAGATCGATTCCAACGCTGGAACTGAGATTATCCAACTTCATAAAGCGTAGCCTTTCGCTATTTAAGATAAGATCATTCTTTGATCTTCGTGCTTCAGTAATGGTGTGAGTTTCATAAACATCTTTTTGTTTCCTGAAGGAGAGACCAACTTCCGGGTATTAACTGAAAGAGTGCGCCACCTCTGTCTCTAGAAACTCCTTAAGCCACTCTAGTAATTATCCACCCTGGATGTGGCAACAATAGCTAAAATACTATTCTTTTGTTTATTCTTAAAGCTTATGATTTTTCTCTTTTGTTCTGTTATTTTTTTGTGTGTATCTCTTACTCTTTATAATATCTGAGCTACAGTAGCAGCTATACCACATTAAGCACATGGTAAATACCCAACTGAACTTTAATTAGATTCTTATAATGCAAATGAAAATCGCGATGAACATCATGTGCACAGCAAGTAGCCCCACCATTCTATAATGGGCATCACCTTAGGCCTCTGGGGTATGTGAAAGCACCGTTAATAGCAATATTGTTAACCTCGTAACACTGAGGCTGAGAAGCTCGCTTGCCATTGTGCAGCAGGATGTGATAGACGTCCTGAATGGGGCTCCAGGAGGGAGCAGAGAGTTTGGCTTCAAGACAATGACTGGTGGCAATCCGTATAACAGAAATAGAAGTCTTAGTGTTATTTTTTTCACTCTCCCTCTGTTCCAAAATGTGTTTCATTAATCTCCCAGCACACCGTCTGAAATCTGAAATTCTTTTGCCTTCATTTTGACAAGAATATGAGACTGAGCATAAGGCAATGAAAGAAAATCATGACAGAGTAAGGTTAACAGAATCTTCAATGCTGTTTTGTTAGCTACAGATTGTGTTCACTGCAATAATAATTTTCTTTTTCTGTGATTATACATGGGCTCTATTATTTATGGTGACCTAGCAACGAAGTCGATGAGTTACTTTTTCTCATCCTTATGAAAATGTGGTTCTTAGTTTACTTAATGTGCTTCGTGGATTCTTCTCTTAATCGTCATTTACAGGGCTTTAATCATGAGGCTGGGATTTTGTCTTTCTTTTCTTAAGTATTTAACAGAAAGTCAAGATGCCAGATTCCTTTCTGATGTCTAATGGGGCTCTCAACCAAAAGCTGAAGGAATCAGTCTCTGTTCATTTGGTTTTTCTTAGTCAGTGGAGTTATGATGTGGTAACCCAATCAAATTTCTGACTCTTGGGCCCTAGCCCCCTTCTAGAAGCAATTTTTTTCCTAGGTTTGATCTATCATCAAACTGTTTCACCTGGCCCTGACCATTTCTTGATACCACATTTGTTCCTCTTCTCTATGTCTCGTATCATAATCAGCCTCCACACTGGTCTGTTCTGAGTGAGAGTCATGCAAGGCTAATCTGGATGACACAGTGGATTCTCCTCAGGACACAGTGGGAAATAGGGTTGAGAAAGCATGTCAAGCCTACATTATCACAAAATGGCAAATCCCAGCATTTTTCTGATTCCCTGGACATTGTGATATAGATAATAACCATCAGTAAAGGGTTGTAAGGCCCAATAATTGCTCAAATGATTGACTTAGACATGTTATAAATGGAATATAGGGTCGTAAGGCAGAGACTAAGAAGCTGTCCATTACACAACTCCATAAAGTGCCAGAAATTTCCATCAATGGCATGTGCTTAGGATATGTTACATAGTTGCCCTTATCAGATATTTTGGGGAAATATGCACCTAGTTACCCAGTTTTTCAGAAAAAATTCAAAGCAATCAAGTTTCTTTTATTTTCATTTTTTTTCTTTTTTTTAGTAAAATTTTGGAACAGGAAACTGAATTAGGACACTACTGTGATTATAAACAAGATGATAAGTGTTAGGTTAGGGTCTAGCAGTGAGAATATAAAGACAAAAGTATATAACAAAGTCACTATAAAGCAAGAAACAACAAAATCAAGACTCAGTAGATGCAGGGAGAAAGAGGAAAATAACCAAATGGTTTATAGTATGAAAAATCTAAGATTGCCTTACCAGGTGAACTGAGCAGATGAATAAATGTAAAAGGCAGAAGATGGATTTTCTGTATGTTGTGTTGTAGGCAGACATAGAAATAGAGAATTGTCTTCCGACTCTTAATCAAAGACAACCCATTATTTTATCATGATTTTCCATGAACAAACTTTTGATTTTCATTTTACTTTACTTCTAGAAGACAAATTACAATATGACTGGCACATTTTTATTATTTTTAATTTGCTACAAGGCATGCATGCTCACTATAGGAAGACAGAGAGAGAGAGAATGTGAGAAAGCAAGCCACCAGTTCCAGGATTCGAACCAACATCAGCCATGTGGGAGTCCAGCACCTCAACCACCATGCTTCCTGCTGGCCCCTCAACTGTAAATTTTAAAGTCAATAACAGATGTACTTAGGAAGGAAGGAATCTAACTAATATATATTTGTTTGTTTTGTTTTTGCTTAGAGTACATGCACTCATCACAGAGTGAAAGAGAGAGAGAGAGAGGGAAAATGAGGAATTACCCCCTAGAGGGGATGTCCATACCACAATCCCTTCTCTTTCAGTCTCTTCTCAGGATTTGGGCATGCATGCACATGCACCTGGTATGATTATCCAGCCACTGGGTCTAAGATTCAAACTACACAGCTGGCCATGTGGTATGCAGTGCCTTAACCTCCATGACACCAACTAGCCCACTACCTAAGTTTTTTAAATGAGCTTACTTAGCCAAAGACTATGCTGAAACCTTTACATGCTATTTAATCAAAGCCTCATGAACTCATATATTTTCTCCATTTTACAGATGAGAAAATTGGTTCAGTGAAGAGAATTACATTCCCAAGCTCCCATTGTAGAAAGTTACAGGGCTGGGATTCAAGTCCAAGTCTAACTACAAAGACATTCTTGTCTACTCAGTGGATAATGTCTCAATATAAGTAGTTCTCTGATGAGACTGCTGGATAAAATAAAAACTCATTTTTCTTCTTGACTATATTACTCTATTGTTAATACAACATTGTTCGATAAATTCCATTTAGTGAACTGGGCACTACTAACTGAAACTCTGAGTGACAAAATTAGATCTCATTAAGTTTTACATGGAGGGAAGTTTACCTATGATCTTCGAGAATTACCACTGAATGGCTCACTGGGATAATTATCACCAGTTGGGGACCATCTGTTCCAATGTATCATAGTCAAATCACCTCAATACTAACACAAATTGTGTTTCCTCTAAAAAAGAAGAAAGAGGAAAAAGAAACAAAGAAAGAGAGAGAGAAAGAAGAAGAAAGAAAGAAAGAAAGAAAGAAAGAAAGAAAGAAAGAAAGAAAGAAAGAAAGAAAAGGAGGGAGAGAGAAAGAAAGAGAGAGAGAAAGAGAGAGAGAGAGAAAGAAAGAAAAAGAAGAAAGAAAGACCCACAGAAACTATTTTGCCTGGCTTAAGCTTAGAGTGAGGCTTCCTATGAAGGGGGTTATCTAGATTCTAAATGTTTATTTTTTTTCATAGTTGAGAACTGAAAAGAATTATTTTATAGTGGAGGTGGAGGTTTGGGATATTTAAATAGTGAGAGTAATTCAAGTGTGATACTTGCAAATTCACTAATGGGTGTCAGGTCTGTGCCTAGGCAAAAAGTCACAGTAAGGCTTTGCCCTAAGAGCTTTCATTTAACTAGAGGACCCAAAAAAGAATTAGCCTAGCCCTGTCTGTCAGAAAATCACATGTGAGTCTATAAATTTAGCTAGTGAATGAAAACTTTAAAAAACAGGAGGAAAGATATCCAGTCATATCAATAAATTTTAAAAGAAAGTAGAAATATACAAAATGGCCTGTATTGTGTAGATGTGCAGAAGCACCATATGTTTTCCCCTCAAGGTTTTCTGTTTTGACCATAAAAGAGAAAAATGAAACTGGAACTAATAGATTTTGAAGGAAAATAACAAAAATATGGAAGTATATTATCTGTATAGAAAATGATATAGAGCTTTAGGATCTTCATTTTTTTAAAGCTCAATCTGTGAACAGGTAAGGAGGGGGCACCAGCTCAAAGTTGTCGCAGCCTGAAATGACAAGCAAAAGTTGCTTTGGGTCATGCAATGTTCCAAATACTCCTGAAGTCTTCAGAAGCCCAAATCACTGAAGTTGCAGGGAGCACTCAGAATACTAATGACCTTTGGAAATATCCAAAGTCACTCCTAACTCAGATGGAGAAAATACACTGGGTGTCCTCACGTTAGAGATTCTCCAAAAAGTAACGTGTTTCCACAACAAAGGAGAACACAGCAAACAGTTCTGGTCTTAGACGGGCCTCTGGAGCTAGGGAGTAAAAGGGCTCGTGTGGCATTTGCTTAATAAGGGAAGCCTACATTTTATTAAAAATTTAAACATTTCCTATTCAGTCCTTTCACTTCCTCTTTTGTTGTCATACTTCTGGCCTCCTCCTCTTCTCCCCTTCTTTCCTAGAGTAAATAACTCAGGATTGGGTACCCTTCAAAAGTTCCTGGGAAAGTGGAGCCAAAGTACCAGTTTATTTTAGTGCAATTTTGTTTTTTAAATTCATGCAGTTTTTTCATAATGCACACTTTTCCATACACTTTTTGAAGACTCTTCCCTGTTTGTATTTTACAAAACAAATGTCACCACAATACATAGATAAAAAAGGCAACAATAAGGTATATACAAATATTACTTCTTTTTTAAGAATTATTTAATTTTATTTATTAATTCATTTATTTTAATTTGACAGAGAGAGGCAGAGACAGAGAGAGAGGGAAAGCAAGAAACAAGCTACCAGGTCCAGGACTTGAACCATGGTCAGTCATGTGGAACTGTCTAGGGCTCTAACCACCACACTACCTGCTGTTCCCCCAAGTGTTACTTCTTTTGTAGCTTGATAAGAATTAAAGGCTTGGGACCAGCCATTGGCATAATGGCTATGTCACTGGACTCCCATGTAGTTGACCATGGCTTAAGTCCTGGACCTGGTGGCTTAAACTCACACTGGGCGCGTGTGCGTGTGTGCCCAAGATCCCTGAGAGTCTGCAGGGGCCCCTAGTAGACATGAGGCCCCTCCCTTCCCCTGAGGGTTCAACTCAAATTTCTGTTACCTGGCCACTAAGGGGAGAAGGTCTTCCTTTATTCCAAGCTGATTACATCGGTCTGTGTCGCCTTTACATTTCTCTAGACCACTCCTCACAGGAGGACCTCTCTGCTACCTGAGCTATAAACCTACACACCACATACTCTATTTTATGGGTGATCGCTTCTTACCTTTCATATTATGTGCCAATACCAGAGCACCTAATTTTCTGATTAAATATATGTTTAAATGATGAAATATCTCAGGAGAAACAGCATGTAATTCAGGGACTTGTATAGTGATTTTATAGTAGATGCTAAAAAAAAAAATGTAATTTTCCCTGCCTTTATAGAGTGCTCATATTTTAGTTTTCACATCTGCCTGGAAAAGAGCAAGGAGCATCAGGCATTCCTACAGAAGGAAAATGGAATCCCATTAAAAATAACCAAATTTGGAGTGTCATGGAACAAAACACTCCTTTACTGATGACTGCTCTTTTGAGAAACATGAGCAATGATGTGATAAGGTAAAAGGAAAAAATAAGAATGCTTCGAAGTGGTTTTACAAAGGCATGAAATGACATTTAACCCACCGCATAAGCTTAAGCTACGGCAGGCAAATTTTGCATAGAAACTTCAACAAGTAAGAGTAGTCAGTGAGATAACACTGCAATGCGATTTCTGTAGTCACTGAGGATGTGACTTGAATGAACTACTGAATACCTATCTGTACCCCAAGAGTAAGTAAATATGTACTTCATGTTGAAAATATTCCAACCACAGGCAAAATAAAGGGTGGGATGGGAGCAGGGACACAGCTGAATAGTTTTGAGTATCCATGGGGTGCCCCATCTATCACTTTGCCTCCTAAAACTGTGATTCTACACCTTTCCACCTCCCTCTCCCAGGGCACTTTTATCTCAAGTTCTCATATAACGAATCTCTCACTCTGTTCTCTGCTTACAGACATTTAAAAGTATAAAGCCAACTTTTTGAGCTATTTTTATAAATGTGACATTGTGCCCTTCCCACATAACCTAGTTATTACAACACACAATTTTGGATGGAAGAATCCTTTATCTGGCCTGTGGTTAGAATATTTTCAACATGAAGTACATATTTACTTACTCTTGGGGTACAGATAGGAATGTCTAGTGTTATTCATTATGATGCTGTTAATAATATTTTAATTGCATATACTGCATAAATACTTCTGTTCAGATTGATGTGATCTAGTATCAATAAAATTCATCTTAAACTTCTGCTGCGGAAGTCTTTTTGTGTACTTAATTATTTCATCAAAGAAAAATTGTCAGGAATTTCTTCTACCTCCCCACCAGCACCTCCCCTGCCACTATTGGAAGAGTTCTCACTATAATAATAAAAAAAAAAAAAAAAAAAAAAAAAACAAAGAATCATTACTGAAATAATGAATCACAACTGAACTGCCCTGGCCTAATTGCAATATGTAATTATAGGTTGCTATACAATTAGAACCATTTTATTTTAATAAGCCTCCGCATGTCTGAGTACCTAATGCCTCTCATGGGGTTAGATGAAAAGTACAGTTTTTTTTTTTTTTTTTTTTTTTTTTTTTTTTTGAGAGATTTTTGCTGTAAGGCATGTGCACTCACCAGAAAGACAAAGAGAGACAGAGAGACAGAAAGCAAGAAATCACCCCCTGCCCAGGAGGGATGGCCACGCCGCAATCCCTTCTCGTCCTTTCTCCTCTTGGGATCTTGGGCACGCATGCACATGCACCTTGCATGAGTTTAAGCCACTGAGTCCAGGACTCGAACCGCGGTCAACTACATGGGAGTCCAGCGATGTAGCCATTATGCCATCTGCTGGTCCCTAGTTCAGCCATTTTTCTCTTCCTTTTATACACTGCTATTATTAAGAAAGGAGGAAGCAAACCTTTACAATCAGAGCAGTGGCTGCTACATCACAAGCTAGTGTAGCACCAGGCATTCTGAGGCGTCTCCCTCATTTCGCCTGCACGGTGTTGCAAACACAAAAGCACTGCTCCCAGTTCGATTCCATACAGAGTCAGAGCGGAAGTCTAAGAGAAAACATGAGCTGCAGTTCTAAGGCAGAGTGTTTGCTCAGAGAACTGCTAATTGTCAGCCGGACACACTGCTCTCCTGGGACTGACAACATGACAGTTAGGTGGTGGGAATGCCTGTCACCAGGGTCTTATGGGACTCTTTTAGGAAAGAATTATGAAACTAAGAGCGTCTAAAGGTACACTATGCGCTGTAATTGCATTTACAGCTGATGAGGGCTTGAGTTGATATAATGCAATTTTTTTTCCCCTACTTCAAATACCACTAATATTACTGCAAGAGTGTTGTGAATCTTTCTGAATATTTTCTGAAGTCTTATTTTACCGAGATAAACCTTTTGGTGACTTTTAAAATCTGAATTGTTAAGCTAAATAAGAGATGTTTAATTTCTATTTAAAAATAAAACTCAGATAGAATCCTTAAAGATTTCAGTATTTAATTTCACTGGGAACATAGACTTTTGTAACTTGAAAGTTAAAGTGAAAATGTATGAGCAATTGGGGCCAGTATTTAGCATGGTGGTTAAGGGCCTTGACTTCCACATGGCCTACTGTGGTTTGAGTCCTAGACTGGGTGTCTTGACAATCACGCTGAGTACATGCATGTGTGTGTGTGTGTCCAAAAATCCCAAGAGAAGAATGAAGAGATTGGCCATCTCCCCTGCAGGGTGATTTCTCACTTCCCCACTCTGTCTCTGTCTCTCTCTCTCTCTGGTGAGCACATGTCCCTTCTTTAAAGTGAAAGATAGTAGAGAAGACCCAGTAGGTCTTCTCTTTCTCAGTAGGAAAGGTTCAGGTAAGGTTATTGATGAACTGAACTATGTAGAGATGTAGGAGAGGGCACTCCAGGAGGCAGAAACACCATGCAGACACAAGGCCAAGAGATTACAGGGCACACAGACAAGAGGTGGTTAACTCTACCCCCATAAGTCTGTCAATCATATTTTCACCCTCCCCCCTCCAAATAAAAGGATATTAAAATATTCTAGAGAAACTGACTTCATCCAAGAGTAGACCAGTCAGGTACTGATATTTCAGAAT
Source organism: Tupaia tana (assembly GCA_026018925.1). NCBI lineage: Eukaryota > Metazoa > Chordata > Mammalia > Scandentia > Tupaiidae > Tupaia > Tupaia tana. The sequence continues at coordinate 23,573,736 of JAKSZU010000019.1, forward strand.
TTCCTAAACAGGAAATGGCCAGTTCTTATCTGTTCACCCATCCTGGAAACCCACCATTAACTGTCCGGTTTGTGTAGACAAAGCCTCCAATCAGTATTTTTCTGTCCTTTCTTAAATACGGGCCTCTAAAAACAGATCACTTGGCTTTAGAAAAAATGCTTAAAATAAAGAAGAGAAAAAGAAAAAAAATAATTAGAAAAATGAAACGAGGCAGGAAACAGAAGAAACCTTCAAATTCTAACTAATGTGCTCATGAAGAAAAAGAAAAGTGTTTTTAACCACGAAGCAAAAAGAATGATAAAAGCAACAATTAGGTCATTATGAAAAACTCTTGAAAATTAAAAATAAGTTATTAAAAATTATTTTTAAATTCAGGAAAAAAAGGAAGAAGGTAAAGAAAATCTCCCTAAAATAACAAAAGGGAAAAGAGAATTAATCCAAGAGGTCTGGCATACAAATAATATTTTTACAGTAAAATAAAATAGAAAATCTGGGGAAAAGAAAAACTAAAGGAAAAAAAAAACACGACAGGTTTTATGCAAGAATAATATATTTTACATTGTAAAAAAAAAATCAGAATACGTTCATTTCTGTTTAAAAGACAAACAATTTAAGAGTCACTTTACTATCAAATTTCTGAGTAACAGAGATAATGAAAAGATCTTAGAAGCTTCCACAGAAATGTTGTTAGTCAAAGTAAGGTGGGTTGTGGCTTCTTGTGGTCAATGAAAGGAGAGGCTGAACTGCAGAAGGGAATTTATTCTCTAACCAGCTACAAGGACACAGGTAACAAGTACCATCCAACTGTCTCAAAAAGCTCAACATGTTCTGAATATTTATAGATATAAGATACAAATTGTGCAAATCATTCCTCAGTACAATCATCAATTGTTTTCCTTTTAGCAATGATCTTGATTCCTTTGACTATTCATTCTTGCTTTTCTCACCTGACCATTCCTCAATCAGCTCCCCCTAAGACTCAGTATTTGATCAGGTGGTTCTCTACCTAGGCCTTTCTTAATTTCAAAATGTCTGCCATCCTGCTCAACTATAAACTGGCCTGCTACAGAAAGGTCAAAAAATTTTTAAAATACAAGCCACAGATAATATACTATGTATATAAAATGACATCATATTTCTTAACAGCAAATCTGTAAGTTAGAAGAAAACAGAGCAATGCTATCAAAATTCTGGAGGAAGCATATTCAACATAGAATTCTCTAGGTAAAAATCAAATTACGAATGGAATGAAAGCACTCGTGGCTATGCCATGCCTCAAAAATTTAGCTTTTCTTTTGTTTTTTTTGTTTTTTTTTTTTTTTTTTCCTTCAGAAAGCTACTAGAGAATATCAGCTGTAAACATGCAGAAGTAAACTAGGAGAAAGACATGAGATTCAGAAAACAGGAAATCCAACCTAAGAGAGTGCTGAGGGGATTTCCAGGGTGATGGCATCCAGTTGACGGTGTTACACCAGGTCAAGAGAGTGACCCATCGACTTGGAGTAGAACAGAAAACTCTAGGATGTATCTTGCCAACGGGGGAGAGAGAGACAGAGAGCAAACAAGGAGAGTACAAAAGATTACTTTATATTTGAAACTTCTAAAATGATGTTTTTATTCTCACAGAAATAAAAAGCCAAACAACCCACCAACCGAAACCAGAGGCAGTTAATCATAAATTGGACACAAAAGGAAGAATTAACATAACAGTTATAGAGGCATGGTTCAGTTGCAAATAAGATTTATAAAGCTATAATAATGAAAACTAAATACTGATTTCTTTTAAGTAATCATTAAAATTGTCAGTGAGTTGAGCTTAAGGAGATTTGGTTCTTCTCCCTACCATAGCAATTGCTCTGCACTAAATAATAGGTAGGCTATTTGAGAATAGTAATACATGAGGACTTCAAAAAGTTTATGAAAAATGGGGAACCAGCAGTTAGCGTAATGGCTATGTCGCTGGACTCCCACGTAGTCGACCGTGGTTCGCGTCTCGGACCCGGTGGCTTACAACTCACGCCGGGCGCGTGTGCGTGCGTGCCCAAGATCCCGAGAGGAGAATGGAGGAGAGGGGATTGCGGCGTGACCATCCCCCCTGGGGGGTGATTTCTCGCTTTCTGTCTCTATGTCTCTCTCTGTCTGTCTGGCGAGCGCACGCGCCCTATAGCGAAAAACCTCTCCAAAAAAAAAAAAATAAAAAGTTTATGAAAAATGAATATTATAAAAAACATGAATTTCTATTTTTTGCAAAAAAAAAAAAAACTCATACTTTAATCTCATTTTTTCACAAATGTCTTGCACTCTCTTTGTCGGAGTCATAGTCCCAGTAACCATGACTGAGGGGATAAATAGCCAAGCCAGGCAACCCAGAATCCCCAGATAAGTCTAAACAGTTTTCTGTTCATACAAGGGACACAAGAGACAGAGACCCCTCTGCTGGCATTTCCTCTCATGTCACTTAGGGACAAGGATAAATTGGGAGTAAGATCTGAGAAGAGTAGTTGGTAAAGTCCAAACCCAAAACTATTTGAAATCAATTCATTTTGCAATGTGTTCTATGTGAGAGGAATCAAACAATTGGGTTGATTTGCAGAGCTGACTAATGTTATTTATATAACTGCTTTTTGGTTTATAGCTACACGCTGAACCTATTTCTAATTACCTGTGTCACTTGAGATATTCCGAAATTATTCACTGAATTTAATGGCCCATTTCCGAACTCTCTTACTTTTTAGTCCCCATTGTCCTTGTCATTAGTGTACAAATAGATGTTTCTACAGGAAATGATGTCGGGTTTCTGTAGGACTTAGAAACCGAAGAAACATTAAAAACATAAGTAAAGGTTAAAAACAGGAAATAGTCAAAGAGTCTGAAGTACACTTTTCCACAAGTTTTATCATTACAAGACCATGACTGGCATTTCTGGAGAACAGTCTCACAAAGCAGAAAACAGAACCCACATGCTATCGCCCCTCTCAGGGTGGTGAGAGCCTCCGCTAAGATAATAGTTGCTGACAAGTGAGTGTGAAAAGGATGTCATACAGCCCACATTCTTCAGTTAGGCTACGTCAACCCCAATTGTTACCAGTCAAATACGTAGATGATAGAAATAACACTGGACTTTTGCTATAGCCACAGTGTGGGAATTTTCTCTTCAGAAAGGAAGAGTGGTTCTGAAACATCCCACCTCATTGTTTAACCACTGTGTGTTGAGACGCCACTAAGCATGAGCCTTACCAAAACGTAGTAAGTGTTTCTTACTTAAAAATGAAAAACTGCAGTTTTCCTTAAAGAGGAAAGTCATGTGGATCAGGGCATGATTTGACTGTTTTATGCCTTTGGAATATGAGTGATGGGACTCCTGGTTAGAACCTCCGTAATGTTTAGCACATGAATAAAATAAAAATAACCTAACACTGAGAACATTAGAACACAAAGGTGAGAACCCTCTGTGAAATTAGTATTTCACTCTTTAATACTAAAGTTATACATATGCAAAATTGTTTAACTGATTCAGAAAATCAGTATGTTTTGTTATTATATGCAAATCTTAGAATTTTTGTAAATTTTCAAAAAACATCTTCACAGTGCATCTGGCAGTGTTATGTTGATTTGTCCTCCTCATTTTTTATATACATGTGCACACACACACACACACACACACACACATATATACACACATGTATACACATACATCTCAATAAAGCTCTTAATAAAATATGACAAGGACCACACATACACACATATATATAATCCATATACCATACAACTCATTCATTTGAAGTATGAGTTCAGGGGCCAGTAGATGGCGTGGTGATTAAGGCATTAAATTGCACATGGCCAACTTCATGATTCAAGTCCCAGATTCAGTAGCTTAAAAATAACACCAGATTTGGGAACCAGCAGTTAGCGTAATGGCTATGTCGCTGGACTCCCACGTAGTCGACCGCGGTTTGCGTCTCGGACCCGGTGGCTTACAACTCACGCCGGGCGCGTGTGCGTGCATGCCCAAGATCCCGAGAGGAGAATGGAGGAGAAGGGATTGCGGCGTGACCATCCCCCCTGGGGGGTGATTTCTCGCTTTCTGTCTCTATGTCTCTCTCTGTCTGGCGAGCGCACGTGCCCTATAGCGAAAAAACCTCTCCAAAAAAAAAAAATAATAACACCAGGTTTGTGTGTGTGCGTGGCTAAAAATCCCAAAAGGAGAATGGAAGAAAAGGGATTGTGGCATAGCAATCCTCCCTGGGATCTTTGTCTGTCTTGGGTAAGTATATATGCCCTATAGCAAAGCTAAAATAATAATAATAATAATAATAATAATATAAAAATTTTTAAAAATATCAGTGCAGCGGTTTTAGTATATTATTTATTATGTAACCATCACCACAATCTAATTTTAGGACATTTTCTTCACCCCAAAAAAGTAGCTTTTATTTATTAGTAATGGAAAGTGGCAAACTTTACAGTTTCCTCTCTTCCCTTTTAAAAAAAAGGGCAGGGGTGATAATTAAAGTTTGCTTAGTTATTTAGACATAACAGCCACGTATACTTTATGAGGGAGAGCCTGAACTTACCCTGTGGTGTCTAAAGCAGTCTCCTGTACAGACTATCGGTCTGCAGTGGTCTGTACGTGATCCGGCAGTGCTGCTCCTGACAAGCACCAGCACTTCACTAGGTTACGTGGCGTGGTTCATTTACTCCACATGACACCATCAAGGAAGTCCTATCGCTATTCCCATTTTAGAGATGCAGAAACCGAAGGGTTATTTTGTTTGGGTTTTGTTTTTGTTTTTGTTTTTTTTTTTTTTTTACACTTTTACTACAGGACACATGCATGTGCCACAGAAGGAGAGAAAGTGAGAGAGAGACAGAGAGAGAGAGAACGTGAGAAATCACCCTCCAGGGGTGGCCATGCTGCAATCCTTTCTCCTCCATTCCCTTCTCAGAATTTTGTGCACCCATTCACATGCACCCGACGTGTTTTTCAAGCTACTGCGTGTGGGACTCAAACCATGAAGTCAGCATCTGGGATCCAGCTGCTTTAACCACCACACCATCAGCTGGCCCAAAACTGAAGCTGAAATGCGCAAGAAGTGTTCCCCAATTTGTATTATTTTAGCAGCCCAGTTATTTCCTATTCTTTATAACCATGAATTACAAAGCTTTTTTCTTCATTTCCACTTAAAAATCAGTCAGAATTCAGACCAGCAGAATTTCTCTCTCATTCTCTCTAGCCCTCTTCCTCTCTTCAGCAAGCTCACACACCCAAGAGCAAACAAACAAAAAAAGTATAATTCAAAAATTTCCTCTACAGATATTTTCTGGGCTATCTGAAAATGAAAGTCAACATTCACATGAATTTTTTCCACTATCAAAACCACTGTAAAATGAAATTGGGTGTCTAAGTTGTACCTGTGCTCAGTTCATATATGTATTACAGGCATAGCGAGCCATCTAGATACAGGCTACCCCAGGCATGAGCTGTGTCTGAGCTTTTCGTGAAGCTCATTTTTTTGGAGCATGAAACACATTTGCCATAGACATAATGTTTTCAGTGGTTGTGAAGCCCTCTGACTAGTCTACAAATACCCAAAATGCACCTGACAGGACAACCTTGTAACCACGAGAAAGAGATCCACTACAGTTTAAGGGTATTACCATCCTGAACAAGGTTCATCTTTGGGAGAGTCCACATTCCATCCAACATAAGCCCCTCTGCTGGTATCTGTTCCTTTCCATCCCCTCTGAGGAAAAAGCAAGTCACAGATGGTATATTTTTTTTTTTTTTTTTTTTTTTTTGAGAGGTTTTCGCTATAGGGCGCGAGCGCTCGCCAGACAGACAGAGAGAGACAGAGAGATAGAAAGCGAGAAATCACCCCCCAGGGGGGATGGTCACGCCGCAATCCCTTCTCCATTCTCCTCTCGGGATCTTGGGCACGCACGCACACGTGCCCGGCGTGAGTTGTAAGCCACCGGGTCCGTGACGCGAACCACGGTCGACTACGTGGGAGTCCAGCGACATAGCCATTACGCTAACTGCTGGTTCCCGATGGTATATTTCTTAACATCAGGAATTCTGAGGGAAATCAACTTAATCTCTCTTCAGTTTTAATCTCTAGAGTTAGAGCAGGAAAGAACTCACAGACCATAAAACTGTGAGATTTGGAACCAAGAGAAGGTGTAATGGTTGCGTCCCTAGACTCCCGCATAGTTGTTCACAGTTCGAGTCCTGGACCTGGCGACTTAAAACTCCCCAGGTGTGTGTGCGAGCATGCCCAAGATCATAAGAGGAAAACGGATGAGAAGGGATTGCAGCATGGCCATCTCCCCTGGGGGGGTGGGGGGTGATTTGTTATTCTCTGTCTCTGTCTCTCTGTATTTCTGGTGAGCGCATGTGCTCTATAGCAAAAATTTCTCTCTCTCTCAAAAAAAAAAAAAAAAAAGACTGAGATTCAGGTAAGGTGTGTGTATGGACTAATGTTTTGTGTTTTCACATACATAATATATATTGTTTTATATATTCTCTCTCTCTCTTGCTCACACATTTCAATGACTAGTGAAATGGCCCGAGGGATATATTGTTATAAACTGTTTATATGGTTATGCCTGAAGAATGGAAGTAGGAATAAAATAACTCACCTTTTGCATTATAAGTTTGTGCATTATTTACATCATTTTGCAACAAACATCTGTTACTTTTTATAAAGGACATGTGTTAAACATTTTTTTTAATTCTTCTTTGGGCCAAGGAATCATTTACAATCTAAACCGGTAAATGAATTCCCTACTGGACAAAAGTATAGATGCCATGAAGGCTACATAATGCCCTTAGATTCCTGTTCCATTACTCTGGGCCTGCAGTCAGGGAGCCCCTGTATGTGCATATGTGTTTGCATGTCTATAAACTTCAAATCATTTAATTCCAGTGAAGTGGAATGTAGATATTTTAAAAATGAGTCTGTATTATATTACAGTTATGTTCTACACGCCTCATTTCCCCTTCTAATTTTGGAAGGTCTGTTGCTTTCTTACTTTCTCAAACCCCACAGGACACAGGGAAGAGCCTTGCCAAGGCCAGTCTCTCAGTAAGGATCTTCAGAATTAAATGTTCTAAATAAAGTGATAGAGACTCAATCAAAGGAGTGAAAGAATAACTACTGTAGAGAAGATGGTTATATCTTCAAACAGGATTCTACTTCCTGTAATTGAGCAGGTCAGTCCTAGAAAAATAAGGAGGACTTTAAAAGAGGGCAGGGGAGGAGAAGAGAATTCTGGGGAGAAGCAGCAGTGTATGCAAAGACATATATACACCAGAAAGCAGAGCCTGTCAGAAAGAAGATTGGGATGTTTGCTTAGCTGACACAAAGTGAGCGAGTAGGAGAACAGGTGCAAAACAAATGTAGAACAGCTGCATGTGATAGACAATTGAAGGTTTGGGCCAGTCAGATGGCATTGTGATTAAGGTAGCTGGGTTCCATATGGCCGACTGTGAGGTTCAAGTCCCAGACCCGGTGTCTTGAAAATCGTACGAGGCATATGTGCATGCATGCCCTACATCCCAAGAGGAAAGCAGAGGTGAAGAGATTACAGCATGGTCATTCCCCCTGGATGGGGAAGGGGGGGGTGTTTTTTTACTGTTTCTCTCTCTCTCTCTCTCTCTCTCTCTCTCTCTCTCTCTGTCTCTCTCTCTCTCTCTCTCTCTCTCTTCTCTCTCTTTCTGTTTCTCTCTGGCCAGTGCATGACCCTATAGCGAACTAAAAAAAGAAAAAGATTACAAAACCTAGAAGTTGTATTTTTCTTTTTAAAAAATGTAGAGAAATGTGGCTGGTAACATGATATATAAATTGTGTATTAGACTCAAAAGCATGTATCCATGGGCATATTTAAATAGACATTGTAGGGTTGGACCTGTGTTCTGGTAGTTGAGGGAGCCAGATCCTACACGAGTGATTGCATGTTTGAATCCCTGTCTCTGGCAGCTTAAAAAACATGCTCAGTTTATGTGTGCATGTGCCCAAAAATCCCAATAGGATGGACAAATGGAGAAGGGATTGTGGCATGATCACATCCCACTGGGGAGTGTTTTCGCCTTCTCTGCCTTACTCTTACTCTGTGTCTCTCTTTGGCAAATATATGTGTTCTCTGGCCAAAAAAAAAAAAAGAAAAGAAAGAAAGAGGGAAGGAAGAAAATTTGACTAATTGAGCAAATGAATAAACAGGAAAAAAATTAAATAAACATTGCATTCTCTTTACACTCATAGAAATTGTTTAATTTCACTCACTAATTACCACTGAAAAAAACATTGTGATGTTTTTCCTAATTATATGTAACTTGGAGTTAAAGACCTATGTGTCTCTGCCTGACAAGAGGGCATAAAGGTTAACTCATTGTTTTCAACCTGAAAGTTAAGCTGCTTTGCAATATCCTATGCATTAAAATGGTCAACATGAAATTCCTAATGAATATTCAAGTGTAGGTTCTTAAAATACATATGTTCCTCTAAACACAGAAGAAAAATACATCCTCCGAAGTGAAGTGCTATTTAAATTAGTTCCCTGCAATTTGTTGGCAATAAGGGAAACAAGATGGATAAAACATGTTGCTAAAAGACTTTCTTATATCCTGAGAGGCTGCCCTGAATAATTTATATTTATAGCACACACACACACAGACACACACAAACACACACACACAGACACACAGAGACACAGACACACACACATGCAAATATATAGGTAAGATCTAAAAGTATTCCACATACATTTGGTAACTTCCAGGATTATTCTTGTAGCCCTGCCCAATGCCTTAAAGAGACCAACAGCCATATCATTGGAAAAATATGGTTAATGTTTTTGCTGGTTACTAATCTCTTTTCAGTGCTTTCAACTTTATCATAGTTCAAACTTTTTTCATATAAAAAATTCTGGGTTGGAGGAATGAAATGTCATTTTCATTAAAACTATCTCTAGGATATAGTAGTTTGAGGAAAAGAGTATAGCATTTGGACTTAACAAACACAAGTATATATTCTTTTTAAAATATTACCTACAAAGGGGAAGAGTAGATTAAAATGTTTGATAGCTTTTAGTTCTTCCTGAAAGATTAAAATTTTTAATCTCCATACCTTTACAAAATGCATTGTTAATTAAAGAAATACAATTTTGTGTACAGTTAAGCAGTTTTGTATTGTAATTTTATGTACTTTTCCAGCATTACGATAAGAAACATAAGCTTCCTGTCTGAAGTCATCATAGTTAAACCCTTCAGGAAGTCAGTCTATTATCAGCCTATCCAGATGTTTCTTCAAATTGACTGAACCTGCCTGCAACTAATTTGCTTTTTTTTAAAAAAACATAGGGCCTTTCCACTTCCTTTACAACCTTTCTTAAGTTTACAGCCTAGTGTTTTCCCCAACATCCCATTCATTTTCCTGAAATGATTGGGGAAAATTGTGTGTGTGTGTGTGTGTGTGTGTGTGTGCGCGCGCGCACACGCGCCCTCACCCCATTCTCTCATCTCCGGAAAAATGTGTCACTGCAGCTTCCTTGGTCAAAAGTATTCTTCTTCCAAAAAGGAAATGTATTGTTCCTTTTAAAATACTGAAAATTCTGAAAACACCCCCCCAAGCCAACCTGAAAGCATCTTGCAATAACCTTTTCTAACAATGTCATCGTGTAAGAGAATTTATTAGGATTTTTTTTAATGACCTCTCATTCAAAGTCCCACCTGATTTTTCTTGCATTTCCTATTGCCCAATAAGATTGCTCCAGATGTTCAATGGGAAATGCTGTAATTGTGTACGTGATTTGTTTTTTGAATTTGCCAAATGCTGCATGATTTAGAGGTTATAAAGGATGAATGAAAACCACAGATCAAGGATCAGGAGGCCTAGGAAAATATCCATTTCTGTGAGCTTTGGCACCAAGATGATTAGAACTCTAAAACACTTGTAAAATACTTTACATCTTTGCCATCTGAAATATTTTCCACTTTGAACCTGTATGTCTTACTTGACATAAGTTTCACTTAGGTGATAAAAAGCAACCTCAGAAATCGTGACCTCAGTTCTCCAAGGGAGCCCTGTTAATATGCCCCATGTAATCTCTGTCTACTAATTCCATTTCTAAAAAATCAAATCAAACAAAAAAACTCCTCCAATCTCCTTTTCCTGGATTTTATGTGCAATTATTTTAAGCATTAAGCTAATTTCTAACTACCTTTAATAGCTCTCACAGGATGCCAGGTCAGATAATATTTTCTGCACATTCAAAGGTAGAAATATAATATTTGAAGGCCAGAGGGTGACGCAGTGGTAGCACGATGCTCTGTGAGGCTGACCCACATGAGAAGCTTGAGCCTAGTCTCCACAGGCCTCCTCTCACGAGTGTGCCCACAGGCCCTGGCAATAGCTTTGGAACTTTTGGCACACCAGCCCGAAAACTGCACCTAATACAGTGGACAACTCGATTCTCTTCACGAGTTATATCTCCTTAGCTTGCTCCCACCTCAGGAGGTGAAAGTTTGGTAGAGGAGCCAAGCACCTGAAGTTACCTATAACTGATCTGGTCTCAGAGACATAGCCCTCCAATAGGAACAAATCTGGGAACTAAGAATGAAATTTCCTCTTCCAATGTTACAGAATCTATACTAATAAATGGGAAAAAGTGAAAATTCCATCAGGTGACCAAAAACCAGTGCAGATATTGAAGAAACATGAGAAAACAAGGGGGTAACTTTCCTCTGTGGAAGTGCAGTAGCCCCTCATCAACAATGGACAGCACAGATGAATACACAGAAATGTCAGTAAAAGAATTTCAAACATTCATAGTTACAAAACTCAATGAGATGCAAGACAAAACAATCAGTCCCAGAAAATGATAAAATCATTTCAGGACATGAAAGAGAAATTTCATAAAGAAATAGACACCCTAAAAATAATCAAACAGAACTTCTGGAAATGAAGAATACAATGCAAGAAATTAAAATCTCCCTAGAAAGCATTAACAGCATATTGGAACATGCAGAAGAAAGAATTTTTGACCTTGAAGGCAAAATCTCAACATAGACCAAACCACCAAAATAATGAAAAAGCAACCAAAAACAGAAAAAAAATGATGACAACATACAGGAAATTCTAGAGACAATCAAATGCTCAAATATACATATAATGGGTAAGGTGAAGAAGCTGCTAAAGGCATGAGAAAATCTCTTTCATGAAATACTATTTAAATAGTTTCCAAAGATAGATAAATACAGAGAAATTAAGACCCAAGAAATGAAAAGGACCCCAAATGGAATCAACATAAAAAGATCTTCCCCTGGAACATCACAGCCAAATTGGTAAAAATAAAAAAGACAAAGGTAATATTCTAAAAATGGCAAGAGAGCAAAGACAAGTTACTTACAAAAGGTTATTCCATTAGGCTAACATCAAACCTCTAAACTGAAACAATGCAGGCAAGAAAAGGAAAAACCATTTCAACCAAGAATACTTTACCCAGAAAGACTATCCTTTAAATGGGAAGAACAAATAATGGTATTTTCAGATTAAAAAGAAAAAAAAGAAAAACTGAAAGAATTCATCAACACTAGACCAGTTCTACAAGAAGTACTGAGTGGAGTGCTGTATCAGGAAAATTAAAGAAAGAAAAACAGAAATAAGAGAACAAAACAAATCGAGAAAATGGCTTAAAAAATTACAGGTATAAGTCCACAATTATCAGTAATTACATTGCATGTTAGTGGATTAAATTCTCCCATTAAGGGGCCAGCAGGTGATGAGGTGGTTAAAGGCACTGGATTTTCACATGACTGACTACAGTTCAAGTCCCAGACCTGGAGGCTTGCTTTCTCGCTTTCCCTTTCTCTTTCTCTCTCTCTCTGCCTCTGTCTGGTCACATAAAATAATAATAATAATAATAAATAACAATAACAAATGGAATTAAATAAATAAATAAATGATTCTTTTAAAAAAATTCTCCCATGAAAAGACACAGATTGACTCAATAGATAGAAAATCAGAAGCCATTTATATGCCCCTTACAAGAAACACACCTCACTGATAAGGACACACATAGATAAAAAGCAAAGGGCTGGAAAAAGACATTTCATGCAAATGGAAACCAAAATAAAGGTTGGAGTTGTGATAGTGATATCAGACAAAATAGATTTTAAGATGAAAGATGTAAGAAGAGACAGCAAAGGACATTATATTGTACTGAAAGGACTTGTTCACCAAGAAGATATAACACTTGTAAATATCTACGCACCCATCACTGGAGCATCTAAATACATCAAAGAGAGATTGTTAGATATCAATTGAGAGATAGACATAATAATCATAGGGGATCTCAACACCTACTATCTCCTCTGGACAGGTAATCTAAACAAAAAATTAACAAAGAGATACAAGAGCTAAATGATACCATACATAAAATGGACCTGAAAGACATCTACAGAGTATTTCACCCAATTACCACAAAGCAAACATTTTCTCACCCCACATTGAGCATTTTAAAAGATTGACTACATGATAGGGTGAAAAACAAGCCTTTACAAATTCAAATGCATAGAAACTATATCCAGCATCTTTTCTAACCACGATGGAATCAAACTTGAAATCAACTCCAGAAAGAGCCCTCAAAATATACAAACACATGGAAACTAAGCAAACTACTCCTGAATGACTTTACAAATACAAAAAGAATTAAGACTGAAATCGAAAAGTTCATAGAAACCAATGATGATGAACAAACAAGTGTTTATAACCTATGTAAAAGGAGTTGTAAGAGGTAAGTGCATAGCAATTAGTGCCCACAAGAAAAAAAGAAGAAAGGTGGTAAACAAACAACCTAATTATACAACTCAGGGAACAGAAAGAAAAAAAAAAAATAACAAACGAACAAACAAAAAGACCAGTAAAAAAATTATAAAGATTTGGGCAGAAAGAAATGAAATAGAGAATAAAACTATACAGAAAATAAATGAAACCAAAAGATGGTTCTTTGAGAAGATAAAGAATATTGACACACCATTAGCTAGATTAATCAAGGACAGAGAAAGGAATCAGATAAATCACATCAGCAAGGAAACAGACATTATTACAAGAGACATAACAGAAATACAAAATATCACAGAGAATAATACAAGCAATTATATGCCAAAGAATAAGAAAATCTAGATGAAAAGAAGGACAAATTTCTGGACTTGTATAACTTACCAAGATTGAACCAGAAAGAAATTGAAAGTCTAAGTAGACCCATAACGAGCAATGAGATTGAATCAATAATAAAGAGTCGCCCAACGAAGAAAAGTCCAGGTCCAGATGGCTTTACTTGTGAATGCTACAAAACTTTTAAAGAACTAATCCCAACCCTCTTCAAACTATTTCTAAAGTTTCAAAGGGAAGGAACCATCATAAATTCATTCTATGAAGACTCCATCACTTTAATTCCCCAAATAGACAAGGACATGACAAAAAAAAAAAAAAAAAAAAAAAAAAAAAAAAAAAAAAAAAAACTACTTTAGGCCAATATCCCTGAGGATGCAAAAATTCTCAACAAGATGCTTTTAAATTGTATTTAACAACATATTAAAAAGAATATACATCATGAGCAAATAGACTTTATTCCAGGGATGCAAGGATGGTTAAACATACACAAAACAATAATGTAATACATCACATTAATAAAACAAAGGTAAAAATCATATGATCATATCAACCAATGCAGAAAAAGCATTTGATAAAATACAATATCCCTTCATGATTAGGACTCTCAGCAAAATAGGCATAGAAGGGGCATTCCTCAATAAATGTCATCTATGACAAACCCATAGCTAACATCATACTGAATGGGGAAAAGCTGAAAGATTTTCCACTAAAAACCAGAACAAGACAAGGTTGCTCACTTTCTCCTCTCCTTTTTAATATAGTACTGGAAATCCTTGCCAATGCAATTAGACAAGAGAGTCAAATAAAAAGCATTCAAAAAGAAAAAGGAGTGAAATTATCTCTATTTTCAGATGATATGATGCTATATATAGATAATCTAAAACAGTCCACAAAAATCTCATATGTGATCAATGAATATATAAAGTGGCAGAATACACTTTATTTATTAACATTATTTATTAACATAGAAAAATCTATAGCATTTTTATATATCAACAATGGACAATCTGAGACAGAATTGAAGAAAGCAATCCCATTTACAATAACCACAAAACAAATAAAATATCTAGAAATAAACTTTCCCAAACAGCTCTACAAGGAAAACTATGAAACACTAGAAAAAGAAATTAAAAATGATACAAAAAGGTGGAAAAGTACTTAATTTATCTGGATTGGAAAAACTAATACAATCAAGATGTCAACCATATTCAACTTAATATACAAATTCAATGCAATTCCAATCACACTACCAGAGATAATCCTTACAGAAGCAGAAAAAATAATTAAAATTTGTTTGGAATCATAAAAAGCCCCAGATCACCAAAGCAATACTGTGCAAGGGAAATAAAGGAGGCGTCTCACTTCCTGACCTTAAAACATACTACAAAGCTGTGATAATTAAAATAGCATGATATTGGCACAAAAATACTTTGACCAATGGAATAAAATTGAAAACCCCAAATAAACTGGTGGTTTAAAACTCATGCCGGCTGCATGTGCATGCATGCCCAAGATCCCAAGAGGAGAGTGAGAAGAAAGGATTGTGATGTGTCCATCTCCCTTGAGGGTGATTTCTTGCCTTCTGCCTGTCTGTCTCTCTCTCTCTCTCTGTCTGTCTTTCTGGTGAGCACAAATGCCCTATAACATAAATCTCTCTTTAAAAAAAAAAAAACTATAAAATCACTGGTGGAAAACACAGAGAAAAGTCTTGGATACCTTGGAGTAGGCAAAGACTTCTTAAATAAGACCCCCAAAGCACAGGCAATAGTTCCAAAAATAGACAAATGGGACTATATTAGGCAAAGAAGCTTCTGCACAGCAAGAGAAACAATAAGTAGAGTGAAAAGAGAACCCTCAGAATGAGAGAATATATTTGTAAACCATACCTCAGCTAACGGACTGATAACCAGAATATATAGGGAACTTAAGCAGCTTACTCTCAAAAAAAAAAAAAAATCAATCTAATTAAAAGATGGAAAAATCAGCTGAACAGAGAACTCTCCAAAGAAGACATAAGAACGGCCAAAAAGCATATGAAAACATGCTTGATGTCTCTTATCATAAGGAAAATGCAAATCAAAATCACAATGAGATACTACTTAACCCCAGTCAGACTGGATAAAATTTTTAAAAATAGTAAATAATGATAACTTCTGGAGAGGCTGTGGTGAAAAGGGAACTCTTCTATACTCTTGGTGGGAATGCAAATTAGTGTAGCCATGTGGAGAATGACATGGAGATTCCTCAGAAACTTACAAATAGAACTACCATGCATCCCAGTTCCACTCTTAGGTATTTAACCAAAGGACAGAAAAACCGTCAGTTGGAAAAACACATGTACATCCATGTTTACTGCAGCATTATGTAGACTTGCTAGGATATGGATTCTACCCAAATGTCCAAAGATAGAAGAGTGGATTGAAAAAAATGTGGCATATGTACTCTACAAAAAACTACTCAGCCATAAAAATACAATAAGACCCTGACGATTGACACAAAAATGAAAAGTTATGATGCTGATGATAATGTATATGGTAATATCTCTGTCCTCACTGATATGTACCGCATTGTTGCTGGAAAAAGCAATGTACTATACTGTAAAGATATATAATGATTAAATATAAAATCAAATAATAATAATAAAGTACCTTCCGTTATTAGATTATTCTGTTCTTTTACCAAACCATGTTGTCACAATATTAAAAATAGGTAAACATCATCACCTTAGTCCTAAGTGATATCTAAGTAAGGTGTCATGAGAGCAAGGATGGAACGCAATATCCTCTTTAAAGAGAAGGATAGTAGAAGAGACCCAGGAAAGGTTCAGGTAAGGTTGTTCATGAACTGAACTATGTAGACATGTAGGAGAGGGCACTCCAGGAGGCAGACACACCATGCAGACACAAGGCCAAGAGATTACAGGGCACACAGACAAGAGGTGCAAGTCTTCTAAGATGAGAATACAGTATTTAGCAGGAAGGGAGCCTGGAGCAGCAATGATCTCAATTGTCAAATGCTTCGGGTGACATTTTGAGGAGTTTGGACTTAGGCTATCCGCAATGGGGAGCCAATGATTATTTGTGAGATCTGTGCTTCAGAACAGAATCCACATTTGTAGCTTAGAGAACAGAATAGAGGTGACGAGGCTGAAGAAAAGGAGACACATTAGAAGAATATTGGAAAAAAATGGATGATGATGATGACTGAAACCAGAGTAGTGGAGGAATGGAGGGAAGAGAACTACTGGAGAGACATTTCGGGACATGCTTTATTAGCATATCTATTCTAACAGTCAGTAAAAGAATTTTTTTCTATTCACTGCCTCCTTAGAGACACCTCCTTCTGTGATTTTGGGGGGAATGGGAGGAATTGGGAAGAGATGGAAAGCAGGCAATGAAATCTGCTTACTCATCTATTTTGCCTTTTGAGAAATCTTTCATTTTTACCTCCATATAAAGCCCTAACTACAGGGGCTAGTGAGTGGTGTAGTAGTTAAGGCACTGGATTGCCACATGTCCAACCATGTTTCGAATCCCAGGCCTGGCAGCTCAAAACTCACACCAGGTGCATGTGCAAGCAGGCCCAAAATCCCAGAAGGAGAATGAAGTAGAAGAGATTGTGATATGTTCATCCCAGGAGGGTGATTTCTCACTTTCTTTCTCTCTGTCTCTTCAGCAAGTGCACATCCCCTATAGCAAAAATCTCTCAAAAAACAACAATAACAACAACAACAAAATAAAAAAAAAAAGTTCTCAATATTACACAATGCTGACTTTTAAGAAATCCTTGAAGAAGAGAAAAGAATAATTTGAATGGGGAGAATAGGCAAAAGAACCAAAGAGGGGAACATTTCAGAGCTTTGAGGACAATCAGATTGTTGTCTGGGGACAGAAGATTCTGGTGACCAGTTAACAGTTGTGTGACCTTGAACAAACCACCTAGGATTGTAGTGCTTCAGCAGCCGGACCTGTAGAGGAAGATAAGGACAAATAACACCTGCCCTGCCTCCCTGCTGGAGACGTGGAGGGAAATGTAAGTAGCAAATGTAACTGGAAGGTCTCTGCAAAAGAGCTACATGTAAAGAATTATAATTATAGAATCACAAATGGTTATATGATGGGTATTTCACTTTTATAGAGACAAGAGTGACAATATCTTTTGTCCAAAATAATTTGCTTATTTCATAAAGAGATATGCGTATCCAGAAAGGCATACGTAACTCACCAAAGGTATGAAGAACAGAGCTAAATCCAACTACTTAATTTAAGCAACGGCATGAGATTTCTACATGCTGTTGTGGAAAAATAGAAAATCTGGAGACTAATAAGCTCACTATCTAATGATATCATTAAACTAAGAGCTCTTTCAGGGATTATACAGATTCTACAACATAGGCTCTCACTTTTCTCATCAGAAAGACAAAGAAAATAACACCCCACCATCAGTATGTAAACTAACATAGACAATAGTACTTAGCCCAATGCTTGACATTAAAGTGGGATTCTGTCGATGTTTGTTTCAATTCTCCACATTTATTGATTGATTAGCAAATAAATTGTGTATGTCTAGTGTGCCAGGCATGATTGTATGATTTTATACAATAGAAATTAAAATGAACAGGTTTCTTTTATTTTCTTTCTTTTTTTTTAAGAGATATTTTCTATAGGATGTGTGCACTTGCCAAAGAGACAGAGACAGAAAGTGAAAAATGACCCCCTCATGGGGGTTGGTCGCACTACAATCCCTTCTCCTTCATTCTCCTCTCGAGATTACGGGCATATGCACATACATGCCTGGTGTGAGTTTTAAGCCACCATGCCTGGGACCCAAGTCGTGGTTGACCAAGTGGAAGTCCAGCAACGTAACATTGTGCTATCTGATGGCCCCTAAAATGACAAGGTTTCTGATCTCATGTTGCCTATAATATAGCTGGGGAAAGAAAAGTAAACCAAAAACATAGCAGATCATGACAAATGCTATAAAGAAATTCAAAAGATGTCATAAGAGAATCACTGATGATGCCAGGGTGAGTGGTAAGTGCTACTTTGAAAAGAAGAATCAGGGGCCAGAAGGCGGTGTGGAAGTAAAAGCACTGGACTCCCACATGACTGACAGTGTTTGAGTCCCACACCTGGCAACTTGAAAGTTATGCTGGCACATGTGCACACACATGTGTGTATGCCCAGAATCCCAGGAGGAGGATGGAGGAGAAGAGATTGCAGTGTGGCCATCCGCCTGAGGGTAACTTCTCAGTTTTTCTCTCATTGTCTCTCTCTGGTGAGCACATGCATGTTATGGCAATAACAACAACAACAAAAATAATAAGGAAAAGAAAGGAATGGAAAGGAAAGAGAAGAGAGAAAAAAGAAAAAAGAAGGAAAGGAACAGAAAGCAAAGAGAAAAAAGAAAAGAAGGCAAGGAAAAGAAAGAGGAAGGGAAAGGGAAAGGAAGGGAAGGGAAGGGAAGGGAAGGGAAGGGAAGGGAAGGGAAGGGAAGGGAAGAGAAGAGAAGAGAAGAGAAGAGAAGAGAAGAGAAGAGAAGAGAAGAGAAGAGAAGAGAAGAAAAGAAAAATCAGGGAAGGCTTTCTGGAAATGTGACATTAGGCTGAAACTTGAAGTCTTAGTGAGGTAACCTTCCATAAAAATAAGCAGAAAACAAGAAGCAGATATCAGGAATAAGAAAGGGCAAGTAAAAAGTAGTTAAACTGTTAAAAAAAATCTTAGAATG
This sequence comes from Tupaia tana, assembly GCA_026018925.1. NCBI lineage: Eukaryota > Metazoa > Chordata > Mammalia > Scandentia > Tupaiidae > Tupaia > Tupaia tana. Next base: position 23,592,635 of record JAKSZU010000019.1, read on the forward strand.
TTTGAGGCCTTGAAATGAGGCCTAGGTGTCTGGAATGCAGAGAGCAGGGGAGAGAGCAACACAGAGAATGAAGCTAGAGAGAAGGTCAGATTACACAGGACCTGGGGTATCATCCTACAGTTTGAATTTAATTCTTCCTTCAATAGGAAAACACTGAAAGACTATAAATATCTGACATGATCTGAACTCTATCATCCAACACTTTGCTATGTGTATAATAAACATTGGAGATAGGAATGTCAAAGTTGAGTTCTATGTATTTTAGGCTCAAGGTATCCTCGATCTTAAAAATGTGGCCTACTTATACAAAGTATGCCATAAAGAAATAATACCTACCTATTTAAATACCTTGTAATTTTGCCAAATCCACCTCCCCCCCCCCTTTTTTTTTTTCAAGTTTTGCTATAGAGTGCATGTTCTCACTGAAGACAGAGAGGGAGGGGAGGACAGAAATGAGAAATCACCTCCTGGGAGGATTGTTCATTCTGCAGTCTTTTCTCCTCCATTCTTGCCTCAGCATTTTGGGCACACATGCACTAGCACCTGGCATGATTTTCAAGCCTCTGGATCCAGGATTTGCATCATGAAGTTGGCCATGAGGGATCCAGCTACCTTAGTCACCATGTCACTGGCTGGCCCCCTGATTGCTTGTTTTTAGTTATGAGAGCCACCTAAGAAACAGTCATGCCTGGACCTGATGGACTGAACTATTTCCATCAATGCGGTGTAAATCTTCTCAAGTAATTTCTATAGTACATAATAGTCTAGCACACAGTCAGATTCTAAAGAAATACCTCTTTACTACCACAGGTATTTTTCCTCTTTCATCTATTTTTCCTTCCTACAGTTATGAGAAAAAAGATGAAGAAGAAGGGGGTATTGTTTTTAGTGGCCTGCTGCTACTATACTGACCAACACGAACAAGCACATTTTTTTGCCAGCCCAATGTAGTTATCAAGCCATTCAAGCATGGGAAAAGATATGTCCTACTTCTCTCCCTCTCACATTGCTTTATTTTTTCATAGCATGTGGTATTTGTCTTCAGGTATAACCCACGATTCCTGGTCCCATGACAAGCTTTTGTTGGGCTGATGGAAACCACTCTCTGTTTCTATGTGGCAACCCCCTGCTTGGCTGGATTCCTCTTAATATCCATTCTTAGTCTCTCATTTGTTTCTATTTCCTTTTTTCTTCTCCCCTGGAGAGCCAATGAATATAAAATTTCAGATGAAATTGTGTTCGGACAAAGTTTTCCCATTCTGCAATAGTTCTTCCTGTGGTTTTAACTAACTGAATGTTTCTGGATATACTCCCAGCAGTGGGTCATGATTTTTTTTTTTTTACTTTAAAAGCCAGTGGGGAAAATGTTCTCTGTGGAAACAAAGTTCTTCAGCACTGGACTCATGGGGCAGTGGTAAAATAATCATTCAACACACAGGAGCCTCAGGTGGGCTGGATCTCTTCTCATCCTCATCTCCAACTGGTCCCAGAGCAAAAGCACATAATTAGGTTAAACTGGGAGCATAAAGACATGAACAGTGACTGGAACAAAAGTAATAGGGGGTAGGGGATATTTCCTTTCGAATAGAGGCAATTAGAAGGTAGAAGTTTATGAAGAGTAATTCTAACAATTGATACCATTAATAGTTACAGCCATCAAAACTGAAATCACTTAACAGCGTCCCTGGGTCCTCACAGGTGCTTGGTAAACGCCCATTAAACTAGCAACTGTCTTACTGTTTGCAAAACACAAGTGGACTTCAAAAACCTCATGGGAAAAAAAATGGAATTAAACTATGACTTTACTTTGGTGCAAATTTTTAAAACTCCATGCCTAAATTTTTCATAATAATCACTTGCCATACATTTTTTGAAGTTTCCTTGTATTTGTCACAAGTATCAGTCACATTTAGTTTCCCAACAACTCACATTTAAGAGAAATTATTGTAGACACTTTCATGGTCAAATCAGTGGAGAAAGTTTGGGTGGTGGAACACACACACTGCAGTGGGAACAATCTGGCTCCACCAAGGGACACCACTGCCCACTAGCCATCTGACGGGGCAAGTTCTTACTTCACCTGCGAAAGCCTGAGTACTTGGCTATCAAATTAATAACAACAACAATAATAACAACACCTGCCTTAGAGGTCTGATGAGGAGTAATTAAGATAATATATGTAGAGAATTCATTATACTTTCTAGTATAGAGTGACTGCATAAGAAATGCTATTATTGTTGTTATTATTATCATAACCATACAATAAAATGGGTTGAAACTGTAAGTATGACTTCACATCCCATAATGGAAACTTTGGAAGTTTAGGAGATTTTATAGATTGTCTTTTCCTCACAAATAGTAGATGCTGAATAAATTTGCATTTGACTGGACATTTTTCCCCGACTGGGGTATTATTTGTAACTTTTTTTTGGCCTTGGACCAAAAGGCTTGTTCATATATTTCTAGTAATTCAGACTCTTTGCCCTTATTCCCAGCTATATCCTCAAGTCTGTAAAACCTTAAGGAGCTAGAGGCATGAAGGTAAGAGGGTCTAAGTCAGAGAGCCCCTACACCAACCTTTGAACCGATCTACCAGGGATGGAATTTCACCAGCATATTTGGCTATCCCTTATCCCACTTCCTACTCAATTGTTAGTTTTCCCTTTCTGTTTCCCTAGACAACTGCTGTTGCCTAAGGAACAGTCTGGATTCCATATCCCTGAAGAGATAAGACACAAACGATCCTCTTCCAGAAACCACAGATCAGTGGTCCTGGGTTTGATGCAGTCAGAGAAGTGTTTGTTTTGTTTTGGTCTACACACCGTATTGCAAAATCAGGCCAACTTTATGAAAATGTGATTTTCCGACTTCTGTTGAACAAGAGTACCTGAGAGTATGAGGCTCATATCCCCGTATGTAATCACGAGGCAGAGGTGACCAGAAGTTTCTCTCTTTGAAACCAAGGGGTCTCCTGCTTAGAATGGTCCCCACTGCTCTGCTTTGAACTGTGCTCTGCCCACTTCACTCATTTGGAGGATCTGCCTGGGCACTGTAATCACTGGGTTTGGTTTTGCTGATCTTTAATTATGTTTCATATTTTTTAAGCTTCTGAAGAGCAAGAGTCTTCACTAATAAATAAGGTCTACTGCTCCATGTATCACTGAGTCCCAGGTGGGATTACTGCTCTGTTAACACAATGAGAACATCCACTCAGTGTGAACTGCATGGTCACTCTGATCACACCACCCATCCCACACCGCCATCTGCCCTGTCTTGGAAGGGAATCTTTGTATTATTCAAGCCATTATCCAATTTTAATCACTGGTCTTTACAGTGAGTGTGGAGACACAGTGCTTTCTTAGAGTCCCACAACTACTGAACCATAGTAGTCTGGTCATTTGAAGGTTAAAAATTACCTTGTTCTTGATATTGCATTTACATCACCACCATTCATCAAGTAGGTGACACTTTTTAATCCAAATCCTCAGCTTTGTTCCCCTTTATACATGTCAGAGAGAAAGAGAGAGGGAGAGAGACATGTTTTTGCCTTTGTGACCTCCACTCCCTCAGCCTCCCAGTTAACTAGAACCACAGATGTGTGCCACCACGTCTGGTCCAAGTTGGGCCATGTGCCAAACCTGGGCCTCTCGCGTCACCTCAGCTGCCACAGAGTGACCTCCTCCACCTGCACACTGCAGCAGAGCCTATGAAAAGCTCATGATAAATATTATTTATCTCCAGTCTTCCCTGCAAATAAACCTTCATTATGCAATTTTATCACTTAGAATCTGCTTCTGAAATGTTACGATGTGGTGGCTTATAAGGAAAACTGAGTAAAATAAAACCTAAAGACCAATAAGACAAAGGAAATACATTTATAATTTGAAAAATGAAGATAAAAGGTAATCATATTCTAAGTCTGGATAAACGACAGCTACTACTACAAGTCAGCACAAAACTTAACTCTGGGTTTCCTGGCAGGCAAGGAAGTCAGGAAACATACTCACCCTCTGCACCTGCATTATCTCAATAATTTCCTATAGCTGATCTTCCTGTTTGCTCTCCTCTAAGCATACTATATACCACTGTCAGATTATCATTTTAAAAATCAATATTAGACCTTTCCTTACCCCTCACTTTTAAATTCTTTTTATCTTCATAGACACATGAAAAAGTGGTAAAATGATGTAGTAGTCCCATGACTACAAAATTTATACAAATTGTCTTTCCCTTTGTCCATCCCAACATGAAATGAGTGTCCCTCCTGCCTCTGCACCCTGGTCCTTATCTGGGCTATACAACTCCCTCAAGAGTTGTACGAGACTGGCATGCCTTGTTCAGACCTGAGCATAGTGTAGCTGAGGTCCTGGCTTAAGTCCAAGTTGTGTCTTAAAGCATAAGTCTAGATAGGACCAAGAATATGTGGCCAACACGTCAGAAATCTACAAACGTGAGGATCTCCAGAGTGAAGAAAATATCAGACACAATTCACTTAATAGAGTAATGCAGCCTTGGTGGTGAGAAGGAAAATCCAAACAGAGTACTAAATTTACTACTAAATGTATCTTTGGGTTCAGCTCCCTATCCTGCCCAACCCATCCCTGACTGGATTCATTACGCACTAGGAGATGGGGAGGGTGAGTTGGTGCAAAGCTGCCAGTAAACATTGAAATAATCTTTTTTTTCTTTTAATCTATGACACATCAGATAAGTATATATCATGATGGTAAGGGTCACAATAACAAAGAGGACAGAGAGGACATAGACTCTGGATTTCCAACAGAACACTATGGCGCTGGAGTACCTTGAGTTCTATCCAGTAGTGGCAGGGGGGATAGCCCAGCTGTGCAAACCTCCTTGATGCTTAGTGGGAGGGGATGCACAGATCGCTTGTCAGGGATCTGCAGGAAGAAATGGCGGTTCTATACTAGGGAGAGAGTGGTGGCTTCCCCTGGACAACATACGGTAACTGCATAGACTCATTTGTGAATTCAGGTAGAATACTCCTTGTGATCCCTGAAATAGCCCATGGTGTATTAAGGTACTTGATCCCATATTACTAAGAGAGTTCATGGGCAGGTTACAGTGATATGTATCCAGAATGTGGACTTTTGCTAGGAATAAAGGGCTCTTGGTGCCATACTTATAAATCCCCTCTCTGAGGTCCATGGGAGAGACTATCTAGGCTGATGTCAAACTGATACCTTCTTCATGAGTCAGAGCTTACATCTTCTCAGCCAGGTTCACCTCTGCTGCCCAACCATCTCTCCCATACTGCTCTCTGGAACAAAGCTCCATTCCAGTTAGGCCTTCCACCTCCTCAGTGTCCAGCTCCATTTATGCATTTTCTTGTGCTCATCTCATACCTGACTCTTCCTTTGTCTACTGAGGTCCAGGTTATGCTTCTAAATATCAGCTTAAATTTTACTAATCATTCCCCTCTATTTTCATTTATCAGCATCGTCGTGAAGCATGACTCTCAGTGTTCCTTTAAAATTATTGGTTGTGCATATATATTCAGCTTAATTACTTTAACTTAGACTAAGAAACACAGAAGAGAAATGCCACCTTTAATTAATCAGTACGCATTTGTCCAATTTCCTGTGTTCGGCAGTGTTCTGAATGTGCATACAGGAAACAGAAAGAAAGAAAGAAAAATGACACAGCTTGCCATCTCAAAGCATTGACGAGGACAGCACCTACAGAACAGTAAGTAATTGAATGGGAGATACTGTCAAGGGCAAGGATGGTCAGAGCCAGTTGTAGGAAAACAGCAGAATTTGAGCTGCTCCTTGACAGCACAGAAGACTGTAACAAGCAAGGAGGAACCTGGAAGATAATCCCTTCTTTCACATCCTCATCCATCCTGTGCCCCTCCTCCATCAGCCCATTAGTGTGTTTGCCATCCCCAAACGCAAGTATGCCCGTGATCACTCTTACTCACAGCCTTCCCTATGTAATGTACTCTACTCACCTTCAAAATCTAGTTTAAAATTTCTTGGCACCCCTTAACTTCCTAGGTCAAATGTAATCACACTTCTCTTTAAATTTAAAGATTTTATATACATATACATACATATATATATATATATATATATATACACACACACACACACATATGTGTGTGTGTGTGTGTGTGTATGTATATATTCTTCAACTATAATACTTATCACATTGTTACTAGTAGCCAACATAATTTTGTTTTCCCGATATTTGGTAGAGACTTGGTGCATACTGATTGAATCACAAAATAACTGTCTGACTAAATACCTGGGCACCCAGGTATAAGAAAATATGGCCAGTACAGGATGTTCTAGGTAGTCTGGCTAGATGGAATACATGTAGACTTGTTATCTATTATCTATTAAAAAATTACCCCAAATTCAGTAGTGAATACAACAAACACTGAACTCACCACCTTTATGAGTTAGGAATTTAGCCAAAGCTCACCTGGGTTCTCTGACTCAGGGTCTTTCTCAAAGTTATAGTGAAACAGCAGGCCAGGGCTCTGGGCATCTCAGGCTTTGCTGGGGGAGGATTTGCTTCTAGACTTATTTGCATGGCTGTTGGCAGAGGCCACCGACCACAGAGGACTTGACATGTGGCCAGGAACAGCTGGAGATGCTTCATGAGAGACAGCTAGGAGCCAGATCATGAAACACTATCCTTGTTTGCTGAGCTGAAGAATCTGGACTTCCTGCAAACAGTCATGGAAACTTCAACACAATTATTGCACAATAAATTCACACATTCAAAAGATTATTTTAAACATTTAAGAATGTTTGAGAAAAGTCTGTTGAGTTGGATTATCATGATGTTAGATGCAGGAAAGCTATTAAAAAGTTATCATACCAAGAGGTAAGGTCCTGCTTAGCAGTTTTTTTTATTTAATAAGTATTATTTTGCTCCTGTATTTCAAGACTGCTTTGAGTATCAAAAAAAATGAGCAGAAATTATATATCTATATTATGTAAATTAGTTTAAAATATATACAAATAAAGCATTCTAGTCAGTGAGTATAAGATATCCTCCAAATGTAAAATGGTGCATTTGAAAAGCAATTTATAAACAGAAGAAAGGTACATCAAAGTTGTCAAAGGCAGGAAAGACTGAGTAACTGTCATAGGCTGGAGACCAAGAAAACATGGCGACTACATGCACCCTGGCATTTGGTCCTTTAACAATTAAAGACATCAGTGAGGAAAAGTGTGAAAACTGAAGAAAATCTAGAGTTCATCTGATACTATTGTACCAATGTTCATTTATTAATTTTAATAAATGTACCATAGTAATGTGAATTTTAACATTGGAAGTGGAATGGAACATGTATGAAAAATCTCTGTGTCTTTGCAAGTCTTCTGTAAATCTCAACTTATTCCAAAATAAAATTCTCTTAAAAATGAAGAAAAATAGCAGGAAAATAACACGTAACACTTAGACACAAAGCTGACAATTCCAGAAGAAACTTGGATGTGACTTCTGTTAGAGATCACTGGCCTTGTACTGAGGAAAACAGCTTAAAATCAAGCTCTGTGGGTGGCAGTTGGTGGCAATGCTGCCAGGCTCCAGGCTGTGGTAGCTCCATGAGGAAACCAAGCTCACCACATTCTCAGGGGGTTCCATACTGATAAAAATAAACTGGGCAAGGCCCTTTGGGAAAAATCTAAAATCTAAAATTCTGTATTAATCTGATAAGATTTCTATGATTTTTTTCCAGCTATATAGCTTCTATTTAAAGCGAAAGTGGAGTCCCATGACATGATGTGCTAAGTATACACATTGAAATCCAAAGAGATAGTTTGAGTTTTTCTCCTGAAATGAAGAAGCAAATAGAAAGAAAGCTATGTTCCTTCGATTATCAAAGAAGGTCTCTGTGCAAACCTTTGTTCATTTTCTTTTCACATGGTACAGTTTGGTCCATCTGCCCAAAAATAATGTTCCCCATTTATCTGTCCCCTAATTGAATGGGGATTTTAACCTCTTGTTTATTTGTTTTACTATAGGGCACATAGGGCACATGTGCTTGCCAGAGAGAGACACAGAGAAAGAGAGAGAGAGAACATGAGAAATCATTCCCCAGGGTGGATGACCCACTCTGCAATCCCTTCTCCTCCATTCTCTGGTGACTTTGGGCACTCACACATGCATCCACCATGTTGTTCAAGCTGCCCAGTCTAGGATTCGAATTGCTTGGCCAGCCACATGGGATCCAGCCGCCTCAACCACTATGCTACTGATTGGCCTGATCTTAACTTTTCTTTGTTGTTATTCTTAGGTTTATTTCTCCAATGAGTACAAGAGAGAGAAAGCAAGAGAGGAAAGACAAAGGAACCCCCTGGGACAGTCCCCATGCCATGAACCATCCCTCCCCTAAGCCAACCACAGATCAAGGGCACACATGTTCCTGGAATATTCAGAGAAGCCTCTGGATAGAAATCTAGAACCTTCCATGTGTGTCAACCTCGCAGAGGTTGCATTACCACCATTCCACCATCCAGCAGTCTTAACCAAGTTTTCTTAAAGAGATCATTCCAGCTAGTTAAGTGAGCTCAATCTGGCACCTAAAATTTGCTCAGTAACTGGCATGTTTTAGCTGTTGAATGTTTTACCACAAATTGGATTAGTGCTTGGGTAAATAAAGCACAGGAAGAAGGAACTACTTCCATCAAAAGTCAGCAATCCTCAATATCTCTACTTTTCGTTTCAGATCTGTAGACGAATCTTAAAGGTAGATGTGCTATAATCCCTCGTCTTTTGAACGAAGTTGCTTTCAGTTATGCTGGTTTTAGCTCTTTCTTTCTCTCTAAAGGTTAACTTGAATGCCATGAATTACAAGTCAAGTAAATGCTTAATTGATATACCAGAAACTATAAGATGTGTCTAAATTTATAGAAAGGCATTTGTTCAATGTTTTAAAAATCCATGGCCATTCATTATACACAAGATGTGGATATGAGTTAACCAGCAAATTTAACTGACTGCTTGCTCTGTGCTTAGCATTGCAAACATACAATCTCTCTTTTTTTTTTTTTTTTTTTTTTTTTGAGAGGTTTTTGCTATAGGGTGCGTGCACTCACCAGACAGACAGAGAGAGACAGAGAGACAGAAAGCGAGAAATCACCCCCCAGGGGGGATGACTATGCCACAATCCCTTCTCCTCCATTCTCCTCTTGGGATCTTGGGCATGCACGCACACGCACCCAGCGTGAGTTTCAAGCCACCGGGTCCAGGACGTGAACCGCGGTCGACTACATGGGAGTCCAGTGACATAGCCATTACGCTAACTGCTGGTCCCGCAAACATACAATCTCTTCAGATGACTATTATGAATGGAATCACATTCCTCCAAAACTCAGGCTGAAGCCCTAGTTTCGGTGTGGAGGTATTTAACGATGATGCCTTTGGGAGATAATTATGTTTAGATGAGGTCATGTGGTGGGGCCTTCCCATGAAGGGATTAATGCTCTTGGTAGAAGAGATACAAAAGAACTTGCTTTCTCACGCTTTCTCTATGTACCCTATAAGGACACAGCCACAAGGCGGTTGTCTGTAAACCAGGAAGAGAGCCCTCAGCAAGGAACCAAACTGCCGTTGCCTTGATCTTGTACTACCTAGCTTGGAGAACTGTGAGAAATAAATTAGGCTACTCGGTGTGAGGTATTTTGTTATGGTGGCTTGAGCTGACTAATACAGATATTAAACTTTTGAAAATAGAGCAGGATACTAAGTGAGCCCTAAATTATGATGTAACAAGCTTTGATCAGAAGAATATGAAAATAATGAAAGTGAGGGTGACTGAGGAATGAGTTTTGGAGAATTTAAGTCTGGATCTGATCCTTGGAGGCCATTCTCAGTCCCTTCAATCTGTCGGCTCGGTCTCTGCCAGTCCCACACCCACCCTGGCCAGGACTCTACCGTCCCAGCCAGGAAGGCACATGAGATTTGCCCCTTTGTATTTAGCTGTACGCCAGAGGAGCTATGATGCCTGCAGGTTGCTGTCTGGACATATCTCCTTACCCAATTGGCCAGTCCTCATATTTGGGCATTTTTTTAAAAAAATTTTGTATTGCCTTAGAGAACATGCACTCACCAGAGAGAAAGAGAGACAGAGACAATGAGAGAGAAAGTGAGAAATCATCCCCAGGGGTATGGCCATGCTGCAACCCCTTCTCTTCCATTCTCCTCCCGGGATCTTGGGCACGCACACACACATGCTTGGCATTATTTTCAATCCACCAGTTGAGGATTCGAACTGTGGTCAGCCTTGTGAGAGTCCAATGATGTAACTGTTATACCAAATGCTGACCCCGGGCCTTTGCTTTAATTATCTCTCTCAGATGTGGTTTTCTCATTAAGAAGGGCATTATGAACTCTCCACAGAGGTGGGGAGAAATTACATAAGTCATGGGGGAGGAGAATAAAAAGCTTCCTGGAGTATGGACAGGAATGGAGACACACAGTTGGAGTAAGTATGGTATGAAATCACCTAAGCTAATGCCCACCCCTCACTGTTAACACTATGAATTAGGCTAGGAAATAAGGGCAAGAGGGACAAACAAGAGGATCAAGCTTGAGTGGACCTATGTCTTAGGCTTATGGGAAAGGTGGTAACAGGATAGGAGCAGGTCCTGTTTCCACTTCTAGCAACACACAGCAACATAACTGCTGGCAAGAATGGCTGCTGCCAGGTTGACCATTCACCATCCCAATTACTGCCCGAATAACTGAGAATTATCTGTGTGCAGCAAAGGATCATAGCCCAGACAAGATAAGTTTACAGGGAAGAGAGAAGTGTCTTCTATGTATTTCATTTTTTTCCCCAGTGCTTAAATGATTAATACACAAGTCAGAAATGAAGAGGAGAAAGAAAAGACATATTATCAGCGTTTTTAGTCATAGAAAGTGATCCTCAAACTGCAGCATACATCAGCATCATTTGGATTTGGAGTTTTTCGAGGGGGTAGGCAGAGGGAGATGGAGGAGGTGGCAGACTGAGCATTTACATTTCTAACATCTTCCCAGATGATGTCAACACTGCTGGTCCAAGGATCATATTTTGAGACGTGCTAGTCTAAAGCAAGAACCCTTGATCACTTTTGTTTGAGAAAAATCTGTGCTAAGAATTACGTCTAATTGCCTGTTATTACTCAAGAGTTTGACAGACCACTATCTTCCCTCCGTACCACTAATGGCCTTCTCCATAAAAAATGAAAATACTGCATATTATTAAAATGTAATGTTGCCCAACAAAGATAAGTCAGGGAGTGAGAAACATGAAGCATTCTTTCCATTTGATTAGTTTAATACATTAGGCACTTCATAAGATAAAATAGTCAACATCAAAGAAAATAAGGGGAAAAAAGGAACATTCATTCATTCTATTGCCTTTTTTCATATAACCCTGACTTGAATTAAAATTAAGAATAGGTTTGACATGCAATTTTAACTATTAAAGTGGTTAAAGGTTGTCTATTTTATAAATAGTAATTTATAAAATGTTGATATACTGGGTAACCTAACAACAAGGCCATGAATGTAAAAGTGTTATATTATTTAAAATAGAAAAGCATGGAGCAGTTCCGGGCACCAGGCGGACTGAGGCTGCAGGCCCGACCTTTCCGAATCTCCACGCATCCCCACCGTTTCTCCTCCTTGGACCCCAGGTTGGTTGTCTGGGACTTTAAGGCGAACTCCCACCCCACCCCACCCACAATCCGGATCGAGCCGGCCAGCAGTTCCGGGCACCAGGCGGACTCAGGCTCCACACCTGACCAACCTGGTCCTGTCACTCATCTTCTGACACTTTCCCACTAGCCTTTGGACTCTGAATTCTGGTGATTTGAATAGCGCGCCGCGCGATTTCCTATTTTCAGTTTGTTTTTCTTTGCTCTTGGGGTGTTGCTTATTCAGTCAATTGTAGGCTCACCTGTCCTTAGAGACAGTGAGGACTTTGGGCCATCCAGGGTAGTGGCAACAGTTAATGGTAATTGTGAGCAACAGGTAGGCCAACCATAAGGGAAATCATCAATTTTCTAAGCCTGTACAACTATTAACAATCAGTTAGGAAGAAACATATAGAATACCTAATGACTAAGAACAATCGCAGAGGCTCCAGAAATATGAGCAACCAACAAAAGGCCTCTCCCTCAAGGGAAATCATCAAGCCTACATCACCCACAGTCAATACAATGGACGTCGTGGACATGTCTGATAAGGAATTCAGATTATTTGTAGTGACCAAACTAACTGAGATGGAAGAGAAAAGAGACAAGGAGCTCCAGGAGATGAGGAAGTCCTTCAATGACTTGAAAGAAGAAATGGATACCTTAAACAAGAACCAGATGGAACTTCTAGGAATGAAGAATGTGATACAGGAAATCAAAACCTCCCTTGAAAGTATTAAAAGTAGGTTAGACCAGGCAGAAGATCGAATATCTAACGTAGAAGACAAAACATCTGACCTAGAAAAAAGCATCAAGAAGATTGAGAAAACAACCATGAAAAATGAGGATAATATACGAGGAATACTGGATACTATCAAGCGCCCCAACATCCGGATAATAGGTATTCCAGAAGAGGAAGAAAATAATAAGGGCCTAGATAATTTATTCCATGAGATCCTGGAAGAAAACTTTCCAAATCTAGAAAGGCACTCAAATATCCAGACCCAGGAAATACATAGGACCCCGGGTAGAATCAACCCAAGAAGATCCTCTCCAAGGCACATTATAGCCAGACTGGCAAAAACAACAGACAAAGACAAGATACTAAAGTTGGCAAGAGGGAAACGCCAGGTTACTTACAAAGGTCACCCCATCAGGCTAACATCGGATCTTGCGGCGGAAACAATGCAAGAAAGGAAAGAATGGGGAAGCATAGTAAAAGTGTTGAGTGAAAAACAATTTCAACCAAGAATATTATACCCGGCAAAATTATCTTTCATATGGGAAAAAAAGATAAAAACATTCTCGAATAAACAAAATTTGAAGGAATTTACCAACTCCAGACCAGCTCTTCAAGAGGTTCTGAAGGGAGTATTATACCAGGAAAACTAAAAAATCAGAGACAGTTATACGAGAACAAAGAGCAACCAAGAAAATGGCTCACTTAATGATAGGATCAGGTACGGAAATATCGATAATTACATTGAATGTCAATGGATTAAATTCTCCAGTAAAGAGACATAGACTGGCTGACTGGATAAGAAAACAGAAACCCTCTATCTGTTGCCTACAAGAAACTCACCTTATGGATAAAGACATACATAGACTAAAAGTCAAGGGCTGGAAAAAGATACTCCATGCAAATGGAAATCAAAAAAAGGCTGGAGTAGCGATATTGATCTCAGACAAAATAGATTTCAAGACAAAGACTGTAAGAAGAGACAAAGAAGGGCATTATATAATAGTAAATGGGGTAATCCAGCAAGAAGACATAACCCTTATAAATATCTATGCACCCAACTCAGGTGCGCCTAAATATGTGAAGGAAAGACTGTTGGAGCTAAAAGGAGAGATAGGGAGAAATACTATAATTGTTGGAGATCTCAACACCCCATTATCTCCTATAGACAGGTCTTCTAGACAGAAAATAAATAGAGAGATACAGGACTTAAATGATACTATAAATGGAATGGGCTTGACAGATATCTATAGAACTTTCCACCCTACATCCACAACATATACATTTTTCTCACCCCGACATGGAACCTTTTCAAAGATAGATCATATATTAGGACACAAATCAAGCCTTTATAGATTCAAAGGCATAGAAACTGTACCCAGCATCTTCTCTGACCATGATGGAATTAAACTCAAGATTAATTTCAAGACACAACCCCGAAAATACACGAACACATGGAAACTGAACAACCTACTTCTGAATGACTTCTTCACTACTGAAGAAATTAAGGCTGAAATAAAAAAATTTATGGAAACTAATGATAATGAGTACACAAGTGTCCAGAATCTATGGGACACAGCAAAAGCAGTCATAAGAGGAAAATTCATAGCAATTAGTGCACATAAGAAAAGGACAGAAAGATGGCAACTAGATAACTTATCATCATGCCTCAGAGAATTGGAAAAACAACAACAAACAAATCCCCAAAATGCCAGGCGAAAAGAAATAATAAAGGTTCGAGCAGAAATAAATGAAATAGAAAATAAACGAACCATACAGAAAATAAATGAAAGCAAAAGCTGGTTCTTTGAAAAGATTAACAAGATCGACACACCATTGGCTAGACTGATTAAGAAGAAGAAAGAAAGAAACCAGATTAATCAAATATGTGATGAAACAGGCAATATTACCACAGACACAGCAGAAATACAAAATATCATTAGAGGATACTATGAGCAACTTTACGCCAACAAACAAGATAACCTGGAGGAGATGGACAAATTCCTGGATGCATATAATCTACCAAGATTGGATCAGGAAGACATAGAGAACCTGAATAGACCTATAACAAGCCAGGAGATTGAATCAGTAATAAATAACCTCCCAACAAAGAAAAGCCCAGGCCCAGATGGCTTCACTTGTGAATTCTACAAAACTTTTAAGGAAGAGTTAACCCCTATCCTACTAAAATTATTTCTAAAGATTCAAAAGGAAGGAAACCTTCCAAATTCATTTTATGAAGCCTCCATCATCCTCATCCCCAAAACAGATAAGGATATGACAAAAAAGGAAAACTACAGACCAATATCATTGATGAATATAGATGCGAAAATTCTCAACAAAATACTCGCAAATCGTATCCAACAACATATAACAAAAATCATTCATCACGATCAGGTAGGCTTTATACCAGGGATGCAAGGATGGTTCAATATACGCAAGACCATAAATGTAATACACCACATTAACAGAAAGAAAGAAAAAAACCATATGATCATCTCAATTGATGCGGAGAAAGCATTTGATAAAATACAGCATCCTTTTATGATTAAGACTCTCAGTAAGATTGGTATAGAAGGGTCATTTCTCAACACAATAAAAGCCATCTATGAAAAACCTACAGCTAACATTATACTGAATGGGGAAAAGCTGAAAGCTTTTCCTCTGAAAACAGGTACTAGGCAGGGCTGCCCACTTTCTCCACTGCTCTTTAATATAGTACTGGAAGTCTTAGCTATTGCAATCAGAGAAGAGAACAATATTAAAGGCATTCGAATAGGCAAAGAAGAATTGAAAATATCTTTATTTGCAGATGACATGATGGTATACTTAGAAGACCCAAAGGTATCCATGAAAAAACTGCTTGAAGTAATAAGTGAATACAGTAAAGTGGCAGGATACAAAATCAATATCCAAAAATCTATAGCATTTCTATTTATGAACAACAAGTTGAACGAAGCAGAGCTGAAGAAAGGAATCCCTTTCACCGTAGCCACAAGGTGTATAAGATACCTAGGGATAAACCTAACTAAGAAAGTCAAAGATCTTTATAAAGAAAACTACGAAAATCTTAAAAGAGACATTGAAAGTGACATAAAAAAGTGGAAGGATATCCCATGCTCCTGGATTGGAAGAATTAACATAATCAAAATGGCAATTCTACCCAAATTAATCTACATGTTTAATGCAATTCCAATCGAAATACCAGAGATATTCTTCAGAGATCTAGAAAGGGCAATCATAGAATTTGTCTGGAACCATAAAAGACCTCGTATTGCAAAAGCAATCCTGCGCAAGAAGAGTGGGGTAGGAGGCATATCACTCCCTGATCCCAAGATATACTATAAAGCTGTGGTCATCAAAACAGCATGGTATTGGCATAAAAACAGACATGTGGACCAATGGAAGAGAATAGAGACCCCAGAAATAACCCCCAAAGCTTACAGCCAACTGATCTTTGACAAAGGATATCAGTCAATCCATTGGGAAAAGGAAAACATCTTTAGTAAATGGTGCTGGAAAAACTGGGTATCCACCTGCAGAAAGATGAAACTGAACCCCCATCTTTCACCACTAACAACAGTCAACTCAAAATGGATCAAAGATCTTAACCTAAAACCTCAAACAATAAAACTACTGGTGGAAAATGCTGGGGAAACTCTGGGGGACATTGGAGTAGGCAAAGACTTCTTAAATAAGACTCCCAAGGCACAGGCAATAATCCCTAAAATAGACAAGTGGGACTATATTAGACTAAGAAGTTTCTGCACAGCAAAGGACACAGTAACAAGTGTGAACCGACAACCCTCAGAATGGGAAAATATTTTTGTTAAATATGCCTCAGACAAGGGACTGATAACCAGAATACATAGGGAACTCAAGTGCCTTACGCGAAAAAAAATGATTAACCCAATTAAAAGGTGGGAAAATGAGCTGAACAAAAGTCTCTCTAAGGAAGACATACGAATAGCCAAAAAGCATATGAGGAAATGCTCAACATCCCTCATCATAAGGGAGATGCAGATAAAAACTACAATGAGATACCACCTAACCCCTGTCAGAATGGCAAAGATTAAGAATATAAAAAGTGATAAGTGTTGGCGGGGATGTGGTGAAAAGGGAACCCTCCTACACTGTTGGTGGGAATGTAAACTAGTTCAACCACTGTGGAGAACAATATGGAGGTTCCTCAAAGATCTACAAATAGAACTACCATTCGATCCAGTAATCCCACTTCTGGGTATTTACCCAAAAGACAGGAGAACGCTCAGTCAGAAAAGTGCTTGCACATCAATGTTTATTGCAGCATTATTCACAATTGCCAAGACATGGAACCAACCTAAATGTCCACAAACTGATGAATGGATTGGAAAAGTGTGGTATATATACTCTATGGAATACTACTCAGCCATAAAAAATAACAAGGCCCTGGAATTTGATAGAAAGTGGTCAGATACGGAGGATATATTGCTGAGTGAAGTAAGCCAGGATATGAAAGAAAGATATTGTATGTATCCACTCAATATATACCGACTATCAGCATTCTATGATAGTGAAAAAAAATTGGAGGACATAAAAGCAGTGAAGATACTTAATGAGAATAGGACAGTGTGGAATGGGGGAAGTGAAGAGAAGAGGATAGAGAAAAATAACAAATGAACAATAGAGAGGTAGGACATTAGTGAGAAACAGATATGGCTTATTAACTGTTGATGTTGACATGTATAGTATTCTCAACTGGATTTGTCTGAGAAGTATTTCATGATGGGCAAAGTATTTGTACAAGCAACATGAGAAATAGCGATGGACTGTCTTAAAAAATAATTAGAATAATAATAATGATTGGGGAAAACATAGAAAAGATATTGAATGTTGAAGCGGGGAGATTAATGTCTCTGTACTGACTGACATGCATGGCATTCCCTTTTGAAAAAGTAATGTAATACAATGTAAAGTTATATGTAATTCAATGTAATATAAAGAAGAATATGATGATAATAAAAAAAAAAAAAAAAGGCTTGAAAAAAAAAAAAAAGCCAGGCTGAGCTCCTGAAAATGTGACTTAAAGGGACTGGATTTGACTTTCATAGATCTTGTTCAGTTCACCTTGACTTTGATGCTAAGTACTTCTCTCTAACTCACTGGATCATATAACTTTGAGAATTGCTAGTATAACCCAGGAGACTAATTATTGGCCAAGAGTGTGATCAAGGAATGGAACTCAGGGCAAGGACCTCAAACAGGATCAGGTCTTTGAATGATTTAGAGAAACTGACAAAGTAAGCCCTATGATTACCATGTTTATCTCTCATTTGGGTTTTATAACATTAGGTGCAAAGGTCTGGTACATTCCCCCTCATATTTATTCTCATTTTTTCCTTTTGGTCACAGTACTTATCTTATCTTTTCTTTCTTTTTCTTTTTTTGTAGAGGTTTTTGCTATAGGGCGCATGCACTTGCCAGACAGACAGAGAGAGACAGAGAGACAGAAAGTGAGAAATCACCCCCCAGGGGGGATGGTCCCGCCGCAATCCCTTCTCCTCCATTCTCCTCTCGGGATCTTGGGCACGCACACACACGTGCCCGGCGTGAGTTTAAGCCACGGGTCTGGGACTCGAACCGCGGTCCACTACGTGGGAGTCCAGCGACATAGCCATTACGCTAACTGCTGGTCCCAGTACTTATCTTTTCTAATGTAATATATTTACTTACTTCATTTACTTTTCACCTGTCCATACTGCATTAAAATGTAAATTCCTCTAGGATTTCTGTCTGCTTCATTCACCCATGTGCTCTAAGCTCCTAGAATAAAGATGGTCCCAGACAAAAAAAAAAAAAAAAAAAAAAAAAAAAAAAAAAAAAAAAGAAAAGCATGAGCAACTTTTGGAGGCACTGTGTACATAGTCTGCCCGTGAACTCTCTTTGGAACCCTGAAGATTTTTAAAGTGATTTTTTGTTTGTTTGTTTTCCTTTTCTTTGTTTAATTTTTAAATTTTAATTATGATTTCTGTCATATATATAATTGATGTATATCTTTGTAGGCTAGAGGTTTTTTTCTTTCTTTCTTTGTCATTTTTTTTTTTCTTTTGCTGTAGGACACACAAGCTCTCTGAAGAGAGGGAAAGTGAGAAATCACCCCCCAAAGGCAATGGCCATGCCACAGTCCCTTCTCCTCCATTCTCCTCTTGGGATCCTGGGCACACACACACACACATGCTGGGCAAGAGTTTCAAGCTGCCAGGTCTGAGACTGGAACTGTGGCCGGCCATGTGGGAGTCCAGTGCCATAACCATTATGCCATCTGCTGGTTCCATCCCACATAATACTGTGGAAAATAAAATGTTCCTACCATATTTAGATTGTTCTTTGCCTGTACCAATAGGTGACTACCAGAACTATACCTGATTGTTTTTTGCCTGTACCAGTAGGTGACTACCAGAACTGTTATAGCTATGGGCAGACCTATTTTATCAGTGCAACTCACTTTAGTAACCACATCAGGAGGGTAAAAATAAGCCAGTCAATGATCCATGAAAATGGCAACACTTCCCCTACTAAAGGTCAGTCGATTCTGAACACTTCCTGCTTCCAAAATCTGCCATTTCTTGGACTGCATGATTTCCCAAACTCTGTATGTTTACTGGTCTTCTTTCACAGAGAGACTGTACCTCATGAGTACAGTTTACTTACAGTGTATTTACTCTTCGTATATGTGTTATATTTTAATTAAAATATTTACTTAAAAAATTAGAGGAAATTCCTTTAGATAGTTCAAACATTCAAATATATTTCCATGATCTCTTATAAACAACAGCACTCTTTTTCAAGAGAGATTTTTGCTATAGGGCACGTGCACTCGCTGGAGAGACAGAAAGAGGCAGAGAGACAGAAAGCAAGAAATCACCTCCTGGGGGGTATGGCTAGGCCACTATCCCTTCTCCTCCATTCTCCTCTCAGGAATTGTGGGCATGCACGCACATGTGCCCAGCGAGTACCACAACTTTCTAACAAAATCTTGAAGTCTTTGGACTGTAGGATTTGTTTGACCTTCCAGAAGAATATATCTTTACACACACAATCATCACATGATTGTCAACCTCACCAAATAACTTCATAAGGAAAATGTCATAATTATTCATATTTGAGATGAACTGAGCATTAGAGATGAAAAAACACCTGCAAATATCAAAGTTATCATCATCCATGTTATTTTCAACATACATTGTTCACATTTATTCATGTTCTCCCTGAGAACGTTTGAAAATCATGTTTGTAAGACATAAGAATACTTCAGTGGTGCTTCTGAAAATTGCTTTCTTGATTCTTTTATAAATGCGATTGAATTTGAATGTGACTTTCCAATTTCTTAATAGAAACTCACTTAAGGGTTCAGCAGATGGTACAGTGGTTACGTCACTGGACTCCTCACATGGCCAACCATGGCTTGAGTCCCAGAGCTGGTGGTTTCAAAATCACTCTGGGCACATGTGCATGTGTGCTCAAGATTCCAGGAAGAGAGGAAGGAGCAGGAATTGTAGCATGGCCATACCCCCTGGGTGGTGATTTCTCACTTTCCCTCTCTCTCTTTTTGATGAGCACATGTGCCCTAAGGCAAAAACCTCTAAAAATTTAAAAAAAAAATTAAAAAACACTTAATCTTAGAAACTATAAAACTAAATCAACTTTAACTCCCTTGGTATATATTGAATAAATATGATAGGTGCACTAAGATTCATTTGCTTTATAGTTAAGTATTACTGTAAGAATTTCTTTTTTTTCCAATTAAGTGGCTTTCTCCTATACACAGGGATAAAATGGAAAAAAGGGTCAGTTCTAGAGCAATCTTGTCAAATAAATAGTTTAATCTACCATTGAAACTTAAATTGATAAAATCTTATCTAAATGAATGTCATATAGTTGTTTAGTATTTTTTAAATAAAATACTTGTATAAAAATGAATTTAAACCTTTCTAGGATTTTTAAATAAATATAATTAAATGGCAAATTTGCCTCTTACTGCAACACTTGTCATCTGGACAAGATTTCTATAATTTCTAATATTACTCTGCCTTTTCACTCTTTTCCTTTCAAAATACATCATTTTTATGTGATAACTTGTCATCTTCAGACTATAATCTCAGTCACTGTGTCATCATATTGAAAGTTAGATATTCATGGCTAATAAATCTCTGAGGAAAGGACTCAGCAAAAGCAGGAACATCATTTTTGAATCTAGTTCAGGGTTACTCAACATCTTAAAAGGCAACCTGTATACCATACTGGTGCACCAAAAGTATTTTTGAAAGTTTCATATTTCCTTTACAACACATTTTCCAAAAGCTCATAGAAAAGGCATATTATGAAAACCTATGTATGGACTTAAAAGTTCTTTGCACCAAAATCAGATCATACTTTAATTCTATTTTCTGTAAACTTTTCAAAATTCCCTCATATAATAGGGAAAAATCAGAACATCTTTGGATAGCTCACACTTAGCTTAAAGTTTAAAATTCTATTCTTTTTTTTATTATTTAAAAATATTTGGTCTGGGGGTGTCATCAAATTCCTCTTAATATTTATGGTCAAGGGAGGACTTAATCGGGGACTGTTTTAATATACTTTCTGATGGGGTCAGTAGGTGGTGGAGTAGTTATGGAGCTGGACTTCCACATGGCCAACTGAGGTTCAAGTCCTGGACTTGGCAGCTTAAAAATCATGCTAGGTGTGTGTACGTGCATGTCCAAAATCTCAGGAGGAGAATGCAGGAGAAGGGATTGAGGCATGACCATCTTCCCTGGGGGGTGGATTTCTCACTGTCTCTCTCACTGTCTCTCTGTCTCTCTCTGGCAAGCATACATAACCTATGGCAAAAAACATTTAAAAATAGTGTGTGTATGTGTATATATATACATATATATATATATAAAATATATATATAAGTATGTGTGTGTGTGTATATATATATATATATATTTTTTTCCTGATTACAGGTGTGTAGGGGGCCTTGCAGTGCAACTACAGAAGGAAAATTACAAGTAAAAAAAATTACCAAGTAAAAACTTTTCAACAAGGAAAATGCAAATCTGGGCATGACAATTTCAATCTCCATGCAGCACTATCTCTAAATGAGAGAATATCACAGAGCTGGAGAAATATCCAGAACATACTGTCAGAGAAATTCTACCCCTTCCTCACTTGAAATTCATTTCTGCAGTCAACAAGTAAATTTGGTTGGCAAATGATTCCTTAAAAGTGCTAGTTGTTCCCCAGTGTTTCTGTATGAATGCCTTTACTATTGTTTCAAGATGTGCTGGCAATAAAGAATGTGTTATTAAAGACATGTTATTAAAGACATGTTATTAAAGCAACCAAAATCAAACTACTTACAATTCTGAGTTCATTTCCATTCTCTAAGTAAATGTCAAAAAATCAGAAAATCAGGTTTTGGCCCGCTTTAAATTACATAGTGCCTTGGGACCAGCAATTAGCTTAATGGCTATGTCGCTGGACTCCCACGTAGTCGACCGTGGTTTGAGTCCCGGACCCCGCGGCTTAAACTCACGCCAGGCACGTGCGCGTGCGTGCCCAAGATCCAGAGAGGAGAATGGAGGAGAACAGATTGCGGCGTGGCCATCCCCTCTGGGGGGAGATTTCTCGCTTTCTGTCTCTCTGTCTTTCTCTGTCTGTCTGGCGAGCACACACGTCCTATAGCAAAAAGAAATCTCTCCAAAAAAAAAAAAAAATTACATAGTGCCTTTAATTAGATGAAAAGATTCTAAACACTCAGACTCTACTCAGGGTCCTCCAATCCTAAATGTGTACTGAAGTCACCTTGATGACATAAAAAAAAAAAAAAATAGTAGCCAGTAATCCATCTCTAGAATCTGAATTACAGTTGGCCTTTCTCATATGTGGAGGATACTGTCCAAAACCCCAGTGGATGCTTGAAACGGCAGCTAATACTGAACCTTATATATACTACGTTTGTTCCTATGCATACTTATGGTAGGAACACCATAGGTGTTAGCTATGGTGAGCTGGATTTATAAAATAGGCACCATAAGACATTAATAACAATAACTAATAATAAGACAGAACAATTATAACAACACACTGTTGTAAAAGCTATGCGATTATTGTTTCAAAATACCTTACTGTACATCTACTCGCAGAGTTTTGAACCAGCAGTTGATCACGAGTAACTGGAGCCTTGGAAGGTGGAGTGGGGAATAAGAGAAGGGCTACAGGAAAGATCTGAGAAGGAGCGTTCTCAAAGCTCCCCAGGTAATTTGAATTCGTACCCACGCTGACAATCACTGTTCTAAACCTAAACGATATGCAAACTAAAATAAGACGTCTCGGGTTCCTAATTTCTTTAACATCAACTAAATTTTTACATAGGAAAGAAGTTTTTAAAGGTTTAGTTGCTAAAAATCATTGCAGCAAAAATAAAATCGCATCTTTAATTACAGAGGATATTTTGTACTTTTGGCAAACTGATATGTTAAATGAATCAGAAAACATTTATCTGCTTTTTTATCTTATAATGACAAGAAACAGAAGACAAACTAGACAAGCTTAGAGGGAATTGAAGCTCCATAGAAATTCCTCAGGTGGATTGCCAAAATTAGAGTGAGAAGCAGAGGCATGCTGGGAAATATTTAATAACCACTACTCTTGGGGTGAAATGGGTTACATTAGAAAAGCCCTGATTTGTAGCGTTTGTTTATTTCCACAGTCTATATACTTCTACCATGGTCAATATCAAGTTATTACTGGTTTGACAACTGAATTGCAAAATTTTGGAAAATTTAACAATTTCCTGAGCCAGTATAAGCCAGTTCCAGCACTTCACTGTGAAATTAACATATTTGTGTATCAGAATCCCAGCCTGAACCAAGACTTAGTTACACCCATAACATGCCATATTTCTCTACAAATATCAATTTGAAATTTTTGATTCACAGTGACTTGAAGAACTTTCCCTATGTGGGGACATCTTTGATCTATGTTTTCTCCACAATGGGAGTTGAGAAATATACAGATATGACCAGCAGGAGACATAATGGTTACATCACTGGACTCCCACATAGTTGACCACAATTCGAGTCTCAGACCCAGGGCCTTAACACTCACTCCAGGTGTGTATGCCTGTGTGCCCAAAATCCCAAGAGGAGAATGGAGAAGAAGGGATTGTGGTATGGCTATCCTCCCTGGGGGGAATGATTTCTTATTTTCTGTCTCTCTGTCTTTCTCTGTCTCTCTGGCCCAGAGAAAGACAGAGAGACAGAAAAAAGCACTCTCTTTGTCTGTTTGTATAACTCAGAGGGGAGGGTAAAAAGAAGTAAGATTTTAATGACTTTAAGAGACACTATCAAAAGGAAGGGCTTCTATGATGAGTTGAATATTCTACTATAAATCTTAAGAGTCACAAAAGAGAATGACAGCACATGTGCAAAGTTACTTAGACACAGTTCATTTGTACAAGAGAAAGGGAAAAGTATCATATCAGTGAGCTAAATGGTTTGCATCACTAGCTAGTATCAAATGTGATGTAGGCTCCACTATCAGAGTTCATCAGGAGAGGATCTATTCTCCTTCCTTTTTAAAGTTAGGGACTATGAAAAGAGCTAGAAATCAGAATGGCCAGCTAGAAAAGATTAAGAATACTTGGGTATTTGGTTAGGACTGCAGATCCAGAGTAAGTAGAGACAGCGCTATCAGGATCCATCTTAACCATTAATATGTTAGTACTAGAGATTTGTTCACATAAGATAATTTACATTTTTTATCTCTCACCTGCAATTGCATATCTCAGCAGAATAGTATAATGTTTAAGAGTACACTCAGGATCTGGGGCCAGCCGGTGGTGTGATGATTAAGGGCACTGGACTCCCACATGGCTGACATCAGTTCAAGTCCTGGACCTGGTGACTTTCTCACTTTCCCTCTCTTTTGCTCTGTCCCTCTCTGGTCAAATTTAAAATAAACAAACTAATAAATAAATAAAGTTAAATTAAATAATCCATAAAAAAGGGTACACTCAAGATCACAATAAAATCCTAATTCCACCACTTAATATCTATGTGATCTTGGAAATTTCTCTGTATATCAGTTTTCTTCACTATAGAATAGAGATATTGATAGTTTTTGCCTCACATGGTTACCACAATATTTAAAGGGGATAATATGTTCAAAATGATCAGTATAATGTCTGCATGAAATGTTTTATTGTCTTGCCTGGTTGTATCACAAAACTATAGGCAAAAGATAGTGCAGGTGAGGCATACAGCATTATCTACACTTAAGGAAAAAAATATATTAGAGAAATGAAATGTCTTGCCCTAGATCATGTGAGCTATGATCCAGATATTGAACTCGAATCAGCCTGATCCTGGAGCTCTGTTCTTCCCATATACGTTCTCTCTGCGGTTGAGCAAGCACAAGAATCCAGATGGATTCTCCACAGTACTTATTTATTTTTCTGGTTTTTCAGTTGATAGATTTCCTAGTATGATTTTTATTTTTCTATTTTTAATAAAGAAAGCTTGAAGTTAATGCATTTATAAAAGCAAAGGAGTATTTTTTCCAACGTGATTAGAGAGAATGTTTTCCAACAGCTTTCTTTTATTTTCACTAATACTCTGAATTTTATTTATTTATTTTTTAAATTTAAATTTATTTATTTACATCCATTCACTATACATCATTACAGCATACAAAATGAGATTTCCCATCCAGAATACACTGTATATTGGCTCAATCAAGCACATCAACTTACGTGTTATTGTCAACAAATAATTTTCCATTTCTTGCTTCCTGTATATTTTGCTCTTTTCTGCATCCTTGATTCCCTATCTTTCACTCTCTGCCGTGTCCCATATATATATATATATATATATATATATATATATATATGTGTGTGTGTGTGTGTGTGTGTGTGTGTGTATATATTTATTTACCCCTATGTCTGACCCTCTGCCCTTTCCCACCCTCTTCTCACACTATCTCTGGTATCTACAGTTGTCTTCCATTCCTTTTGCCCCCACATTTTATTATCACACAATTTCTTAAATAATCTAACTACTTTCAACAGCAAGTTCAGCTGGTAATTTCAAGAAAAGCAGTTTTGAACTGGTAAGGAAATTTGCTTAAAACTTAAAGCCTGGAAACAGGTTAGTATTCTGTTCAAATAGTAGGTACATGAACCTATTGACAGCTCAAGACAGGACAAAAACTCTTAAAACCAGACAACAAAGCCTAGAAGAAAAGCAGCAATATTTTAGTCAAGTCACAGAATGCTATTTCACCAGTTCAGTCTCATGTACTTAATCTAACTTCTGTTGTGGTTTGATCTTCCTGATTGAATTCTGGGATATAATATTCAACTCAAGACTTGTCCCTACGATTAAGTTGACCATTTTCTTAGTTTTTGAGCTCTTATTTCTGTGTGCCTGCATTTAATTTTCCTGACATAGCACTCCCTTGAGAACTTCTTGGAGATCTGGTCTGGTGCTGGTAAATTCTTTCAGGTTTTGTTTATCTGAGAATGTTCTTTTCTTTTCTTCCCATATGAAGGATAATCTTGCCGGGTACAGTATTCTTGGTTGAAATTGCTTTTCCCTTAACACTTTGAAGATATTTTCTCATTCTTTTCTAGCTAGCATTGTTTCCAGTGAGAGATCTGCTGTTAGTCTGATGGGATATCCTTTGTAGGTAACTTGCCATTTCTCTCTTGCCAATCTTAGTATCTTGTCCTTGTCTGTGGTTTTGGTCACTCTGGCTATAACGTGTCTTGGAAAAGATCTTTTTGGGTTGATTCTATTTGGGGTCCTTTGTATTTCTAGGGACTGGATCCAATAGTTTTCATTCTTTGGCTCTCATCTCTCCTCTACAGACACTGCATTTCTGTTTCTGCTAATGGAAATATTCACTTAAAATACTGGGTACCCAAAAATTATGTAATGGTTACATCGCTGGACTCCCACATAGTTGACCAAGGTTCGAGTCTCAGACCTGGTGGCTTAAAACTCACACTAGACACGTGTGTGTGTGTGTGTGTATGTGTGTGTGTGTGTGTGTGCATGTGTGTGTATCAAAAATCCTGAGAGGAGAATAGAGGAGAAGGGATGGCAGCATGGCCAGCCCTCCTGAGGGGTGATTTCTCACTTTCTGTATCTCTGTCTCTCTCTGTCTCTCTGGCAAGTGCACATGCCCTATAGCAAATAAATAAATAAATAAATAAATAAATAAATAAATAAATAAAAATAAAAAATAAACCTCACTAAAAAAATAATGCTAAGAATACTTGAGATGTAGCATGTATTTACTAAATACTAGGTATTATGATAATAGAATGAATACATTGTAGGTTGATTTTATTGGTTGCATTCAATAAAGCCATAAAATGATGCAGACCTGAGTTATAGTAGTTACTTACAGAAAGTATTTTACAGTGAACTTCTACTAACATAATATACTTTAAAATCCTGCTCATTCTGGGAACAAAAAGTGCTGGTAGGGTAAGACTGAGAATGAGGGCCAAAGAGTACCCTTACTTTATTAAACAAGGAAGACCAGAAGCCAAACAATAACAAATTCTGACTCAAAAAATTGGAAGTTCATTTAAATAACAATTGTGCTGTTAAGGAATCTAGGATAAACAATGGATTAAAATCTATATAGCAGTAAGAGTGAGAAGAAACTATACATTGAATATAAATCTACAAGTGACATATATAGATGCCTTTTAATGTAATATTAAAATATATGGTTTTTTGGTTTATGTCATTCAAAGCAATAGTTTTATTTTTCACTAAAGACTGTAAAGGAGCATATTTTTATTTAGTTGACATGCAATCCCAATGAATAAATATTGGATTAGGATATCACAAATGATAAAGTAAAACTAAGATGTACTAAATGCAAAATGATTATACCTAATGCTTCCCAAGATGCTTTTTAAAGAAGACTTTACTAAACATCATTTATTTCTCACCTTCAGTTTCCTCCCTATCCTGCCTTTGCCTAGCAACAATATAACATTAAAATTCTTTGCTGCTCTGGAACAAATATTGCCTTAATATTTGTGTTCCTTCTTCATGATCTGCAATTTGGTTGTTAAAATGATTTGGCAAATGCCTTTGCTTCACTGCAGATGGAAGCGGGCAGGCCTCAACAGTTCAGAGTAAGTGCAAGCCAGAATAATAACGTGTTAGTAGGGATGGCAAGAGTCACTGAACCAATGTGGACTAAGCAGAATGTGTGAATGAGTCCCTGGCTGGGTAGCACAAAATGTCAACTTCCTCAGTAAGGTTCAGCAGAAAATAAAAATACATTGAAGAAAAAAAATGTATGTTGTGCTGAAAAGCCTTTGAAAAGACATCATTCTCTATTTGAACTGAATATTAACAATGAAGCATTTCTGGAATGCTAACAAGGAACAGAGTTATTCGTACATATTTCTGTACTGATCTAGCATCCGAATCAACTTGCTTGGATTTTTCACTTAACACATTTGAATATCACTTCTCCTGGGCATTACACAGATCTGTGGAAAGCAACTTATTATTATTATTTTTTATTATTGCCAGAGGTCATGTACACTTCCAGACAGAGAAACAGAACAGAGAGAAAGAGAAAGCCCCCCCAATGGCATGTGGTCATGCCACAGTCCTTTTTCCTCCATTTCTCTATCCCCTCAAGATCTGAGGCGTGCACACCTACCCAGCATGTTTTACAAGCTGCCAGAACCAAGATTCAAACTAGGGTCTGCCATGTGGATTTGACTTCCAATGCACAGGGCTTAATGGCTATGCTATAAGGCCAACCAGAAAATAAATTATTAACTAGTTATCACTCTATTCCCTTCACCCTCCTCTCAACAAAGATTCACTACAAGATTCACTCTAATATTCTGAAAAGAACTAATCACTTAAAATTAAAATAATTATTATCCCAAGGAGTTTATTATATAACTTGTTGACTTATAGTGGTAATGTGCTTCTTATCATCTAACAGGAAAGCTCTTGGGCCAGCCTGTGGCTTAGTGTTTGAGGTGGTTGGATCCCATATGACTGATTGCCCGTTGGAGTCCCAGACCCAGCAGTTTGAGAAAACACACTGGGCATGTGTGCATAAGTGCCCCAAGTTTCAGAAGGAGGGAGACATGGAGGAGAAAGGACTGTGGTGTGACAATTCCTCTATGGCGAATTTCTTTCTTTCTCTTTCTCTCTCTCTGGTGAATGCATATGCCTTCTGGCAAATTAAAAGAAGAACCAAAAAAAGAAAAAACAAAGTTCTTACTATATGAAAAGTGAAGGCATTTTTTGGTGCATTTCATTAGTAACAGATATCATAAAAGATGACTAATGTCTAGTAGATGTGTATTCCTTTATTTAAATTTTTTATGAAAAAAATACTCTTTACTAGGTAGAAAAACTGAGACCTATATCTCTAATTTTTCAAAAGCCTTATTTATGCTTCCTATAGTGTATTCTTATTTCCTAAATGTATATTATGTATATGTTTAAAAATGTGAAAAGTTCATTTTAAGGACAACCCCCCCCAAAAAAGTAATGTTCTCTGTCCTTTGTGATATGTTCTGAACATTTCAGTGCTAAAGTAATGTGGATTTTGATCTGTTTAATTTCACTGAAAGTAGTCTTCAATATAGAAAAAACACACAAGTGCACCTTTTTTATAGACATTTTAAAAGTAGTTTCTTTTTCTTTAATTTTAAAATTTTTTTTAGAAAGAGAGATTTTTACTATGGGTCCCATGTGCTCACTGGAAAGACAGAGAGACAGAAAGCGAGAAATCAACCCCCAACTCTGGGGTTGGGGACAGCCAGTTGCAATCCCTCCTCCATTCTCCTCAGGATCTTGGGCATGCACACACATGGGCCTGGCCTGAGTTTTTTGTCTGAGGGTCCAGGATTCGAACTGTGGTCGACTAGGGAGTCCAGTGACAAAACCATTATGCCATCTGCTGGTCCCTAAAAGTAGTTTCTTAGCACACAATAACTCATGGCTTTCTCACCACTGTAATATGTATATATTATATCCATATATGTATATGTAATATACTTGCTGTTACACTATTTAAACACACACACCCACACACACAATTTGAAAAGATAAGAATGGGAAACATTATTCTTGCAAAAGTCCCATTACCTTTAACATTTCAGAAATTCCCTTGGTGTTTTGTTTCTTATACTTAAAAATATGCCTCCAGAAAACACATCGGAGGGAAGGAAGACACAAAAATGTGACAAAAAGGGTAGGTTGAAAGAATGAGGATGAAAATTACACTACCCTAAAAATAATGACTAAAATCATTTCTCTGCCTCATTGTAAAACCTGGTGAAACTTTAGGCCCTCATACACAAAAGTGGATAGGAATCTTTGAAAGCAAACTGTTAATACAACATGAAAGATAAAAGTATGTCAAGTAGAAATTCATGTATGCAACTGAGAAGATGTTATTGAACATAAAACCATTTCTAGGTCTAAATTTATCCTTGGTTCTACATATTTTGTATTCATCCTACAGGCAATAGCTCAATTTTCATCTCAATTGCCCGTGGTCACTCAGCTAATAAGGGGATCAAAACTGAATGGAACCAGAATTATGATCATTGTTGAAGTCGGGAAATAGGTACATGGGGATTTATTATACTACCCTATTTTGTTTTGTGCTTGAATATTTCCATAATAAATTTCCATTAAAATCACTCTAAA
This sequence comes from Tupaia tana, assembly GCA_026018925.1. Classification (NCBI taxonomy): domain Eukaryota; kingdom Metazoa; phylum Chordata; class Mammalia; order Scandentia; family Tupaiidae; genus Tupaia; species Tupaia tana. The sequence continues at coordinate 23,622,781 of JAKSZU010000019.1, forward strand.
TCCCAGGTCAATACATTTTTTTATTTCATACATTAGTTTTCCATACTTTTTCCCTTAATTGGGGTTTGGATGGATGATAGGATAGGGCAAATACTTAAATTACACTCATTAAAAATGGAATATAATGATCAAAAGAACAGTGGGAAATGCCATGGGGTTTCAGAAAAAGACAATATCAGGCTGAAATGGAAGAATCAGGAAAAATTTGAATGAGAAGTGGCATTTAGATGAGACTTAAAAGATGGTTGGAGGCAGTTTAGAGGTATTTGGAGGAAGAATACAAAATGAGCAAAGCTAGAAATGTAAAAGAATTCTGTGTGGGTTCAAGGAAGAGAGGTCGGCCAGGTGGCTGGAGATAAGGGACAAAGGGAGAAGTATTGTATTGAGAAGCAAGGACCACATCGTGGGAAGTCTTGAAGGTCAAGAATGGTAAAGACAAGGCATAAAGGCATGCTATAACCAGTAATTATTTTTTAATCTTGTTTAAAGAATTAGATAGCTTCAAATAACTGAATAAATCATATAGAAACAACTCCATAAATTATCACAACACGAACAACGTAAGTACCATCAAATTAAAGACTGTAACATTATTAGCCACTCCAGAGCCTCTCTTCTACTCCATTCCAACTTTTACCCCTCCTACTCCTCAAACACCATTGATTGCCTCTGTCTGTTTTAGAGCTTTTTTGGAAAGGAATTACAGTTTATTCCTTTGCACGAGTCTTTTTTCTCTAAGCTGCACTTGTGACATTCATTTCTATTGCTTCCTAGAGCTATAATTACATAGTTTTCATTGATGTTTAGTATCCCATTGTATAAAAATATGTAACTTATTTAATCTACTATTGGTGAACATTTGCGTTTCTTAGGTTTGAAATGCAAATGTTAGGTTAAAATGTTCATATTAGAAAAATAATAACTGACATGAACTACTTTACATAACTACTGGTACATATATGCAGATATTTCTGTGGCATAAATACCTAGTACTATGTCATAGGGTGCATATGGATTCAAGGTTATTGAATAATGACAAACAGTTTTTAACAGTATTTGTAAAAATTTTTACTTTGATTAGTAGTACCTAAAAATTCTCATTGCTCTGTATTTTAGCAACTTCTTTTTTTGCAGCTTATATATTTTATCTTACCATGCTTCTTGATCTTAGGGAATATCACATTTGAGATGTTGTAAAAGCGCTTGGAATAGTCAATGCAGTTGTACCATCAACAACCATCAACATGATAGTTTTTTGTTTTTTTTTTAGTTTATTTGGTTGAAAGTAATTTTGAAATCAAATATAGTTTTGTTTTTTATAAGGCACATCTTCTGTGAACTTTTCAAAAATTCCTTTTTATTTTTATTTCTTTTATACATTCAATCACGTTACTTAGCTAACAAAGTGAATATTCCAACATGTGCACATTTCTCAACAGTCCAGTTCACCATGCTAGAAATTTATCTTTAATAGATAATAATCCATTTCTTTGTTCCACAAATGCCTGGCCTTTCTATTTTTTCTCCTTAATATCCTTCCTCAGACTCTACTACTTCACCTGTCCTCTTTCCACAGTGTATCTGGTATTAACAACCATTTAATGCAATCATTGTTTCAAATCTTCATCATGCCCACAAGTATTAGACGTTTCTCCTGTGGTTTCAAGTTTTAATGACATTTGACATATTTTATTTTTATTTGTCATTGGATATCATATTTTGTGGAGGGCCCATTACAGACCTGTGTTTCTTTCTAGTGGATTGTCTTATATTCACTAGTAAGGTTTATTAGCTTATCATGAAACAAGCCCTTTATTGAATGCATATACTACAAATATCTTCTTCCATTCTGTTACTTATCTCTTTTATTTCTTCAATAAAATCTTTAATAACTGTATATAAATCTTTGCTAATTAACTACAATCTTTTTTCAAAGGAATTAGGGCTTTTTATGTTCTATTGAATACATGATTCCTTATCACAATGCCATGAAGATATTTTCTAATACTATCTCTAGAAAATGTTCTTGCATTTGCCTTTCAACTTTAGATCTACAATCTACACACATTGGCCATATGTGAGTGCATGCCCAAAGTCCTGAGAGAAGAAATAAAGAAGAGATTATGACATAAATATTTCCCAAGAGAGGTGTTGTCTTTCTCATTTCTCTCTATTTTTCCAGCAAGTGCACATTCCCTCTGGCAAATTTTTTTAAAATAGTTGTTCATGTATAAAAATCTGAATTATTAATAGTCATAAAACTAAATAAAAATAATTTAATATGGTAAATGTCTTACTTATACTAATTAGTAGATATGATATAATTTTCTATCCAGAAGTCTGATTCAATGTGTTAATGAGTATTTTAACAGTAGTGGTATAATATATGACTTTCTCCAAGAAAATTACCACTTGAGCCGAGTGCTGACAAAAAGTGGGAGCTGCAAATTCTTTTTGTTTGTTTTTTTCTGGGGACTTACAGTTTTAAAACACAATAGGAAGCAGGTAGTTACAAGGCAAATAGCTCATAGAGAAACAAAAGACAAAGGATAGCCAGAAAAATATACTCTTAAAAACGAAGAAAGTTTTTGAAAATTACATTTGCAGATTTAACCTTACCTAAATGTTTCAATTTAGTCTGGGGTGGGTGGCATTTCTTCATGACATTTAGCTTCTGTTTGCATCTATCATCGGAAATTTATCTTTCTGGAAGTAAAAGAAGGAAAAGAGAAATATGATGATTTATCCATTCTTTGGAGGTTTAACCTATGAATAAAATACCATAGAAATCATCATAGCAATGTATGTACTTTCCTGAGAACCTAATGATTCTCCTTGTCACATTCTCCCCTGCCCTAATACAGCAGAACTGCAAATATAGGAGAATATGAGCCTCCCAGGGTTAGACAGCCTTCACACGCTAGCGTGTACCTTGCTGGCTAAGTGTCCCCCACATCCGCCTGAACTGTATATATGAACCTTTCCCCCATCATACTTTCTCAGCACTGTCTGGAGTGGTGTACCAGTAGTCCACTGTCAGACAGTCAACATCTGTCAATCGATCCACACTCCTATTGATATCAAGTAAGTGAATGACTCAGATAAAGACCACATCTTGAAATTATTCCATGTTTTGCTCTGCATGTTCTGTCCACTCAATGTATTGTAGCACATCCAACCACACACATAATGGAAAAGGGCTGCAATGCACAGTACACTGACGGCAGTATCCTCTGTTACAGAAAAAGGCAATAATTTCATTGTTACAGCCTCAAGTACTGCCCAGAAGATCACTTTACAGGTTATAATTCATGCTACTTTTCTGAACTTTGGCAGTCTGTAATTTGCCTTGACCTATTACACCTTCTTGTTGTTTCGGCATTTCCCTTACCTTATTATATTCGTAAGTCTGCTCTGTGATTACTCACCCTAAATCTAGACTTTATTTGCTTATTCAGTTTGAGTTTCCAGTCCTAACTCTGTTCCCATATAAAATGGCTTTTGAGTTTATGTCTCTTATATTTTAAAAAAGTGTATTGTAGGTATTTAAGAAGAAATTTAATTACTTCGTGAGATCTTCAGTTTACATGTGCTCAGATATTTACATACTGAAGCACCTGTTTTCCCCCAGACAGTCTCGCTTGGTTTCCCACGTGGGTCATGAGCTCCTGGTCCTTCTACTGCAGCCTTCCAAGCAGCTGGGACTACAAGTGCAGGCTACTCCTCTGGCATTTAGTGTGGAGCAGAGGTTGAACCAACCTCAGGTGCAGCCTCAGCCTGCTTTATAGCCGCATCTACCAGCTTAAGCTAGTAAAACCAGGAATGACGTACATCCTAGTTCAGACATTCTGCTCTGTGTTCACTTTCCTCTTTGTATTACAATTAGTTAAATATACTGATTTTTTTTTGAAATTGTGTATAGATAAGTGGATTGTAACTTTTATTGCCAGATAATTAGAATATTTATGATGAAACATAGTATGTTATGTAGATGTGGTCATTTTGTTATGATTTATTACCACATTCATACATGCTGATGTATCTGTGTGAAATATTCCATAAGGAGGAAAAGAAAATTCTCCAAATAGTGTAGGAGCAAGGTGAGTAAACTATGTCTTTTCTTGACATAGGATGATAAAGTCAGTAATTAAACCGCAATGGAGGGCTGGGTGGCAATTCACAGATATATGTGTGGAAGACGTATCAATGGATGAGGATTAAAAGCACATTTCTAGGAAGGAGCGGTAGAACCCTCTACCCATTTGTAAACCTCCCATCTACATTCAATGCCTGTGGCACATGGCCAGGGATGCCCGAGAAATGCAACATCTAACAAGGCCAAAAATCCTTTTTTCTTTTTTTTCTTTTTTTTTTTTTTTTTTTTTGAGATTTTTGCTATAGAGTGCATGCACTCATCAGAGAGATGTAGAGAAACAGAGAGACAGGAAGCAAGTACTCACCCCTCGAGGGGATGGCCACACTGCAATCCCTTCTCCTCACGTCTCCTCTTGGGATTATGGGAATGCACCCACACATGCCCGGCATGAGTTTTAAGCTGATGAGTCCAGGACTTGAACTACATGGAAGTACAATGACATAACCATTATGCTATCTGCTGGTCCTCAGCCCTGCTTTTCTTAATAGAAATAGTAAAACAAGAGTGATGTAGCACTTGCTTTCTACCACAGATTTATATTTTTAAATTTTTAGTTAACAAATAATAATTACTATAATTTGCAACTATACTATTAATAATATATTTATAATTCTATTTAGTGATGTTTCAAAATATGTCTACCTTGCAAAATGAGCCAATCAGGCTCCTTAACATATTCATCATCTCACATACTTGTTTGTGTTACCACAGATTTCATTGTTTACAATTATCAGTACACTGGGGCCAGCAGGTGGTGTGATGGTTAAGGTGCTGGACTTCTACCTGGTTGATCATGATTCAGGTCCCAGACCTGGTGGCTTGAAATTCACACTGGCGCATGTGCATGAGTGCCCAGAGTCCTGTGAGAATGAAGTATAAGAAATTGCTGTATGGCCATCCCACCTGAGAGTGATTTCTCACTTTCTCTCTCTCTCCATTTCCTTCTGTCTTTCTGGAGAGTGCACAAGCCCTATCTCTCAAATTAAAGAAAGAAAGAAAGAAAGAAAGAAAGAAAGAAAGAAAGAAAGAAAGAAAGAAAAGCAGTGTGTACAACTGAAAAGTCAACTTATTAAAATATTTGTACACTTTATCACAGGATTACATGGAAGGCTTGACCTGTGAAAAAATATGGAGGTGTGGCCCACAGGCAACCTGATACATGTGCAGGCCCTTCCTGTAAGGAGACTTTGGAATTAGATGTGAGAGCAGGTAAATGTCAGGGAGGCAGTTGAAACAGCCTCAGGGAGTGTTGAAAACCTTAGAGAACCCAGATATCAGAAGCAAGGCTCAGAGCAAAAACATCAGTTATTTCAGAAAGAGTTAGGACTTTAGTTCCTACGTGACCAAAATAAGGATCTTGGGGAAGAGAGGCAGCAAGAAAAAGTTACATTTCCTGGAGCCAAGTCTAAAGTAAGGGCTCGACAGCCATAAACTCCTCCACTGTCTAGCTGCACAGTAGACCCACAACAAAGAAGACGAATATAACAGTATTTACTAGAACCAGGAGTCTAATTTGTCATTGATAAGCCCACAGTAGGTAACTGAATAGATACAGATGACTTTACATTTATCTATTTGGCTGACACTGTAAGTTACACAACTTCTTTCCATATTATTTTGGTTACAGAGGTAGATGGGAGGGAAAAGACAGTGAAGAAGAAAAACACTATATTACAAAAGGATCCTTAGGGTGAGAAATAGAATCTTTTATTTTGCTATATATACTATTCCTGCTTGAGATAGTCACCAATACATTACCAGACTTAAACAACATCTTTCACTGTCAACATTGAATTCATTTAGGTAATTTGTTTTTATCAGTGATGAATATCTTATTTTTTTGTCTTATGTTGGGAAACATTTTACTTGAAGAAAAGAGGATTTTCAAATATCTTCAAATGTAAGCCAAGGGTTATTTGCTTATTTCTTTTGCAATCTATCATACAAATAACATCCCATGTTTTAAGTATAAATTTAGATCCACTTTGAAGTCAGAAGATTGTCTCCTATCAGAAACACTTCCAATATGTTAAGATTTCTGCTCAGATAGTTTAGCTTTGAGTACCAGGAAAATAAAATTGAAAGCACCATTGACATTTAAGGACTGAATTAAGAGATTTCTCTCCAGATTAGCATCCCATAAAATTTGCTGAATGTTAGACATAAACTCTCTGAGAGATGCATTCAATCTTGAGAAACTACTTTTGAATATCCAAGCAGTTTTTCTTAGGAGGTAGGAATAATATGGTATCTTTTTCTTTTCCTTTGGTTCCCTCCCCCCCAAAACCCCCTCGTCTTCCATCCTCCTCCCACACTCTCTCTACTATCTACAGAGGCTCTCCATGCTTTTATACATTCCAGTCTCTCAGTTTCTGTCAGAGTGCACACAGTGTATTCATGCTTGGAAAATCCATTATGTGCTGTAAAAATGTACAGTTATTAAATGTAAAAAAAGCAAAAAAGAAAAGAAGAAAATGATTATTTCTGGCTCTATTTAAAAAAGAATAATATAGGATCATTTGGTTGAACACATACTTCTAATAAATCCAACCCTAAATCAACATGGATTAACAAAACACAGGTCCTGGATTTAGAAAAAAAATGTGGTACTTACACACTGTGAAATATTACTAAGTCTCATGAAGAACATGTGATACAAAGTGGATGAATATAGAAAACTTAATGCTAAGCCCAACAAGCTAGACTGTGAAAGACAAACATTGTATATCTCTGCTCAGTATATACCAAAAATCTTCACTCTATGGCAGAAACTGAAAGATTCTAAAATATGATAATGTGGAAGACAATTTAGATACCAGAGACTTTATAGGAAGGATACTAGGCTGTGGAAGGGAGGGGCTCAGGGAAAAAAAAGAGTTAAGACACAAGAAAGTAAAGTTTTCTGTTGAAGATGATATATAGGGTAATATCTTTTTTTCCCTATAGGTCAAGTGCAATTGCCAGAGAGAGAAAGAGAAAGAGGGAAAATGAGGAATCATCCCTTGAGGGAGTGACCATGCCATAGTCCCGGCTCCTCCAGTTCCCTTGGGATTTGGGGTATGCATACACACACATCTGGGTGATTTTCAAACTGCCAGATCCAAGACTTGAACTGTTGGCTATGTGGGATCCAGAGTCTTAACCTCCATGTCATATGGCAATACAGTCATATTTTTAATTTAATTGTCATCCACAGTGTGCAGACTTCAAAAAATCATATTGCATGCTTTAAAGATGTATAATGATTAAATGTGAATTTTAAAATCATAAAATAAAATAAATTATAAAATAAATTTAAAATGAAATGAAAAAAAAAGAAAAAAAAATGAAATGGAAGAAAAAATAAGTGCAAGTGTGGGATAAATATTTCTTGCTCTTTTATCCCAAAAGTCACAATATGGTAATTCAAATATTGTTCTTTATTGGCTGCTTTAGAATACAGCTCTGGTCTGTGTCTCAGTTTTATTATGTGCAAAATAAATGTCTAAATATATGACTTCTGGGGTCTGTATTGTTTAGTAAGAGATTTTCTTTCAATTTACAAAACAGTAAAGAACTATATTAATGAATTATCATGTATTAGAAAGAAAAGGAAGAGTGTATTTAACCAAAGAGGGTATGTGATTAGATAAAAGGCTACAGATAAGAGACATAAATCACAATTCTTATTTACAAATGAACATAACCTTGTGATTTTAAAAAATCTGCCAGAGAGCATGTGTGCTCACCAGCAGGGGGTGGGGGAGATGAGAAAGCACTTTGCACAAAGGGTGGTTACCCTCCAGTCCCTTCTCTTTCCTCTCTCTCCATTCAGGATTTGGACATCGACCTGTGCTCAGAATGTTTCTCAAACAGCCAGGCCCAGGGTTCACATCACGCAGTTGGCCGTGTGGAATCCAGTCACTTTAAACACTGCACAACTTGCTAGCCCAATAACCTTGATTAATTAATTAATTAATTAATTTATTTATTTATTTTGCTTTAGAGTGCATGTTCTCCCCAGAGAGAGAGGGATAAAGACAGAGAGACAGAAAGGGAGAAGGCACTCCCCCAAGGGGGTTGGCCATATTATAATAGTCTCTTCTCCATTCTCCTCTTGGGATTTTGGGTGATACACATGCCCAGTATTTTTTTCTTTTCTTTCTTTTTTTTTTCTTTTTCAAGGTTTTTGTCATAGGGCATGCGTGCTCACCAGGGACAAAAAGAAGAGAGATAGAGAAAGAGAAAATGAGAAATCATTCCCCTGGTGGGAGGCAGCAGGGATGGCTGTGCTGCAATCCCTATTCCTTAAACATTCTCTTGGGATTTGGAGCATGCATGCACATGTGCCCAGTGTGATTTTTCAAGCCACCGGGTCTGAGACTCAAACCATAATCAGTCATGTGGGAGTCCAGTGCCTCAAGCCCTATGCAACTTGCTGGCCCAGCCCCAGCATGTTTTTCAAGTAGTTAGGTCAGGAACTCAAACCATGGAGTCAGCCATATGAAATCCAGCTGCCCAAAGTACCTCACCACCAGCTGGCCCAAACTTGGAATTTTTTTTTTTTAAATGTGGAATTCTTACATTAAAGAGCTTTTAAATCTCATCTATGTCATGGAGACTATGGGAAACAAAACAAAAACCCATTTTCATGAGAACAGGCATAGGAGCAGTAGACTATTATCCCCCCTAAATAAAAAAAAAAAAAAAAAAACTCAAAAATTTATTTTTAAAGAAAAGTTAGAGAGACTAGACAGAGGCCTAGTAATAAAAGACAATATTCTGAAAGTTTAATTCACAGGTGGCATTCTGTTTTCTTGTTTGGAGACCTCCCTGAATATGTTGGCTATACACGTGTCCATGATTTGGGGTGGGTCATGGCTTAAAGACCATGTTGGAGGACCAGCAGATGGCATAGCAGTTACGTCACAGGACACCTACGTGACCAATCAAGGTTTGAGTCCCGAAGCCAGTGACTTCAAAATCACACTGAGCGCATGTGCATACATGCCCAAGATTCCTCAAGAATCATGGAGAAGAAGGGATTGTGGCATGGCCATCCCCTCTAGGGGGTGATTTCTCACTTTCCTCTCACTGTGTGTCTCTCTCTCTCTGTCCAGCGAATGCACGCATCCTAAGGTAAAAATAAAAAAGACTATGTAGGAAGTATTGCCTCTCCTTCTGTCTCTCTCTCTCACTCTCTCTCTCTCTCTCTCTCTCTCTCTGTTCCTCTTGATCATGGAGGAAATGAATAAATGTAAAATAAATTACAAGGTTGTCCCTGTGGCCTAGTGGTTAAGTGAGCCAGATCCCAGATGGCCAGCCAAGCAGTTCAAATCCTGGCCTTAGTGGCTTAAAAAACACTTCAAATTCATGTACATGTGTGCCCCAAATCTTAACAGGATGAAAAAATGGAGAATAGACCACTCCACACTGCGAGGTGTTTTCTCCCTCCTCCCTCTCTCTTTGTCTTTCCATCTCTCATTGGTGAGTACACACACCTTCTGGCAAAATCAAAAGAATAAAAAAACAGTACTTTTATCCTTGTGCTATTCGTACCTATAGGCACAGTTGCAAGACCCCAGTGGGTCTAATTTCTAGAAAGAAAAAGAATTATTAATCTCACTGCTTAATGAACTATTTTCAGGTGAACTAGTTCCTACCTCCTGCAATTTCTGAAAAATGGTGACAATAAATTCTTTCCTAATTCATAGATATGTTCAGTTAAAGTTTCTTTTTTCTTTTCTTTCTTTTTTTTTTTTTTTTTTTTTTTTTTGGAGAGGTTTTTGCTATAGGACACGTGCGCACACCAGAAAGACAGGGAGACAGAAACCTAGAAATCACCCCCCAGGTGGCATGACCACACTGTAATCCCTTCTCCTCCATTCTCCTCTCAGGATCTTGGGCATGCACGCACATGCACCTGGCATGAGTTTAAGCCACCAGGTCCAGGACTTGAACCGCAGTTGACTACATGGAAGTCCAGTGACATAGCCATTACGCTAACTGCTGGTCCTAAAGTTAAAGTTTCTAGACTACTTTGAAGCCTTCTTTAGTATTAGTGGAAATCTTATCCTATATAATAAGATGGGTGTTTTGAGAATTCTTTCTGCTTCCATGAAGAGGATTTTAACTGCTTACCATTGAAGCTTGAGTTCATTTAGAGCTCAATGTGCTATTCTTAGATATCTCTCTCACTGAGTTCAGAATCATTTGGATCTAGAAATTTTATCTGAGGGTGAATACTGAATTGAGTACTTTATAAAATGCTATTCAAGCTCAAAATATAATTATCAATTTTAGCTACCAGTGTTAGTGTATGTGTGTGTTTCAATTCTGTTCTCATAGGCTTTTTCATTCTTAGCCCTCATTTTTCACTGACCTGGAGCATTTTAATATTTTATAAAAGGTATATCCAGAGTAATCCTTAATAACTACTTTATGATTGTGTTCACCTAAAAATCTCAGTGCATTTCATTCTAATTACTAACAAAATTCAATGAGAAAATTTAACAAGTGGCGAAAAGTATTTGAAAACGTTGCCTCTCTAGAGTATTGCTCAGGATAGGTTCCTTTAGGCCATGAGAATGAATTCAGCCGTAAATCAAAATGGATTAGCAAAATACAGGTCTATTTCTTGCCCGTACTGTGTATTCATCAAAGTTTGGGAAGGGGGCACTGCCTGTGCTGCAGAGAATAAGAGGAACACCGTTAACGGCTGACCAGCATGGGAAGGGTTGATTTTACATGTGGAGAACTGGCTGTGTGCCTAACCGTGATCCAGGACCAGCTGAAATGGGGGGTAGATGACGGTTTCGAGATCCCATTGGCAGTGCTGTCTCGCTCTCTTTTTGTTGCTCTTGGAGTACATAAACTTTAAAAAAAGTTTGGTGAGGCATTCCACTCCACATTGTCAGAAAGGGATCCAGGCTGACGGAGGCTCTGCCACCTTGCAGCCACATAATCGGAAACTAAGCAACCCCTTTATTGTGGTAGGACAAAGGGCAGGTAGAGAATCTTCCACAGGCTTCTCATTGTCTCGGCCCTGAAGTACAAGGGGACCACACTAACATCTCATTGGCCAGAACTAAGCCCAAGGCTTGGCTTCACCGGAAGGATACCAGGAAGTGAAAGAAAGTAAATGGAATGTTCGATGAACTTTATTGTTCTACCACAAATAGGAATCATTTAAGGCTGAACTATATCTAACAAGCACCTTTTAAAAGTCTAATGAATAAAAGTCTAATAAGACATTTATTCTTCAGAGTCCCTGCTAGCAGCAGAGGTCATTATCAAAGATGTTTACTAAATTAACTTGTGAATGGCATATCCTTGTTTCTTTTTTATTAGAAGCACTTTACAGTGTCATAACCAGCATGTTTTTACTATGACATAGCAGTAATAACCTACAATATAATGTAGAAAAACAAAACTTTTAGCGATCAGGTAAATGTCTTAAAGTAACAAAGATAGTACATGGTAAAAAGTATAATTCTAAAATGGGCTTCTGTGAAAAGGAGACTTTCTTTGAACCAAAATGGGTTTCCTTCCTATTACAACAAACTTAGTTTTGTCTCCTGTGAAGGAGATAAGCATGAACATTTTCTTTTCCAAGCTCCTGGTCCTTCCCAAATTAAAACAATTGCCAGATCTCAGCTATATCGACAGGATCATAGCGATTTGTTTTCACATTCTGAAAGGAGCATACCAACCTCTGATGATTCGTGAAACATATACCATCACACACAAGAAACTGAGTTTTTTCAGATGATGTGGTGATCCTTCTAACAATCTAGATCATTAGTGTAAATGTATAAAGACTTATTTTTGTATAAACCAGCTTGTTCCTTGGTGTATAGTATTCTTACTTTCCCAAGACCTACTTTTGAAAGATCTGAGACACTCACTTCACATTCCTTCATGTAGAAAAGGCAAGGAGATGTTAACTTCACCTTTAGAAAGGTATAAATAATTAGCGAAAATTCAGCAATTAAAAAACCAAATGCTAAATTATGAACATTATTTGAAGTGTCTTAAATGTAGATAAATGCAGAGTTTTCCTACAATAAAAGAAAATATTTATCACTTTTAATTTTGGTAGGTTTATCCCTAAAAAGAGTGTGTGTGTGTGTGTGTGTGTGTGTATTTAGGTTTGTGCCCTAGGGCACGTGTGCTCATCAAAGAGAGACAGAGAAAAGAAAAGTAAGGAATCAGCCCCCCCCCCCCCAAGGGAGATGGTCAATCCACAGTCCCTTCTCTTCCATTCTCCTCCTGGAAGTTTTGTCATAAATGCACATGTACCTAACCACTGGATCCAGGACCCAAACTGTAGTCAGCCATGTGGGAGTTCAGTACACTTTAACCACCAAGACACTTGCTGGCTCCAAAAGGAGTATATTTTATTTACTTCTAATAATTCTTTAAAAACTAAATTGTGCTTAGTACTTATTGTTAGAAGCATATTTTATAATGGTATGTAAATCTTTTCAAACCACTGATACAAAGAATGCCAAGAAATTATTTTAAACACATTTGTTAGTATAAATATTTTGCCTTGAAGTTTACTTCTGTTACTAGGAATACCTTTTAATTCTTGTTTTGTTTACATGTAACAATCTTACAAGTAAGATTGTTTCCAATACTCTAGAAGATGGATATTCCATATCCAACATGTTAATACTTCACTTATCCAGAGACCAACTACCTAATAATCTCACATATCCGGTATCTAGTAAAAGCAGGTCATAGACCAAGTAACACAAAAATAGAAGACTCCATTCAGGATATACTCACAGTTTATTTATTTATATTTTAGATGTAATTAACATGTTTACCAACTCAATACAGTACAGGTAAGAAATTTAGTTTTCACATTTGAATTTACTTCCTTGGAGATAAAAGGAGACACACCCTCAGTAGGGTCTGACACTAGGAACCCACCAGCCTTCCCAGCAAGACAGGGTCCCAGGTGTGCACATGGCATTCACAGATTCACCAAGAACTGAACCTACAATCCTCCATATGGATCCAGTAACACTTCAGCCAGGCATTACCACTGCATTGCTGAGCCAACCCAAATTTTAAGAGGAAAAGGGGAGTTTATAGAGGGAGGTAGGTGCTATTTCTTTTATATTTCTTTTCATAGTTACGCATGTAATTGTACTCAGAGCAAGTGTCCAAGGCCAAAGGCTGAGTCTGAAATAAAATTGTTGTTGGGATGTTCTTACCATGCACGTTTACTTTGGTAACAGTACTGTGCTAAGGGAAGGGGTAGAGAGGAGTAGACTAGGATCAGCCACTCGGGTAAGCACTGGATTTTCCTGAATGCATGAGGCTGAATGAAGGTAAATAAGCAGAAATCATAGAGTATACCACTGAAATCAAACTACAAATTCACCGTATTTTTTACCAGACTGTATATGTGTCTATGTGCCTATGTGACAGAGAACAAAACTTTAAAGGAATCAACAATCGATAGCTAACTTCACATGTCCTTATAATTTTCTAAGACAAGAACCACCCAACACCCAGGTGTCCAACTGAATGAAGTAGATTCAGACATTGCACTTTTTGTGCCCTTTCTTCATTTCTGTACAAATTGTGTCACTATTAGGTCCTGTCTCTTTAATATAAGCTAGCAATCAAGATGGACTTCATTGTTTTCTAATAAAATCACTTCTTTTTATGGACAGGCACATGGTAGAGAATTGACACAAGAAAAATGAAACCAGGGTCTTTCTCAATTTTTAGTTCTTTGTTGTTCCATTGATTAACTGCATTAGATGGAATGGGTTGATTATACCTTCTTCCTTGAAATACGCCTCTGCTTAGCTTCTCAGACACCGCTCACCTAGCTCCCCCATTTATTTCCTTATTTCTTCTGTTTGCAGTTATAATAAGTCTATTATAGGCTATTACGTTTCAACATTGGGTCAAGAAATTACTTTGTTAATTTAATCTTCATTAAAAATTATCATTTCTATTTTAATCTCACTCTATATCATACTCTCATAATGAATTAAGACCAAAGTCTAAAGAGTTGCTTCAGTAATAACTTTAAATTGTTACATCATTTTATGAGCTGCCCCATTCCAGCAGTTTATCCCCTGTTTTTCACTGCCTTTAAACTTTCTGTTTTCATTGCCTCTAGAATGTTCCTAAAGGCTAAAGAACATGTATTACCCTTAATTGGGCTCAGTCATATTTCTTGATGAGAAACTAAAAAAGGGAGAAAAATAAGAAAGAAATTGACCATTATGAGAAATCAACTTTTAGTTTCCTTTTACAAAATTATACCCATCAATTTACCAAACATTTATTGAGCAACTTTATGGTCCAAGATTCTTGCTAAGAGCAAAGAGAACAAGAACTAAAAAATAATTTCTCTCCTAAAGTACCTCACAATTTAACAGGGGAACATCACCTTTTTTTCAAAATTGAGTCAGAGGAGTATTAATTAATTATAGATTTAACAATTTTTCATGTCAGAAAATACTGTTTTTAGTTTGGAACAGAGAAATTATTAGGTGTTCTTTCAGGGAAGTACTAGTAAGTCTTGATTCTAGTGCCTGGGCTGTTTTACAACTCCTCAAGGGCGAAACTTAACTGATGGATGTTGTCAAGCAGAAATACAAATAATTCCTGTTGAGTGAAAAAATAATTCTAAAGGTTTATTTCTCCTTGAGACAGTAACCAGTTTTATAACCTATATAACTTATCTTAACATTTCTTTATTAAATTGCACAAACATATATTATCACTGGTAGGCTCAAGCCAGCTCAGACTGGCTCATAAGAACCAGTCGTTTAGTTTTTAGAAATTTTGAAAACTGGTCGACTTCACGTTGATGGCTTGAAATACGCCACGCTGGGAGTACTTCACTACAAAAATCAGCAAATGCTGCCAATAAAGGTTTTTGTTTGTTTCCTGGATAGCCAGTTGAACCACTTTTAATGTTTTATTGGTTCCCTTATCATTCATTAATGAATTAAATAAAATATATGATTTAAATAGGATTGTTGACATATACTCACTTTATATCTTTATAAATAGTCATGGTTTTAAACCTTTAGAAAATTACACTTTAACAGTTGATACCAGTTGCCTTTCACAGAATTGTCTGGCCATCATACCAGTATGTGAATGAAGAGCTTGATTTTCACAGTAACTAAACGAATACAGAGTACTTCTTTTTTTTTTTTCTTTTGATATGTACATATATGTATATATGTATGCAATTCCTTTTGTTATAAAATCTTACTCACATTTTGCTGTTGTGTATCTCTGTGTCCCACAGTACCTCAGTGTGGATTGCTCCATATGACAGTGTAAAAGGTTAACAGTAACGGCACATCTCAATCAAAAAGAAAGAATAGGCAAAGTAATATTCCAGACTGAGAAACACTTGGATGTCCTAAATTCACAAACTTGGTTTTATAAAGCAAGGTCTCATTCCCTTATATGAGTTGATTGCCGGGAAATTACCATTTTCAGTGCATTCTCAGCTATTTCTAAGGATTTCATTTACTAGCTCAGTTGAGTCTCGCAGATTTAAATTCAAATCTTTAATTCTCAGAAAGAGATAACTATAGTACTTAAATTTTAAAGAAGTTTTTTGGTTTCTTCAAAAAAGTTTCAAAAGACTCTTCTAACTCAGACTGAGCCATAACATCCCACTGTTTAAAAAGATATCATTTTAGATAACTCCAACAATCTTGTGAAATAGCTAGATATCAGTATTATTATCCTCATTTTTCAATAAGGAAACAATGGCCCTAGGCCTAACCTTGAGAAACTTAACATACCATCCTGGTGGTTCTGATGTGATTTGGCCATGACACACTGAATAGAGACTGCCTTAAATTAGTAGAAAAAAGTTTTATACCAAGACAGTTAAAAACTACGCAAGTAATTTATAAGCATCACAATCATAATACATAGATTTAAGCTAACGTTAAGTTCCTAGTTTTATTTTCTGTGTATATTCAGCTAACGAATTATAATTGCAAATCTGGCAAACAGAGAAAACATTGCGTGACTCAAGATGCTTAGTCCATGTGTTCGGATCTTTAATTTGTGGATTTGCCATACAGTCAATTCTTCACTCTTGACGAAAGTATCAACACTTTGCAGCCATAAACTAAATGAGGTGCTTAGATTTCTTTATAGTTTGTCCATTTGGCCCCATTATTTTTTTCATTATGATGTTTTGCTGATGTATTTACTTTACAAGTTGAATTTCATTTTAAGTCACTATTGTGTTTTATAGAGTTGGCAGTTAATTGTGGTTTTTGAAATAACAACCTAATGAAGCTGAGTCATTTCAATGCTTTTCGGTGACTACAAACACTTTCAGTAGCTAAGTTAATTCCAAGGAAGCTCTTTGATGACGATTTTGCTATTTAATATTATATGAAGGAAGGACCAGCAGGTGATATGGTTGTTAAGGTGCTGACTCCACATGGCTGACCACGGTTCAAGTCCCAGACCTGGCAGTTTGAAATTCATTCTGGACGTGTATGTGGCCCAAAATCCCAGGAGGGGAATGAAGAACGGATTCCACTGTGGCCATCCCTCCTGGTGGGTGATTTCTCACTTTCCCTCTCACTGACTCTCTCTGTGTCACTCTCTGGTAAGTGTATGTACCCTATAGCAAAAACCTAAAAAGAAAAATAAATAAATAAAGATAATATGAAAGGGGGAGAGGCTCAGGGAAGCTAAGGGTACCTAAAATGGTCCTTTTTGTTTCTTTGCATATGGAAAAGGGCAGCTTCACAGATAGTCCTGGATAAAATAATTGTTATTAGAGTAAATTTAAATGACTCTGAATATCAAATCAAAATAAAGTGTAATGAATATAAGGACTATTAATCTCTGTATCTCCCTATCGCAAACATACATAACAGCTTAGAGTCTGTCACTTTCTTGATTATCTTCAGAAATGAAGTGAATAAAATAGGAAATCTTAGGGCTAATCAACAGTAAAGTCCTCAAGAAAAACACTACTTTATTAGCAGGTAATAATCCAAAATCCAAGGGTAACTTTGTACCTCTGTCCACTTGGCTAGGCTGAACCATATTTCCCATAATTCCCTTTCTTATGTGTTCCCATTTAGGAAGACCCATCAAGGGAGATTTTTTAGAGACTTAGAGAGTAGAAGGAAAGCAGCAGCCATTTTGCTGCTTAAACATGTTGCAGTTTGCAGATTCATCTTGTTGGTATAATGCAAAAGCTTAGAATAAAACTGGTCTACCTTCTCCTGCAATCTCCTCCAATGTCTCTGACTCCTGGACTACATGTGTGTCTTTAGTCCTCGGAGAGAGAGCATGGATTCCCCAAGACACCCATGCTACCAATGCTAGAGACAGTAAGAGCCAACATGAGTTTCATCCTGTCTTGTAGAGTTTCAACTCAGGCTTTAGGGACCTATATTGTTCTTGGTCTTCCCCAGTTTATGTTTATCTTCTTTTCCCAAATGATAGCTTTGAACATTCTAAGTTCTAACAACAGTTATGAAGAAAAGAGCTTTATGCAAATTGCTTTGCCAGTTGTGAGGCCAAGTACACTTGCCTATGTGTATCTTCTACTGGTTATGCTGCTCTGGTTGGACCCTGAGTGATGCAATGCCCCTTTAGAAATAAGAGAGAAGCACCTAGAAAGTGAAATAAATGCAAGTATAAGACTTTTAAAACACTTATATCAAAAGTCTGGGTCACCTCCAACTGAATCTTATTTTTATAAACAGTCAACAGACAAACTAGAAGAACACACAATACCAAGTGTTCTGTGGGGAAAACAAGTTGATCTCAGATAAAGAAAAAGGAGTATAGAACAAGTTAGCCATTCTACATCTGAATAGAACATTGGAATAGACTTCATCTTGTTAAATATAATATAAAAAAAGTAGCTTAAGAACTATGTAAAAGTGGGACCAGCAGTTGGAGTAATGGCTATGTCACTAGACTCCTATGTAGTTAACGGCGGTTTGAGTCCTGGACCCAGTGGCTTACACTCACACAAGGCACGTGTGCACACATGCCCAGGATCCTGAGAGGAGAATGGAGGAGAAAGAATTGTGGCGGGGCCATCCCCCCTGAGGGGTGATTCCTTGCTTTCGGTCTCTCTGTCTCTCTCTGTCTTTCTGGCGAGCACTCAGGCCCTATAGCAAAAACCTCTCCAAAAAAAAAAAAGGAGAAAAAAAATCTATGTAAAAATTTAGATTAAAAAAGACAGAAGAAGAAACTCAATTGCATAAAAATATATAGGAAATACAATATGGAGACAATAAGAAAGCATTCCCATAACATTTTATTTTATTTATTAAAAAAAATTTAAAAGGGGCCCAGCAAATGACATGGTGGTCGAGGGACTGGATCCCACATGGCCAGCTGTGTTGTCTCTTTGGTGAGCCTTCTGAAAAATTTTAAAAAATAATAATAATAATAAAGTGCATTTGAAGAAAATGCTAATAAAAATTATTAACACTAGGGTCTATCTCCTTTTTTAAAAATTTTCAGAGGATGCTTGCACTTACCAAAAATAGAGCAAGAGAGAAAGCACCGCAATTGAGGTGTGATCACATCACAATCCTTTTTCCCCTTAATGTACGTTTTTTAAAAAGTCTTTTATCCAGTATTTTTAGCTGACTTCATTGTGAAAGTTTTTAGATCTCCATACAGCAAAATCATCAGGACCAAAATAAATAGAATTTCTTTTCAACCTAGATGTTTTTGACAAACATAAAAAGTGTTCTGTTTAACTTAGTAACCAATAAATGTAATTTAAGCAAAAATGACATTTTAATCTATCAAACTAGAATATACTCAAATGACTGAATGCATTAGGAATTATTAAATGTTCTTGAGAACTTAATTTGGTCTAATATTTCTAAAAATCAATTTGACGATAGAGTTTTCCTAGAAACATTCCAATATTAGGAACGACTTCCTTCTCTAGCCTATGATTTACTTCCATAAGAGAAAACTTGAGATCACTGAAAATTAATTCAGAGCTTTCAAACACAGCAGCAAGTGAGTTGTGAGATAATCCAAAATACAGATTTTTCAAAGTAATATCTAGAAACTGGTTTCACAACTCTTAAAAATTCCTTAGCATCAAGAGTGCATAAAAGGTTCAGTAATTAGATAGTCATGAGGCTCTATAAAGACATTTTTTTGCAGAGAGCTACCACTGTTTTTGAGTTCCCCACTCACTCCACATACCGAAGGCCACACACATGAGGGAACAAGAGATGGATAGTGCTCTCTTCCCCTTAAACCCGGAGATCTGGGTTTGGCAACTCTTGTACAATTTGGGAAGAAAAATGGGCTGGTGTCTGACTTATGGCAGATAAAAGAGTGAAAGAGTTGGACTGCCAAGCAGAATGCAGAGGGAGGAGAAGTGCTATTTTGGGTCTGGCTGTGCTTCCAGGATACTTTCGGACATAATATGCACCACTGCAGATGGTGGAGTGCCTGTAGACCAGGTCAGGGAGATAGCGCACTTGGAGCTGTTTTGACTATTTCCTGAGAAGACCACCTAGGTATGCTAAAGGTCTGGTGAAAGAAACCTTTCTCTAAAGAGAGAAAGTCTAGAGGACTTGAGGGTGAAGGTGAAACAAAGGTCAAAGGAATAGAAAATACCATCAGCTGAGCTCCAGCTGAAGCATCCTAGCAGCAGAGCTTTCAAAACTTGGTAAAAGGCATATGTGAGAAAAAGCTAAGTTTACTTGACATTTCCACAAGGCCAGAAGCCATATTCAAACAATACAGGTCAAATCAGAACTTCCTCTCCCCGTTTGCTCTTCCCTCCCTGCTTCAACTAAAATGATCCTTAAGAATTACTGGCACGTTGAGAAAAGAAAAGAAAGAAACTAAACACTCTAGTACCTGAAATCAGTGCTAAATTCATCATTTCTGAATCAAAGTTGTAATTTGCACAGGGCTATCTACTCTTCAAGAGAGACCAGAAAAATCACAGGGCTGCCAGAGATTTTTGTAAAGTGAAAATGGAAAATACTTTACTCAGAGAAAAATTTTAAAGTGACAGTGAGAAAATAAAAATTACATGGCAATTTTGAACTTTTATTACAGTATAATAAACACAATAGTACCCAAATCGCATGGCACAGTTTAATAAATTTTCATAAAGTCATCTTCTTTCAGCACCTTGTGAAGACACAAGTATCCTCAGAGCCTTGACTCTCCTTTGAATGACTTCTACAAATGTAACCATTAACCTAAGTTCTAATACCATAGATTAGTTTTGCCTATATTTGAACTTTACAGAAATGAATTGCTACAATTTTATAGTACTCTTTATGTTCCGTTTCACTCACTCAACATTATGTTTAGAGATTCTACCAAAGAATTGCATGTACTTGTAGTTTTCTTCATTCTCATTTCTTCATAGTATTCTTCCACATCAATAGTTGGCAAATTTGGCCCAAATTTGGCTCACCACCTGTGTTTGTGTGGTCTATAAGATGAAATGGATTTTACATTTTTAAAAGATTGAAAAAAGGCCAAAGAAAAATACTATTTCAGAACATGTGGAAATTCTATGAAATTTAAATGTCAGTGCCCATAAGTAATGTCTTTATTAGAATATATCCATACTCACTCATTTTTGTATTGTCTATGACTGTTTTGGTGCTACAATGGTGGAGCTGAGGAATTGTGACAAAGATGGTATTTGCTATCTGACCCTTGGTAGAAAAGACTTGCCAACCACTGCTCCAGGTGAATGTGTCCCAAGCTATCTGTCTGACATGGAGAAGCATCTGGGTAGTTTCCATTTGGGGGAATATTGCAAATTGTGCTGCTACGAACATTCTCATGCATTTTTTTGGTGTGCATGTGAACATATGTGTGCCTTTCTATTGCATATATTATACTTAGGGTGAAATTTCTGCATTTTAGGAAGACTCTGTCAAGCATCGTTCCAAAAGAATGTACAAATTTATACTCCATCTGGCAGTGTTTGGGAGATCTGGTTGTTCCATACTCTTTCCAACATTTGGTATTATGTCTTATTAATTTCAGTCATTTTGGTGAGTTTATGTAACACATATAATTTTTGTTTTTCTCAACAAGATCCAAGGTATTTGGTTCTTTCCTATTCTATTGTCAGTGGCATTATTTTAAAATTTACATTTTCTATTTTTTATTTCTTTTGTACAAGCTTCTATTTTTATATTGATTTTAAAACCAGAAAGCTTCCTAAATCTGTTAATTCTAATACTTTATAACTTCTGTTGAATTTTTCTGCCAATATTACCATATCTTCTAAAAACAATGACAGCTTTATTTATTCTTTCATATCCTCATGCCTTTTCTTCTGCCTTTATTTCCTTCTTCCTTTCTTCTTTTGTTTTAGTTATGTTGTTTTTGGTTTTTTTTTTGTTTGTTTGTTTCATTTTGTGTGTGTGCACGTGTGTGTGTGTGTCTTATTGCATGTACCAGGATCATTAGTACAATGTTAAATACTAATAATGGAGACTAACAGGCCCTGGTCTTATTTAAAATCTTAAGGAAAAATCTTTTACTATTTTACTAAGAAGTATAATTTTTCCTTTAAGTTTTTCACAGATACTTCTCAAATTCGAGCTTTTATTTCTTTATGGCTTACTAAGAGATCACTGTGTATTGTTTTGTTTTCATTCTGAATGAGTGAATTTCATCCAATGCTTTATATCTATCTATTGCAAGATAGTCATAGCAAGAAAATGATGAAGCATATTGTTTGAACTTTGAATCATAAACTATCCTTACATTCTCCACTTGGTTGTAACATATTATCTCTTCAATATATTGCTGGACCAAATTTGCTAATTTCCAAGAACTGTGAAGGGCCTGATATTTTACCTCACCAAACTTACCAAGTGAGTATGCTAGCCTGCTATAATTTCATGGATAATGGTAAAGGATAGGAGATGTCTGGGTCAAAGAAAACTAACAGTTTCTTCTTTATAGCAATAATAAGAACCAGAGTATCAGCATTCTTATCAGTGCCCGTGATGGTTAGTTTGGGATGTCAATTCAACTAAGCTAGGAATACCTAGATACCTGATAAAGTATTATTCTAGTGTGCCTGTAGGCTGTTTCCAGTCAAGATTAATGGTGAGTCTGAATAGACAAGATGTGAAAGATCCACCTTCAGTGTGGGCAGGCACAGTGCAATACACAAAAGGCTCAGAAAAAATAAATACAGAAGACAAATTAATCTCTTTTGAGAGAGCAAGACAGATTTCTATTGTTCTGGATATCAGAATTCAAAGCTCATCTGCCTTCGTATTCCAAAATTTACACCAGCAGACCTTTGGATTCTCAGGCTTTCAGCCTTCAGGCTATTGGTTACATCCCTGGCTTCTCAGCCTCTGAGGCCTTGAGACCCGGCCTGAACCATGCACCACCATGCCAGGACCACCACCTTGCAGGCAGGTGATGGTTGGGACTTCTCTGCTGCCCTAATTGTGTGAGTGGTTCTTCACAACAAATCCCTTTTATGTACCTATACAATGCCCAGCTGGTTCTGTCTTCTTAGAGTACCTTGACTAAGAGTCCTAAGCTGCAATAACCACAGGGCAATTCAAAGAGAGATGGTGGAACCTACACACAAAGTGGGTTGCATTACAAAAGAGGAGTCCTACATTTAGAGAGCCCAGATCTTTTACAATGGGCAGACGGCATGCTGTGCTTTACTCTAGAAAAAGATACGATCTCTTTCTTCTAAGACTTTTGCTATATAAACATCCTTGAAAAGAGTCAAAAGTAAAAATCCAATTAATACCTTATGCATAAGATGTGCAGAAATGCAAGAGACCCATGTAGAGTTATTTCCCAATATTATTGAGCTCTCGTTTTTACACCTTCTTGGCTTATTGTGACTCAAAATTTTTTTATTTATAGTTAATAACTGTACATTTTTTTTTCATTTTTTCCCATGGGGTACATGTGCTCACTAGAGAAGATAGAGAGAAAGAGAAAGCCAGTGGGAGAGAAAGTGAGAAATCACCCCCCAGGGTGATGGTCTCTGAGGGGATGACCACATCCCTTCTCCTCCATTCTTCTTCTGGAATTTTGAGCACACATGCAAATGTGCCTGGTGTGATTTTCAAGCCACCAGGTCCAGGACTCAAACTGCAATCAACCATGTGGAAATCCAGCACCCTTAACCACCTTTATCAGTGCCTTAATCCAACACCTTAAGCACTACGAAACCTGCTGGCCCCTATTGTGACTTTTTCTATGCATGTGGTACTCTGGTTAATCTGACTGACAGAGGCTGGGACCAAATCGGCTCAATTTGTCTCATTTAGCATTCAATTAAGGGTACTACAGCAGGACTCCAAGCAGCAGAATGAGGCCAACCCCATTCACCTCAGCCATACTCCATGGATTCCCAAACCAATCAAGGGAACAAATGTCATTAAGCCATCCAGGTCTATCTTAGAAGTCAGGTAACTTTCTCCCCAAGTGTCTGAACTCACTAACTTTCCCTTCACCAGAGGCACCATTCAAGAACAACACAATACGGTAGTTATTACACAGACTCTGCCTTAGTTTGCACGGAAGATGCCGAGGACAATTCTGTCATTCATAATATCTATGGCAAGCTGATTGAAGCTGACTTGAATGCCTCCCAGGACTGAGGCAGAGTCATTAATTAGTAAGTTCAGGGGCAAATTTCATATCGCATATTTTAACTTCATGATTCCCATTACAGCATGTACCTCTTCAGGAAGTTCCTCCAGTTAGCTAAGGCTAGTCTCATTCTAGATATCTTAAAAGTCACATGAGGCCTACATGATCTATTGGCATTATCTCCTCAGATATTTGAAGCCTTCTTATGATGATTCCTAAAGTACAAATCATTATGTTTTGAGGAAAGGAGACAAATCAATGTCTGGATTATTTATAAAAAGTGCAGGTCTAGCAGAACAGCTCATGCCTCTGGAAAAGTGTTTTTAATTGTTGGATATCCTAGGTAAGAGAATATTTATCTATATATATCTATATATATATATATCTATATCTATATCTATCCATATATACACACACACACACACACACACACACACACTAACACAATGTTTGCCTATACCTCCTACATGGGCACCCATCTAGCTAATAGACCTGACAATTTTTACCTCAATTTAAATAAAAGGATCTAACCCTGGTTTGGAGAGAATTACATGAGCAACTAGTCTACCCTAACCCATTTTTTCACCATACCTGCCAGGTGGGTTTGTTTTTCCCACAGGATGACTTAGCAGTGGCTTTGAGAAGGGACTGGGAAAGGCGTCTGATTGAAGTGACAGGTGTTATACTTAAGAGTTTCAGGAGCTGGATTCTGCCCTACTGTTTCCTTCTTTTATATATTTTTTAAAGATTTATTTACTTATTTCACGGTGGGGGGGTGGTGGTGAGAGAAGGACAAGCAGCATCCTGAAAGGGGTCTTACGCCATAATCCTTCTTCTAGTCTTTCCAGCCAACTAGTATCCCAGGCACGTGTGCACAGGGAGTGTACAGATCGACCTAGAAACCAGCCCCCACCTGCCATACAGATTTCAGCAATGTAGATGGTTGACCTGTCACTGTACCACTGTAGCTGGGCCTGCCCTGTTGTTTCTGACCAATTTCTCAGTAAGATTAAGGAGAATGGTGATCAAGTTGTGGTTAGAGCTCTGGCAGAGGGTGTCATACCCACCTATCAGTTAAACTTAAGACGCTTGTAAAATATTTAGAAAACCCACACCAGAACATTTTCCTTCATGATAAAAGTTCTAGAGGAGTCTCTGAAGGATAAAGATGGTAAGTCTCCTGCCCTTCCCGATACTTCACAGAATTTAAGTCATTCCTGCCCCAGATATCAGCAAACCACTGACAGAAAATTGCCATACTCCACTTCAGTAGGTTTGAGTTCATTTTTCTTCCATCATGTTCTATCTACATATCCTATTCCTCCCCTAAAAGGGTCAGGAAGAGATGATGCCATTTTTTATTAAACATGGAAGACACAGTATCTTGACTTCCCAGACCTGCCTTTTCCTCATAAAAGAGGTAACTGTATCTATCTTCCGAAGCTAAGAAAAGACAAGCATCCTTGGGGCCAGCAAGTGACATAGTGGTTGAAGGCGCTGCATTCCCACATGGCTGACCATGGTTCGAGTCCTGGACCTGGCGGCTTGCTTTCTCACTCTCTCTCCCCTCTCACTCACACTCTGTCCCTCTTTGGTAAAATTAAATAAATAAATAAATTGATAAATAAAGTAGAATAAAATAATTCTTAAAAAAAAAAAAGAAAACAAGCATCCTTAAAAAGAGTTCAGAACAAAACTGTCCAGATAGTACCTCACTCACATGGTCTGTGGAAACATGAGAGACCTGTGGAGGATTGTCTTCCCAGCACTGATGTATCACATTGGAGTTTTGCTTAAGAGAGAAATTGTCTTGTAATTGTTCTCTTGTGTAAAATATTCACCAAATTTTAGTACCCAGGTATTACCAGCCCCATAAAATGAGATGGGAATCTTCAGTTTGTGTCTTGGGGGAAGAATTTGGGAATATTTGTATTATTACTTTCTTAAGTATTTGAATGAATTTACCAGTGAAATCATTTAAAAACTGGTTTTCTTTGTGGATTGGCTTTTCATAATAGCTTCAATGTCCTTAGTAATTATGACTATTTAAATTTGAAATTTTAAATAAGTGTTAGGAAGTTTCACTTTTACAGAAATTTGTTCATTGAAATTATCAAGTTTGTTTTTATAAATGTACTTACATCATGTTTTCTTTTAATGTCTGCACAAGTTATAGTTTTGAGCCCCTTTAATTTGTAATTTTGTATTCTTTAATAAATATTGCTAATTTTTTAATATGTCTTAAGTACTTTTACTAAGAGTTTATCACCTGGTGATCTGCATTTTTAAAAAACCAAAAGACACTTCAGAAGTCAGTGGAAAACAGGAACTAGAGTATGAGTTTATTCTGGTACAAAAAAAAATGTTGAAATCCATGCATGAAAATTGTAAAATTATTTTTAATGTAGAAAACACAATAATATAATAGACATCTGAGTATTTGCCAACCAGCACTTAAAAAGGTTAATTTTTTTCATATTTTTAAAATAATTTTTAAAATAAAATAAAAGCTACAAGCAAACATTTTTATTTATTTACTCTTGTATTTATTCCTTCCCAATTTTCTTCCCTTAAATTGTTTCTAGGCAGGTGATGTATCTTCTTGTTTTTATTTTTAAGTTAATATTATTTCAGAGATCTCTCCATTCGATCTATCTAGATCTAGTTCATTCATTTCACACTATAATATATATTAGTATACAAATCTGTAGATTATTTTGCCATTTACTATCCTATTCTTCTACTGCTACTTACTTGTTAAGATTTCTTTATAAATTCTGTATGCTACTTCTATTACACACATTAAAGACAAAGCACGTTGCTATAATAATTTTTACTACTGTTTGTTCTTAATATTCAGGTGTATTCCTGGTAATTGAGATCGAAAAGTTACTGCAGGTAAGTGTTCCTACAATTAGTTTTTTGTCTGTTTATAAACAAGAATACATCATTCAACTTGAGATGATTTAAAGCCTAAGGCAGAATTTTTATTCTTTTTTGTTACATGCATAATGGAACAAATTGGAAGTGGAAAAAAAAAGAATAATAATTAAGGCAATAAATTTATACTTGATCAGCTTTAATTTGCTTTTTTTTTGCTAAAGCAATGGTCTTGGCAGTTGAGGGCATAGGATCCTTCACATCTCTTCCTAAATTAGCTAATTTGGGCAAATTATTTTAGAAAGACTTCAAGTTATGCTAAGCCTCTGCCTAAAACAAATGTATTCCTCTGTCAATGAAAATCTGAAAGAATTAAAGGGCACATTAACATACAAACCATACAAAATGTAGTTTCAAAAATGCAGCACTGAAAAGTCAAACCTTTGTGTTGCAATTCTGGTAGCAAAAGCACCTGTATGGACCTAGCATACTGTGTGTGTTTGTTGGCAGAATAAAGGTTAAACAAATTTAAACTGTTAGACCATAATGAGTCTCCCAGGCTACTTTCAACTAAATTTCTCTGGCGAATCAAAAGAAAACAAAGCTGCTTGGCAGCTCTTTCTTTCTGGGTAGAAGCAGCTTTACAATCTTGAAGATGTTTTCGGTTTTGCTTTTGGTTTGTTTCCCTCACCTTTAATATCTCAAAAATGCCAATGTCTGCTTATTTCCTCCAGGATTTTTGTTATTTGAGATAGACAGACATTCAGAATTTTTTAAAAGGATTTTTTTCTTTTTCTTTTTTTAAAATTTGTATTCCTAGAATTCTAGAACCAGTGTTTTTAAATTTTCAAATAGAAACACTTGTTTTTAGAACTCTGTGTTCTCTTTTTCTCTGAGCACATTTTCATCATATTCTTTTTCTTATAAAATTGGCACAAAATACTCCTTCCATTTTATCAGTACAAACTGTCCATTGACCTAACTAATTAGAATTGCTGCTTTCTGAATTTTTGCTTTTTTGTCCCATATGCCTCATAGAGAATTTCAGTCAGCATATTAAAAGGACTTAGTACGCTTGCCTTCAAAACCAAGCTATGTTTTAAATCTTAATTAGGAGAACATGTCAGTCTGAAGCAATACTCTAGAGAAGGAAAAGTTTGTCTCTAGCAGCCTAATCTCCATTATCTTCTTTCTTTCTTCTTTTGAGCATTCCTCCCACCACCACCATTTCAATTTTCCCACCTACATGCACTTCCTCTTCCCTTACAAATACAGACACACACACACACACACACACACACACACACATTCACACTATTCTTGTAACCTGATCAGTCATCTCTCCTTGCACCTGTGCTGTCTTAAAAGGTATGGAGAGTTCAGAGGTCATCAAACTTTTTGTGTAAAGGCCATATAATGAGTATGTTAAGCTTCGTGAGCTAGACAGCATCTATTATAACTACACAACTCTGCTCTTTTAGTACAAAGACTGCCATCGGCAATATGGAATTGAGGAGCCATAGCAGTGTTCCAGTGAAGCTGCATTTGCAAAAACAGACTGTGGGTCAGATATGACTCGGAAGCCAACCTTTCCTTCAATGCTCAGTGATACAGCATTCAGTTAGCTGTGCTTGTTTATTGATTTAATCACTCACTTGTTCATTCAGCAGATATTGAACACCTGCTAACATCAACTACTTGACGCCTACTGCATATTGATACAGAGATGACTGTGACAAAATCTTTCCCTTGTATGAACTCAAAGTTCCAAGAGAAAGACAGATAAGTAATAATAATAAGTCGATAAAGTAAGTGTATTTCATCTTGGATTTGTTGTTGTTGCAAGGACCGTAAACATTTGCCAAATTGGCTTATGCACAATATAGCATATTACCTCATTTACATTTAAAAATTCAGAAGACATGGCTCAGGAATCATTTCTTATCTGTCCTTTCTCTAGTGAACTTTATCTTTTAGCACGATATGGAAATCTAAAGAAAATGCAAGTCATATCAGCAAAACACTTATTACAAAAGTAGATCATTTGACTCCATGACAGCACAAGGTCTGGTTTTAAGTCTTCTTGGCCCTCATGGTCTGATTTTGGTGATACATCCATCCTTAACTAATCACTGTGATTGGGGGAATGGAAAATGCTGACTGAGTTAGTTTAGGTCACTTTCTTCAACGCCTTTAAAACCACATGAGCTGAGTGGAGAGGGATGGTTCCCCCAGAGTAAAATTAGTATCATTATTATAACATATGCATGCTATATAGTCAAGACAACCGATGTTCACCACAAAGTGAAAATATGAGTGGCCAAAGAGCCATAGGGGCAGTTTACAGTCATTCAGTGAGCTAGATCATTGCCTTCTCGTGGGTGATTACTGCCCTCTCTAGGATGCTGACTGTACACAGTCCACTAGTAACACGATCTAATTCTTTTGTATAACTTATCCTTTGTTATAAGCTATTCTTTGTATAACTTACTACCCGAAGGGTTTGCCCTCCAGGAGATTCCTAGTGGTGGGAAGGCTGCCCGTGACTAGCCTCCATGATTGTCCATTAGTATCTGCTGCCAGACCTCCTTGATGAGAGTTGCTTGCTGCCAAAGACCCTGAATAAATCTCTTCACATTCTATCTGTCCCCTCACTAGGATGCTTAGCCACTAGGCCAAATGGCCTTGCTTATCTAATTGAAGGACATTTTATAATTGGCATACTCTCTGACACTGTTAAATATTCCATATCTTCACCCCGTCATCATAGTTGTAGGAAGAAAAATTTGCCAGTGTCCAATTTACATCTACAAAAGGAATATAACTGAGCAGGGTAAGGTCGTTTTAGTAAATAGAAATCACATGACAGATGCAACACCCATGTCCTGCGTGCATAAACCCAATCCTAATAGCATAAGTAATACTGAAAACAGCAAAGCAATCATAAGAATAATAAATAACATTCATTATATGTATACTTTTTTTTTTCTTCTGAGAGGTTTTTTGCTATAGGGTTCATGCACTTGCCAGAAAGACAAAGAGAGACAGAGAGACAGAAACCGAAAAATCATCCCCCAGGTGGCCATGCCACAATCTCTTCTCCTCCATTCTCCTCTCGGTATCTTGGGCATGCATGCATATGTACCTGGTGTGAGTTTAAGCCACCAGGTCCGGGAGTTGAACCACAGTCAACTGCATGGGAGTCCAGCGACAACCATTACACCAACTGCTGGTCCCCATTTATATATATATATATATATATATATTATTAAAAGTATATGTAAGTAACCTGTTTAATTCTCACCGCAGCTCTACATGGTGGATATGATCTGACTCTCATGTTATAGGTGAGGCTCCTGGAGTAGAGAAAGTTTCAAGAACTTGCTCATCTAGAATGGGGTATAATCAGGACTTGAACCCAGGCAGTCTGGACTCTACCTTTATGTTAAGATTCAGCCAGTCTGATGTGTTTCAGGGCTCTGTTTGTAATCTGCTGTGAAACCACAGCCGTGGTGTTTTAGCATCATATTCATCTTATCTCTGACTTTGCCAGCTGCAGGATGAGTGAAGGGAAATAGTTCCTCCAAAGAACTTAGTCTGCCAATGCAGAGTGAGAAGTAACCGCCCTTTTGTTGTTCAAAAATCAGGGCCATACCTCATTGACCTCATTGCTAACATAACAGAACATTTAGTAAACTAGGTTGTATGTGAAAGTATTTTCATTTTCTCATGTCTTTCTGGGTATTTGCTAAATAGGACTAACACTTCCTCTACCTTAGAAAATGATTCCTGAGACCAGCAACTGGCGTAATGTCTATGTCGCTGAACTCCCACATAGTCAACTGCAGTTCGAGTCCTGGACCTGATGGCTTAAACTCACACCAGCGCATGTGCGTGCATGCCCAAGATCCTGAGAGGAGAATGGAGGAGAAGGGATTGCAGCGTGTCCATCCCCCCAGGAGGTGATTTCTCACTTTCTATCTCTCTGTCTCTGTCTTTCTGGCGAGCACACGCACCCTATAGCAAAAAAAACCTCTCCAAAAAACAAACAAATGAAAAAAAAAAAACAATTTCTAACTGAAAATTATTTGATTATTTACATCTACTTTAAACATACTAATCTGACTAGAAGAAATCCATGGAGAGATTATAAATGTATTAATTATCTACATCATAAATCAAGCTCCTGACAAAGGGGTATAGAGGGTCTAAAGGAGCTAAAATTCAAACTAGGATTTCCAAATTGTAAAAAAAAATAAAAATAAAAAAAAATAAAAATTTCTATCTTATCAACACAGAATTTAAAAATAAAAAGTCTAAAGAATGTTTCCTGAATATTAACAAAATAATGCAATAAAATTGTGAATTTACCTTTTTTATTTATTTATTTTAGAAAATATCCTTTTACATTGATAGTTGAAAGTAACTTGTTTCTTGACTTTTAAAAGCATATGTGGGATGGGACCAGCAGCTGGCGTAATGGCTATGTTGCTGGACTCCCATGTAGTCGACCACAGTTTGAGTCCTGGACCTGGTGGCTTAAACTCACATTGGGTGCATGTCCGTGCGTGCCACACAAGAGGAGAATGGAAGAGAAGGGATTGCGGCATGGCCATACTCCCTGGGGGGGGGGGGGGGGGGGGGGGCGGTTATTTCTCACTTTCTGTCTCTCTGTCTCTCTCTGTCTTTCTCATGAGCACAAGCGCCCTACAGCAAAAACCTCTCAAAAAAAAAAAAAAAAAAAAAAAAAAAAAAAAAAGGATATGTGGGGTGGGGAACAGCAGGTGATGTGGTGGTTAAGGTGTGTGCATGCATGGCCAAAATCTAGGAGGATGGAAAGAAGGAATTGCAGCATGGCTGTACTCGGGGCGGAGCTCGGGTGGGAGAAGGTGGGATTTCTTACTTTCCCTGGTCTCTCTCTAGCAAGCACACATGCCCTATGACAAAAACCTTAAAAAAAAAACAGTGCCGGGGTCTGCCCCCGCGTGCCGTGGCCGGGTTCTGCCCCGCGGCCCCAACCGCTGATGGCCGTCTCTGCTTTCCTGAGCCGCGTTCCTGAAACTGTGTTCCATGGAGATTCACCTACATTTGAGGGGCTGCACGAGACCCACCCTTGGTCCAGCCCTGAGTGCAGTCTACGTTTCCTATTGTTGGGAACTTTATGATCTGATAATTGGTCATGTTTATCATAAAACATAATTAGAATAATAATAATAATGATTGGGGGAAACATAGGAAAGATATTGAATGTTGAAGCGGGGAGATTAATGTCTCTGCA
Organism: Tupaia tana; assembly: GCA_026018925.1. Classification (NCBI taxonomy): domain Eukaryota; kingdom Metazoa; phylum Chordata; class Mammalia; order Scandentia; family Tupaiidae; genus Tupaia; species Tupaia tana. The sequence goes on from JAKSZU010000019.1 coordinate 23,654,718, forward strand.
CTGACTGACATGCATGGCATTCCCTTTTGAAAAAGCAATGTAATGCACTGTAAAGTTATAAATTCAATGTAAAAAAAAAAAAAACAGTGTGTGTTTATTTAAATGCATGTGCATACAGTGCGCAATGTCTTTTGTGTTTAGAAATATGAGAATTTTTGCTTTTCTCAAATTAAAACAACTGCTTAGCAGTACTGAAATCACCTTAATTCCTCTCACTGGAAAATAAAACAAAAATATTGAGTAATAATTCTACCAAGGCACACTGGGAAATTATTGCTAATAAATGAACCCATGTTGTTTTTAGAATTACTTTGCTAAAACATGCATGTCTTTTCGCTTTAAATTTAAGTGCTAGAAATGCTTGATTGTATTTTATAGCTATCACACTATCTTTTTCTTTAATGAGGCATCTATATAAATATTAAATAATTTTGGAATAGAAATGAATCCACCATTCATTCCCTAATTCATATCATTTCCAAAATTTCATGGCTGTATTGTAGAGTTAACGGTAGTACTGGTAATTGAGGGTGGGGTTGTTTCAGCTTTAGGGACACATTACCCTTTATGTTGAATGTTTTTCTGTGTTTGAAATAAATGTCTTTTAAAAGGCTAAGCAATATAAAACACCTACCATGAAGCGTTCTGAAAAAAGAGTTGAAATTCTTCTATTTCTGCAGTGTCTACAGTTTGGCCAAGGGCTTCATGCAGCTACGTTATATACTCTGCATTTGATACCCTTCTCATTAAATAGTAATATCTATTAAGCATCAGTCTTTCCCTGGTCTATTTCTACTATAGCCCTAGTTCTTTTCTCATAGGTGCCTGCAGGGGTTTGTCCTGCCAAATTACAGATGACAGCAGTACAATACTTATTGGACGTTCATAGCTTGTGTTAATAGAAACACTCTTGGAACTCCATCTATGTTCATTATTGTTGTAGTGGAGAGGTCCCTGCCCTGCGACTCAAACCCTGGATCAAGCTGATTAGATTAGAGGTGCTGAAATCATAGGTCAGGAGCTATTCTGGCAAAAAAAAAAAAAAAAAAAAAAAAAAAAAAAAAAAAAATCTGCCAGAAGAGGGGAAAAAGGAAACTAAGTACTTCAAGTAGAGTTCATTTCTCGCATTTGAATCAGAAGCACAAGCATGTTCAGTTAGAGAAGTAGGAGAGCTGCTGCCTTAGCCCCACGTGTGGCTTTCCTTCCAGGATTTTCAAATTCGAATAGCTCTAAAATAATTTGGCAAAACCTTGTATTCTATGGCCCATTTTAAGTTGGAACCTATGATTGTAATTATAAATGTAAATAGTTTCAGAGGCTATGTTTGCTAACATTAAGAAATCTTGAGATCCGAAAAATAAAAATGGCATTTTTTAAAAATGAAGTCAAATCCTTAGACCTGAGCAAGAAAAAGTGCATATCATGAAGGCACAACATATAAACTCATTTAAAAGTAAGACAGACCAGTTAATTAACTCATCAAATTCCTGTACAGATGTCATGACTATAATAACAAAGGAATATTATGGAGTCAAATACCCATGTTCTGCCACTCTGACTAAAGTGATACTGATACATGCAAGAGGTTTACATAGCAGATGAGGCTATATATCAGTAATAAACAGTTCACATTATACTCTCACTTACATATGAATACATAGACTTTATTTGCACAGGCAACTAAATAAAAATTAAATACAAGTGCAATAATTTTTTATAAATGTATTTAATAATATTTAATTCAGTATTCAAAAACTAGGTGATTGATTTAAAAATTTAATATTCATTGTTTGTAGTTTGTATTATACCTCCTATTTTTCTTTTCTTTCTTTTTTGTTTTGTTTTGTTTTGTTTGCCGGAGGGCATATGCACTAGTCAGATAGAGGGAAAATAAAAGAGGAAGAGAGGAGGAGAGTATCCCTCCCAATGAGGTATAGTCAGACCACAATCTTTCTTCTCAGTTTCGTCATCCCATCAGAATTTGGGACAGGCACGCACATGTACTCAGCATGTTTTTCAAGCCTCAGGGCTAGAATTCAAACTATAGTCAGTCAAGTGGAATCCAGCTCCCTGTGCATAGCACTTAACTACTGTGATGTGGGTTTGACTCTATGCCTTCTAATTTTAGTGAACAATTTTAAGTACTGCAATAAAAATAACTTTTTTCAAAATTTTTTTAAATTTTATATTGATTTTACATTTCCATAACTTTTATTATCATATTTTCAAGTGTTATGTACTTTGATTCTAATCATAATTTGTTCTTAATTGTTTATGTTATTACTGTCAATAAAATATAAATGACGTGGTAATTTTAATTACAATAATTATTAGTTATTCACTAGAGCCAAAAATAAAGAGCTTAAGAAAAAAACACATAACAACCTATGTATTATGTGCATTCTTACTTTTTGTGTGTCCAAACACAGCTGGTGCACCAACAGAATACCCAAACATACAAATTAAATTTATTAGTCATCAATATTTTGCAAATTCGTTTTCAGAGAAATTTTTGTTATAGGGCATGTGTGCTCACTGGAGATGCAAAGAGAGACAAAGAAACACAAAGAAATCAACCCCCAAAGGAAATAGCCACACCACAATCCTGTCTCTATTTTCCTCTCAGGATTTTAGGTACACACACACACACACACACATGTACCCAGCATGAGTTTCAAGCCACCAGGTCCAGGACTTGAACTGCGGTTGAGCATGTCCAACAACATAACCATTACGTTATCGGCTGGTCCCCATATTTTGCCAATTTAGAGATGTATAAAATCTAGACTTCGCTTATTTATTTTTGTGTTACATTGAGAGAACATTTTCAAAGTAAAAATAGAGCATATTTTACTTAACAATTTGTAACCTTGACTTGTAATTCTTAAATATTTAAGCATACAGTAGGGGGACTCATTTAGACTCATGGCTCAAGCCCCAGTAATATTTGGGGGCTGCTAAGTTTTAATGTATCTAATTGATCCTAAATATTATAATGATTTGGTGCTCATTTTTATCCATTTTGCAACATTTTACATACTTATTTACCTGACAACTAAGCATTACACACATTTACCATGTACACTATGAGAGGTCTTCAAAAAGTACACCAAAAAATACATACTCAGTCAAAACTGCATGGATTTCCATTTTTACACCAAAGTAATTGTACTTTCATTCTATTATTCCACAAACTTTTTTAAAGGTTTTTGTCATAGGGTGCGTGTGCTCACGAGAGAGAGACAGAAAGACAGTGAGAGAGAAAGTGAAAAATTACTCCCCCAGAGAGAATGGCCACACTGCAATCCTTTCTCCCCTATTCACTTCCTGGAATTTTTGGACATACACACATGCATCCAGCATGATTTTCAAGCTGCCAGGTCTAGGATTTGAACCATGGTCAGCCATGTGGGAGTCCAGCACCTTAACCACCACACAGCCTGCTGGTCTTTTCCACAAACTTGCTAAAAGTACCCTCATATGTTAAAATGTGTGTATATTGTGGATAACTAAATTAAACACCATAATCCTCTTAACAAATTAGTTACAATTTTCTTGAGTCAAAAATGTTCTTGGGGGCCGGCAGGTGGCATGGTGGTTAAAGGTACTAGACTCCCACATGAATGACTGTGGTTCAAGTCCTGGACCTGGTGGCTTTCTTTATCATTTTCCCTCTCTCTCTCTGTCTCTCTCTGATCAAACTGGAAAATAATAACAATAATAAATAAAGTTAAATAAAAAATAATTCTTAAAAAATACATAACTTTTAAAAAAATTTCTGTTCTTTTTAGTCTTTGTACTCTGTTTTAATTTTACCTCTTTATAGATGTATATCTTAATATAATATTCCTAGTGAATGCATTTATCCTTTCAAGCATGCTATTAATCACCCTGTCATTTTTTTCTATAAAAATGTATATACATTATAATTAAATATTTTTTTATTCCTGTGATTATACAGCTTTTCATGTTAAAAATACTTTTTTATAAATTGAATTTTATTAAAATAATTACTGATATGCCAATGATTAAAATGCATTTAATTTTTTGATAAAACTATTAAGCAAAAACTTGTATCTTTTAATGAGATAGCTGGAAACGTTGTAATTAGTTCAAGTAGTCATGGATACATATTATTTGTTGCTAGAATAGGGCTCAGTTACTGCATCAGTTCTATTATTCTACATATCCAATATTCAGAGATTAAGTCCTGAAATACCTTCGTTACAAAAATAAGTAAGAGGAATGGGAGATTTTAATGATCTATCAACAATATCCACTTTCAATTTTGTTGAAAAGAAAGGATTAAAATTTAGCATCATTCCACTGCCTCCCACCTTGATCCAGCCAGGATTCTGTCTTGCCTGAATTATTAATAGGATTTTAACACACTTGCTTCCCCTTCAATCTGTCACACGTTGTATAACAAGGACAGTGAGTCTGTAAAAGAAAAAGTCAATCATACTACTCCCCTGTTTAAAATTCCCTTTTGGCTGCCTGTCTCACACAAGGTGAAAACCAAAAATTTTACCATGGCCTTCAATGCCTTGCCTGATCCGGCCCTGTTTTTCTCTCTCGGTCTCATCTGCTACCCTCACCCTCATTCCTTCCACTGCTCTTTATTGGCCCTTTTGTTCACCCTTTGAACTGGCGTGTCTCTGTCTCTGGGAGCCTGTGAACCAGTTTTCCCTCAACATTGCCCGTTACCTGCCTTCTGAGATTCTGCTACTTCTCCGTGAGGCTAAATCTTTGCACCTGCCTCTTTCCAGCACCCCACCCCCAACAAGTAATTTCTCATTTTCTTACTTGACTTGTTTCTCCTTAGCACTCATCACCTTCTAACATGCTAGATATTTTATATTTTAAATTTGTTTTTATTTATTCTCCCCCCAAATGCTAAAGCAAGTGAAGGAAGGGATTTGAGAAAGTGTCATTAAACACTGTATCTCTGTGTCTAGAAATACAGTGAATGCTTGTATTACATACATGTTAAACACTACATTGGTTTTCTATGCTAAAAGCAAACACAACAAACTCAGCAGTTTAAAACAACCTGTATTTATCATCTCTTAGTCACTGGGAGTCAGGAGTCCCGGCTGATTTAGCTGGATCAGAGTTTTACAAATCTGCAGTGACCTCACTAGGGACCAGCCTGTTTTGTTGCTTTCTGACCCTCAGGGTCCTCTTTCCAAGGTGGTCATTCTTTGCTGAATGTCACCCAGGTAGCACTGTCAGGTCCTGGAGGTCCCCCCAGTTCTTTGTCCCATGACCTCACCAATTCCTTTTACAACATGGCAGCTTACTGCCAAGAGGGGAAGTTCTTTCTCCCACCTAAAAACAGAGGCTTACATAAGCTTGGCCACGGCTAGCCCATCATATTCTCAGAAGATTATATAGGGTGTAGACATCAGAGGCTGAGAATCTCACGGGTCACCCTCCAGGTATACTTACCACACTGACTAAATAAAAATAGGAAAAAATAAGCCTGACCTTAAGTCTTGATTAAAAAACACTTAAAGAGACCATTCTTTTACATTCTCCTGTTATCAGGGACCATGGAAACTTTACACCCTATTTACAAAACAAACAAACAAAACAGTTTAAATACTGTTTAGGTAGGAGTAAAATAGGAGAAGAAAATTGTGAACTAAAAAAGGAAACCTGACTTTACATCTTGACATTACTCATGCAGATCAGTTTCAAGAAAACATATCCATAAACATCAATTCTCAAAACGAAAGTCTCTTAAAACTATCCATGTCTCTGGAATGTCGTTGTATCCCTCCAGACAGAAGCAGTCCCCAATTTGAAGACTACTAATAAAGCCTATCTGAGTGACATCAGTTGTATTAAACATTGGCAAAGACCCAACATCATGACTTAACTCTAGCTATAATTTCATCCACTAGTAGTGATGAAATTGGAACCCTTCCTAGATTAAAGGACTTCCACCTACACATCCCTAATGCCAGATTATCTCTGCCTTCTAATTTCTTGACCATTTCCTTGAAGGAGTCTCAAGCAGTCTCTAAACTATCATTTTTATTACCTAGCATCTTTTTTTCTTTTTGAACTTTTGTTTGTATAACAGATCCAACCCTATCACTTTCACTTAACTAATCAACCATTAGGGGTTGAAATATACTAACAAAAATATGTGACAGAAATTCATGATAGCAATTTCCATCTCTTTTAACCAAAAGCTAAAAATTAAATGTTTCAGAAGCCACTTATTTTGATTATGAGGCTAACACAATAAAGAAGGTCATTGGCCAAAGATGTTAAGTCCCATCTGCAGAACTAACCTCCACTGGCTGGAAACAAGGAATGCAGTCAAATAACAAGGAGATGCAAATGTGCTCAAATAAATACTCAATATATTATATTGGAGTGTTCTCATTAGTACTGATGCACATGTGCATGACCGTATGTATGAGGAATAATTTGCATTGGTAGTGTTACAGCAAATCAGGCTGCACAAGGGTGTTAAAATAGGTCTGTGTAGGGACCAGCAGATGGTGTAATGGTTACATCTCTGGACTCCCATGTAGTCAACTGCAGTTCAAGGCCTGAACCCAGTGGCTTAAAACTCACACCGGACACATGTGCATGAATGCCCAAGATCCCCAGAGGACTGGATGAGACGGGATTGTGGCATGGCCAGCCCCCCAGGGGAGTGATTTCTCACTTTCTCTCTGTCTCTCTCTGGAGAGCACATGTACTCTATTGCAAAAACCTCTCAAAAAAATAAATAAATAATAGGTCTGTGTTGAGAGGAAGCTAAGTTGAGTTGGAAGTGGGAAGTAAAGTAAAACGGCAGTGGGAAACAGGCCAAGTGAAATGTTGATGGAGCAGTGAGGACAGATCCACAAATTAGAAGCTGAGGAAGAGACAGATTTATCTCCTCAACTTTTCTGAAACCAGAAAGATCTTCAAATTCCTTAGTAATGCCTTCTACAATAGATCTGGTTGGACTGTGTCTAGGGAGGATTTTTAGCTCCCTTATTGCTATGTGAATTTTTTTAAAAATAAGGTTTTAAATGTATTTATTTAATCAAGGAGCAAGAGAGAGAGAGAGAAAATCAGACAGAAAGGAGCCCCAAGAGTGTCTTGTTGCTGTGCTCCACCTCCAGTTTTAGCCAGCCCTGGATCACGAGTAGACATCTAAGGGAGATCTCACATCTAAGAGCAATCTTTAGATGTAGACCTGAAACTTTCTCATGCAATCCTCCTGGCTTCCAGAGCACAGTGTTTTACCACGTGTCACTGTCTGGCCTCCTGCTGTAGGAATTCTTAAAATAAATTCTCAGTTATAAAGGTTTCTATTCCTTCTAACAAGACTATTGCTTTAGAGCTTTTTCTTTTTAAAATAGCATAATGTGGCTTATTCATGCTAAAATAGCATAATTTGACTGCTGCGTATGTATTTTTCAACTATAAATGTGCTACCTACTTTATAGAAATGTGATTTTATTTTTTGCAATATGTGTTTATGTGTATGCAAAAATGTCTGGGATATGTGTCAAAATATTATCCATGATTAGTTCTTGAATTGTTCATTTAAACTTTTTCATCTTTTGTTTATCTGTATCTTATTTTTTTTCTCAACCATCAGAAAGTATGGTCCATTTTGCCTCAAAAAACAAAAAGAAGTCACTGTTGTTATGGAATAATTTTTCCTAAAACACTGCTCATCAAAAATCTAGAAGGTATCTTTATAAAAATATATTTTATCGAGCAATTATGTATTTTAAGCAAGCCATTCTGATAATACAGAATTATTCCATTAGACTGCCAATTCCCAAGCTAATGGACTTCTATGCTGCTCTGTTTCTTTCCAGTGTCTAGAAAAATATTTGGCACCAAGCACGTGCTCAATAGATACTTTTGCAAGAACAATTCTCCTTGGATAAAACAAGTGAAATATTAACAAATCTGCCTATTATTGTCATTGTGCATTTCTTATTTATTTCTGGGTACCTTGAGAAGAAAGACTAAATGTGAAAGGATTTTTGTCTTGTGCCTTTGAATACCTTTCTTTAGCACACAATGCAATATTAGAAATAGCCTTACATAAATTAAAAACAATAGTACTATTAATAATTCTACCTTCTTGAGCCCCAATTTTAGAAATGGATGAGTGGGACCTCAGTCACTGGACATGGGCAACTGCAGATCGAATCCCAGACCTGATAGCTTAAAAATCACACTGGGCATGTGTGCCTGCTTGCCCAAAATCCCAGGAGGAGAATGGAAGAGAAATAACTGTGATGTGGCCACTCCCCTAGCTGGTGATTTCTCACTGTCCCTCTCGCTGTCTGTCTCCTTTCTGGGGAGCACATGTGCCCTATGACAAAGAAACTTAAAAATTTTTTTGGTAAATCTTTTTGTAGAGGTTTTTACCTTAGGGCGCATGCACTTGCCAGAGAGAGTCAGAAGACAGAGATATTGACAGGAAAAAGTGAGAAATCATCCCCCAAGGGGGATGGCTATGCCACAATTCTTCCATTCCTCCCCCCCTCCCCAGGATTTTGGGCACACACACACAGAATGAGTTTCAAGGCAACAGGTCCGGGACTTGAACCATGGTTCACCATGTAGGAGTCCAATGACATAACCACTATGCCATCTGCTGCCCCCCCCCCCATTTTTTTAAATAAATAAATAAAAAGAAATGGAGGCATATATAGTAAGATATAATCCAGTAACAAGACTATATGTGGCAGGACTTCCCATCATCATCCTTCAAGAAGAGTTTATTATGGACAGCTTTGTGCGGATGGAGCATTTCAGAATGATTTTAAACACAAATTCAAACAGAAAAGGCTGCTCATTGCTTACCCAGAGAAATTTTGAGGAGTGTTGCAGACATCCCACACATTCTAAATTAATTGCCACTTTGAAGTCCTGAATCCGAAAGGATGACTAACCTGCTGTTATTTGGATTTATCAAACAAATTTCTGTTTTATACTACTTTATAAACAAACCACTTTGAAAAAGGCCTTTTTGGTGTAAGTTTAGTTTGAATGAACATGAATATTTCACTTTCTAAATCACTGATTCTCAATTCACAAGAGAGTTTAAAAATGCTGATGTCTAGGCTCCATCCCCAGACCAAGTTAATCCAAATCCTGGAGAGTGGAGGCTGGTAACTGTGTGCTGTTGTTTTTTAATCTCTGCTGCAATTAAGTGTGCTCTCAGAATGGAGACTCTTTCCATAAAATTGTTAAGTTCTTAAATTTTTTAAAGAGGTTTTTGCCATAGGGTGCATGCGCTCACTAGAAAGAGAGAGACAGAAAGCGAGAAATCACTCCCCCCCTCCCCCAGGGGATGGCCACGCCACAATCCCTTCTCCTCTCGGGAATTTGGGCGCGCATGCACATGCACCTGGCGTGAGTTTTTAACAGGTCCGGGACTCAAACCACGGTCGACTACATGGGAGTCCAGCCACATAGCCATTGCGCCAACTGCTGGTCCCAAGTTTGTAAATTTGGGAACTATGTCTCATTTACCTTTTTATACCAGGGCTTACCATGGGAGTCTGTAAACAGAGTCCCCCAGAAGTCACAGAGGAGTTGTAAGCTTTAATAACTTCAAGAACACAAATGACACTAACTTATAACAAACATCATTTTAAAGCCTGACTATATATCAATTTCACATATATCTATTTATTTACAACTATTGATTAATATACTTTAATTTTTTCCATCCATCATTTGATTAAAGGTGGGCTATTTTTTCAATGTTTCAAAACACTGAGAAATAATTAAGATTCAAAATATGTGTCTTCAAAATATACAAAATCAAATTAGTGTTGAAGAAATGAAAATGTTGAATCTTTTTAAGTTTTCTTACTTCTAAGTTTATAACATCTATATGTACAAAAATTTTTAAATTTAAAATTATACTAAAATATTTGAGTATGCATAAGAGTGAGAAATCAATAATTATATAGTTTGTCCAGTCCTAGTGTTATAGCTGTGGCACCACACTCTCCAATTTGGAAGCCACGTGGATGACTAGGGTTTAGTTCCCTGGTTAATTTATACATGCCAGGTGTGAGTGTGTCCATGATCCAGGTCGACTAGGAAGGCTGAAGGCAAGATAACAGGGTGAGACTCTGTTGAGAATACTTTTCTGTGAATATGTCTTTCTGTCTCTTCTAAAATAAATAAACTTTTAAAAGATAAATAAATAATTATATAGTTGAATCTGCAACTGAATGTTGAAATGTACTATTAGAAGTCCTGTTTCTGTATTATTCTCATGTTATAAGAATGCTTTTGGCTTCATGTAAGAGAACAAGTGACCTTTAAAAACACACAGTTTATTTTTCAGAAACAGACAAAAAGTCTAGAGTTAGGCAGCTGCTGATATTGATTTAATGGCTTAACAATGCCTGGTGATATTCGGCCTTTCCCCACAATCGCAAAATGGCTTCCATAGCTCTTGGCTATATATTCAAATTCACAACAGAAAGAATAGGATTACAGTAGAAACACTGGCTGCTAATGACTGATAGTTTTTTTTTTATAAAAATATGCTTTTTTCAAATCTCCCTAGCAGAATTCCATTTAGGTTTCATTAGCTAAAACTATGTCATGTAGCTGTCCTCCAAATTACAAAAGCTACTGAGATATTAATTATTTAACTTTTCTATCTTGTTGGAATGTGAAAGAGGAGAGTTGAACGTGTATTAGCTAACTAAAGTCTCTGTCATGCTTTATCTGCTGTTTCTTCTTTCATCTACTCCATTAAATGTGAAGTAAACTTCTAAACTGATGAATTTTTTATTTATATACAATATTCTCCTTCTTTAAAAAACAAAGTTTTCAGAGAAACAGTACTTTTCTTTTTAACACTCCCTTTTTCAATAATAAATGTTATAGTCACAAAATTTGCTTAATCAATTCAGAGAGAAACTATTTTAATCCAATGATGTAACCAGTGTGGGTCAGACCCATTAGTGAAGGATCAGAAATTTTATTCCACATAGAATGAGAGACTACTGAAGAATATTGGAAAAAGCAGACAATATGGTTTTACATTTTTTAATGGTCATGTGTAAAATGTATTGGTGCAGCTTAAGAAAAATACAAAAGGTCTCTAAAAAGTTCATGGAAAATGTATATGAGAAAAAATTATGCCTAGATTTAAATAATTTTTTGCATTAAAACAAACTCACCCTTTAATTCTATTTTTCATAAACTTACTGAGAAGTCATTAAAAGAGGAATTTTTTTCAAGAATCATTCAAAGTTGCATATTCTCTTTATGAGGAAAAGAGGAATTAGTTGAGATTACTGAAGTATTTAGGTGACAGGTGAGCACAGCTCAGACTGGGGTGGTGCCTATGAATATGTGGAGAGGTAGGCCAATATTCTAGAGACAAAATTAACGGGATTTGAAAGATTAGAAGCAGTCATGAGGAAAAGGCAAGAATGAGAGTTGATGCCCAGGTTTCCAAATTGACAAAAAGCTCAGAAGAACAATTCTGGACAGGAATAGCAAGAAAATTTAATTTTGAAAAAAGAAACTTGAACCATGTATCCTTTTAATGCTTATATGTCAAAATTGGAATAAAATAGACAACATTGGCCTAACCTTACATAGCTAATACACGTATTTGTGTAGTGTTCCATAATTACTGATCATATCCAAAAGAAAAAAAAAATGAGAGGAAAAAGAAACTAAAATAAAGAAAATTAATAACAAAAGATTAAAGGAATAAAATAATATGAAATATATAACTGTATAAATGGAATGTAAATTAATTTAATTTTCTTCTGGAAGGATGTGATTCAAATTGGGTTTAGAACGTTAGCTATTATTTATGATAAATATACTTAAAGTAACAAGTAGAGCTAGAAAATATGGAGGTGGTATACTAATAGATTCAAATTAAAAAATTAGGATAAGCATCGGCCCACCCACCAGGAGGCTTGGGCCTGGTCTTGCCAGGCCTCCTCTCTTGAGCGCACTCCTTTGCCTCTAGGAGTAACTTGGAACTTAGACATGGCATAGCCTGGCACTCTAGTAGCCTGGGCTCAGCCAACCCACCGGGATACATGAGCCTGGTCTTGGCAGGCCTCCTGTCATGAGTGTATCCTTCATGCCAGGAAGTAACTTTGGACCTTTCAGCACAATGTCCCACAGAGCACATGACTCGATCCTCTTCACTAAGTTATATCTTCTATTTGCTCCCACCTCATCAAGAGCCAAAAGTCTGGTAGAGGAGCCAACCACCTGAAGTTACCTTTAACTGCTCTGATCTAGGAGACATAGCCCTCCGGTAGAAACCCACCTGGGAAGGAGGGGTGAAATTTCTTCTTCCAATACTACCGAATCTACTCCAATAAATAGGAAAACATGAATACTGCATCAGATAGCTAAAAATCAGCACAGATCTTGAAGAAATATGAGAAAACAAGGGGTTTACTCTCCCCCAGGTGACCATAGTAGCCCCTAACCAAGAATGGACAACATAGAGTGACATACATAAATGTGAGAGAAAGAATCTGATTATTCATAGTGACAAAACTCAGTGAGATGCAAGAAAAAAACAGACAATCCATTCTAAGAGATGAGAAAATCACTTTAGAACATGAAAGAGGAATTCCATAAAGAGATAACACCCTAAGGAATAATTAAACAAACCTTCTGAAAATGAAGAATACAATACAAGAATTAGACTCTCCCTAGAAAGCATTAACAGCAGATTGGGCCATGGAGAAGTAAGAATTTCTGACCTTGAAAACAAAGTCTCCAACACAGACCAAATCACCAAATAAATAAATAAATAAATAAATTGAAAACACAACCAAAAAAAAAAAATGAGGACAGCACACAGGGAATTCTAGAAACCATGAAACACCCAGATATTCATAAAGTGGGTATCCCAGAAGGTGAAGAACCTGCTAGAGGCATAAAAACCTCTTTCATGAAATGCTATTTGAAAATTTTCCAAATATAAAGAAACATGGATAAATTCATACCCAAAATATTAAAAGGACCACAAGTAGAATTGACATAACAAGATCCTTTGCCCAGCATATCATAACCAGATTGGTAAAAATAAAAAAGACAAAGACAATATTCTAAAGATGGCAAGCGAGAAATGTCAAGTTACTTATAAAGAGTATCCCATTAGGCTAATATCAGACATCTCAACTGAAACAATGCAGGCAAGGGAAGAATGGGAAGAGGTATTCAAAACATTGAAAGAAAAATAATTTCGACCAAGAATACTATATCCAGTAAGATTATCCTTCAAATGGGAAGAAGAAATAAAAGTATTCTCAGATAAACAAAAGCTGAAAGAATTCACTAATACTGGACCAACTCTACAAGAAGTACTAATGGGAGTACTGTATCAGGAAAACTAAAGAGAGTCAAACAAAAATAAGAGAAAAAAAAACTGAGAAAATATTTAACAAAATGACAACAATAAGTCTGCAAATATCAATAATAACTTTAAATGTTTTTGGATTAAATTCTTCTATTAGAAGACACAGACTGGTTGAATGAGTACAAAAATAGAAGTCATCTATATGTTCCTTACAAGAAACACTCCTCACTGATAAGGGCATACATAGATTGACAGTGAAGGGCTGAAAAAATTATATTCCATGCAAATGAAAACCAAAAAAAGCTGGAGTCATAATATTGATATCAGACAAAATAGACTTTAAGAGGAAGGATGTGAGAAGAGACAAAGGATACTGTATAGTAGTAAAAAGACTTCACCAAGAAGATATAGTACTTGTAAATATCTATGCACCCAACACTGGAGCACCTAAATACATCAAAGAAAGATTGTTAGATCTTAAGGGAGGGATAGACTGCAGCACAATTATCACAGGGGACCTCAATACCTCACTGTTTCCTCTGGACAGTTCACCTAGACAAAAAATAAACAAAGTGAAACAAGATCTAAATGATAGCATACATGAAATGAACTTGACAGATATCCACAGAATATTTCATCCAACTGCCACAAAATGTATGTTTTTCTCGCCCCCACATGGACCACAAGCCTTTACAAATTCAAAGATATACAAACTATATCCAACATCTTTTCCAACCATGGTGACATCAAACTTGAAATCAATTATAAAAGAACCCTTGAAAATACAGAAGCATATGGAAGTTAAACTATCTACTCTTGAATGACTTTACTACTACAGAAGAAATTAAGACTGGAATCAAAAGGTTCATAGAAACCAATGATAATGAACAAACTAGTGTTTATAATATACAGAGCATAGCAAAATAAGTCATAAGAGGGAATTTCATAGCAATTAGTGCCCACAAGAAAAAGGCAGAAAGGTGGCAAATAAACAACCTAATGACACAACTCAGGAAACGGGGGAAAAAAAAAAAAAAAAAAACACACACACAAAAAAAAAAAATTCCAGAAGAAAATAAGTATTAAAAATTTGAGCAGCTTTGCGCAGTGGCAGTATCGTAGCCAATGAGGTTTATCCGAGGTGCAATTATTGCTAATTGAAAAATTTGAGCAGAAATAAATGAAATAGAGAATGAAAGAACTATACAGAAAATAAATGAAACCAAAAGCTAGTTCTTTGAGAGACATAAAATTAGCACATCATTAGTAGATTAATCAAGAACAGAGAAAGGAATTAAATAAATCAGCAAAGAAACAGGGATTGTTTCAATGGCTATAACAGACATACAAAATATCATCAGAAAACATTATGAGCAATTATACCCGGAAAAAAAAAAAGAAACGCTGGATGAGATGGACAAATTTATGGACATGTATTGAACCAGGAAGAAATAGAAAGTCTGAATAGACCCATAACAAGCAATGAGATTGAATCAGTAACAAATAGTCTCCCAATAAAGAAAATCCCAGGTTCTGATGGCTTTACTTCTGAATCCTACAAAACTTTTTAAAAAACAAATAACCCCAATTCTCCTCCAAGTATTTCTGAAGATTCAAAAAGAAGAAATCCTCCCAAAGTCATTCTATAATGCCTCCATCACCTCCATTCCCAAAACAGATAAAACATAACAAAAAAAGAAAACTTCAGGCCAATATTCCTGATGAATATAGACACAAAACTTCTCAACAAGATACTAACAAACTGTATTCAACAACATACACCATGACCAAGTAGGCTTTATTCTAGGGAACAAGGATGGTTTGACATATGCAAAACAATAAATGTAATACGTCACATTAACAAAAGGAAAGATAAAAACCATATAATCATATCAATTCATGCAGAAAAAGCATTCGGTAAAATACAATATCCCTTCATGATTAAGACTCTCAGTAAAATTGGCATAGAAGGGACATTCCTCAACACAATAAAAGCCATCCATAACAAACCTATAGCTAACATCATACTGAATGGGGAAAAAATGAAAGTTTTTCCACTAAAAACTGTAACAAGACAAGGTTGCCCACTTTCTCCAATCCTTTTTAGCATAATTCTGGAAGTTTTAGGCAATGCAATCAGACAAAAGTCTCAAATAAAAGGCATTCAAATGGGAAAGAAGCAAAATTATCTCTATTTGCAACTGATTTGATGTTATACATGGAAAATCCAAAAGAATCCACACACACAAAAAAAAACTAGAAGTGATAAACAAATATATTTATCACTTGTGGCAGGATAGAACATCAACATATAAAAATATATAGTATTTATGTACACCAACAATGGACAAACTGAGACAGAATTGAAGAAAGCAATCCCATTTACAATAGCCACAAAACAAATAAGATATCTAGGAATAAACCTTACCAAAGACATCAAAGATTTCTACAAGGAAAACTATGAAATATTTGAAAAAGAAATTTTAAAAGACAGAAAGAAGTGGAAAAACATCCCATGCTCCTGGATTGGAATAATATAATCAAGATGTCAATCCTACCCAAATTAATCTACAATGCAATTCCAATCAAACTACCAGAGATATTCCTCATAGAATTAGGGGGGGAAATTATAAAATTAGTCCAGAATCATAAAAAGCCCCATATTGCCAAAGCAATACTGTGCAAGGGGAATAAATAGGAGGTATCTCACTTCTTGACCTCAAAATATACTACAAAATTATGATAATTAAAGCAAGATGGTATTGGCACAAAAACAGACAGGAAAAATGGAGAACCCAAAAATAAACCCCAAAACACAGCCAACTGATTCTTGACAGAGAGCACAAGACAATCTAATGGGAAAAAGAAAATCTCTTCAGCAAATGATGCTGGGAGAACTGGTTATCAACCTATAGAAGAATGAAACTGGACCCTTATTTCTCACCACTAACAAAAATCAACTCAAAATGGATTGAGGATCTAAAGATAAAACCTCAAACTTAGGCCCAGACCTGGTGGTTGAAAACTCATGCTGGTGCAGGTGCATTCATGTCCAAGATCCTGAGAGGAGAATGAGAAGAAAGGATTATCGTATGGCCATCTCCCCTTGCTTTCTGTCTCTCTGCCTCTCTGGTGAGCACACATGCCCTATAACAAAAATCTCTCTAAAAGAAACAAAACAAACAAACAAACAACAACAAAAAAAACTATAACAACACTGGTGGAAAACACAGGGAAAACTCTTGGAGTAGGCAAAGACTTCTCAAAGAAGATCCCCAAAGCACAGGCAATAGTTGCAAAAAATAGAGAAATGCGACTATATTAGATTGAGAAGCTTCTGCACAGCAAAAGAAACAATAAGTAGAGTGAGAAGACAATCCTCAGAGTGAGAGAATATATTTGTAAACTATACCTCAGATAAGGAGCTAATAATCAGAAAATATAGGGAACTCAAACAGCTTATCCACAAAAAAATAATCAATCCAATGAAAAAATAGGAAAATGAACTGAACAGGCAGCTCTCTGAAGAAGACATACGAATGGCCAAAAAGCATATGAAAACATGGTCAACATCACTTATCATAAAGAATATGCAAATCAAAACCACAATGAGATACTACTTAACCTTAGTCAGAAAGGTCAAAATAAAAATAAATAAATAATGTTAAGTGCTTGCGAGGCTGTGGGATAAAGGAAACTCTCCTACACTGTCAGTGGGAGTGTAAATATGTACAAACACTGTGGAGAACAACACGGAGATTCCTCTGAAATCTACGAATAGAACTACCAGTAATTCCACTCTTAGGTATTTACCCAAAGGATAAGAAAACCCTCAGTCAGAAAAACACTTGCACATCCATGTTTATTCCAGCATCTATTACAATCGCTAGGACATGGATTACCCCAAATGTCTAAAAATAGATGAACTGATTGAAAAAAATGTACTATATGTACTCCATGATATGCTACCCAGTCATAAAAACAATGAGACCCTGACATTTGATGCAAAGTGGATGAATATGGAAGACTTAATACTAAGTGAAACAAATCAGACTATGAAAGACAGATTTTGTATGTCCCCATTCAATAAATACTGAATGTTTGCACTCTATAGCAGAAACTGAAAGATCCGAAGGTATCTTGTAGGGAGGCCAACTGTGGATACTAGAGATAGTAAGGATAGGGGTAATGTGGTGGGTAATAGGGGGAAGTAGGGAGGGAAACGGGGAAAAAAAAAAAACCACGTTCAATTGACACAAAAATGAAAAATTATTAACTGAAGATAATTTATATGGTAATGTTTTTGTCTTAACTGATTCATAGAGAACTAACGCACTGTATTCATGCTTACAAAAGCAAGGCTGTACAGTGTAAAGATGTATAGTGATTAAATGTAAATTTAAAAATTATCAGTGGCAGTAACATCATTCAAGGTGAAATACAAAGATAAGTAATTAAAAAGAACTGAGAGGCAGTATGTTATAATAGAAAGCACAGCTGTAAAGCAAATACGGCAGTCATAAATCTATGCATTAAGCAATGTAGCAATAAACTCATGTTTAAAGAAACTATTAGAAATAGCCCCCAAGAAAATATTTTAATGTAACTTTATAATAGGAGATGTTAATATACCTCTTTCAGAATCTAATGTTTCTAGAAAAGAAAAAAACAATATCAATTATTAATGAATACTACTATCAATATTCTTGATAGTAGGGAACAGAATAGCATATGATGCTTAGGTTACATGTAATACTTCCATGTCAACATGTGCTTTATATGGGGAGGTGATACATCCTTTTAGTGACTTACACAAATTAGGGACTGACATTTCTCTGGCCAGATTTTATTTTATTTAATCCCACTACAGTGGAAAAAAGGTGTAGGACATTAAGAGACAAAGACTATTCAAAAAAGTTCTGCTGTTCTTTTGTTGCCTAATCAAGAAAATCTCAATCGATAGCCAACAGGTATTACTTACAGTCCTCTGGTAAAATTAATATTTCTTCCAAACTCTTGACAACTTGGATGGCTGAGCTCATCTAGTTTACTTGGTATTTGGGCCAACTCAAGAGGACTTTACCTACAATCCTCAGTCAAACTTAAGGGGCATTACCAAGCAATTACTTCAATGGGGAAGTGTGTTCTAATGTGTTTTATTACCTTCCCTGGATTAGAAATCATAGATCCCACATGACATCCAATTACAGTTCTTAGTTTATGTGCTCACTGGTGAAATTGAATCACGACATCCTTAACCTCATTTGGACATCAAAAGACAAGATTTTTTTCCTTATTCTCTAAAAGGAACTTCAAGCTGCAAATATAATCATCACTAGGCAAAGAGGTATTTCTCACAGGAATTTGCAATGGGTGCAATTTGTTTTCTATCCTTGTTATGGTATGCAATTTATCTTGTGGGAGACGAATGGGAAAGGGGCACAGTGGTCTTTTTGCAGCTTGGTTATTCATCACAGCTTATTAATACCATATTCTTCCCAAGAGAAATGGGAAGTGCCAGGGCATTATGACATCCGAGAATCCCTGGAGGAACTCTAAGAACACACAGATGCTGCTTCTGTCAAATGATCCTGCATATATGTTTGAAGTGTAGACAGGTTGGTTGCCTGACAAGCCTATTAGAATATGTAGAAGAGAATACACTCTACTTCATTCTAATCCATCCAACGTTCTAATACAGAGGTACGAATTTCTCTTCAATGAAAGGAAGATCTATATGCACAAGATACAGTGCTGAAAAGTGGTTTTGAAAACTGCAAGTCTGGGAAAAAGTACTTTCAGGGCTGCCTCCACTTTATTCATTAGATTTATATTATTAAATCTATTTACTACAAAGTGCTTTTGTAAATTTGTACTCCAAAATCAGATTCTAGTGGAGCCCTATTTTTAAAAACCTACTCACTACCTGAGTGATGCAATGACCATGGAAATGTTCTCTCTGTCTTATGACAATGAAGATCAGGCATTCATTTTGTTTATTTTAAAATTATAGTAGGAATACTCATCAATGCAACTAATGATTTTCAAGATCTTGTCATATGTCAAGCAATATTCTAGCAATGAAAATATGGTAGTGACTATAGAAAGAATATCCCTATCCTCAAGGAGCTTATGTTATTTTCGCATATGACAAGAAGAACTGAAAATAAAAAAGGAAACTGCACAGGTAGGTATTTATGGACCAGAGAGACAAAAATGAATGATAGCTTGAGGCCAGTTTGGGTAAAGTTAGGGGAACAATGTGGAAAATAGCAAGGAAGGGTTTCCTGATAGCCTAAGAATGAGAGTGCCTTAGGAAGAGTTAAACGAGCTGGAACAGAAGCATGTGTGGCTTTCCATTGCTTACACTTCATGCGGAGAATTGAAGATCAAAATGGAAGAGAGAAAGATTTCATCTACAATAACTAGTGAAATATAGAGACCACTTAGAAGTTTAAGATTAAATTAATTTAAAAAATAGATTTGCCCAACTATCTTCTAAAACAAAATTTACAGAGGGTCTCCAACTTACAGTGCTTCACTTCAGGATTTTTCAACTTTATGATTATCAAAAATAATACATGTTCTATAGGCTTGCACTTTGATGTTGAATTTTAATCTTTTCCCAGGGTAGTAACATAGTACAATTCTCTCTCCTGATACTGAGCAGAGGCAGTGAGCCACAGCTCTCAGTCAGCCGCATAATCACCAGGGTAAACAGCTAATTCTATGCCCTACAGTCTGCTGTATTCAATAAATTACATAAGACATGCCACACTTTATTACAAAATTGGCTTTTTATTAGATGACTTGGCTTGATTGTAGGCTAATGTGAATCTCTGAGCATATTTAGGGTAGGCTAGGCTAATCTATGATATTTGCATGGTTAAGTGTATTTAATGCATCTTGACTCACAATATGGTCACAAACAAGGAGTTTAATGGGATGTAAATCATCATAAATCAAGGAGCATCTATGTGTAGTTTATCTAGTTACTAGCATTTTAGGGCAGTGGTAATTGATTCTGTCCATGCTAGTATTTGAAGAAATATCTTCCCATTTTCCATCCTTTTTGTCTTCTTCCCACCCACCCATAAACTTTTCTCTTTTGAAAAGCCAGAATAGGACATACAAGCATTCCTTTCAAGCTTTTTCTCTGATCTTGCACACATACTACTGGGAAGATGAAAAAAACTATCTGCAAGCTGGAATGCACTGACTCAATATAAAAAACACAGATGTGTCTAGAAACGAGTATCCTCTACTGTTATTTCACAGATTTAGTGCCCAAGTTTAGCTCATATAGAATAATATATAGAAATAGCATTTGCTTATTTGCTTCTTATGTATTTTTTAGTAGATACACATTTCTTATGTATTCTTGAATGTGAATTTTAAAAAGGCAGAAATTTCTAAAATTCCTCTCTCCCTTGATTTTTCAGAGACTTGTTAGAGAAATAAATCATAAACTTTTAATTCTACTCTTCACTATATTGTTTTATTTTTTAAGAGATCTTGCTCTGGTGCTTTAGAAAATAAATATATTTAAAGGTATTTTCAATTTTAACCAGATTTCTGCCTCAGAAGAAGAAGGTGCATATTTTTCCACCCCACACACCTTAACACAATTTTGATCCAAAATATGACAATAGTAAGATATATTGTACCAGCAGTATCCATAGGTCAGTGTGCTAACATGATGCTGCTTCAGTGGACATGAAATATTGTACTCAAATTTTGGTATCCTAGAATCTCTAAAGACATAAAGTAGGAATAAATCATTGCTTATCAGATGGTGTGGACGATTTAAAAACTTATCCTTGTGATTTTGGATTTTCCTCTGCCTTAGATGAATCAAAACGTTTCAGGCAATGAAAGGCTACTGCTATTCTTAAAACATTGACTGAGCAAGAAATATATTCTGTGTGATGCATTGTTCAGAGCAATGCTCCTAGAGCTGCTTTATATTCCAGGATGGGTGAGTCACAGCTACAATGACATCTGTAATGTGGGAACTGCTTTATGCCCATGTGCCCTATTGGCAGCCAGTTATTTATAAGTGTTATTTACCAGCTTTTTATGATCACAGTCCAAATTCACCCTGTGCCACATTTATCCTGCCTTACCACACAAGGAGAAGATATACAGAAAAATACAAAACCAGCAAGTAGATGAAGTTGGCCTTAATAGTAGGCACTGAGAAGAGTTACCCATAATTAGTAAACAAAGGTGAGGACAGGAGTACTTGTTTAGCCAAACTGTGAGGTTTGAGTCATGGCTCCCAAGACTTCTCACACCTTTGACACCAATTGCAAGACCTAATATTTTCCCAACCAGCCTCAGATTTGATCATTTGAAAAAGGACTCACAGAACTCACTAAAAGATATCATGCTCACAGTTGCAGTTTATTATAGGAAAAGAATACAGATCAAAACTAGCTAAAGGAAGAAACATATAGAGTAGGATCTGAGAGGTCCAAACTTGAAGCTTCTGTTATCCTTTCCTTTGGCTTCAAACCATGTACTCTCCCAGGATTGAGCATGAATATATGCAAGGAGTATTGCCAACCAGAGAAGCCAGCCCAAGCTTCAGTGTTCAGAGTTTTTACTAGGGCATTGTTATGTAGGTATGATTGATTGATTGACTGTCCTTATGTTGAACTCAGCCTCCAGGCCAACTGATTCCACTTGACCCAAAGTCCCCACACTAGATGACCAGACTGTTCTTTCTGATGTGACAAGGTCCTGTCTAAAATAGAGATCTCTGTTAGATACAACTTGGATTACCCCCTAGAAGCCAATGATAATTGCCAGACCTCACTCCAGGCAAAGCCAAATTTCTCACTGTATAGGGAGAGGCAAAAAGTGACTACTCATAGAAGAGCTTGAAAGAGATAGCTGAGATGGTCACCAGTGGTTTGAGGAAAATGAAGTGACCCAGGGATTTGAAATTTGTATCACTTTAATTTTTTTTGGCTAAGACTATAGATTTAAGAGTGGCTTATTTTAGATATTTGAGTAAATTAAAGCACATTTCTAAGGTATTTTCCAGAAAGAACATCATGACGCTCAAAAGAACTGTCAATGATGTCCATGCTAGAGGAGAGAAACCCCTAAAACCACTCTGAGTGTCAAGAATTCACTAAGAGAATTCACAGGACTCAGTACATGGTCATACCCATAGCTAAGTTTTTTAACAGCAAATGGACACAGAGCAAGATCAGCGAAGGGAAAGGGTACTTGTGAATCTTAGGAGAAACCAGGTACAAGTTCATATGGTCTTATTCCTAAGGCATCACATACTATACTTAATTCTCTCCAGCTATCAGTCATGACAATACACAAAAAACAATGGCAACCAAGAAAGGTTTTTAAAGACTTACCACTCAAAGTTTTTATTATGGGTGCCATTTGGATTACCTCTGTCTGTCACCAAAATTTTGAACTACCAGAAAAGAAGCATATATTCAGTATAAGCCAAATTGTTTGAACAGTTACGCCATCCATAGTAGGCCACTCTTAGGAGTTCTGGCAGTGGTGGGACTCCTCTCCAAATCCAAGTTCCCAGACACTAGCAAAAGTCTGATCTTGTAAGTAGGCCTTTCAGAGGGTAGTAGTTAGTTCTTTAAAGTGTCAGGGAGAAAATAACTTTTAAAATATCACATTAAGAGCCAAATATGAAGGGAGTTCAGATAGAAACCTGCCCCAGTGACCATTGCAACGTGAAGCAAATACATGCTCACAACCTGAGATTTGGGGATCACAGGAAATAATTTTATATCCTTATGTTTTTAGTGTAATAAGATACTAAAATGAAATTATATTCATCTTAATGTTGTTTTTCAATGTATTTATTATTATTTTTTTTTTTAGTTTGGTCATAGGGTATATGCACTCACCAGAAAGAGAGAGAGGAAAAGTGAGAAATCACTCTCCAAGGGGATGGCCATGCCATGATCCCTTCTCCTCCATTCTCTTCTTGGGATCCCAGGCACTCACACATGTGCCCTGTGTGATGTTCAAACTGCTGGGTCTGGGATTCTAACCATACAGTCAGACACGTGGGATCGTCCCTTAATCTCCACACCTGCTGTCTTTATATTCATCTCAGTTTTGAGGTCACTAAAACAATAGTGTCGAACTTTCCTAAGTTCTAAAGTGAGTGGATAGACCCAAGTAGGACATGCAAAGGAAGTGGTCCCAAAACAGTTGATTGAAACTTAAGTCTCCTTAACCCTTTTGCTATAAATAATTTGAAGTTGAACAGAACAGGTAGAGGGGTTCTGTCACAAAGCAGTCCTGTCTAACGGGGGCTGTCATGTTAGCTTTTTTTTCTGCAGAGTGGCATAGCCAAAGTCTCAGGAGAGGAGTAATTCAAGAATGTCACATGTGAAACCAAACATCTGGAGAAAGGGTTAGAAAGTCACAAGTATTGTCCTATTATGCAGGTCCATGAAAGCTTTGAACTTGAGCAAAGAAGGAATCTCATCCTACATGGACAAGAATATGCATATTGTAACTCCATCCTACAGACAGGTCATATCTAATTCCCATGTCAACAGATATTTTAGCTTTCTTTTCCCTTCTCAATACAGTATATTGGAATGTAATGGGAATGGCATTACTATAAGTCAAATTTGAATCTTTTCCACATTTTAAAAAGGAAATACTTTTATTTTTGAGAGTTTTTTTGCTATAGGGCATGTATACTCGCCAGAAAGAGAGAGAGACAGAGAGAAAGTGAGAAATCACCCCCTGGGAGGATGGCCACACCATAATCCCTTCTCCTTCATTCTCTTCTTGGGATCTTGGGCACACATGCACATGTACCTGGCGTGAGTTTAAGCTCCCAGGTCCAGGACTCGAACCATGGTCAACTACATGGGGGCCCAGCGACATAGCCATTACGCTATCTGCTGGTTCCAAAAAGGAAATACTTTAAACATTTTTGCTCTTGGGCTAGCCAGTAGCATAGTGGTTAGGGTAGCTGGATCCCACATGGCCAACTACACAGTTTGTGTCCCAACCCAGCAGCTCGAAAAAAACACCAGGCATGGGTGTGTGTGTGCCCAAAATCCCCAAGCGGGGAAAAATGGAAGAGAACAGATTACAATGTGGCCATGCCCCATGAGGCTGCATTCTCTCCTCTCTTTCTCTCTTCCTCTCTCTTTCTCTAATGAGTGTATGAGCCCTGTGGCAAATGAAGAAAACAAAACAAAACAACTTCTGTTCTTATTGTTAGTGCAATGTGCACAATTGGTTGAATAGCAACATTATGTTGAAAACTACTGCTGTGGGCAATAACAAAGATTTAAAAGCTTTTGAGGGTGATATAATCAGATGTATGCTTCAGAAGCTACATCGGGCGGAGAAAAGGTGGGAGGAGGAGAAATTGGTTGCAATAATCTTAGTGGAATCACAGATAATGGTAGTAAGCACACAGAAAGTGAAGATGGGGATGCTGAAAATAGAAACAGAAGAGGAGACTAGTCTTGATGAAAGGGAAAGAAAATCATAAGGGTTTTTTTTTTATTTTTTTCTCCTTTATGATAGAGAACATGTACACAAGGCAGAGAGACACCCTCTACAAGTCTGGTCATGCAATGATCCCCTCCTCCAGAATTCCAACCTGTCAATATATCTGTAGTCATGCATATGCTCAGCGTGTTTCAGGTCAGCTGGACCAGGGACTCCAGTTGCAATGGCTATGTGTGATCCAGCTTCTCTTAAAGCAACATGCATTTCAGCTGCCTCACGTAGCTAGCCTAAAACTAACCCTGAGTTTGAGTATTGGTTTCTGAGAAAGCCCAGGAAAAGGATCAAATGAACTTAGTTTAAAACAAAGGAGGTGTTTTACCAGTGGGATCCTCAAATGTGGATGTCCAGGGAGCAGCTAAAAGTGTGAGAGAGGAGCAGAAACTTGACTGGAAAGAAGAGTTAGTATCTGAGTGTTAGTCACAGAGAGGCTGTGAAGTCAATGACCATTTATTAAAATGTATGCTGTAGTTGTTGATATCTTGTTGTCTACATTTGTGTCTAGAAAGAAAATGTGTGTATAAAGTGCCATAATCTTTATAAGCACTTGAAAAATTTAATCATTCCTCTTAGATGGAAAATCTCTCAGGTTGGTGAAAGGACTCTTGAAAAGTAGCCAAACTTTAAAATAATGTTTGTTATGTAAGTATCCACACTTAAAATAACGTATATGTGTAAACACATATTTAAGTTGAAATAACAGAAGAACATTTGCAAACATTTCTTAGGTGAATGGAAAGATAAAATAGTAAATTGTATGCAAAAGAGATGATTTATTTGTGTACTCTCTTCAATTCTACTTTTATTCACAGAGTTTTGATCTCTTTCCTGTCTCCATTCCTGTGTACGAGATAACCAGTCCCTGCCCACTCTACAGGGGCTTTGCAGTGTCTACAATAGTGGTCGACCTCTCTCTGTCCTGCCTGTCCCTCCCTTTTTTCTGTGAGTTGCCACTCCTCTTCTTTTTCCACTTCTCCAGTCTCAGTCTAGTACTTTCTGAAAGATGAAAAACTGGGTCCTCAAATTTACACTCACCGATCTACTTTTTAACATATGTTTTCACTTTGGAATGGTGGTGGGAGTGGGAAGGAATTGTGTACCCATAACAGAGAAAATGAGGAAGTATATTCATATTTTTTCCCTTTTCTGTTACAATAAAAAGTTAGGCAGGATTGATAGTTTGATTGCATTTTGTTAAAAAAAAAAAAAACTTTAAAAATAGCAACCAGGTTTTATGCAAAAACAATTAGGGTTAAGTGAGTTCGTACATGAGTGAATGAATGAAAAAACAAGTGAATGACTTTTTATTCTTGGAGTAGCCAAAGATTTTGAACAGGATTTTGTCAGTTTGTAAGTGTTTGATATGCATTATGTAATCTGATTCTAAATAGAATTGCATGAATTAATTTTGAATTAGAAAAATAAGATAATTGTGAAGTCTAAGACGTGCATCTAGATCTTATTCCAACTAGTCATCATTTTCACCCTATTACATGGTGTCTTTGGAAGAATGAAAGCTATTAAGAAAATGATGTCCTAGGCTAGAGAATGAGGATGTTTAGTAAATAATCCATGTAGATTAGCCTAATCAAAGGCAGTTCAAGCCAATAAAAGCAGCAGCCCATTCAGCTAGACCCTGAATGTTTCTTTTTTTTTTTCTTTTTTTTTGGGGGGGAGGGGGGAGAGGTTTTTGCTATAGGGCACATGCACTTGCCAGAAAGGCAGAGAGATAGAAAGCAAGAAAACACCCCCCAGGGGGGATGGCCACGCTGCAATCCCTTCTCCTCCATTCTCTTCTCGGGATCTTGGGCACGCGCGCACATGCGCCCAGCATGTTTTAAGCCACAGGGTCCAGGACACAAACCGTGGTCGACTACGTGGGAGTCCAGCGACAAAGCCATTATGCTAACTGCTGGTCCCGACCCTGTATGTTTCTAACACCTGTCCCAAGTCACTTGTGATTTTTTACCCTGTTTCATTTTTCTTCATACCACTGATTGTTGATGCATTGATTTGCTTATTACTTGCCCCCACTGGCTAAGACATAAGCTCCAAGAGAACAGGGACTTATTTTTGGTAAGTATGTAGCCCAGTGTTTAGCAATAGTTATTTCTCAATAAATGTATTTTGAATATATAAATATATTTTTTCAGAACACTAATTTTTCTACTTTTTCAGTTGTTGTGGCTCATAAACCAATAAGCCAATACCCCAAATAGTAGCACACTGATGTGCTATTACCTGCCCGAAGACTGGACCCAGCAAAGAAGAAATTACTGTATTTGGCTCACTTCTTGAGGTTGTGTTAACCAAATTCCTATCACAAGAAGGAAGATTGAGGAACATCAATACATATGGACAGATTTTGCTGAGACCTATTGGTCTGGGCCTATATAACTGCCAAAAATATTACTGACCACTGTTCAAGCATTAAATTCTTTGTCCCTAAAATTCATTTATTCTAAAATTGCTTGCACCCCTGGTTTTCTCTGTCCTACAAAGGGGTAGTTAACCCACAACCATCTGGCCCCCCTTTGGGTTCATATTTTGCATGGTTCCCATTCATACACATATATGTTAAATAAATCTGTATGTATTATCTCTTTTTAATTTTTCTATTGTCAGTGATTGTCAGGAACCTCAAAGGGGGACAAAATTACCCACTGACTCTACAAAATATACTTTTCTTAATATTTTCTCTGTGAGCATAGAGGCAAAAATACATATAGAAAAATTAGGAAGCAATAGCAGAGACAAACTAGTATTTATATTTTTAGTCAACTTTTTTCTTCCCTAAGTAAAATGTACCCCAGTTGTTTCTACTGAATGTAGAAATTTTAAATACTTTTTTCAAAATATAAATCTAAAATTGTGATTTTAATAGAATGTTTAAGTCACTAACCCCAAAATGATGTTATTGACAAATTTAATCCTATCTGGTCAACTATGACCTAATTCCATGAGGACAAAGGAGCTGAAAGGACCTTTTGTGATTGTTACAGAAATCTTATACAATAATTATTTCCATAAGAAAATCAGTAAAATATTTAAATTGTTAGCTATAAAATCTTACTTATTTAGTAAGAGAATGTACAGTTTTAGTTTTAAAGACTTCCTTAAGTATCATAACAATTTTGCTATTCCTGGAAGAACATTATCAATATTTCATCATGATATTCTTCTCTGCAGGAGAACCTAGGCAAAATATTCTATTAATCATAGTGCTATTAAAGCTATCTGTCACGGCAGCATGCATATGTAACAAAGTAATCACATAAATTTCATATCAGAGCAAAAGGGGTGACACTAAAAATGTCTGCTTTAAGTTCTAAAATTGTTTCTTTTTATGATGATCTCAATACCTAAACCTTTCGATCTACAGATGAAGATAAATGCAAAGATGATTTTTTATGTCAGAATTGTGAAGTAGAATAAAGAGAGAGACCTGAAGTGGCCAACAGTGTTATCTTTCAAAGCAAATGCTTACAGACTTTTGAGACAAATACATATTGTTTCCTACCTGCCATTTTCTTGGACATATACTTCAAATTCTTTGTACTTTCATTAAGAGTGAAACTAATGGAAACAGTAGGACTTTAAGTAAGTATTATTATATTTGTAATTTCCGGGGACAGGGGTGTTTTGTGGTGGTTTTGAGTTTTTGCTATAGGATGCGTGTGCTCACCAGAGACAGAGGGAATGTGAGAAATCACCCCCCTACCCAAGGGGAACTGGCCACGCTGCAATCCCTTCTCCTCCATTATCCTCTCAGGAAAACACACATGTGCGCAGGCACACACACACACACAGGCACGCACTCACGCACGCACGCACAGCATGAGTTTCAAGCCACTGGGTCCAGGAGTTGAATCATGGTCAGCCATGTGGGAGTCCAGTGCCTTAACTACCACGTCACCTGCGGATAATAGTTATATATAAAATCTTTTAGTTACATATGTATTTTTTTTAATTATATCTGAAGACTTGGACTAGAGTCAGTATATACCCCATACAACCTATATATAACCCATTAAAAAAAGGTGGGGTAGGGGAGCCTGCTGACAAAATAAGTTAGAGAATGCTACATGACAAACACTAATATTCTCCTCCCAATGTTTATTCTCCCCATCTTTCTCACTAGCAGAATCCTGATTTGTTTCATAATGATGTTCCTGGTTTAAGATTTTATTTCCACAGACTTCAGAATTTCTAAGAGCATGTGCCCTTATTCTGGCCATCAAATTTAAGCGAAAACTTACTGGGTAAAACACCTAGGAAAGCATTTGTGATGCAGTGGTGGCAGAAGTAGGATTCCTCATAGAACTTCAGGTTCAAAATCACCTAATAACATTAGCGTAACAGAACGTTTGAAATGTCTCAGGAAATAATGACTTAGTGAAGCCACCAAATCAGCCCCAGACTGCCTTCTCTGGACATGTTTTCATGTTAAAAGAAAAAAAAAAAAAATCCCTCTTTATCTAAGCCACTGTAATTAGGTTCTCTTACCTATAGCTGAACGAATTCCTGATTCTAAAGTTCCTCTCTTGATCATTCATACTTTCATTAGCATAATAGACTCTCTGAAAAGTCCAGTAGTAAGGATACCAGTTAGCTTTAACACTAATTTCTCAAACTTATTCGATCATCAGATAGCTGATAATTCCTTATGAACTAGCATCATAATGACCACACATTAGTAAAGATTTAACTGAAGATCTCAAAAGGCATAGAAATTTAACATTCTGTAAGTACATAATTAAAAATCTGAAAAAGTATATTCATAGCAGTGATGGTTACTGAATCCCATGTATCTTTGGAAGCATTATATCCAGTGAAAATTATAGACATACATCATAAGTCGAAGAATTAGCATCCTCTTTCTCCCTAAGGAGTGGGTGTGCCAGTGATTTTAAAGGGCTTAAGCAAGAATCTTCTGAAATGTTTCTTTCTTCTTTACTCTAAGTAGTCCAGGAGTGGCTTTTTTTATGAAAGTGAATGCAGATGATAAATCAAATACTTAAAAGAAACATAGGTGAAAGAGAATTATAAAATATATAGCCTATTTTTTTTTCTTTTTAGATTTTGACCATAAGGTACATGCGCTCACTGGAGAGACAGAGAGAGAAAGCGAGAAATCACCCTCCAAGGGGCATGGTCATGCCACAATCCTTTCTCCTTCATCCTCCTCTCAGGAGTTTGGACATGCATGCACACACACGTGGCATTAGTTTTAAGCCACTGGATCCGGGACTCGAACAGCAGTTGACTACATGGAAGTCCAGCTATCTAACCATTATGATATCTGCTGATCCCCATAGCCTTTCTTTGGAGTTTGGTTTGTGTCCCCCAACTTCTAATGTAATGAGCAGGGGTCAACATTCTCCCCTGATGGTATCTCAGCCTCCTCTGCCTTTCCTCTGCCTTACAATCACTGGAGAAAAGTTATTCAATTTTTCTCTTTTATGTACATGAAGGTAGTGATATCAATTTATCATACGATGGGGAAAACTAATAGATTGTGATATTGGACATGTGATGTTTTGTCCTTATAAAGTCTTTCAAATAAATATCTGCATCTAAAACTGAAGATCACCTTCACCATATTTAACATATTCTCCATTTTCAGTCTTCTATTAAAACCCAGATGAGCCTCATAGAGGGTAAATGCATCTAATCCTATCCTATATTTTAAATAAAGAGGAAATACAAATAGAAAAATACATAGTAGGGTTTTCTTTTTTAAAAAGTAAACTATATGTAAACCATTAGTATTTCAGTATACTTACATTTGACACAAAATTAAAATGGAAATAGGGCAATTGTCAAGGTGATCCTCAGCATAGCATGATGCTTATTACTCAGTTGTCTTCCAAGTTGGACAGTAAAAACTGGCTCCTAGAGGAAAGAGATTGCAATAAAAGAGTATGTAAAAACTAAAAAAAAAAAAAAAAAAATCAAATTACAAGCACAAGTCATTCACTCTGTTGACTCTACAGCAATGGGAGATGGGCCAATCAGAGAGGCAACAACAGGAAATTGTACTCATGTTTCCTCAGGAATGTAAGAGAATGCCCTTGGCACAAGTGCCAGGATCCTTGGTGTGAGCTTCAGTACAAATAAAGCCCAGTTGAATCTTTATGGGCATGGTCGGCAAAGCTGTTGCTTGGGAGTTGTTAACAAGAGGTGCTATCACCAGCACTGGTTAAGGGAAAAAGGGGAGATAAGTAGAAAAAAGTGCATAATTATTCAAGACTAAGCATGTGAGGAATCTAAAGGGGCTAGGGTTCTCAGAAGAATATGGATTTTTGAACTTATTTTTCTACTAGAAATACTATGCCATGAAAAGTTTTAAGTAGTGCCAGAAGAAGCATTGCAGATGCAAAAAATAACTTTTAAACAAAATAAATTTTAATTGCCTTGAAACGTTGAAGATTTACAGTAGTCCCTTTCGCCCATTGGCCATGTTCTGAGACCCCCAGAGGATGCCAGAGACCATAGATAGTACTAAACCCTAGATAAATATTATGTTTTTCAATATGATAATCAAGATGGCTACTATGTAGCTAATGGGTGAGTCAGGTATGCAGTGTGAATACTCTGGACAAAAGGATGATTCCCATCTAGAGCAGGATGGAGAGAACAGCAGATTTTATCACACGACTTAGACTGGCACACGATTTAAAACTTGCAAATTGCTTATTTTTAGATTTTCCATCTAATATTTGCAGGCCATCGTAGACTGTGGGTAACTAAGACTGGACTCTGAAACCATGGGTAAGAGGGACAACTGCATATGAGACTCTAGTGAGGTCAAATAGTCTAAGGAGTTGTGTAAACAACAGGAAAATAATTATAAATGGAGAGGGATACAGAAGAGGAATTAATCCTATATATAATAAAGCTAGGAATGGGGAGGGGAGACAGAAGAAACCATATCAAAAACATGAACCCATTAAGAGTTTTCCATCACTAGGAAATTTATATTCAAGCACATATATGTTTATGAAGCACTTATTTTGAAATAGTACTCTTCTAAGCACTTCCAGGGTACAAATAAATGGCAAGTGCTATTCCTTCTAATCTTGCGGGGGAGATTGAGGCTGATGACTCTAGGTCCCTGGGGAGCATACAGACAAGAATGTAAGGTAAAGTAGGGCAGGTTACAAAGAAGGAATAAAAATGGAAAACACCATCTTGTCACAGAAAGGTCAGGAAAAAAATGAACTTCAAAAGATAGGAAAGATAAAATGTTTTTTAGAATACATACATCTTAGATATAAATAGTTGGGATTTTTTGGTTGATGTTATTAGATAGAACACGCTTTTACACCTTTAAATCTCTAGCCAGCCAAAAGTATTATTGAGACTATATAGTTTAAAGTATTTTTAGAATGAAGAGGTATCTGAAAATTGGAAAAAGATTATACTAATATTTTTTATTTGTTTCTTTATTTTTCTTTTCTTTTTAATTTCTAGGGGGCACATGCACACACTACTGAGAAAGATAAAGTTCCCCCCAAGGGGGCACGATCATGTAATCATCCTTTTTTCCCCGTTTCTCCATCCTGTCAGGGTTTGGGGCATGAACATGTACCCAGCTTGTTTTTAAAGCTTCCAATCCAGTATTCAAACTGCTGCTGGCCATGTGGGATTAGGCTCCCAATGTACCACGTTTAAACACTGCACTACGGGGCTGGTCCCTAGTAACATCTATGAAACATAAGATGACATATAGAATCTGAAAAGTACAGACTGGTGAAATTAACTCATATAGTATAGAAATCTTGAGAGACAAAAAAATGTAACCACAAAAGAGTTTTAACCTCCATAGAGAGGACAGGATGCTTGGGAAATATTTATCTTAGAAATTCTGTCAGTCTAAGTGAGTCTCTCTTTTTTAATTTAACCTTTTTTATTTTTAATTAATTAATTTACATTCATTCACTGAGCATCGTCACAGCATACAAAATGTGATTTCTCATCCAGTATATACTGCATAGTGGCTTAATCATACATGGTTATCATAGATAATTTTCCATTTCTAGTTATATATATATATATGTGTGTATATGTATATATATACACACATACACACACATATATGTATATATATTTTTTCTCCCTATTTCTCACCCTCTGCCATTTCCCACCCTTCTCCCACACTATCTCTGGTATCTATAGTTGTTTCTCATTCCTTTTTTCCCCCACATTTTATTGATTTACAAAATTTCTTAAATAATCTAACACTTTCAATAGTAAGTTCAGCTGATACATACACATCTGTGAATATATGTCTGACTTTAGGCATGGAAATCTGAAGAGACTGAATATACTATAAAGTAGCATCTACCTGATATATATAGCTTATTATGGTCATTAAATAGGTATTTTTAACATATTTTTTTAATTTCAAGAAAAGCAGTTTTAGCTTTAGTAAATCAAAGAAATGTTAAGAAACTGCTTAAAACTTAAAGCCAGGAAACAGGTTAGGATTCTGTTCAAATCCTAAGTGAGTCTCTTTCTGTCGTAGTGCTTTTCATTTTTTTGTTTTGTTTTATTTTTACGAGCTTAATCATTTATTTTAACTTCAGTAAACATATTTTTCAGTCTCTTTACAAATAGACTATTACGGGTCTGGCTGGTGGCATGTTGGTTAAGAGTGCTGGACTTCCACATGGCCGACTGTGGTTCAAGTCCCAGACTGGGCAGCTTGCTTTTTCACTACCACCCCCCTACACTCTGTCCCTCTCTGGTCAAATAAAAATAAGTAAACAAACAAAATTAAAAATATATATATTTTTAAAAATAGACTGTTATCACCAGTCTAGCATGAAAAAATTGTGGTTCCTGATTATAGGATGCTGGAACAAAAAATTTCAAGCATAATTGTGAAACATTTTAGTATTATAGTGTTTATTCTACTTCAGGTTCCTGAATTTTGCATGTTATAATAAGCATTTAAGTAGGCAGTTCCATGCTTTCTAGTAGGAAGAGCAGGAATGTGAACCAACAAGAACTCTAACCCCAGGAACCGAGAAGGCATAGCCCCTAGCCCTCATGTAGGCTGATCCTCACAATGTGTTCCCATTTACTGGTAATTCAGACAAATCCTTCCCCTGAAAACAGACCCCCCTTATCCGTGGAGGAGACATTCCAAGACCTCAAGTAGGTGCCTGAAAATTAACAAACTATGTCTGCTGGTTTTTTCCTATACACATACATCTATGACAAAATTTACTTTATAAATGAGGTAGCATAATGGATTAACAATGAGAAATAGTAAAATGAAAATTATATACTATAATTAAAGTTATGTGACTGTGGTCTGTTTCTCTTTCTGCTTCAAAATATCTTATTGTATTGTCCTCACCTAGGTTTGGACCATGGTTGACTACCGGTAACTGAAACCATGGAAAGTGAAACAATGAAGGCAGTGGGCCACTGTTTCTCTAAAGACCTCTCCATTTATTTTCTATAAATTTCTGCATCGATTATTCTTTCAGTAGGATTTTATTCCTAGGAGCGACCCTGATGATGCTGAAAACATATCCACTGCCTCCTCCTGCAAAAACTATTTATCATCAGTCCATCATAAAGGATTTGTAGGGAATCCACCAGAATTCAGCCCTTTGTAATCAAGAATTTTTCTGAACACTGTGGAAGGCTGAGTCCAGCATGGTTAATTACTGAGAAGATTCTGCCACTGGGAGTCATATTATGCAGGATTACACTCAGTTCTTAATTTGTTTCCATTTTATGATCTCTTCAAACTTTCTAGATGTAATTCTTGTTTGTTAAATGAATGAATGGATTTATGTGGGAGCTTATGTTTTGTAAGTATACTCTGTGACATTTCCTTTCATGAAAGGCTTATATGTTTAAGAATAATGTTATTTACAATGAAAAATTAATTCCAATTTATAAGGATGTTTTCAATGCTTTTGGATAATGCTTTTTATAGTGTTTTTAAAATATCACATCTTAGACCAGCAGTTAGCGTAATGGCTGTTGCTGGACTCCCACATAGTCGACCGCAGTTCGAGTCCCGGACCCGGTGGCTTAAACTCACACCGGGCACGTGTGCGTGCATGCCCAAGATCCCGAGAGGAGAATGGAGGAGAAGGGATTGCGGCGTAGCCATCCCCCGTGGGGGGTTATTTCTTGCTTTCTGTCTCTCTCTCTTTCTCTGTCTGTCTGGCGAGCGCACGTGCCCTATAGCAAAAACCTCTCAAAAAAAAAATATATATATATATCACATCTTTATATACCCAGTTTTACAGACACAGAGTAAAAGTGGTACTATCCTACAAAGTTAAGAACAAAAAACATAAGTTAAAATTCACTTTCAATAAATGTAAGGAGATGCATCTGTGAGTCAGAATAATAATATATGAGTAAGGAGTTTCAAATTAAGAAAAGGAAAATTAATGAAAAATAAATAGAAAGAAATGTTTATGGTCGCAGATCTCAGATTAACCTGGAGGAATTCTCAAAGTAGCACAACCCAGCATCTTTTTTATTTCACTGTAATGTCTGCTTTACATAATCATATGTTTTTAGAAAGCAAAAAAAAAGCATATTTGCAGTATGAATCATCAAATCAAGAATGTAAACATATCTACTATCTTTAGCATTTATCATTATATCATGTTTTACACATTGGAGATTCATTCTACTAGATTTTTTTGAAATATATACCTCGAATTGTCAAGGACTTTTTTTTACTCTGTTATGGTACATCATTTCACAACCTTTTCCACTTGTTTGTAATCACTCATTTTTCCATTAGTAACTTTCTCCCAAATCCCTCCCCCCGCAACTCAATCCCTGTGCAGCTTCTAGAACCTGTCATTCCTCTCTCTGCTTCCATGCTGTAGAGTGTTCAGCTTCCACTGAGTCGGGACACTCCGTATTAATTAAGCAAGCACTCACAGCCTTTGACTTTCATAACCTGACTTATTTCCCTTAGCATTACATCTTCTAGGTTCATCCATTTCATCTCAAATGACAGGAAGTTGTTTTTCTTTAAGGCCAAGTCGTGTTCCATTGTGTAAATGTGCCACATTTTCTAAATCTATTGGGGCTCTTAGGCTGAGTCCAAGTCTTCTCTATTGTAGATAATGCTGCATTAGAACCCAACATCTTTTGATTGAAACATTAGGAGTATGGGAGTCTCTTTGAACCATTACAGCTGCAAAAGATGAGGAAAGGTAAGGCTGGAAAAAAAAATCCCAATGGTAAGTCAGTGAGGCAGAATGAAAGAATCATAAATGTAGTCAGACCTACAAGTACTCATTTATGTCGTATGGAAGGAAGAATAGCCCAACCAGACCAGAAACTATCCATTCCTGTAATAACCCAACTGTAAATAACTAATTCAAAGAGATAAAGGCCTAACTCAAAGTAACACACACCCAAAAACTAGTCATTACTGATTATTCATCATGTTATATATTATCATGAAGGAGAAAAGTGAAGAAAGCAAAGAACATTCAGCAAAATAAGCTTGCCATGGAACAATGACTGAAAATATTGTCATAAATAAAAACATTTATGGGACCAGCATATAACATAATGGTTATGTTGCTAAACTCTCACGTAGTTAGCATCAGTTCGAGTCCTGGTCCCAGAAGTTTAAAACTCATGGAGGGCATGTGTGCGTATATGCCCAAGATCCTGAGAGGAGAATAGAGGAGAAGGAATTGTGACACGGTCATCCTCCCCAGGGGGGGTGCGGGGTGGGGGCTGATTTCTTGATTTCTGTCTCTCTGTCTCTCCAGAAGCACACATGCCCTATACCAAAAATCTCCAATATAAAAAAATAAATAAATGCAAACATTTAATGAAGTGATTACCTATATAAAATAATCACTCAAAGAAAAGGTACAAAAAGTCAAGGAACATGAGATTATTATAACAAAGGGAGGGAAATATGAACCAAAAAAGCTTAAGAAATCAATTAAATATAAATCAAGTAATCACAGAAATGTAGAATATATTGGCAGAATCACATAGGACAAAATACTAGAAGAAATATAGGACATAATATTGAGAAGAGCAAGGGAAATGAAATGAAATAAAGAGTTAACAGGACTAGAGAAAAAATGATAATTATATGAGGCAGACAAACAAAATATACACATAAGTAGATCTCCTGATGGTGAGAATCAAAATAATGAATCTCAACAAATATTTCAAAATATGATGCAAGGGGGCCAGCAAGTGGTGTGGTGGCTAAGGTGGTTCAAGCCCTGGACCCAGTGACTTTAAAAATCACACCAGACGTGTGTCCACGTGTGCCTAAAATCCTGAGAGGAGAATGGAGAAGAAGGGATTACAGTGTGGCCATCTCCCCTCGAGATATGTCTCCCTTTTCCTCTCTCTCTCTGGTGAGCACATACATCACATGGCAAAAATCTAAAGGAAATTAGAAAATGAAAATAAGAATAAATTAAACACACACACACAATATATATATAATTTTTTAATTTATTTTATTTTTCAATGTTCTTTTGGGTGTGTGTGTGTGTGTGTGTGTGTGTGTGTGTAAAATGCAAGAAATCTTACCAGAAAATTTTTTAAAAAATGATAATGATGGGAACCAGCAGTTAGCGTAATGGCTATGTCGCTGGACTCCCACGTAGTCGACCGCGGTTCGCGTCTCGGACCCGGTGGCTTACAACTCACGCCGGGCGCGTGTGCGTGTGTGCCCAAGATCCCGAGAGGAGAATGGAGAAGGGATTGCGGCGTGACCATCCCCCCTGGGGGGTGATTTCTCGCTTTCTGTCTCTATATCTCTCTCTGTCTGTCTGGCGAGCGCACGCGCCCTATAGCGAAAAACCTCTCCAAAAAAAAAAATGATAATGATAAATATAGAATTTTTTTTAAAAGTTCACCAGGTCCCAGGGGGATAAAAGTAGATACAGAATGATTACTACTAAGAATAATTAAATTGCTGAACTTCAAAGATAATGAAGGTCCTTTAAATGTACAAGTATAAAGATGAAAATACTTAAGAATGGCAAAACACCAGGCCAGTTCCTAAAAGTTCCACAGGAAAACTAGAAGACAGAGAAGAAATGCCTCTTCTTTAAAAAGAGAATGTGACAGTAAATTTATACCCTCATAGATTTTTCATGCAAGAGTAAAGTCAACAAATGTTTTTAAACATTAAGAACTCAGATTACGTAGTGCTAGGAATTCTTCTTGAGGAAAGTCCTGAAAACTAAATAAACTTTAGCTCCCCAAGAAGTCAGCAGAGATGCAGTCACAGAAAAGGCTGGCGATAAATGTTCATTTCTTTTAACTCGGGGGTAAGACTGGACAAGTTCAGAGGTTACTGCTAGAAACAAAATGGGAAGCGTGTGTGTCCTGGCAGGATGCTTCCGTTTGATTGATCTCTTTCTCATCTTAAGTAGAAGAAGACTTCTGTTCTGCTGGAAAGTCTGAATACACAGGTGTACATCAACCATGAAGCAGAAAAAGAACTTAAAAGTTGTAAGAAGTCGTGCTCTGTTTGGATTATCAGGGCCTGGGGAAGCTCTGGTAAAGAGACTCTCACCAAAGCAAAACCTGTGCATTTGTTGGTGTGGTCCATGAATACTGTTTCAGAAACCGAGCCCAGTGGCTCTCGTACAAGAGAATAAAGTACTCCCCCCCATATAAGTGAATTTACTAGAGCAAAAATTGCATAAGCACCAAACACTCTCTTATCAATTGCCTCCAGGGCTTAAAATAAAAAGAATTCCAATTTACAAGGGCTCTGAAATTGAGCAGATCAATAGTTTTATAAAATGCACTTAGAATGTTTAAACGCAATCTTTTATTAACCTAAATGCATATTATTTCAAACATACATTATTGTTGACCTTTAAAGTTACTCTTACGTAAAAGTCACCAGTATATTTGCTGAATCTAGACAAACTGGAAATTTTCTTGTTTTAAAATAAATTCACTCTTAGCACTGTTTCCTCTGCTAAGTTTCTGTTTAATCATTACAGTTGCAATTCAGAGTAAATATGTTCATTATAATGACAGTAACTCACATTTATCAAGCATTTTCCATATGCCAGGCATTATTCTAAGTGTTTTATACATAAGAGAAGGCTGAAAAGACCTTGTGGGAAGAAGTGGAACAACAGAACAAATTTACTTTAGTGCAAAAATTTTTGAAATCCATGCGTAGCATTTCCATAATATGCATTTTCCTTGAACTTTTTAGACTCATATTATCTCAAACCTTTTCTTTTTGCTGTCTTTTTTTTTTAGATAGGTATTATTATCAGTGCATTTTAGAGATGACCAAAAAATTAAGCTACATGCACAGATAAGAGTGGTGAAAAATAACCAATATGAGTCTCTGAAATAGAAAACCTAGATTCATATTCCATTATCTCATAAAGTGTTATTTTGAGGAAGTTATTTAAACTGCAACTTCAGTAGTTAAATTGAAAGAGTAGTAATAATAATAATGATAAAAATAATAACAATAATTATGTTTACACTTTGTTTGAGGATCAACTCACACTAATATATATATATATATATAAATGGTTCAATCATGAAGGATGATTCCAAACTGTCAATAATACTATTATTACTAGGCAGTAAAAATTCTCCAGTCAGCCATCTCATTTATAATTGGCAACATTATGAATAGCTTTTATACCTCTAAACTCAGTAGGGTCATATAATTTTTAATGGAACTAAGAATCATTAATTATACAAATCATTTGTATCTACAGAGTGAATCTAAAATTCTGGTCTCTGAATGTTCCATGGAAGAACAGTTTAATATTTACTTCTCAAGAGGTCTTTATCTCAAAAATGTTAAGGACCACTGATAGTAGAATGGTATGACTAATCTATTCTTGAAGGTAGTTTTTAAATCATAGGAGTTGTGGATTTTAGAAGTATGTGCTAGTAAAATGAGATTTACGTGATCTGCATTATCTCTAAGTCCCTTGAACTTTCCGTGTTTCCTAAAATAACAGAATCAACTTAAGAACAATGCAAAGCATACATGATTCAGACCAATTCATTATAAACGGTTTCTCATGGTTACAATTTTAGTAGAAAGTATTTCAGCATTCAAGAGTGAGCTGTTCAAGTATTCTACATGGTCACAATTTGTAAGAGCTTTCTCCTTTGATTTTAATAATAGTTTTTTTTTTTTTTCTGTTGTGTTATACCACATCCTTCTTTCAATTTTTTTATGAAACAAAGTCTTATGTCAGATAAATTATGAATATTTCAACTTTTTGTCCTCTTTCCTTTCTCAAGCTAACATTAAGGAGAAAATTGTGCTTTGCCAGGAGAAGCAACTTTAATACATGAGGTTTCCGAAACTATTACCATTGCAGAGTGGGTTAAAAACTGGCAAGAATAATTCCATCATCTCCTGTCAAGCTAAAACATTTAGAAACAGCAAGCAATAAAAGAGAAAGACTCAGACTTCATTGTTATGAGAAGCTAAGCCCATTTCTCTCATTTGATACTACTTTCACTTCATCATATTCAACCTCCACCATATCATGATTTAGATCATACAGCTTCAGTCTTCTCTCTTACTCTGAAATATTTTATGTGGGCATAAAATCCCCTTACAAACACCATTTAACTGGCTGACTGCCAAGGAGTAGTTTCCAAACCCTTGCATTCTTTTCCCAGTCCCATGCTTTGAATTTGGAAGTAAAATCCATTTGTTTTAGCTTGTCCATTTGTTTTCTTTGGCCTGGTGAAGGTTAAGTGCCATTAAATGTTTCTAAGATGTCTGAACATCAGGGAAGTGGGGAAGTAGAAAATGTGTTACATGCAAAGAGACAACAGTACTCACATTCTCATCCTTACTCTTCTCCTCCTCACTTTTTATCTTTTTCCATTTTCTTAATTGTCAAAGGGCATGTGCACACAACAGAGAGAGACAGAGGCAGAGAGAGAATGGAAGAAAGCACTCCCATAGGGTTTGGGGTAGCTCATATTACAATCCCTTCTGCATTTCTCCCCCTCCATTAGGGTTTTGGGCACACATGCATGGGTGTCTGCTGTGTTTTTCCAACTACTGGGGGTGAGTTTTGAACCACAGTTAACTTTGAGAAATCTGTCTCCCTTAACCACTAGGCTATCTGGCTAGCCCCTATCATTTACCTTTAAATCCTTTTGTTATGTTTTCAACTCAAAATCATTCATTAAATCATACTCATAATTTTTTATAAAGAATATTAAAATGTCTGTTAAAGGGAACAGCAGATGGCATAGCGGTTACATTGGTGGACTCCCACGTAGTTAACCGTGGTCCTAGTTCTGGACCCAGTGACTTAAATTCATACCAGGTGAGTCTGTATGTATGCCCGAAATCCTGACAGGACAATGGAGGAGAAGGGATTGTAGCGTAGCCATCCACCCTCAGGGTGCGTGGTTGAGGGAGTTGATTTCTCATTTTCTGACTCTCTGTCTCTCTCTGTCTCTCCAGTGAACTCACACCTTCTATAACAAAAATTCTCTTAAAAAAAAAGTCTATTAAAGCAAAATTGATATCTTCCTTTAATATTAAACAAATTTCAAGACTTTTCTTTTTTATTATAAATAGTGATTGCCTGAATTCGATTTTATAAAAACTCCTAACCCTATTAAGGTGAATCTTATTTAAAAATCTAAATACAAAATTAGAGTAAATTGATTATATTATTGTCTCTAATTCATTTTTACCTCTCCTTTTATCCAAATTCTACCACAGGACTATACATGACTTTCTCCCAAAATAGATAGCATATACAGTAGACCCATGAACAACACAGAGCTTAGGAGAACTGACCCCTGTGTGGTCAAAAACATGAATATAAGTACTGATTCCATGAAACTTAACTGTCATAACCCACTGTTAGCCAGAACCCTTGCCAATAATATAAAGTCATTATCATATATTTTATGTTTAATACAGCATGTACTATACTCTTACAATAAAGTAATCTAGAAAATAAATTAGGAAAATCATAAGAAAGAGGGGCCAGAAACTGGCATGGTGGTTAAGGGCACTAAACTCCCACATGGCCAACCATGGTTCAAGTTCTGGACCTGGCGACTCGCTTTCTCACTTTCCCTCTCCTCTCTCTCTCTCTCTCTCCTCTCTCTTTCTCTCTCTCTCTCTCTTTCTCTCTCTCTCTCATCAAAATAAATAAATAAAATAATTCTTAAAAATTTTTTAAATAATAAAAATGAAAATCATAAGAAAGAGAAAATAAACACAGTATTTACTGAAAAAAAAATCCATGTGTAAATGAACCTATGCAGTTGAAGCTCACATTGTTTAAGGAAC
Source organism: Tupaia tana (assembly GCA_026018925.1). Lineage (NCBI taxonomy): Eukaryota > Metazoa > Chordata > Mammalia > Scandentia > Tupaiidae > Tupaia > Tupaia tana. Next base: position 23,696,918 of record JAKSZU010000019.1, read on the forward strand.
CTCCATATGGCTGTGTTTACATTCAGCTATATGACCTGCTTTCATCAGTGGAAAGTTAGCAGTGAAGGCACATGAGCAATTCAGGGGGAAGAAAGTCACTGAAGTGTTGTCCATACTCTTACATTATGGCCTGGTTAGCCTACTGGTAGTTGAAGGACACGTGGAACAAGCAGGGCCACATCAATCCAGTCATTCCCGCCAAGACCACCTCCACCAGCCAACACCAGTCAATCGCTAACTTGTGAGTGTGCCCAGCTAAGATGGGCAGATCCGTCTGATCATTCCAAGCACTTGCAGATGCATGAAGAAGTCCAGTCAAGGTCAATGAAGCACATTATTGTAAGATAAATAGTTTACTATTTTAAACTTTTAAGGTATTGTGACTGTTCGCTATGCAATATTATTGTGCAATAGATAACTGATATCTATGTGCATAGACAGTACATACACATACATAAAAATATGCACACATTGTAGTATAAATTCTTTATTAGGAGATATTTTTGCTATAGGGCATGTGTACTTGCTGGAGAGACAAAGAGACAGACAGAAAGTGAGAAATCACCCCCCCAGGGGAGATGACCATGTCATAATCCCACCTCCTGCATTCTCCTCTTGGGATTTTTGTGCGTTTCAAGTCTCCAGGTCCAGGGCTTGAGCTATGGTCAACCAAGAGGGAGACTAGCGATGTAACTGCTATGCTATCTGCTGGTCCCTGTAGTATAAATTCTAAGAACTGTATTGGAGTAACCATCCAATGTGTTTCTGTATAGTTATATGAAACATTTACATATATATGAATAAATGAGAAGACAGATGCAGAAACATTAATACTATAGTCACAAAAAAAATATCATTTTCCCTAATGGCACTTTACCTAAAACTCTTTTGTCTAAAAGAAGTTATCCAAATATTCAAACACACTTTTAGTGTATTGTATATGTTTAAATTAGCTAATCCTTACTTTTTACATTTCCGGGGGAAGTTACAACTTTAATTATTTAGTTCTCAAGATACATTTGCCTTAATGTTGTATATCTAATACATATTAAACTTGCAATACTTTGGGAAAGATAAGAAATATTAATTTTTTAATTAGTTTTATTTAATAGTTTGGGGCTTTTTTAATTTTATTTCTTCCATGATTGAGAGACAGAAAAAGATAGGAAGAAAGAGACAGACAGACAAACAGCCAGCCCTAGATCTGGTCAGGCATGTGCCCGGTATACTTGGGAAGGTCTTCAGACTCGATCTGGGAACCTCCCTAAATGAGATTGCCTCACAGAGCATCTCATTTCATCATTGTGTCACCATCTGCCCTCTTATTCATCTTTTAACATATTAACACTTAGTTATCTGAGGATGAAGAAGACCACTTTCTTCAATTAAAAAAGATTAGCAATCATTTTCTACCAGTAACTGTCAATACAATTCCTTATGAAATGTGTAATCTTGAACTATAGTTCAATTATGGATTGTTTTATGAACTGTGTTGTATTTCTTGACCCAGTGTTTCTCCATGGAATAAAGCCATTGAAAAAATTTTACTCTCATTTGATGTGCTCTGAAGCTGAAACATCTATAATCCTTCAAAAATGAAAGGTTTCAAATTAGCTGGAGTTGTTTAAGTGTTCAAAACATATAACGGGGAGGAATAAATAATGATAATTCCATCTTCATAAAATGTCATAAATTTGATAAACACATACTATAAAAATCCTTAAATGTGTTGGTGTAAGCTAAAATGTATTTCTCTTTGTTTTTCCTGCAGCCATCCCTGTGGTCTAAAAGGATAATTTGGGAACAATTTCTTAAAAAGAAACAATGATGGGCATGGGCCCATTTATATTCAGTGAGTACCAGGAAATATTGAAATGTAGTGTAAAACAGAGAGAAGACAAAATGGATTCTTAACTCAATACAGTGAAAGTGGTTATTTTGCAAACATATGCCCATATGCAAACATACACACAATCACAATACAGCCATCCCTGGGAAAACACAAATTTCCTGTGCAAATTGGACAAAGAATGCATAAATTAATCCTTGCTTGCCAAGGTATATTTTATTTGAGATGCTTATGGAAGAGGTAATTAAATACTCACATTTAATGCCTTCCAATCTTTCATCCTGGCTGCTGTTCAAAGGGCCAGGTTAGTTCTATAGTGCTCTTTATAAACTGTGAAAGGCTGGACAATTGTCATCTTTTCAACTTATTTCACTATTATAGGTTTTGAAATTTAGCCCAAAAGTATGTTGAGTTTCATTGACTTAAAAAAAAAAAAATAGTGCCATATTGAAAAGGGACCAGCAAATGGAGTAATGGTTACATTGCTGGACTCCTATGTGGTCAAACATGATTTGGGTCCCAGATCTGATGTTTTAAACTCATGCCAGGTGTATGTGAGTGCATGCTCAAGATCCTGAGAAGAGTATGGAGGAGAAGGGTTGCAGCATGGCCAACCATCCCCTCTGGGGGAGGGGGGTGATTTCTCGCTTTCTGTTTCTCTCTGTTTTTCTGGTGAACGCACATGCCCTATAGAAAAAATATCTCTCTCTGAAAAAAAAAAAAAAAAAAAAAAAGAGAGAAAAGAAAAGGAAAGAAATAGTGCCGTGTTGAAAACAATAGCAATAGCAGAACCATCAATGGTGTTGGGAAAACAATCCTAGTTAGACACATTTTACATGGTGGTATGATCAAAAACACCCTCATCATCTAACTTAAAATACTCACGAAAACATGCTAAATGGCAAACACCATCACAATTATAGAAACTAAAGCACTCAGAAGATGTTGAGAAGGAAGTGTGGAGAATTCTACTATTGGAATATCAGTAGGCTGAGACTGAAGAACACAGTTGAGCCCTGTGCCATTGGAAGCTACCTGAGGCCCCAGAAATAAAGAATGCCAAAGTACTATCACAGTAAGTCAGACACTGGTGCCAATTTACTGGGCTTTTCTCATAGACTCCCTTCCATAACTGCTGAAATGTAATTTAATTCTAACCCCATGGAAGTAGACAGTGCCCTCAAGTGGACACTGGTTTCAAAACAGTCCTCATTGAGTCTATCTTCCCTTGCTTGAATGGTTGTGCAATTCACCCAGCAAGTTCACTGTGTCCGTGTTGCAACAGCTGGCAAGCCCATTCTTAGCTCGGAGACCAGCCAGCTGAGAGCCGGCCAGATTAAACAGGCGTCGTCAGCAGAAATTGTGAACCAAAATCATGCTCACATGGCACAATGACCAGAAATGAGTGGCAGGTTTTATCATCCAAGTTTTAAACATTCAGTGTGCCTTCCAGAAAGGCAACTGGTTAAGAGACTTTCATAAGAAAACAGAGGACAATGACTACAAAGAATCGGACACATTTTTTTTCCACTGTGATGCAAGCAAAAGTCTCTCTTAAATGTATTTTGCACACAGTTATTCAAGTTACCTCTGTCCTTAGTGGTTGAGAGTAACTAACATTCTATTAGTTGTGATTTACAGAATAATTTTAACATAGGAAACAACTGCAAATAAAATAAAATATTCCGTCATGGCAGTATATAAAAATAAACTATATAGTTTAAACATAAATAAATAAGTAGTAGTTTATTAATTTAAAGTTAGGCCAATTATTGATCCCCTTAAATAAACATTAAATAAATATTTAAATAATAACTATTTAAAATGACAATAAATTGTTAGCTTGTGCAATGTAGTCCATGTTCCAGGCAGACTCTGTATTGTCTTTGACTAAACATGCTCAAACCTTTGAACTAGCTTAACAGCTATGACTAGAAATAAGATATTTATGTTCAAAACTTAGTAAAATACTGGGAACCAGCAGTTAGCGTAATGGCTATGTCGCTGGACTCCCACGTAGTCGACCGCGGTTCATGTCCCGGACCCGGTGGCTTACAACTCACGCCGGGCGCGTGTGCGTGCGTGCCCAAGATCCCAAGAGGAGAATGGAGGAGAAGGGATTGCGGCGTGACCATCCCCACTTGGGGGTGAATTCTCGCTTTCTGTCTCTATGTCTCTCTCTGTCTGTCTGGCGAGCGCACGCACCCTATAGCAGAAAAACCTCTCCAAATAAAAAAAAAAAAAAAAAAAAAAAAAAAAACTTAGTAAAATACTGAGACTCTGTCTTGCATTTAGTATCAGTCTCTGGATCAGAGACCCCACGATTGCTCTGCTCTAGTCATTAATTCAATGAAACACTCATTTTATTGCATGAGAAATGTTTTTAAAACTTGCCTTTCAAATTTACAAGCCTGGAAGCACCTGGGTACATAATGATAAAGCTGTTAGCAAATGTTATCTTGAGATAGGGAATCTCTTTAAAATAAACAGATATGTAAAGGCGAAATGAAAAAGAATTCTGGAGTTTTCCTTGGCATTGAAGATATATGGATGAAGCAATAATAAAAACAAACAAAGACAGCAATATAAAACAAGGTAAATATAATCTGGGCCCTAGAAAAAGACAAAATTTTCCTATTTACAACATCCTTCCTAGATCTAAATATAATGAAGAGATTCTACCAGTCCTCAAGGGAACAGAAAAAAGTAGAATACTGCACTATCATACATGTTAACTATAGTTAAATAAGTCAGGGTGGTATCTCATTGTTGAACTATCTGAGGATTTTCTATAGCCTGAGAAAAAAGGAAAATTAGAAGGTGAAAAAGAATGTCATACTTTTAAACAGGATTTACTATATTAAGTTTAAAGATGTTAAACTTCACGAAATCAGTATTATTGTTTCTTTATTCAGTGAATGATTGCTTAGATTTCCTAATAGTTTCCATTTTGCTACACTTTATTCCTTCCTGCATCTGGAGTTTCTATAGAGAATCATTCCCTCTACTCCTCCCTCCAGCTTCTTTTTGGTTGTTGTTGTGGTTGATTTTTCTATAGGGTATGTGCACTGGCATGATTTTCAAGCCACCAGATCCAGGACTGGAACCAGGTCAGACACGTGGGAGTTCAGTGCCTTAACCACCACACCACCTGCTGTCCCCTCATTTTCTCCTCAAAGAATTCCCTTTATTATCTCTTACAGTGTTGCTCTATTGGTAGACAATTCTCAGAATCTTTTCCTGCAAAGATTTTTATTTCACCCCTATTTTTGAAGAAGCTTTTTACTAGGTAAAGAATTCTAAGTTGACAGATAGTTTTATTCAATACCTTAAAGGTGTCATTTCATTATTTCACTGTTATTGATTCTTTCAAGTCTCATTGTTGATATTCTGAAGGAGAATATTCCTCTCTCAGGCTGATCTGTTCTTTATATTTTATTCTCTCATCTTTAGTTTGAAACATTTTTAGTATGATGCTTTAGGTGTTTCTGTTTGTTCCAGTCTCCAACTTGGACCTGCAAGCTGTGAACCTGAGGGTTCACAGCTCTTCATGAAACTTCAGTTTAATTACTCATCAATTTTGAAACATTCTCAACCATTTGATCTTCAGATATTGTTTCTACTCCATTCACTGTTTATCTGTTACTTCAAATACATATGTAGGAAATTTTAATTTAGTCCATGTGCCTTTTATCATCTTTACTTCTTATTCTCTTATCTTATGCATTTCAGTCTTTCTTGATATACAGTCCCCCTTTTTTTTAGTTGTAGCAATCTGCTATTAAACCCATCTACCGAGTTTTTAAGTTATATACCTAACGCTACAACTTCTGTCTATTGATTCCAGGTCTCTAGTTAAATCATCCTTCTCACCTTCTGTTATCTTAAACATAGCAATTACCATAAAGTTAAACTCTGTTTTCTGTGGTCGACTTAGGCCATGAAACTAACTCTATTGGCCTTTTCTTTCAGACATATTTCTTAGTATACCTGGTTTTTGGTGTTTTGTTCTGTTTTGTTTTGTTTTGTTTTTTATTGAAATCTACTCATGTGAATGAAAATTCTGAGGCTCTAGATGATGATATCTCCCTCCAGAGACCATTCACTTCATTTTTCAGGCAGAAAGCCAGAATTCTGGCATATGGTCTCAATATAACTGATTTGAGTCTTTATTTCAGATACTGCAAGGATTTGACTCTATTTCCTAGTGTGTAGAATTCACTACTCTCACACTTAGGTTTCTCACTGAGAGCATGGAATGTTTACCAGGGCTCTTCTTTGGGGGTTTTTGTAAGCCAATTTTTTTTTTTTAAATCGCCAACAAAGAAGTGACGATGCTGAAATCCTTGCCTGACTCTCACTTTTTGCTTCAGTTCTCTAGCTCTATGTAGCTTTACAAATCAACGAAGACTGGGTCAGCAAGTGGTGTGGTGATGGAAGCACTGGATCCATGTTTCAAGTCCTCGCCCCAGGGACTTGAGTCTCACACTGGATGCATGTGCATGCGTGCTCTGGATCCCAGGAGGAGAATGGAGGAGAAGGGACAGCAGCATGGCCATCCCCCCTGGGAGGTGATTTCTCACTTTCCTTCTCACTGTCTCTCAGGTGAGCACATGTGCTTTATAACAAAAAACTAAAAATAAATATATAAAATAAAGTAAAACAAATCAACAAAGACCTTAAGAGGGAATATCTCACTTCTCTTTTCATCAGTTTGAAGACATTTCCCTGAACCTCAATTTACTTTATTTTATTATTTATTTTAGGTTGTTGGTTGTTTTTTGTTTGTTTGTTTGTTTGTTTTGGTTTTTGGGGTTTTTTTTTTCCTAGGGCAGGCACCTGCACTCACTGGAGAGAGACAGAGGGACAGAGAGAGACATACAGAGCAGGGATGTGAGAAATCATTCGTTATGGGGAACAGCCATGCCGCAATCCCTTCTGCTCCATTCTCTTCTGGGGATTTGGGACACACAGGTACATGGACCCAGCGTGTGTCGCAAGCTTCTGGGTCTGGGTAGGATCCAGTGCCTTAACTTCCATTCTGGACCCCCTGTACCTCATTGTATCTCTAGAACCTTGGACCTCCCACCTGAGTGCCCTCTGACATCTACACACCAGCGTTTGTTTCCTGAGCACCACGGGGAAGCTGAAAGTTCTGGATTTATTGACTGACAGCATTTGCCGTCGGCCACTGATCAAGCAGACTTAAGAACTGGGGCATGCCCAAAGAGTAACGCAGCACGCCAGCAGTGAGTTCTCCTCCCTGGGCTTCCATCTCATCACATCTGGAGCCAAGTCCTGGCTTTTGAGAAGCTCTGCACCACCTTCAGGCAGGTGGAGTTTGAGCATATGTGCGTGCACATTGTGTCAGTTTTCTGATTGTTCTCAGAGATGTGTTCTCATTCTGCAAGTTATTCTGACATGGCCAGAGGCTCAAATCCCAAATACTACTAGTGATTTGTAGCATAAATACTACTTTCTGATTTATAACATAAATTGGAAAATAAAAATGAGAGAGAGAGAAAAAAAAATCAATGACTTTTCAAAAAGTGTATGAAGGAGAGAGAGGCACATGATAGCAGTGTCCGTGATCAGAGCTATAATTTTGACACTGCCACCTTATGCCATATCAAGAACTTGATTGCTGAGTTGATTCCACCAACTAGTTGCATATTTCTGACTTAGATCTTCATTTACCTAAATATGTGACCTGAACATGAAACTCTGTTGAACTTCCTCCCATCTGCATAATGTATTAACTAAGTGGGGATTTGTTAGTGCCGTCGGTAATTTATTCACACACCATATGCTAACTATGCACACACTAGAAAAGAAAGTTAACGGGAAATCCCAGTGGCCCTCTTCACTCATTTGTTTGTTTGTTTGTTTGTTTGTTTATTTATTTTGGAGAGGTTTTTGCTATAGGGCGCGTGTGCGCGCCAGAAAGACAAAAAAGAGATAGTAGGACAGAAAGCGAGAAATCACCCCCCAGGGAGTATGGCCATGCCGCAATCCCTTCTTGTCTTTCTCTCAGAATCTTGGGCACGCACGCACACGTGCCCAGGGTGAGTTTAAGTCACCAGGTCCGGGACTCAAACCACAGTCGACTACATGGGAGTCCAGAGACATAGCCATTACGCCATCTGCTGGTCCCCCCTCTTCACTCTTAACATGTCATTCATGTAAGAGGAAGTCATCTTGTAGCTCTAAGTGGGATGCCATGGTGGGGTTTATTTATTTATTGCTTTCATAAAAAGAGTTTGTGTTTTCAAACAAGTGGACATTGAGGAGTTACATTTAAAAAAAAAAAAAAGATTGCTTCTACTTCCCTTTTGCAACTTTGCAATGAAAATGTTGTCTTTTCTTTAAACCTCTGTCACATAATTTAGATTCAGTATTGTTTCATGTATTCAATATTTGGGAAACAAATTTCTCTAAGTAATCTGTTACTGGTTGGTGACTTAAGGAATAAAATCACCTAGTCAATGGAATGATTAACAGTGCTGTAAACATGGGCATGAAATTGTACTGGTGAAAATATGACCTTTCTTGGAAGTCGTATCACTACCCAGGGACCTATAACCTGCTGAACTATCAAAAAGGCCTAACTTCGGATAGCTCTTGCTGACAATAGTGTTTCGCTAGGATATATTCATATTTTCTTAATACTATAGCTCATTCGATTTTTCTATAATTTTTATTTAACATTTACAGAAGTAGACAGATCTTATCTAAGTCAGTCTTAATAGGCACTGTAAATCATCTCTTGTTCTTTTAAGTTTGGTGAAAATCTTCCCTTTGCCCTCTTCAGTGAAAATCAAAGCCATGTAGTTTCTGTTTTGTATTTTTTTTCAATAAATTTTTGCTATTTAAGCTACTCAGTCTGTGATATTTTGTTATGGCAGCCCTGACAAACTAACATACCTTCCTAAAATGCTATTTCTTCTATAAAAGAGAGGATAAAAGAACATCCACCACCATTTATGAGAGATAACAAAAACTTTTGCCTATCTCCCCAATGGTGGAGGTGGAGACTTCTTTTAAAACCTGCAACCAGGGACCAGCAGTTAGCGTAATGGCTATGTCGCTGGACTCCCACGTAGTCGACCGCGGTTTGAGTCCCAGACCTGGTGGCTTAAACTCATGCCGGGCGCGTGTGTGTGCGTGCCCAAGATCCTGAGAGGAGAATGGAGGAGAAGGGATTGTGGCATGGCCATCCCCCCTGGGGGGTGATTTCTCACTTTCTGTCTCTCTGTCTCTGTCTGTATGTCTAGCAAGCGCACGTGCCCTATAGCAAAAAACCTCTCCAAAAAAAAAAAAAAAAGAAAAAAAAAACCTGCAACCACAATGCTGTCCCTCATGTAGTTTTAAAATTCATATTTAAACTACCTGCCAAACCAAGAAATTGACATATACACGCATTCAACTTTTAAATAAGGTGTTCATCAACGTTTTCACTGAATGACGTTTGAGCAAAGACTTGAAAGAAGCGGGGAAGGAAAATCATGACATCTGGAGAGGAATGTTGAAGGTAAAGAGAAATAACTCAATTCCCCGAGTGGGCCTAGCCTAGGTGGTGACTGACACTGGACCATCCTAACACTCTTAAATGGGTGCTTTCCTCTCATTTCATGGCATGGCATGCCACACTGTGTCCTTGGGTAGATCAGTCCCTTGTTCTGTTATGTCACAGGAGACAGTAATTTCGGAACCAAAGAAAATAAGTCAGTGATGTCTGGCCCACATGAAAGTGGACCTTGAATATTAGGGTCCAGGTTTGGGTTAAGTACTGCTAAGAGACTGTCTAGCAAGGCAATATCTTCTCAGTATCTTCTCACAGCAAGACCCATTTGAGGGGCCAGCAGGTGGCTTGGTAGTTAAGGTACTGAACTCCTACATGGCTGACCATGGTTCACCATGGCGAGACCTGTTGGTTTGCTTTCTCACTTACCCTTTCTCTCCCTGTTTCTCTCTGGTGAGCACACATGTCCTATAGAAAATTAAATAATAATAATAATTAAATAAAGTAAAAATAAATCATTCTTTTATTTAAAAAGACCCATTTAAGTATGGATTTGAGCACTTTTGCTGAGCCAGATATTACATTCTAAAACGTGAAGCATAGAATAAAATATTCTAACATATATCTCTTAGACGTTGTAAATAGAAGGAAAGTATAAAGGAAATAAGATAATATTTGAATGGGTAAGAATTTCTCCAAATTGATTAAACATAGAGCCATAGATTCAAGGAGATAAATGGAATGCTAACAAAAAACTCAAATCAAGATACAAAGTTAAAAAGTAGAACACCAAAGATAGAAAAATTTTATAATACTACAGAGTAAGTATACTTAATCCAAAATGCTTGGGATCTGGAGTGTTTTGGATTTTGGATATTTTTTTTAAATTTTAGAATATTTCTATAGACATAAAGAGGTATCTGGGGGATGGAACTCAATTCTAAACACAAAGCTCACTTGTTTCCTATGTACCTTATATGCATAGCCTGATGGTAATGTTATACGGTATTTTCATATGGCAGCATTTTGTTCCTTCCCATGAGATCAGATATGGAATTTTCCACTGTTGGCATTATGGCAGTGCTTAGAAAGCTTCAGAATGTGGAGCATTTTTATTTTGAATTTTCAGGTTATAATTTTAAATCACCTTTCATCTTTCTTTAAAATTACTAAATGATACCAAGTACTTAACAGAAAAAAATCACTCGTCTTGGAGAGCATGAGTTTTCTTAAATTAAACTAACCCTGTCTATCTATCCTTATTATTCTATCTTGTTCAATAAGTGCATCTACCCAGATTTTAGGCCTTTGCAAGGCATGTGTATTCTAAATTTAGTTTTTTTCATTTGTCTTCTTCCATAGTACTCTACTGTCTGTCATCATCTCTTCGGTTCTTACCCATTGTATAAAAACCAACCCTTAATTTCAGTCTTCACAGTATACTTGCCAAATAATTTGCCTGCCTCTCATCTCCACCCAGAGACCTTTTCCTGATCATGGCAGCCCACTCGCTGTGTCACATGAGTGTGTACTCCTGGCCTTGTTCTTAGTTAGAAATGTGTGCTGTCTTGTTCAATTGAACTATTTCTCCTTAAAGAATGTATAAAATGACAATGGCTTAAAGATGTGATTCTGATCCTAACACATTTGTAAGATCTGAGATAATAAAGTATTTCCAGTTCTTCATTTTGTACTTTTTTTTTTTTTTTAACTTTCCAGAAAGTATATACACTCACTAGAGTGATGAGAGAAAGCACCCACCATGGGAGATGGTCATGCTGCAATCCCTTCTCCTCCGCTTCCTTCTTTCAAGACTCTGGGCATGCACACATGTACCTGATATGCTGCCAGGTCACAGTTAACCATGTGGGGTCCAGCTTTAACCACCGACTGGCCCTCTTTTCTTTTTTTAATCCAATAAACATTTGCTATGTATGTCTTTTTTTTTAAGAGAGAGAGAGATGTTTTTGTTATAGAGCACATATACTGCATGTACTCATTGGAGAGACAGAAAGAGACTGAGACAGAAAACAAGAAATCATCTCTCGGGATGGCCACAGCAAAATTCTTTCTCCTCCATTCTCTTCTCAGGATTTTGAGTATGCACTCACACACACCCAGCCTGAGTTTTAAGGTGCTGGGTCCAGGACTCAAACAGCAGTTGACTATGTGGGAGTCCAGTGACATAACCCATATGTCACCTACTGGTCCCCATTTTTATAAGAAAAAAAATTTCAACAATAAAAATCCAAGGACATTTCTCATGTAAATTTGACAAATTTGTCTTAATATGAACTCATTATATTATTATTTTTCTCTTTTACTAAAAATAACTAATAAGCTCTTGATCAGTCAGTGGCTTCAAGGCCCATATGAACAAGTCACTGCTCTGCTATTACTTGACTCTCCCACTTTGCTGCCCCTAGAGAGAGAGAGCAAAGAGAAGATAAAATAAATGCTTGAATGATGTTTAAGTCATCAAATCAGAATTATCTTTATTTCCTCACGTTTTTCTATTTTGATCACCATAGTCATGCCATGGAAAGTTTTTAAATATACAAGTTACCAATGCAAAGAACATTGTGGCTTTTCAGAATTTTTAACTGAAACCTTTGTGCATCTACTTGTTGCAGAGTCAATTTTTATTTGAAACTCTGTTACATGTATTTAATAGTGCATTTCAAAGCCTATTTCTTTCTTTTTTGTAAGAGAGATTTTGCTATAGGGTGCATGCATTTGCCAGAGAAACAGAGAGAAACAGAAAGTGAGAAATCACTCCCCCAGGGGGGATGGTCATGCCACAATCCCTTCTCCTTCATTCTCCCCTTGGGATTTTGGGCATGCGCGCACATGGTGTTGCAGGTGTGAGTTTCAAGTCACTGGATCTGGGACTTCAACTAAGGTCAGCCATGTGGGAGTCCAGCATCATAACCATTATACCATCTGCTGGCCCCTCAAAACCTATTTCTAGATTTTCCTCACCGTTTTTTATGTTGACCTTTATTTCTTATTTTTCTTTTTTTATTATAACTTCAAATTTATTTACTTATTTTCTAGCATTCTGTTCTATCTATGTTGGCCTGATTTTTTTACCTCTATGCTTTTCTCATCTATTCTTAGACGCTTATATAACTTAATCACTTATTTCTACTTACACATTGCATCTCATTTACAAAAATATTTTCCCATATGCACTTAGAATTAATTATTAAAGCAATACAAAGTAATTAGAGAATATTTTAACATGTTTTTGAAAATGAAAGAAAATCACTTATAAATCTTGGTCCCAAAACAATTCATCATTAACATTTTGATAGATTCCCTTTGAGTCTTTTGCTGAGCATGAATACCCATCCCCAAGAGATAAAGGATATTTCTCTCTACCTATCTACATATATGTATGTATATGGTATAATTAATAAAATAATATGAGAATACCTTTTAAAATTCATGGTAAAATATGGGATTAAAGTAGAGAGTTCATTTTGGTGCAAAAATATCTTGAAATCCATGCACGTTTTTTTCATAATACAAATTTTCCATAAACTTTTTGAACACCACTTGTATTTACAGGCTCTTTATGGAAACAATTCAGAGGTAAAATTTATCTGTTGAAAATATCTACCATTATCAGTCTATTACCACCATTTGAAAAGTGAGACAATAAATCGAATCACATAGTAACAATTTTGAAGACAAAGAAGTTTACAATTTACATTCCTTAATGATTGAAATGACCAGTACCTTGTGTATTGAGCGTGGAAGAAGAAAACACTGACTTAACAAACCTCCCAGGAGAGTCCCCACCATGGAAATAACCTATTGTTACAGAATGATGTACCAAGGTTTTACCAACCCTTAATTTCAGAGTTCACAGTATACCTGCCAGGCAATTTGCCTGCCTTCTTCTTGGAAAATCTGCAGCCCGAGCCCTGCTGTAGGGAATATGTAATTCACTCATCTACTTTCTTTTGATTGTCCCCTCCCACGCCACCAAGTAAAATTGGAAAAAAAATGAAAACAAATTGGAAATTGGCCTCAAAAAATTAGTCATATCATTGTGCAGGCCAAGTAGTCACGTAGACTCAAGAGCAAAGCCTCTATTGGAGTCCTGGTATTACACTACATGCAGAAGCAAAGGCTAAAGACCGTGTAGCTCACTCTGCATCAACTGTATATCTTTTTTCTCCTTTAGATTTCCATATTTTGAGCAATACTCACATTCTTTCTTTGTTGTTGTTGTTTTTTGTTTTTGTTTTGTTTTGTTTGAGAGTTTTTTGTTCTAGGTACATGGGCTTGCTGGAGAGACAGAATTCAAGATATCTTGATATGGAGAGCCATACTACAATTCATTATCCTCCATTCTCCTCTAGGGATTCTGGGTGGGAACACACACACATGTGCCCAGTGTGAGTTTTAAGCCACTGGCTCCAGGACTCAAATCATACTCAACTACGTGGGAGTCCAGCAATGTAGCCATTTTGCCATCTGTTGGTCCCAATACTCACTTTATTTCTTTTGAGCTATTTTTTTATTTTATTTTGCTTTATTTTTAAGGTTTTTGCCACAGGGTACATATGCTCACTGGAGAGAGAGACAAAGGCAGTGAAAGGGAAAGTGAGAAATTGCTCTTCAGGGAGGATGGTCACACTGTAATCCCTTCTCCTCCATTCTCCTTCTGGAACTTTGAACTTGGCATATTTTCAAGCCATCAAGTCTGGGACTCAGACAGTAGTCAGCCTGTGTGAGTCCAGCACCTTAACTAACGTGGCACCTGCTAGCCCCTGGGCTATTTTTTTTTTTAAAGATTTATTTATTTCTTCCATGAGTGAGAGAGAAAGAGAGAGAGTATACCCTTAGGAGTGCCCTCATGCTGTGATCCACACCCAGCCTCAGCCAGTGCTGGATCATGAAGACATCCATGTTCGGAATATGCAAGGAGGTCTCTGGACTTGAATCAGGAGCCTCTCCATGCAGAATTTCCCAGCAAAACACCACATTTTACAACTTCCTCACCATCTGCCTCCTGTCATCACATTATCACTTAGTGTGTTTTGAACCTTGTAAGTAATGACGGACATGGTATAAGACAGGAAAAGAGTAGGAGCCAGCAGGTGACATAGTGTTTAAGGTACTGGACTTCCACATGGCAAATTATGGTTTACTTCCTAGACCTAGCAGCTAGAAACTCATGCCAGGTGCATGTGTATGTGTATTCAAAATCCTGAGAGGAAAATGGAGAAGGGATTGTAGACTGGCCATCCCTGCTAAGGGGTGATTTCTCATTTTCTCTGTCTCTCTTTGTGTGTCCAATGAGCTCACCTGCCCTACAGCAAAAATCTCTATTAAAAAAAATAAGAGTATAGGAAAAGAGAGGCATTCTATCTGAATTAAAGAAAGATGAATGGAGAGTCAAGAAATCATCTCAAAGAACTGGAGAGGAAGATAAGACAAGAAAAGAAGCAGAATTAAAGGCGAAGAAACTCTGACCCATGCAGAGAAGCTTTGCCATGGATTGTAAAGTTCAACTAAAAGATACTGTAAGGTTTTGCTTACTTTCATTTATTTATTATTTGTTGTTTAAACAGGCAGATTAGCTGAACACAAATGGCAAAATTCAGTCTCCCTGCTGTGAGCAGCACATAAATGCCAGTCCAGTTCTTTTCACTTGGGCTGGGCTGCCAGAGAGTTAGGCAGTTTATACACAGAATCTGGGGCTTCTCTCTAGGTGTTTTCCTCCTGGGTTTCCAGTTGCCTGCTAAACCCTGCCTTTTAGTTCTTTAAACAATTAAAGTGGGGTGTGGGTTTTCCATAGGGTTTTTGATATCCCTAGAGGTACAAACTGAGGCCTACCCTCAGGCTAGAAGTTTTAAAAACAGGAATCTCACTAGGTTCTGTTCCTCTCTACCAAATGTCATCTCTCCTATAATTTTCTCTGCTGTCTTCAATGTCAATGCCTTTAAGTGGTTATTTTGCTCAGAATTGATAGCTTTTACCAGCCTTAGAAAGGCTCATCTGATAATTTGGTCCTATGGATAACAGAAGGCTTCTGCAAGTGTTCTTACACTTGAACTTTTCAATCTTGAGTCCTTTTCTTTGTTTCAGTCTCTCAGTCAAATTAAGTACCTTTCCAAGTAATCATTTTCATGGCACATATATAAACCAAATATTTCCTAATTCCATGTATTATCTCTCACAAAGCCATTCTGTTCCTTTCCTACACAAAATGCAATCTGATTAACTAAATATATGTATTACAACTGACATTGAATATTGTAAAGCAGGGTGTTAAAAAAAAATCCAGCCAATTTAATTTAGTGTAGTTTAACTGAGCAAATCTTAACATGATTCGAATCAGGCAGGTTTGTCAGACCAACTTCCAGACAACTCTAAGTAGCTAAGTAGCCTCGTGGATTTTTTTGCTTGTTTGTTTTGTTTTTTGTTTTTTGTTTTTTGTTTTTGAGAGTTTTTTGCTATAGCACGCATGTGCTCACCAGAAAGACAGAGAGACAGAAAGCAAGAAATCACCCCCCGGGGGGATGGCCACACCACAATCCCTTCTCCTCCATTCTCCTCTTGGGATCTTGGGAATGCGCACACATGTGCCTGGAGTGAGTTCAAGCTACCGGGTCCGGGACTCGAACCGTGATCAACTACATGGGAATCCAGCAACATAGCCATTATACTAACTGCTAGTCCCTCAGCTCAATATTTTAAGTTCTGGAAAAAGAAAGTGACATACAAAAATGAAAGTGAAGGAATGAGTTAAAGAAATAATTGGATTGGTTACATCTGGAGGGTAGGCCGCACAAACAGCCTGGAAGTTGGACTTCCTGTGATTGACTGAAGCGTGGCTAGTGTGATTGGCTGTAACTTAGCAACTCGCTCAGGAAAACAGCCTAATGTTTGATTTTGGCTTATCCAGAGGAATCCAAGTGTGGGAGTGCAGTGGCCGTTTTAGGCCAAAACAGTTTAGATTAACAAGAGTACTGGAAAGTCAGGCAATAGGATAAGAAAAAAAAATTGTACTTATATCTAACAAAGCCATACAACAAGCATGCAATCCCTTCAAGCTATGACGCTGAAAAACAGAATTGATAGGCAGACTTTAACCTGTTAGGCAGGATAATTCTTTGATGGGGATGCTACTCTGTGCATTACAAGACTTCTACCCACTATATGACATTGGCACAATCTTGCCTTCCAGTTGTAACAACTGAAATGTCTGCAGGACAAATAATAGTAATTTTCCCCCAAAGGGAGAGAATTCCTCCTAGCTGAAAAATTTTTATATGTACATACATCTTAACAAAGTTTAATTTTAATTTCTTTCCTGATAAAGCTCTTTCTTCTGAAGTGGTACTTTCTGCAAGCATGAAGTCTCTTATTGGTGCATTGTATCTGAAAATATGTTGATTTTATCATTATTTTTCAAAGAAAATTGAGTGTGGGGTACTCTGTTTGGCATGTGGCATTGCTCATAAGTCTGCTGACAGTCTGGTGATCAGCACTGTATTCTCTTTAGTTTTTATTTTCTCATCATCTGTGAGGTTCTGTAATTACAGATGGTATGTCTAGTGTATATGTGGATTTGCTTTCTCAGGATTTGACAAGATTTTAATTTGATTATTCATGATTTCTTTTATTCTGGAAAAATTCTCTAACATTATCACTTCAAATATTACTTTTTACTTGTTTTCTGGAACATGTCCTAGGAGATACTGTGAATGTTGAGTCATCGGATATCAAAACTCTACTGCATGCATCTGAGTGTGTGTAGACCACAGGGCCCCAAACTTTTAAAATATCTGAATAGTAAATGTGGATATAATATTCATATAAACACAAATGTATGTACACATAAATATGTATGTACAAGTTTATATATGTTACATCTATATTTGCATATAGAAGAATATATTTATTTACTTACTAATTTCCAAGAACTTCAAAATATTCTATTTTCTCATATTTTAATTATGTTTTTAAATTAAACTTTATATTTTGAGATAATTATATATGCAATTATAAAAAGTAATACAAGGCTAGTCAGGAGGCAAGATGTTTAAGCAGCTGGATCCCACATAGCCAACGAAGCATTCAAGTCCCAGATTCAGAGTCTTTAAAAAATATGTGGGGGTGGGACCAGCAGTTAATGGCCATATTACTGAACTCCCACATAGTCAACTGCAGTTCAAGTCCCAGACCCAGTGTCTTAAACTCACACAGGGCACATGTGCGTGCGTGCCCAAGATCCTGAGAGGAGAAGAGAGGAGAAGGGATTGCTGCGTGGTCATACCCCCGGGGGGGTGATTTCTTGCTTTCTGTCTCTCTGTCTCTCTCTGTCTTTCTGGTGAGTGCACGGGCCCTATAGGAAAAAACCTCTACCAAAAAAAAAGTGTATATATATATATATATATATATATATATATATGTATATATATATATATATATATATATATATATAGGGTTGTGTGTGTGCCCAAAATCCTGAGGACAATGGAGGAGAAGGGATTGCAGTGTCCATCCCTTCTGGGGATCATTTATCACCCTCTCTCTCTCATCAATAAGCACACTTACCCTAAAGCATTAAAAAAAAAAAAGAAAAAGAACACTGAGACTATACTCTTCACACAGTTTTCTACAATGATGGCCTCTTGTGAACCTGTAACACGGCATCACAACCAAAATATTACATTGATACAATCAAGATACAGCACACTATCATGGTTGAAAAGGCCCACAAGTTACACTTTAACAGCCGTACACATCTCCTTCCCAACTAAAAACCCTGCAATAATCAATGGTAGTCACTAGTTTTTCTCCATTTCTTTAATATATTTCTAGAATGTTACATAAATAGAACAATACAAGATATAAGCTTTTTGGATCATCTTTTATCACTCAGCATAATTTTCTGGGCATTCATCCAAGTTATTGCATATGTCAATAATTCATTCCTTTGTGTCACCGAGCAGTATTCCATGGCATCCATGTATATCTGTTGAACCATTGACCTGTTGGAGGACATCAAGGTTTTTTTGTTTGTTTGTTTGTTTTTGGTTTTTGTTTTTGTTTTTTTTTTTCAGTTTGGGGCTATAAATATTTGTGTATAGGTTCTTTTTTTTTATAATTTTTGTCTTTTATTTTTCTTTCTCAGATTAATTAAATTCACATTTTACATAAAGTCCCCATTATAGGTTCTTGTATAAACATAATTCTTAATTTCTCTGTAGTAAATGCCTACAAATGTAATTGCTGGACTGTATGACAGTTGAAGGCTTAACGTTTTAAGAAACTGATAAAATAATACATAGAGGCTGTACCATTTTACATCAGCACCTGCAGTGTACAAGTGATTCAATTTGTCCACACACGCACTAGTACTAGGCAATGTTACTGTTTGTTATTTTGGCCATTCTGATAGATCTGTAGTGGCATTTCCCTGGCTGTTGTTAAACATCATTTCATGTGCTGGCTTGCCATCCATATGTTCTCTTCACAAAACATTTGTCCATGTTTTTGCTCATTTTCTATTGGATTATTTCTACCTTTACTGTTGAGTATGGATAATTCTTTAGGTACCAGTCTTGTTAGATACATAGTTTGCCAATATTTTTCCCATTCAGTGGTTACCTTCTAATTCTTTGTTATAGTCTTTTTTTTTTTTAAAAGAGATTTTTACTGTAGAGTGCACGTGCTTGCTGGAGAGACAGAGAGAGACAAAGAGACAGAAAGCAAGAAATCAACTTGCAGGGGAGAGGGCTACACCGCAATCCCTTCTCCTCCATTCTCTTCTCAGGATTTTGGGCATGCACACACACATGCCCAACATGAGTTTTAAGCCACCAGGTTCGGAACTTGAACTGTGGTTAATTACGTGGGAGGCCAGCAATGTGACCATTATGCTATCTGCTGGACCCTTTATTCTATTTTTAATAGATATTTTTCCTCCATTGAGTTGCTCTTGCCCCTTATCAAAAAACAAGAGGGCATGTTTGTGTGAATCTATTTCTGGGCATCTTTTCTGTTCTTTGATCTATATGACTATCATAGTGCTATTACTACTTAGCTTTGAGTACTCTAAGTATATTGGAGGACTTGAAATCAGGTAGATTCCTCCCACTTCTTTCTTCTCTTTTGATGTTGTTTTAGCTATGTGATTCCTTTAACTTCTCATTCAAAATTTGCAAGTATCTTGTCCATATCTATAAAAAAAACCTGTTTTTAATTTTAACAGGAATTGGTTTTAACATGCATGTCAATTTTGGGGAAATTGGCATCTTTACTTTGGAGTCATCTAAAGCATGAGCACTGTATGTATCCCATTTATTTAGATCTTGGATTTCTTCAACACTGTATAGTTTTGAACATTCAGACACTCTATATATTTTGTTAGGTGTGCACTTAAATATTTTGGGGTTATTTATTTTTATTATTTTAGCCATTGTAAATTATACATTTTAAATTTTGACATTCATGTGTTCATCATTACTATATAAAAATTCAATTTAATTTTACATGTCCATCTTATAAATTGTGACCTTACTAATTCACTTATTAGTTATAGCAATTTTTTGGAAGATTCCTTGGGAGTTTCTACACAAACAGAAGAAAATTGATTCAACTTTATCTGATAAGTTGGGACAGTTTTACTTCTTCCTCCAACCAGTATGTCCTGTATTTTCTTTTCTAGTTTTATTGCACTGGCTAGAGATGGGTTGCTGATTCAAGAGGAAGCAGGCATGCACACTATCCTGAGGTTAAGAGAACAATGTGACTACAAGTAAATTCAGTATGACTGGAGGAAAAAAACTGAAGTAGTTTCTATGGCTGAGTAGTATTCCATAGTGTATATGTGCCACATTTTTCCAATTTATTCATCTGTTCATGGACATCTGGGTTGGTTCCATGTCTTAGTAATTGTGAATAATACTGTAATAAACATAGATGTGCAAGTGCTTTTCTGACTGAGTGTTTTCCTATCCTTTGGGTAGATACTTAGGAGTGGAACTGCTGGATCATATGGTAGTTCTATCTGTAGATCTTTGAGAAAGTTCCATATTGTTCTCCACAATGGTTGGACCACTTTACATTCCCATCAACAATGTAGGAGAATTCCCTTTTCACCACATCCCTACTAGAACTTTTTTTTTTTTTCCACCATTCTGACTGGGGTTAGGTGGTATCTCATTGTAGTTTTGATCTGCATTTCTCTTATGATGAGGGATGTTCAGCATGTTTTTTATGTGCTGTTTGTTCATATGTCTTCCTTAGAGAGTTGTTGTTTTTTTAATTCATTTTTCCATCTTTTAATTGGGTTAATCATTTTCTTCCAGATAAGCCACTTGAGTTCCCTGTGTATTCTGGTTATCAATCCCTGATCTGAAGCATAATTTACAAAAATTTTCTCCCATTCCAAGGGTTGTCAATTCGTAGTAATTACTGTGTCCTTTGCTGTGCAGAAATTTCTTAATCTGATGTAATTCCATTTGTCTATTTTGGGGATTCTTGCCTGTGCTTTGGGGGTCTTGTTTAAGAAGTCTTTGCCTACCCCAATGTCTCCTGGAATTTCTTTAGTGTTTTCTACCAGTAGTTTTATAGTTTCAGGTCTTAGGTTTAGATCTTTGATCCACTTTGAGTTATTGTCTGTGTATTGGGGATCTTGTTGAAGAAGCCTTTGCCTACCCCAATGTCTTCCAGAGTTTCCCCAGTGATTTCCGTGAGCAGTTTTAGGTCTTAGATTTAGATCTTTGATCCACTTTGAGTTGAGTTTTGTTAATGGTGACAGATAGGGGTCCAAATTCATCTTTCTGCAGGTGGATACCCAGTTTTTCCAACACCATTTGCTAAAGATGTTTTACTTTTCCCACTGGATTGATTGGTACACTTTGTCAAAGATCTGTTGGCTGTATGCTTTGGGGGTTATTTCTGGAGTCTTACTATGTTCGTTCTTTTACAACCCCACAGAGTTTACTACAGAGATCTGAGCAACTCTCCAAGGTAACCAGCCTCCATGTGGTAGCTCTGCATTTCAGCCCTTTCAAACTACTGGTCCTTCACATTAATTGCTACAACAGAGAAAATTATGCACTAGCTTGTAAATGTTACTGTCTGGAAATGATACTTGCCCTCATATTTCATTGGCCCATTCACATCACAAGCTACACCTTACTTCAAAGTATGTCTTCAAGGACAGGATTTCTAAAAACCATAGTCAGAAATAATAATGTCCATGAGATAATGTTGCTGCTTGTAAGGTCATTTAAATTTTGCTCCCATTAAAATACATAGCAAAAGAAAAGGAAAAAATACTTTCCATAAAGAGGCTTTGTTTGCTGTTTCTTAAAAATAAGCATCCAGGGCCAGCTGGTGCTGTGGTGGTTAAGTTAGCTGGATCCCAACTTTCCTACTGCACGGTTCAAGCCTTGGACTAGGTGACTTGGGAAACACACTGGGAGTTTGTGCATGTCTGCCCAAAATCCAGAAGGGAGGAAGAAATGATTACAAGTTCAATCATCCCCAGCGGGGATGCTTTCTCACTTTCCTTCTCTCTTTGTCTTTCCTGTGAGCACACAGTTCCTCTGTCAAATTACAAGAAAAGAAAATAGTAAGTATTTGTAGTTTGTACTTTGTCCAGGAAGATAGCCACTACCAAATCTGTAAGATAGAAATTGCTTTAAAAATATCTAGAGCTTCTATTTGAAATATGTGAATCATAAACTATTGGAAATAATGTTTTGCAGTCTTTTCATCAAGAAAGGTCTATAATTTGGAACAATAATATATCTTGAGTTTAATCATGCTAGATTTTATAAATTATGAGTTCATTTAACAATACCAGTAAATTCTTAGCTACCTTATAATATTGTCCTCATTGGTAAAAGTTTTCTTTGGAGTAATATCCCCATAGCTATTGTCAATAAAAATTTTCAATGAAGCAAAAGATGGCTGCTTGGTTCTGACTTAGTTTTTAGGTTAATGATTGCCTAGTAAGCCTATTATGAGTTTATAAGACCTGAGGAAACATAACTTTGTTGGACTTACTATTTATGACAGATTATGGCCTAGGTATTTCACAATGCTCTTAAGTTAGATTTTTAAGATGTAGAAACTGGTGTTTCTCATTAGGTGGACCTTGCAACACATTGCCTACATCTCCCTTCAGAATGAAGGCTTTGTTCTACAGCTCCTGGAAATATATCCAAAAAAGACCCCTCTAACTGTCAATCCTTTTTGGGAATTGCCTCATTGAAAATATGTGGTTTGCCCAAGGTCATGCCTCCTCCTAAGGGTAACCACTTTCCCATGATGGGTCCACTCAGATATATGAAGAGATATTGGGACCAGCAGTTAGTGTAATGGCTATGTCGCTGGACTCCCACGTAGTTGACCGCAATTTGCGTCCTGGACCTGGTGACTTAAAACTCACGCTGGGCGCATGTGCGTGCGTGCCCAAGATCCCGAGAGGAGAATGGAGGAGAAGGGATTGTGGCGTAGCCATCCCCCCTGGGGGGTGATTTCTCGCTTTCTGTCTCTCTGTCTCTCTCTGTCTGTCTGGCGAGCGCACGCGCCCTATAGCAAAAACCTCTCCAAAAAAAAAAAAAAAATTTAAAAAAAAAGAGATATTAAAGTTTGTAAATTTCCTCCACTGCATTACAGAAAAAGAAGAAAAACAAAGTAATGTTAATTCATTGCATGATCTACAAGTCTGTGTGTGTATGCATCACATATTTTCACCCTTATTTCAACCTTCTAAATTAGATGCTATTATTGGTCCATATTTACAGGTGACAAAACTGGGCTTAGAGAGGACAAGCAACTTTCCATGATCATACAGTCAGTTCATAGACAGGATCTGAACCCAGATGTATCTGATCTTAAAGACTTTGCTCTGCTGAATAAGACATATTCTACTCTTCCTCATTTTTTTTTTTTTTTTTGAGAGGTTTTTGCTATTGGGCGCATGTGCTCTCCAGAAAGACAGAGAGAGACAGAGAGACAGAAAGCGAGACATTATCCTCCAGGGGGGATGACCACGCTGCAATCCCTTCTCCTCCATTCTCCTCTCGGGATCTTGGGCACTCACGCACACATGCCCGGCGTGAGTTTAAGCCACCGGGTCCGGAACTTGAACCGCGGTCAGCTACATGGGAGTCCAGCAATGTAGCCATTACGCTAACTGCTGGTCCCTCTTCCTCATTTTTATATCAATTTCTCTTCAGGTAAATTCATTCCACTACCTGTTTTCATTCACTTCAATCCCTTGTAACCCACCTGACAAACAAGACTTCTAAGTCCCTTTGTGTATCCCAAGGCTCCAAAGGCTGTAAGCATACAAACTTAGTTAAACTTCTCTTCCACATTGTAGACTTTCAATATTTGAAGGTAATAATTATATTTATCTTGAGGGCTTTCTTTTTTTCTTTTTTTCTTATTATTTTTTAAAAATTTGCTATACAGTGCATGTGCATGATGAGGAGAGATGGGATTGAGGGAAGTGAGAAAGGATGGCCATGCCACAATCCCTTCTTTTCCACTCTCCTTTTGGAATTCTGGGTATCTGTGCTCATGCATCTGGTGGGTTTTTTCAAGTTGCCAAGTCCAGGACTTGAACTGTGCAGTTTTCCAAGTAGGATGCAGTCACTGTAACCACCATGCCACTAGCTGGTCCAAGGGCCTACTCCTGTCTATGTTAATATTCTTCATTTGTTTCAGTTAGGTTTCTATGTCAAGATCACCAAAATGTATACTATACTTGTTTCCCTGAGTTTAGCATGCTGTTAAATGTAGACTACCCTTCCTAATACCCAAGACTAAGCACAACACAGTAGAAATAATATGATAAGTATGGGATAGAGTCCTGATTCTGAACTTACATTCTGACTTAAAAACTCTGGCAGATAATGCAAATTACATGAACTTTGTAGTAGCAAGGTCACATTTACTAATTCATAGTGACCTTCCCATAAAATGTGAAGGCTAGGATGCTTTCATGTAAGCATCTATTCTAATTAAGACTCTCTTTTACCTGTACAGTTGATTTCTTAAAACTAAATACAAGACATTCTGTCATTTCCAATTAATTTTGCCTTGCTGGATTTGGCTCAATACCTCAAGCTATTAAAATATCTCTCCGTCTTGATTTTTTTTCAAATAAACCACCTAAATCCAAGCAATTGTGAATATTTAACAGTCTTCATATAAAGGTGGTAAGGCCTGGACTCTTACTGTCTTTCCGGTTACTGCTGTTAGCCTCCCTTCACTTCACATTGTGATTGAAACACACTTTGGGAGTCCAATTGCAGATGACTTTCTATCTACCCAACTTTAGCATCATCCAGGCTAGATTTTGCTGTCTTGGTTAGTAGTAGTATAGTGGTCAATGTATAATACAGGCTTAATACATCAGATATTTGGGTAAATGCCTTTTCAAAATTAACATGTACTATTTCTAAAGCATTTTGTTGATCTATCACATTTAAAACCCAGGTTACCTAAGGAAACATGATTAGTCTGACATGATTTGATCATAAGGAACTATAATGACCCCCCCCCAAAACTTAGTTTCCTTCTATGAGCCCACAAACCGTTATTAAAATATTCCATTGCAACATCTTCCCAAAAATTGTAGTGAAGTTTCTATTCTATAGTCTGCAAAATCTACCTTCATGGTTTCAAAGTCTAGGTCCCTTGTTACTGTTTCCCATGACTTCTCAGAATCTGTGGTTCTCCCCCCACAGCTGACCACGAAAAAAAAAAATCGCTTCATGCTTGAGATTTGAAGTTGTTCAATGCAAATATTGCTTGATTTATATCTTCTTTTATATTGTAGGCCTCAATCCCTTAATTATGTTTTTGCTATGATTTAGAGTTTAAAATCTTTCTAATTAAGAAAGAAAAAGAAAGCAGAACAAATTGTGTTGGGTTTTCTTCAAGGAGCTCTGCTTTGTCTCAGAAAATTATTGACTTTCATTCCTTGGTATTTTGTGGTGTATAAGTTACATGATGAAGTAGAGGGAACATGGGGCAAAGAACAGGTGCAGCACTTGACTTCTGATGTCAGCATGTTGGATGGGACAGAAGATGATGCTCTAGCTATTCAAGTGGTTGGCCAACAGTTTCATTTATTTCCGTGATGAAATCAGATGGACCCAGAATGTAAACATTCTGTATTCCCAGGACCTGTGCTTACTCAGAATATCTATTGAGCTATCAGGAAAGTCAATGAATTTTTGCATAGAAAAACATATAAAAATACATCCTTACTTTCCCAACAACTTAAGAATTCTAATGTTAGATCATTTCCTAAAGAGATTAAAGCAGCCATAGTCTTGGAGATAGAATAAAATGAATAAATGAATGTGCTATCACATGAATTCACAACTTGCATGACCAAAATCCCAAGAGGAGAGTGGAGGAGAAGGGATTGCGGCAGCATGGCCATCCCCCTGGGGGTTGATTTCTTGTTTTTATCTCTCTGTTTCTCTCTGTCTTTTTGGTGAGTGCACATGCCCTATAGCAAAAACCTCTCCAAAAAAAAAAAAAAAAAAAAAGACTTTCTGGTTTTAGGTGCAATCGTATTATTGTATGTCTCTGTCAATGTGGGAAAAGACTGGGTATCATATTGTTATCCACTGACGGATGAGAGACAAATCATACTGATGCCTGAATTGCAAAATTTCCTCCCCTTACTTCTGTTTTCTCAGAGATCAGCACATAAGAAATAAACTGAGTAACTTTTCTGCTTTACCTTCTTAGGCTAGCTAAGCCTTAAGAGGAAAACTAGTATTTATAGTGTGACAATAATACGCTAAATGCTATGGATATATATATGTACATATCCACACATTTTATGGTTACTTCTTGTAAGAATGTGGTAATATAAGTCATCTTTATTTCTCTTTTCAAGGTCAAGAAGCTAGAACCTTGGGGTACATAAGCTAGTCAAGCAAACAAAACTGAGAAGTGACAGAGCCAGAATTCAAGTCAGGTCTACAGATTCCAATATGTTTTTTTCACTACGTCAATCCATTTCTTTTTTTTTTTTTTTTTTTTTGGAGAGGTTTTTCGCTATAGGGCGCGTGCGCTCGCCAGACAGACAGAGAGAGACAGAGAGACAGAAAGCGAGAAATCACCCCCCAGGGGGGATGGTCACGCCGCAATCCCTTCTCCTCCATTCTCCTCTCGGGATCTTGGGCACGCACACACACGCGCCCGGCGTGAGTTGTAAGCCACCGGGTCCGAGACGCGAACCGCGGTCGACGTGGGAGTCCAGCGACATAGCCATTACGCTAACTGCTGGTTCCCCGTCAATCCATTTCTTAAGAGAAACAAGAGCAATAAAAACAAGTGGCAAATTAGCAGCAAACAAGTTGCTGTGCTCGAGCAAGAATACTAATTTAAACAAACAAAAAGTTCTAGTCAATCTACAAAGTAATGATCTCCAGGCTTCAAGAAAGTCAGAATTAGCACATGTAGAGTATTTTACATGATTTTTGAAGTACTGTTTCTTTGTGGCTTTTAAAGTTTGTGGAGAAAATATATTTTAATTTACTGTGGCACTGAAGAAATACTTAAATAGAAAGCAGTTTGAGTGTGTCTGTGGAGAATTAAGAAGTCATAAGAACACAAAAACAACAGTAAAAAAATCTGTCGCCTTTATAGTTTCTTGGCAAAAATAAAGTTTGTATGACCCTTCTTAGCATTCGAGAGTATATTGTTGTTTATTTCTAATTGTTTCTTGTGTTATATTCTTGCATCCTCAGCATACTTTAAGTCCGTAGAGGACTAGATTTTATAATTGCTTTCTTGGATGTCAGACACTAAGTCTGGTGCATATTACATTTATCACTTTCCTAGAGATTATGCTCTGTCTCTCCAGGGTACCACACCAAGTGCCAACTGATGGTCATGCATCAATTATTTTTAAGTATGTTTATTTATTACATAAGTGAGAGAGAGAGACCACCCCCAACAGGGTTTTAATGTTGTCATCCACCCCCAGCCTTCAGCCAGCTCCAGATCCCGGGTAAGCACAGACAGGGCATACTCATGAAGGTCTTCAGACTTCAATCAGGAACCTTTCATGTGGAATTGCATTTACCACTACATCACCATCTATCCCCCCAAGATGTACATTATTAATGCAATGTAACAAGCAACAGAACTGTCAGATTCCTGCAACTACAGGTGGCAGAGATGAAACTTAAACCCCAGTGTTTTCAACTACAGAACAATTAGGTGATTGAGAAAGTCATGATGTTTTTCTATGCAAAAATGCTTCACAACTTTCCTGACCACCCAATATTATATTAAGTACAACACTCTACAGCCCCGAGTTGCCTAAGCTCTTGGGCTAGGAAACAAAGTTCCTTGTTAGATCATAATACCCTAGGTCTTAAAGTATGCCAAATTGTAACCACAAATGGTTTAGTGTATTAGTTTGCTTAGGCTGCTATAACAACATATCATAGACTGGGTGGTTAACAGACATTTATTTCTTAGTTTGAGAAACTGGTGAGTAAGAGACCAAGGTGCCATCCAGTTTGGTTCCTGGTAAGGGCTCTTTCTGGCATGCAGCTGGCTACCTCCTTGCTGTGTCTTCATATATGTGTCCTCATATAGAAAGGATCTGGTCTCTCTTATCCTCATCTGAATCTAATTATCTCCCAAAGACCCTGCCTCCAAATACATTGGGCATTAGGGCTTTAATAAGCAAATTTGGGGGAACATACACACATGCAGTCCGCAATAGTTATGGAGAAATTAATTGATCTATCATTTTTTTACCTTTTCACCATTTTTTAAAGAGAGATTTTTGCTGTAGGGTGCGTGCACTCACCGAAGAGACAAAGAGAGACAGGAAGACAGAACATGAGAAATCATCCCCCCTACCCCGGGAGGATGGTCACACCGCAATCCCTTTTCCTCCATTCTCCTTTCAGGCTCTTGGGCACTCACGCACATGTGCCTGGAGTCAGTTTTAAGCTGCCGGGTCAGGGACTCAAACTGTGGTCAACTACATGGGAGTCCAGCGACAAGCAAAGGAAATCACACATCCCAGTGATGGTGAACAAAGGTTTAGAGTAATAACTAAGTTAGAACAGGAGAATAGAGGGCTAGAGAAAAGATATGGCTTAAAAAATGAATCTGATATATTACCTGTTGTGTGAAGATATCAAGAAACCATAAATAATTGATTGCTACAATGAAAAGTAAACAAAATAATAGCTATCAATTCTGAGGATATTCAACATCATCTAACAAAAAGACATGAAATAAAAATGTGCTACACAGTTCAGCTGTAAATTATGTTTACAATCAGTATAATCTCTGTCATTGAAATAACTAACATATACGGAGATGATGGAAGGAAGACTACAGAGATAAATTATCACCTTCCAGTAACAGGAAGCCATGAGATAATAAATAAAACTGAAAAAAAATTAAAAATTGAAGTATGAAATTTTTTCAATAAAGATAAATAGCATAAGAAGTGGTTTGAAGTCACATCATTCCACAAGGTATGTAGCAACAGCATAACTGCAGTCCCTGACCCCATGCTTCCCATCTTTCTTTAATTTATTTTTATTTATTATCATTAGTATTATTACTATCATTTTAATTTGCTATAAGGCATGGGGACTCATGAAAGAGAGAGAGGAGACAGAGAGAAACTGAGAAAGAAAGCTACCAGGTCTGGGACTCGAACTACAGTCAACCAAATCAAAGTCCAGGACCTTAACCACCATGCTACCTGCTGGTCCCATCCTCCCCACTCTTAATCTCTCCCTCCAAAAGGAAACACTCTCTCTTCATTCAGCATGTACCACCATATTTTGAAAAGTAGAGATTACATTTGTGAAAAGATAGACTATAGGTGTATCTTCCTACCCAATAGAACTACTTCTATTGTAGTGTGTTGTTTTCATTGTTATTGGGACATGAAAAAAAAAAGTAATCTGTCCTGTTATAATCACTGAAGAGCATTTGGACATATACCATGAGAATGGTCAAAATCTCAAGACCAACAGTCAGCAATGGGAATTTATTTTATGCTATTTCCTCTGATGCAGGCATAGAAAGTTAATTAAAAGAAAAGTGAAAGGAGAAGGGAAGGAGAGAGCGGAGCAGTCAATATTCCTTCAACTGAAAATTTTCAACAAACTGGAATTGTATTTTTGCCATGACATAAATACCTTAACATCCTACACTATTTTAAATATGTCAGCAATGAATAGTTAACACTTACATAGTATTTACTATTGGACAAGCACAGACATATATTAATTAATATATTAATTCAATTAATACTGACAACAACACTATATGATAAATATACTATTTTCCACCAGATCACAGAGGAAGAATGTGAAACACAGAGATATTAAATAATTTGCCTGAGATTATAGGATTGGAAAATTAAAAACCTAGGCTGGAACCCACACAGCTAGCTCTGAGATCCTTGCCTATTATCACTCATTCATGCAATGAGCCATAGAGAGCCATGCATGGATCTGTTTGTTTCTGATATTAGACACTTGGAAGAGAAAGTCAGGCAGAGGAAGATATGTGTGGAACTCTATATATCAGGATATGTTTGTCTGTGTTGGCAGTACTATCTGGTAGAGGGAGGAGGTAAGTGAAAATGAGTTGGTTGATATGACATGTGCAGTTGAGGTGGTTTCTACTGGGCCAACAGCCTACTCTGGGCCCAAGGATGTAAATAAATGTCGTGTGCTCTGTAACTTATGATAGATATAATTCTTCTCTGGAATGGGAACCCTCTGGGTTGAAGAGGAGGAAATGATATCAGAGTCAGGGCTGGGAAGTGCACTTATTATCTGCTCAAGAGTAAGAAAAAGGCTGCAGAAAAAAAAGACTATTCTAGGACCAACTAGGCAGAAAAGTTAGAGAAAGAGAAGTGCTCTTAGAAAAGTTAGAGAAAGAGAAGTGCTCTGAAAAAAAAAAAACAAAAAAACAAAAAAAAAAAAAAAAAAAAAAAAACTCTAATGCATTTTAATGATATTTTAAAAAGAAAAAAAAAATGCAAGAAATGAAAAGAAGCTATTTCCAAGAGCCTACTTATTAAGGACCAGAGCAGAGTAGGCCTTTTGCAAATCTGTTCATATTTCATATATTATCTACAGAGCTAGTCCAATGCTGGAGTGCTTCCCTAATCCCCACCAAGGAGGATTGACTATGTTACAAATTCCCTGAAGAATGACTTGAAAGAACACAACAGATGCCCTTAGAAAAATAAGCAAGACCACTTAGTGAAATATCTCTTGTAGAGCAGCTTAAACTCCTGTTCTTTCCCAGCTGTGCTCAGGCACTTGACTGCCAGCAGAGAGAGTAAAGGCAAAGCTCCCCCAAGACCTACCTACAGAGTTGGGTATGCAGGGAGTTCAACTTTCAAGGAAGAGACAACTATTAACTCTTGGCTTGGTTTAATGACTGGCCTGATCTAATTCTTGCAAAACAAATTCTAAATCACACAAAAATGTGCACTTCCTAGTTGCTGAGCCTGACATCAGGAATGCTGATTTTGTCAAAGGCATATGTGGGGTCTATCTGGGGGTGTCTGGGCTAACCACAGTCATAACAAGCTTGGACTTTAGGGTGAGCCTTGGAAGTCCATATTGCACAATATTAGAGGCAGGGAGGCTGTTTCTCTTTAGTATATTCCTCCACCCACATGTTATTCTAAAGAGGAAAATCTCCTTCACTTTTCAAAATGACTTCTTGTTGATATTTTTGGGGTATACTGCTGGACAGATACTCCTCACATTAAAGGGAAGCTGGGGAACATAAAGATTATGTTTTCCAGGACCCGTTTCAATCAGATAACAAAGTGGCATGAGATTAAAACATGTTGCCGGGCCTCTGTAAACACAGAGGTCTAAATAACTTCCTCTTGGGATGTAGATGGGATCAAAGAAACAGCAAACTGAGATGGCATCTTAATACCAGTGTTTTACGCCGTGAGACATTTTTTTAAATTTCATCATTAAGTTATGCAACACAGTTTTCAGCTGCTTTGAGTAATTAGAAGAGTGTTTTTCCTGAAAGTCCTCATGTGTCTTCAGTACAAACATCTGTCCAACATCTGTTAAGGGTAAGAATGCACACACTGAGGGAAAATTGCTTTTGTTCATAAACAACAAGCCTTCCATGACAGTCAAAGAAAAATAAAAAGGTCTTATTTGTTGAAATTCTGTTTTTGGTTTTGAGCATTACAAAAGCCATATTTAAATGTAAATTGATTCACAGTGGTCCCATTAAGGGAGGCCAGGTGTGCAAATGAAGACTAGACATCATTTGTTCTCATACTACTAGAAATCTCTTGCCTGGTTTCCTCCATAGTCACCTCCATAGGCAAACACACTCGACTCTCTGCTCCATGTTTTTAAGGTACAAACAAAACTTATTCACAACTTACAGATCCCCAAAGTAAAATGTTGCCAATATTTTATAAAACAGAGATCAAACTTTTAACCTATGAAAATGAAAAATGTGTGAATCTTGTGACCTAGTAAATTTATTTCTTGATAGCTACCTGTGTTGGTCAGCATTTCATTAAAGAAGCAGAACCATTAAGATATAATGGTTCTTAGGGGTTTATCCTTAGGGGTTTATCCTTCTGTAATTGTGGAAGCTGGTTGCACAGATAAACTCACTGAAAAACTATGTGAAGTTCTGTGTGCCTACTGCTTGAGAATGAATTCCACTGAATAGTCAAGAAGGGAAGACAGAAGTGACGTAGTGGAAGAAAATTAACTGGCACCTAGTGTCTGAGCCTGAAACCATGAGGAAGGACGGAAATTTGTATTAGTCTCTTACCACCAGCAAACCTCTCACCTACAGACTGGGGTGTCCTACCAGAGAAACTGGCACATGTTATCAAGGGTTGTACCTTGCCCAAGGGTAGGAGAAGTGACGTGGCTATCCAGTGGAGCTGGTCTAGTGTGTTCAGCTCCTGCCCTATGCTGGTTGTGTGAGCCAGCAGATAAGCCAAAAATACAAGCAAGAACTGCAAAAGTGCCTCGTGCCTACCACTGCCCTTCCATGCCAACTTTCACTTTCTAAATCGCATATACAATGTCTCTAAGAGACCATACTATGTACGAACTATGTAGGAAAGGAAATTCTGGGAAGCATAATTCCAGTCTAGTAAAGTTGAAATGCTAAGAATATGTCACACTAGTCTAGAGAAACACTCTCTCATATGCCTGAGAAGGTCAGAACAGAATACTCAAACTACAGTGTATTTATTTAAAAATTAGAAATGATTAAAACTTCCTAAATATCTGAATTATATCCATGTAAGACATACTGTAAATTCAACAATGAGGTTGATATATATTAACACTGAAAAAAAATATATATATAGTATGGTAACATGTTTTTAAAACACAAGAAATACAGAACTGCACTAAATGCTCAAGGGGTATATTTGTCCATTTATTCAACAAACATTTATCACCTAGTATGTGCCAGGACCTCTTCTAATCACAAAGGATACAGCAATAAAATAAATAAATAAACAATTCTCTGCCCTCAGGAAACTTCTGTTCCAGCTGAGGAGACTGACAACAAAAAGTAAATAAGTGGGCTGGCAGGTGGCATGGTGAGTAAGGGTATTGAATTCTCATGTGGCTGACCATGTTTCGAGTCTCGGACCTGGCACCTTGCCTTTTCTCTCTCTCTCGCTCGCTCGCTCGCTCTGTCCCTCACTGTTCAAATTAAAACAAGTATATAAATAAATAAATGAAGTTAAATAAAATAATATTTTTAAAAGTAAATAAGTAAAATATATCATGGCGTAGGTGGTGATAAATGCTATCAGGGCAAAGGAAGCTGCAAAAGGAATAATGAACATCGGAGTGACCGCAAAGTCCTCACTAAGATGACATTTAGGTTTGGTTTGAAAGACATCAGCAAACTCAGGACTACCAGTTAGTGTAATGACTATGTCGCTGAACCTCTCAAAAAAAAAAAAAAAAAAATTAAAAAAAAGAGACATGAGCAAACTAGCCATGTGGATATCTGGGGAAAGAAGGTTCCAGGGAGAGAAATTAGCAAGTTACAGCTCTAGAGCAGAAACAAATCTACCATGTCAGAGAATAAGGAAATTAGTCTGGAGAGGCGTAAACAAGACAGCACAGAGTAAGCCGTAGGTCAGGTCAGGTAAGATCTTGTAGCCATGACACATACTTCAGATTTTACTTAGAAAAATGGGGAAAAAAATTTTTTGAGAGGTTTTTGCTATAGGGCGCGGGCACTCACCAGAAAGAATGGGACAGAAACACAGAGAGAAAGAAATCACCCCCCCAGGGGTGCAATCCCTTTTCCTCCATTCTCTTCTCAGGATCTTGAGCATACACGCAACATGCCTGGTATGAGTTTAAGGCACTGGGTCCAGGACTTGAACTGTGGTCGACTACATGGGAGTCCAGCAACATAGCCATTACACCAACTGCTGGTCCTGAGAAATAGAAATCTCTGAAGGGCTTCAAGTATGGAATCTACATATTAAAACATAGTGTTCCCGCTGCCATGCTGAGACAAGATGGTAGGGAAACCTGACTTGGCACCAACTAGGAGGCACACAATAATTCAGACAAAAGGTAAGGTGGCTTGCACCAGGGTGCTAGTGATAAAGATGATAAGGCAGCTGGATCCTGAATATATGTTAGAGGTAGAGCTAAAAAG
The DNA here is from genome assembly GCA_026018925.1 of Tupaia tana. Classification (NCBI taxonomy): domain Eukaryota; kingdom Metazoa; phylum Chordata; class Mammalia; order Scandentia; family Tupaiidae; genus Tupaia; species Tupaia tana. The sequence continues at coordinate 23,731,006 of JAKSZU010000019.1, forward strand.
ATTATCCAACAAACCAGAAGTGGGCTGTAAGACAAAGCGAGGAGCCAAAAATGACTCTAAGCAGGGCGTATCAGCCTGAGCAATTGAGGTCTGGGGAAACCACAGGAAAAGTTGATTTAGAGATGAGTTTGGGGCTGGCTAAGTCTGAGACATTTCTTAGACATTCTTAATAGAGTTGTCAAGTGTCCTATTGTTTTTTGCAGCTAAAATCTCATATCCATATTGAAGATGGGCCTGTCTTGTACCACTGAATTCTGATGGACACTACTGCAGACTGACCCACTCACAGGCATCCCCAACCCCAGGAGTTCAAAAAAATATTTCTAAGACTTGAGGAATGTGTCTAATGCTACCCAACCCAGACAGATCCTACAGAGAATATGTATGAGATGGACTTACCCACAACCTCCCATTTAACCACATGTGGGCAAAATGAGATGGAATTTAGCGACTAAGCTACTCGATTTTTTTCTCATCCTTACCATAATAAGTTATCTGGCTAAATTTTATCAAATGTGTAAATGTAGTTTATTTTTATTTTGTTTAGTTTTATTTTATTAGACTACCTGGGGGGAAAAAATTATCTCTAAGCCCTGTGCTGGCATTACCCTTTTATTTCACAGCAACTTTTCAGGTATGTGACTCTTAGTTTCCAAAGATAAACTCGCTGAAATTTACTGTGCGGAAATGAATGAATTCAAAGGTTTTGGTACTCTGGAGGGGTGAATCTAATTTCATGGAAACACTGCAAGGCTCTAAAACGTTTTACCTCAAAGCACTTAAATTATGGATGCTTTAAAGATGGCTGGTATAAATAGCAAAGACATCTTTAAAAATCACATATTTATGTTATTTTTTAATTTTCTGCTATCAGTTGCTTAAAATCAATTTCTAGGCGATTGTTTCTGTTACTATGGAAAAATCAGCTTGTCTTCTTTCTCTCTTCTTTGGTTTCTAGATATGAAGGACTATGAGACTAAATAAATCATTATATATTCTACAGGCAATTCTCCTGTGACAGCCTTTCAAAAAAGAATTAGGAAGCTTGAATATTAAACGCCAGCAATCCATGACTAGGATAAGGTCAGTTTCAAGGATAAAGACATTTTTGAACTGAGTAGTTTGTAACACTTACATAAAAAATGATTTCAACAATAAGCCTTTGTTACTGTGTGTCTAATTTATGAAGAAAGTCATTGCCCACCAGCCACTTCACATGCCAAGAATAAAGGCATATACATCCTCTCTCTCTCTCTCTCTCTCTCTCTCCCTCCCTCTCTCTCCCTCTCTCTCTCTCTTTCACAGCACTGAAATGAATCTCAGGGTCTTTTAATTCTGGCAAAATACAAGTATTTATAGACAATATACAAGCAAAGATAACCTGATGATAATGTTTTGAAGCTTTCCCTTGTTAAAACAATATCTATTTTTGCATTAGTATTGATTTTCCAAGTTTCAAGTGTCACTTCATGAGCCTTTATGTGAATATAATTAACTCACACTAACAGTCTATATTTCAATTCCAAAACCAAAATAAAGAATATTTTTTCTGTACTATTAAAATTACACTTATATTAAAAGTGATAAATTAACTATTTCTTTATTCACCAGTTTCTATGCACTTATTAACAGACTCTCTAAAATAAGAATAGCTCTCAATGCATATATCAACATGGCGAAATACATTTGAACATTTACTGGGTGGTGTTAGGTTTAGCATGCTTTGGTTATGTAGCAATGTACCTGTACTCTTGGAAATGCAAACTGGGGTGTGCATGATGTCTGGATATTTTAAAACACCTCACAAAAAGGAATCGAGAAAGTAAGTACACAGAATTTAACAACTGTGGTTGATGAGTATGTGGGAGTTCATTATCCTCTTCTCCGGATACACGTTTGAAATTTTTCATAATAAAATATAAAATCTACCCATTTGCTTCTATCAATCAACTTCTTTTTTATAAACAGTAAAATAAAATTTCAGACAGAGACATGATTCTTTAACACTTTGGTCCCTAGCCTGAAAATATGCTAATATGATGTAGGTTGACTCTATCCAAAAATAGAATAGGAGAGCTGACATTGAGAAAAAAGGTCCTTTCTCCAGGCACTTTATGCATCTCAACATTTAATCCACACAACACCCTCTGTCACATTCACGTTATAGGTGGAAGACTGAGACCTAAAAAGATCTTCAGTAACTTGACAAATTCACAGAAATAGCAAGAGCTGGACTTAGGACATGACTCCTAGTGCCCTTAAATGTACTTCTGTCTTAACCAGATTGTAGGCTCTTTAGAGTAAACTTCTGAAGAATTTCAACCTCCACCACTAATATGTTTTTTTAATGATGCTGTTTTACTTCTTTCTTTTTCCCCCCTTGCTTCCCTCCCTCTGCCATTTCCCAACCTCCTCCCACACTGTCAAGAAACACAAAATGGAAATTATCTGTTGGAGATAACAGGTATGGTAATATCTTTGACAGGGCCAACAGACAGTGTATTCTGGATGGGAAAACTCATTTTGTATACTGTAATGATATACAGCGAATAAATAAAAATTTTTTTAAATTTTAATAAAACAAAAAATAAAAATGAACTGAAAAAAAAAAAAATGATGCTGACCCTGAGCCTTTGCTGTTGAAAGACATTTAAATACTCTACTATTAACGCAGACATGAGAACGAAAGTCCTCAGAGGCTTCCCACCCAACTTCAATGCCCAGGACTTTCTCTTCCTTGGTTCCTCTGCTCCATTTTACACTATTAAACCCAAGCTCCTTGAAAATACTAACCCTTTCCCTTGATTTCTGGCACACTGCAGATGCTGGTCTTATTCTTCTACCATAATTAGGCTTCCCTTTACTTTGACCATTTTAGGGCTTCCCCAACAATTAAGGGTTCTCTCCTTAGGCCCACTGATCTCTCTTTACAAAGTCTCTTTAAATATATACCATGTTGGTTTTTCCCACCACCTCATGATGTCTGTATTTGTTTCTCTAGCTTCAGACTCAGACACCTAGCTTCTGTGAATTTCCTATAATAATACAGTTTTGCCATGCCCTCAAATAGATTAATAGAGCCCTAATTCAAAGGCTGCTCTTCTATGCTATTTATCTCTGCTGTTGGCCATACCATCTACATATGATAGAAATCTGCAAGTCATTCTTGATGCCTCCTTTAATGTAATCTCATGCAGAAAATCTATCAGGACCTGAAAGGGGCAGTTACTTCCTTCATTCCTTCCTCCCCTTCACCTCCATCTGCAAGACATCTCAGAGCTTCTCTGATTTAAATTCCTAAACATGTCTCAAGTCTTCTCCTTTCTCTCCAATCCTAGTAAAGCCTTGGAGAGAAAGAAAATCTCTTATCTTTGTTTCAGCCTAGACTTCAAATTCCCCTCCCTGTTTGTCATTCCCCTAATAGACCCACCACCACAGAGCACTGTATGTCTGAAACACCTGGTTGACCTCATCTAAAGTCTTCAAAAATGTCTCAGACTACAGAAAGAAATCCAAGCAAGTGTTTTTAGGAATATATATATATATATATATATATATATATATATATATATAGAGAGAGAGAGAGAGAGAGAGAGAGAGAGAGACCACTGGCTTTTTTTTGTTTAAGGTTCTTACCACAGGGTGTATGCTCTCACTGGAGAGAAAAAGAAAGAGATGAAGAAAGGGAAAGTGAGAAATCACTCTCTAGGGGAGATGGCCACAACACAATCCCTTCTCCTTCAGTTTCCACTCAGGATTTTGGGGACACACACACACACACACACACGCCTGGAGTGATTTTCTTTTTTAAGAGAGATGTTTGTTATAGGGTACATGTGCTCGCCAGAGACACAGACAGACAGAAAGTAAGAAATCAACCCCCAAGGGGATGGCCACGATGCAATCCCTCCTCCTCCATTCTCTTTTTGGGATTTTGGGCATTCACACATACGTGCCTGGCATGAGTTTTAAGCCAACTGGCCTAGGACTCAAACTGCAGTCAGCTGTGTGAGAGTCCAGTGCCTTAACCACTATACCACCTGCTGGTCCCAAGGCTTTTATACTTTTTTTTTTTTGAGAGTTTTTTTTTTCACTATAGGGTGCGTGCACTCGCCAGACAGACAGAGAGAGAGATAGAGACAGAAAGCGAGAAATCACCCCCCAGGGGAGATGGTCACGCCGCAATCCCTTCTCCTCCATTCTCCTCTCGGGATCTTGGGCACGCACGCACATGCGCCCGGTGTAAGTTCTAAGCCACCGGGTCTGGGACACAAACCGCGGTCGACTATGTGGGAGTCCAGCAACATAGCCATTATGCTAACTGCTGGTTCCCTATACTTTTAATAATAAGTACCCTGAAGGGGCTGGCAGGTGGCATGATGGTTGGGGACGCTGGACTCCCACATGGCCAACCACAGTTCACATAATGGACCTGGCAGCTTACTTTCTCACTTTCTCTCCCCTTCTCCTTGCTCTCATTCTGTCCCTTTCTGGTCAAATTAAAATAAAGAAAGGAAGTTAAATAAAATTATTCTGTAAATGAAAAAATAAAATAAGTACCCTGAATAAATAACGGAAAGATCTATAGTGTATTTTGATACACACATACATCTAAATAACTGAAACAGTGCTTACCTTTATTATGTGTAAGGCTGATTTTTTATTCTGTTCTGGTTTTGTTTATTTAAATTTTCTTCCTCCTGATTTGAAAGCTCTGGTCTAGTGTTAACCTCCAGCTAAAATTTCAGCTCACTACTTTCTAATGCCTGACTCTAGTCAAGCAACACCATACTGCGTGAATGAAATGAACAAATTAATGACACTTTAGAGATAGAACAGCTAAAGTGCTGAAAATGTATTGTTTTAAAGAAAAGAAACCTAAGAATAAATTAAAGAAATCATTAAGGCTTGGCAGGTAGCCTAAATACATATAAAACTCACAGTCAAGCTGTATCCGTTATCTTTAGCCATGTAACACATCACCCCAAGACTAGTGGCTAAAAACAATGTGATTTATGATTTCTCAAAATCATAAATCTGAGTTAACTGGGTGGGACCGTTATTGGGTTGACCTGCGTTCTTTCACACAGCTGCCTACAGTTGAAGCAAAAGGTCCAAAATGGCCTCTCTCAAGTGGCAGGCAGTTGGCACTGGCTCTTGACTAGAGTATCTTAGCTCCTGTTCTCCACGTGACCTCTCACCATCTCACCTTTGTAGGGTGGCTTTTTATATGGAAATTTCAGGACAGCACTCAAAAGGGCAAAGACCTGCATCTTTTGATGCCTGGACTATGAAAACATACAATGTCACTTCAGTCAAAGCCAATCACAAGACCAACCCAGCCTGTAGAAGTGGAAAATAATCCCTCCCAGACTCCTCAGTAATCAATGTATCCATCCTCCTAGTCTTATTAATCATCCTCTTCCACAATCAGTTGTAGTCTTTTTCCCATGTCTTTTCTACCATGGAATCTGAACTCTAAGAATGAAGGGCAGGTAAGTGCTTGAATATAAAGAGACTCAGTGGAGTAGAAAAGTAAGAACGTTTTTTTTTTTAAAAAAAAAAACTGTCAGTTGAAAGTTGCTTTAGCTAGAAATGTTTGATGTTGTGTTGTATTTTGGCTTTGGGAAGCTGCAGACATTCACAGACTATTTGGTTTATATTCACCCGGAGAAGAGTAAAACTTTGAACACTGGGGTAAAAAAACATTTAGAAGATTTAACTCCTGATTACTCTTTTATCATGAGATATCCCTCACTCATATTGACACACATGATTTAATTATATGCACATGAGAATTAGTGATTGATCTCACTTTCTGTTTTATATTATGTCTTAGGTTTATCTTTAGTAAATACTGCATTCACAAGTATAGCCAAGGAAAGTTTATGCACACTCTAAGGAAGCCGTCCTCTCGCCATCTGCTAATTTTGCCTTCAGCTGTAATAAAAGAAGAACCTATTTAGACTAAGTCTCTGAAAGCCAGGACCAGGGCAAAAGCAGAATATCTAAGCTTGCCTAGAAACTTCACAATGATCCGTTTTAATGAATCTGTGCTAATTTCTGAAAATATAAGATTCTCTATTATGGAACCAGATCAGAGATGTCTAGTTGTGTGTGCCTGGTCCAATATTGATAGTGCCTGGTCCAATATTGATTTTTATCCCTTTAAATTAGATCAACTGACAGACAATTCAGCCAGTAGAAATGATAACCTTTCCATAAAATGTGTATTCCCCTCTTAGTTATGTAGTACATGAAGAAGGAATTGAATAGGACCAGCAGATGGCATAGCGGTTTTGTCACTGGACTCCCACATGTCTGACTGCAGTTCGAGTCCCTTACCCATTACCTTGAAAATTATGCCAGGTGTGCATACATGCACACCAAAGATGCCAGGAGAAGAATGGTGGAGAAGGGATTTTGACATAGCCACCTCCCGTAGGAGGTGACTTCTCACTTTCCCTCTCACTGTCTCTGTCTCTCTCCCCCTCTAGCAAGTGCATATACCCTAAGGCAAAAACTCTAAAAGAAAAAAAGAGAAGAAGGAATTGAAGAAGTTAATAAAAGTTTGAGCTAGAGAGCCTTTATCAATTTAGGTTTCATTTACTCAACACATATTTACAAAAAGGATCAATAGTAAGCATGTATTCTATGCTAGGCTCTGTTCTAGGTAGTAAAGGAACAGCAATAATGTGAAAAAGTCGCCACCATCTTAGGGCTGACATCCTATACAAAAGACAACGTAGAAGACAGAAAAATCAGTCTTGTGGAATTTTAGTACTGGTGCTTTCAATATCAAGCTGATAACAAGTGCTACAAAAGTCTTTTTTTTAATATTACATTTATTCACTGAACATCGTCAAGCATGCAAAATGCAATTTCCCATCCAGAATACACTGTGCAGTGGCTTAATCATACACATTATTGTCAACAAATAATTTTCCATTTCTCTTTTCATATATATATATATATATACACACACACACACACATATATATATGTATATATATATATATATACATGTATATATATATGTATATATATACATGTATATATATATGTGTGTGTGTGTGTGTGTGTGTGTATATATATATATATATATATATATATATATATAAAATCCCTATTTCTCACTCTGTCATTTCTCACCGTCCTCTCACATTGCCTCTGGTGTCTACACCAGAGTTGCTTTCCATTCCTTTTTTTTCCCCATATTTTGTTGATTCACAAAATATCTTAATTGATCTAAATACCTTCAGTCGAAAGTTCAGCTGATACATACACATCTGTGAACTCATACCTGATTTCAGGCATGAAACTACGTGAGTAAAATGAATATACTATAAAGTAGCACCTAGCTGAGGCTATCTAGCTTACTGCGGTCCTTAAATAGGTATTATTGTGACTGTTGGGGTGCCAGACTCCCACCCACATAGCTAACTGCTACAAAAATTTACACAGACACATACATACACACACACACACACACACACACACAGACATTAAGGGATTTTAGAAGAAGATGCAGTTGTCTCCAAGTGGCAGAGTCAGGAAAGGTCCAAGCCTTAGAGCTGGACGTCAAGGATGAATAAAACACATACTTGCAAATGAGGTGGGAAGAGACTGCCAAGACTCGAGAAGGGCACGTGCAAAGGTGCTCATTGGAAGTTGAGCTAGTGACTTCCTGTGGCTAATATCTTGTTACAAGAAGCAGAATAGTGGAAAAGAAAGTTTGAAGGTAAATTATGTCTCTGGGCCAAGTAAAACCTTTGAGGCCTTAAACATTGAAAAGAAAATCATTCCCCACCCAACATGAAATAGATCATTAAAAGCAAAAACAAAAACATACTCCTTTGGCCAGCCAGAGGCATGGCCACACCACAATCCCTTCTCCATTCTCCTCTTGGGATCTTGAGCATGAACGCAAATGTGCCCAGTGTGAGTTTTAAGCCACCGGGTCTGGGACGTGAACCGCAGTTAACTACATGGGAGTCCAGCGACATAGCCATTAGGCTAACTGCTGGTCCCGCAACTGTCATATCATCTCCAACCAAGTCTCCTGCCTCTGTTCTCTCAGGTCATTTTGAGTCTGCTTGGAAGGTTAATAATCTTTGCAAATTTTTCAGGGATTCTGTCTGTTCTGGCCACTGGCAGTAATTTGAGAACAGATCATAGAGGGTCTTAGGTGCCTAAGTCATCATTTCCTCTTCAGCTAAAGGATCTATATTTCTTGCAGTTGAAGGATATACTTGAAGATAATGTCCACTCAAAATACACAATAAGTACTTAATGTAATACTATTTTGTCAAGAGTGGTTGCCATACCAGCAGATATTTTATAACATGAAAGTATATCTGAAAAAATATTCTACAAATAGTCACTTCACCTAAAATGAATAATACCAATGATTTAAGCAACTTTTCTCTTATTCAGTAACTATTTATCAAGCATTTACCATATACAGTACACTCTGCTTGTCCTTTTAGGATGTAGAAACAGGTTATTTTTTTTTTCCTGTAGTTATGTGCAAACTTAACACATGCATTCAAACAGGTGCACCTCAGGTGGTTAATTTGCCTAACCAAAGTTGAATAGATGAATGATGAAAATGAATTAATTGTCACTTACCCTGTAATGAGTCACTTATATTCAAGCCATTCATGGTGTATTAGGCTCTATTCTGGAATTCATTTCATGTACAAATCATTCCTTGGTGAAAATAAACTGCATTGAAATTTCTAAAATCTGATAATTCTGAATGATGAATAGCACTTTTCTAAACTACCAAATAAAATCTACTATGATGCTAGAACTGTGGTTTTCAAAATTGAATAAATTTGACAGTCATTCTCAGAATATCTTATCATTGATGGCATGTTCCATCTTGAAAAATTCCTGGTTCTATGGATATTATGCTTGTCTCAATTCTAAAATAGAATGTTTAAGTATTTAAAAGAGAATCCTAAATAAACCAATATCACCTTTTAAAAGAGAATCCTAAATGAACAATATCACCTTTTAAAATCTAAAATATTTTCAATTTTTATAATACAATCTGGAAAATAAGTGCTATCATTTAAATATACTGTTAAATGATAGTATTTTTTAAAAAGAAAGAGAGACAGGGCCAGCAGGTGGCATGATGGTTAAGGCACTAAACTCCCACATAGCCTACAATTCTAATCCCAAAACAGCTACTTGGAACTCATGCCACAAGCACATGTGCATCAATGCCCAGAATCCCAAGAGGAAAATGGAGGAGAAGGGATTGAGGCATGGTCATCTCCCCAGAGGGCTGATTTGTCTCCCTTTCTCTCTTTGTCTTTCTAGTAAGCGCACACACCCTATGGCAAAAATCTCTGACCAAAAAAGAAAACAAAAACAAAAACAAAAACAGACACAAAGAAGCTGAAAAGAGGAACAGGAAGAATTTGAGAAATAATCAAGATACCAGATGTATTAACATACATAATCCTGGAGTAATTTGAGCACATTTTCTCCCTGTGAATCCAAAGTTATTAATTTATTATCAAGAATGAGAAATACTGGGACCATCAGTTGGCATGATGGCTGTGTCACTGGACTCCCACGTAGTTGACCGCGATTCGAGTCCTGGACCCAGTGGCTTAAAACTCACACCGGGCGCGTGTGCGTGCGTGCCCAAAATCCCAAGCAGAGAATGGAGGAGAAGGGATGCAGCATGGCCATCACCCTGGGGGGTAATTTCTCCCTTTCTGTCTCTCTGTCTCTCTCTGTCTGTCTGGTGAGTGCATGCACCCTATAGCAAAAACCTCTCCCAAAAAAATAATAATAATAATGAGAAATACTAAGATATTATGCTTGTCTCAATTCTAAAATAGAATGTAAGTATTTAAAAGATAATTCTAAATAACACTACCAGAGTGTGTAGTGTATAAGTATGTTTACTATAAAATTGAAAATTGAGTTGCTGAACTTAATCAATGATGTCAATAAAAATGAATGTTGATAAATTAATGTTGATCTATAAGTAGTTACAAAAGTTGTCAAAAGTGACTCAAACCCTTTGGTACACAGTAGCTAGACTCCATGGGGGCGCATGTAAGAAACATGTCATTATTTTTCCTAAATGCAAGACTAATTTTTTTTTTAAATTTGCTAGTGGATGGATATGCTTGCCATAGAGAGACAAAAAGAGGGAAAGTGAAAACGGGGAGTGAGAACTCCCATGTGGGAGATGGTCACACCACAGTCTCTTCTCCTCCATTTCTCTTTGAGGGTTTTGGGCATGCTGACACTCATACCTGTCTGGGTCCAGGACTCAGACCACACAGTCAGCCACGAGGGATCCAGCTCCCTTAACGATGCCACCAACTGGCCCAGCGATACTAATTCTACACATAGATTAACTGCCTTCCATTTTATGATAAATCTCCTTCTAATGGTTTAAATGTTTTTTTAAAAAAAATTATAATCATCTGGCAAAGGCTTCCTACTTTTGGAAGTGTCTTTGGCAATAATGCCTTTAAGGAAAGAAGAAATCATCTGAAAGAAGCCAAAAAATAAACCAGCTTTCTTTTTATCCTTTTCTTTTTTCTTTTTTTTTTTCCTAAGGTTTTGCCATAGTGAACGTGTGCTCACCAGAAAAAGAAAGTGAAAGATCAGCATGATTTTCTTTTTCTTTTTTTTTGCTTGTAGAGATTTTTGCTATAGAGCACATGTGCTTGCCAGAAAGACAGAGAGAGACAGAAAGCGAGAAATCACCTCCCAAGGGGACGGCCACACCACAATCCCTTCTCCTCCATTCTCCTCTTAGGATCTTGGGCACGCACAGATGCGTGTCCAGCGTGAGTTTAAGCCATTGAGTCCAGGACTCGAACCTTGGTTGACTACATGGGAGTCCAGAGACATAGCCATTACGCCAACCGCTGGTCTCTATCAACATGATTTTCAAACCACCAGGTTCAGCACTCGACCTGCAGTCAGCCATATAGGAGTCAAGCACCTTAATCACCACGTACCTACTGGTCTCCAAACTGACTTTCCAAGGAAGCTAGGGTAGAAATGTGTATAATTTTTCCTTATGAATGCAGATTGTGATATGGAAAAGTCTACATTTCAGCACATCATCTTAAATCCTTAAAGCCAGTCGTCCCTCTTGAACCTGCTAAGAATTATCTTCAATTGTGTAAAGGGACAGAAGGTCAGATATAAACAAGAAGGAGACTGCATCTATGCTTTGGCCTGAAGGCAAAAGACAACTCACAACCTCAAATTCATGTAACATTCTTTCCACACACATGCTAAGGGTTTACTATGCACTGGACCATAACCCAGACATTTGAAACACACCTGGAAAACACGATGACTGACATCTCTGCGCACCCCTGTTTTGTTACTTAGAATTCAATACTACCCTTCTGCCTTCTGAAACCATTGTTTCAATATCCTCAAAATAACAGCCATTCTACCTCTCATAGTGCAAATTTCTCAACTCCTATTTCTCAAAATAATTGTAATATAAGCTCCCTCAACTTCCTGCCTCAAAAATCTGCTTCTTTACCTCTTTTCTCCTTCCTGTTATGAATCTTTTCCCATTTAAACTTCCTAGGACCTTAAAAAAAAAAGAAAGAAAGAAAGAAAGAAAGAAAGAAAGAAAGAAAGAAAAAAGAAAGAAAGAAAGAAAGAAAGAGGGGAGGATACTTTGATTAAGAGAGATTTTTGCTATATATGTGTGCTCGAAAGACAAAGAGACAGAAAGCCAGAAATCACCCCTGGGTGGGGGGAAGGGCCATGCTAAGGGCCATGCTAAACCATGGTTGACCATGGTTTGAGTCCTAGACCCAACAGCTTGAAACTAATGCTGGGCACATATGCATTCATGTCCAAAATCCCAACAGGAGAATGGAAGGGATTTCTGTCTTACTGTCGGTCCAGTGAGCATACGTGCCTTGTAGAAAAAAAAAAAAAAAAAACTCTCGAAAAAAGTACAATCTTTTTGTTTTTCAGCTTTCTTATTTCACCAGTCTGTTCATTTCAGTACACTCTTTGCCCTCTCCACATCACTAAAATTGTTTTTGATAAGGTCACTGATGACTTTTAACACTTTTCATTTGTCTTCTTACTCAGAAATATTTGACATGTTTACCATCTTGAAATCCTCTCTTCCTTTGGATTCTGACACATCATTCTTATTTACTTTCTTATAATTTTCAGCACCCTTTCAATCTAGCTTCCTTATCTTTCCCTGGTCTTTAAACACTGGAGGTTTTGGAATCCAACCAAAACCCTTATCCTCTTCATACATTTCTATCTCCATCTGGTCAAACTCAGCCTTTCTCACAATTTCAAATGATATCATTCCTAAGTGACTTCAGAAACTCTATACTGACATTTTCTGAACTGTGGAACTGCACTCTCATTGACAACTTGGATATCACACAGGGTTTCAGACTCAATGTGTCCAAACCAAAGCCACAATCTTCCCTCTAAGCCCCGCTCTTCAGTCAGCATTCCTTCATTGAAGCAGATATCACTATCACCCAGTTGATCATGAAATACACTCTCTTGGCCCTGTCCTCTTAATCCTGCCTCCTATTAATTGCAAATACAATCTGTTCACATGCATTGTCACAGGTTAGTCCAAGTTACCTTCCTCTTCTTTCTGAAGTCCCTTGTTAGCTTTCTTGGGACTCTTGTCTCCCTCTAATCCTTTCTCCACATTGTGATTAGAGTAATTCCCCTTTAAAAATACAAATTTTGAAAAGTCTATGTCTCCAGGGCCAGCAGATGGCATAGTGGTTAAGGTGCTGGACTCCCACATGTTCAATCCATAGTTCAAGTCCTAGACCCAACGACTTGAAGAAAAATTAGAAGAAGAGATTGCAACATGGTCATCCACCCTGGGGGGGAGGGCAATTTCTCACTTTCTGTCTCTCTGTTTCTCCCTGTCTCTTAAGCAAGTGCATATGCCCCATGACAAAAGTCTCTTAAAAAAAAAAAAAAAAAAAAAAAAAAGTCTGTCACCTATAAACTCTTCAATAGCTTTATGTCACTTTTGGGATAAAGACAAATGTCTTAACTTTGACTACAGGTCTTTCAGGATCTGGCTCCTCAGGGCCTCTCCCATTTGTATTGTACTATCTTCCCTGTTGTTCACCTCACTCTAGCCATAGAGGAACTACCTGCCTCAGGGCTTTTACAGCTTTTACACATCTTACTGCTTCCATGCAGAGCTCTCTTTCTTCACTTTCTTACCTAAGTGCTAATCAGGTGTCAGGAGAAATATCAAATCTTGTACATTTTTTTGACAATTTATCTATAATCATCTATTTGCTTCATTTTCCACATCTGTAAAGTGGGATAGAGATGAACATAAGGAGAGGTGGTCCAGCCTCTATGGTGTAGTCAATACCATGCTGGAAGCCACATGGCCAACCAGCTCAGATCTTTGGCTCAGGGGATCTGAAACATGCAAAGTATGCATGCATGCCCAAGATCCTGATGACCTAGTGGTTGAGGTAGAAGAGACTCTCAGCTTGACCATACCCTGTGGGGAGTCTCTCTCTCTCTCTCTCTCTCTCCCTCTCTCTCTCTCTGTCTCTCTCTCTCTCTCTTTCTCATACACTCTATATAACAATTTTTTTCCCTAGAGATTTTTGCTATAGGGTGTGTGTGCTTTCCAGAGAGAGACAGAGAGAGACAGAGAGAGACAGAGATAGAGAAAAATCACCCTTGGCAGGGAAATGGTTACACCACAATCCCCTCTCCTCTAGTATCCTTTTGGGATTTGGGGTATGCATGCACATGTACCCAGCGTGAATTTCAAGCTGCTAGGTTTGAGACTTGAACCAGGCTGGGTATGTGGGACTCCAGTGCCTTAACCACTATGCCACCAGCTGACCCCTAAACAATGTTTTTTTAATATAAGGAGAGTTAATATAAGCAAAACAGACTCAGTGGTACCTGGGATGTAATAAACACTGTGCAAGTGTTAGCATTGTCATTGTTATTACTGTCACTATCATTATCATTATCTTGCTTTTCAGAAATGCCTTCTCTAATTTCTCATACTCTGTCAAATACTCCCAGTATATGTTCTCATAACATCCCAAACTCTTCCTTTGCTAGATTTAATTCAATTACAATGAATATTTCTATAATCCTCTATGAAATTCCACACCCCATGAGAACTTGTACCATATTGTCTTGTTCATCACTGTGCAGGCAATTCCAGTGCCTGCCTGGTATGTGTTAGGTCCATAAGACATATGCTAAATGAATAAGTGAGTTAATAGCTTGCACCCCACTCTTCATTAATTTATTTTTTGTGTCATATATCTTGTGGCACTCATAGTCTATTGCTATAATTGATCTAACCCCCTTGGTTAGGGCCAGAAGAAATCATTTGTTTCCTTGGCTTATTTAATGGATTGAATTGTGTCCCTCTAAAACATATGTTAAGGTTCTAAACTGAGAGGCAAAGAAGGAACTTCCTAGGAGCTTCATTGGGAGCATAGCTCTGACAATTCCTGGACTTCTAGCCCCTAGAACTGTAGACGAATAAATTTTTGTTGCCTTAAGCTGCATGGGTTGTAGCATTAGTGTTACAGAAGGACTAACTAATACAAGTCCTTTCAGAAGAAAGGTAATTCAGAAGCAAGTAAGCTGAGAGTCTGTGCAAGTGAACAACTGTAGAATCATTCCTGTTTGGCTCTTGGTGATCTTCCCTGCCATTTGTTTCCTCCTTTTCATACATGAGACACTTCACTAGCAGCTGAGGTACACTGAAGAATGAGCCAAGTGGGGAGCTCATACAGGTCCTGCAACTGTTCACCCAGCCATCAGAGCTTTCCAGACAGGCAACAGCATGGTGGCTCCTTGGACAATGTCTATTCAATGGATAAGGTTAGACTGATGCTAACAAAGGTCATTTTCAGTAGGAGATTTTGGCTACTGTCTGTTCTTTGGTGAAGTATGTCCTTATAATTGATTCAATATATCTGATTATGGAATAACTAATTTCATATGAAACAGCATCTTCTCCTTCGGCAAGTCAGCAAGCCACGATGAGTTTGAATGCGCTTAGAAGACCAGCTCAGAAAACGGTGTTTCCACCTGTGTTTTTTAAAGCATGCAGCTATGATACACATTTAGTCAATTGGCGGAAAGAAAGTATTTGTTCTGTCAGCTTTCATATGCTCACTGATTACGGAACTGCCAACATCATTATTCCTGCCAGTTCACATGACTGCTTGACAACCTCTTAACCATTTGCATTTTTCAGTGATTTTCCAGTGGTGTAATTGGGAAGCTTTAAGATTACATGAGAGTAGAAGGCTAGAAAAATCTGTGAATGCTATCTATATTGTTTTGAATTATTATAGTTGCAGTCGTTTTGCCATTGATACACCTGAATTCAGATATAATTAGAATCATTTGTTAAATATTAATAACACTGTGGTATATGTATTTTGATAGCTTTGGCACAACAGCATAAAAAAACGATCTCATATTTCTACCAATACCACACATACATAGCATTAGAAATATTCTCATGCTTCCTCATAGTCTATATTGTATAAAAATTTCATGGCATTTTTATTATTTAAAAAAGCATTAGTTGCAAAGATCTAAAGATTCAAAAAGAATTCTTTCAGTTGAAACTTCTAGGAACAAAAATCTAATAGTAACGATTCAGTGAACTTCAAAATGCAAAATCTGGGGGACTAGCAGTTAGTGTAATGGCTATGTCGCTGGACTCTCATGTAGTCGACCGCGGTTCGAGTCCCGGACCCAGTGGCTTAAACTCACACCGGGCGCGTGTACGTGCATGCCCAAGATCCCAAGAGGAGAATGGAGGAGATGGGATTGCGGCCTGGCCATCACCCCTGGGGGATGATTTCTCACTTTCTGTCTCTCTGTCTCTGTCTGTCTGGCAAGCACACACGCCCTATAGCAAAAACCTCTCCAAAAAAAAATGCAAAATCTGTAGAACGGTTTGGACAAAAAGACATATCCGCCCTAAGGAAACCACTGCAGGCACCACTTCCATCAGTATTTCCCTCATGAGTCAAAATATGCTGATATTCCACTCAAATGAACAAAATATGGAGAAATAAGAGAGCAGTTATTCTTTAGGAAAATATAATACAACCTTTACACAATAGTCAGTTCCATCCTATTTCCATACAACTTACTCTTGCTTGAAATTCCAGTATCAAGTCTACGGACATGCTCATAATTCAAGAACTCTATTTGTGAAAGTGGGAGCGACTCCAGCGATTTCTATCAATGTATTCGTTTACCCATCTCTGTAGTTATTGACTGATCCCTTCCACCCAACTTTCTGCTGCAAATTTACCAGCATGGTGGTTTCAAAAATGGATCTTTGGCCACTGAGAAGCCATTAACTTATTAAAATGTCTAAAAATTTACACACAGACAAACATTGCCTGTAGTTAGAATAAATAACTTGCTATACGAACAATTTTTCAAATGTAGATAGCTTTGATAGCTATGATTATAATATCATTTTTTTAAAAAATCACTTATAACAGTTTTAAAGTATTTTTTATCAGTCATCAGATTTAAAAAGTAGTTGCTCTCATGTAATTGCACTAGACTCTCTCAAATCTACACGTAGTCAATAATAGCTACAAATTATTGAATGCTTCTGTTTTAAGAATTGTGTTAGGCACTTAATCGTTATCCCATTTAATTTTCACAGCAACTCTTTGTAGTATTAATAAATCACAGATTATTGAATAAAACCTGAAGGTTATTGTCTCAAAGTCACACTTCACAAAAAGTTGGTAATTTTTGAAAGTAGGAAACTGTAACCCTACTGTGACAATTCCTAAATGTTCAGCAATTTGCCAGCCAGTTGTTAATCTACTAATTAGAATGTGGCCATGGAATAGTTTCACTATGGAAATAAGTAAGTATTACACATAAGGGCTCTCTCATCTCCCCTCCCCCCCCTCCAGCTCCCATCACCAGGGTGAACAGGTTTCTAGAACACCATTAGACATATAGATAATATGTCTACTTTTATTTTGGTCCAAATGATTGAAAATCTTTTGTCTCCTCAAACATTTGTTAAACGATAACAGACAATTTTTTAAAAAGTAAACAGTTTGCCTGTAGTACCAATTGCAATACTCTACCTTTGTTTTCTAATATGCACAGGACTTCAAAAGCATGGATCTGCCTTTACAATGTCTACCATTCAGCCTCCAAAGTCAACAGTTTCTTTATTGAAATGACCAAAATTTTATTCCTTCCTAAGGTTTCTAATCTCTAACTAATCTCAGAACATAAAAACTATCTTCAAACATTTTATTTTCAAAATTCTACTATTCTATATTTACCCCAGAGCCTTTTTTTTTTGCCTCAATCATAAAATACTTGATAAGGGTCAGAGTTTAGAGTAAATATCACAGGTTGTTCATTTTCTAGACTATATATTTGGTCTTGGGGTTGCCTTTTGCTCAATACTCATGAAAAGCAGTGAAGTTGAAAAATGTCTTAGCAATACCAGCATTTTAAAACCTTCTCTTCTCTAAATAAATAAATAAAAATAAAACCTTCTTTATAGGTCCTCCCTGAGTCAACCTTTGTCCTTTCTTATATATATGCTTATTGTCAAAAAGATATTATTAAACCATGGCTTCATGCTACTATAAATTTCCAAGAACTGTTTTGGTTTTTAAATGAGACACATGTGCTCGCTCATCCAGATGAAGGAAGATGTTCATCACAGCTCAGTGGGCTGAATGAGTTTAGCGAGATATATCCTGTCCATCAACTTCCCCAAAACCTACTCTGATAGTTTTTAATGGACACACTACTTTTTTATGACTAATAAGTACCTTTAACACTAATAAAAAAGCCACCTATTCATAAATGAGCAAAATTCTTCATCAGCTTTACTGTCAAAGAATAACTCACTTATGAAAGCAAAACATAGACATAGGAGTTGAAATGTTTACATAATAAGAGTACAGGAAAAATACTATAAAAATCCCTTTAAGAAGAATATAAATGAGATCAATATAGCCTTAAAACATGCTTTATTAAGTAAGACTCCAGAAATCAACTCAAATTCCTTAAATATTTGTTGGAAGACTAAGTTACACACATATAGGGTTAGACTACATAAAACTAAGCAAAAAATAACTAGTGGAGAGAGAACTACCTGAACCCATAACCAGAATAACCAGCTGAACTGACATAAAGCTGAGAGACACCTGAGTTCTGGCCAGTCAAATGTCCTTGTTGAACATCCAGGGCACTCAAAGACTCC
Source organism: Tupaia tana (assembly GCA_026018925.1). Lineage (NCBI taxonomy): Eukaryota > Metazoa > Chordata > Mammalia > Scandentia > Tupaiidae > Tupaia > Tupaia tana. Next base: position 23,749,295 of record JAKSZU010000019.1, read on the forward strand.
AAAAAGACAAAGGCTGAGGAATAAGGCTGTAAAAATCTACTTTATGTTGTCTTAACGTAGCTTGTAAAACCCTCAGTGAGATCAAACTGATCTTCAAATACATTAAGCACCTGACATAAAAAAATTCAGCACACTTCAGGGAAGAAAACAAAATATAGACCTTTAGGGACCAGCAGTTAGTGTAATGGCTATGTCACTGGACTCCCATGTAGTCGACCGCGGTTCAAGTCCCGGACCCAGTGGCTTAAATTCACGCCGGGTGTGTGTGCGTGCGTGCTCAAGATCCCAAAAGGAGAATGGAAGAGAAGGGATTGTGGCATGGCCATCTCCCCTGTGGGGTGATTTCTCACTTTCTATCTCTCTGTCTCTCTCTGTCTTTCCGGCGAGCACACGCGCCCTATAGCAAAAAACCTCTCCAAAAAAAAAAAAAATATATATATATATATATATATACACACACACACACACACACACACACACATATATATTGCTAATATCTAAGATACAACCAAAACTTTCTAGACACAGAAAGAAGCAGAACAACATAACTCCTAATCAGGAGAAAAGTAGAGTGATTTTTGTTGTTTACTTTGCTTTTAGTTGTGAACTTCTTAGAGCTATGTGTTTATATTTCACATCAAAATTTGAAATTCTAGGCCATTGATTTTTTAATGTTTTTGTGCCACACCTTATGTCTTGTCTTTTTCTGAGACTTTGATCACATATGTGTTAGACTAATATTGTCTTAGAGAACATTGAGGCTCTGTTAATTTTTAAAAGCTGTTTTTATTTTTTTTGTATGTTTTGTTTCAATTGCTGAGTCTTTAAATTCACTAATCTTTTCTTCTGTATCATCTAATCTAGTAAGCTCATACAGTGTATTTTTAATCATAATTATATTTTAGTTGCGGAGTTGCTACGTGGTTCCTTTGCATGGTTTCCACTTATTTATTGAAAGTTCTGTATTGTTTCCTCATTACATTAATGTTTTTCTTTAAACCCTTAAACATTAACATACTTATTAGGGTCTTGGTCTGTTAATTGAATCACCTTTTTTACTGTAATTCTATTTTCATGGGAGGAAAAAAAAAAGGACCAGAAAATGGCCTTTGAGCAGTAAAAGGAAGGGAAATTATAGTAGGTGAAATTAAGATCCTGGAAATCCTTTGCTGTGCTAAGAAATTTTCCATGTATTAAAAATGTAGTTTGAAGTGAATTAGGAGATTAGGATCAGGTAAAAGAGTCTTGAAGTCAGTGCTAGTAAATCCATGCTTTCTTCTTTAGCAATGGGAAATTATTGTTAAGTCATTAGGAAAGGCGTAATATACTCATTTAATTTCAGAAATGAAACTCTGATATTCATGTGTAAAAAAGAATGAGATGGAATACTTGCTGGAAGAGCACATGGGAGGCAATTGCATAGCAGGGAGTTTAGCATGAGAGCCCAAACTAGAGGATGGAGAAGTAAGAATGGCAGTTTATTCCCATTGAGAGGGTAGGAGGGCAATGGGTACTACATGTGACTAAGGCCAGAAACATCTTAGAAGAAGGGCTTGGTTTAAAGAACTGAAAACCAAGGCCATCTGTGTCCCTGGGACTTAGGTAAATCTGTAGACCACTATCAATATCAATATAACTATGTTATTTGTTCTAGGGAAACATTCTAAGGAAAAATAAGATGGTATACTAGAAAACAATAATAATTTCACTGACTGTTTCAGGGAATTCTGCAGAAATACCGAGCCACAATTTGCTTATTAAGACTTTCTTTGGGAGATCTTGTGTAGTTTCCACTAGTTTCCACCATGAGTTATCAGCCTTATGTCGCTTGAGCCTAGATGCCAAAAATTCTGTAAATATTCAGTTCAGATTTCCAATGCTGAGATACTTCAAAGACTGTATCAAGCTAATGTTCCATTTTACTGCAACAAGTTCGAGTTAAATTTTGTTTATTTATGGATCTCCAGAGTTCAACAGAGAGATTATAATGAATACAGTGTGGAACATATTTGATCTGAAAAATCTCGAGGACATCAGCTGACACTTAAAAATTTATATCTAAAACTAAAGGGAAGTTTGAGGTAAAGGCATATATTGAATAAGTCTCTTAATAAATCAGTCTCAACCGTATCATTTCCATGAGCAAAACATAGGTTTCTTATTGGCCATACTAAGTCAGGCTGCTTCTACTCATGGTCAATGACAAGGGAGGCAGAGGCTGGAGAAGAAGGGAGTTATTCTGTAACCAGTTACAGGGAGACAGGCAGCAAGAACCTTCCAACTCTCTTGAAAAATTCTGCGTGTTCTTGGTTTTATAGATATGAGTACAAGCATGAGCAAGTCATTCCTCACTACAATCAGAGTCAATTGTTTTCCCTTGAGTTATTATCCTGATTCCTCCAAACACCCAATTCCCAGTTACTCATCTGGCCATTCCTCAAATACACCTCCCTGTGACTTAACATTTGGTCAGATTGTCAGTGTTAGAGGCCTTTCTTAATTTCAGAATGTCTGCAGTCCTGCTGAATCTTAAACTGACCTACTACAGGTTCAGGTAGAAGTGTTGTAAACTAATAATGATGGCATTTCTCTGTAAAATCCTTCATCAATCTCTATATCCATATTTTCATTTTACATCCTTTTTTTGTGAAGGTTCGCTATGCTAAACTTACTCTTAACCCCATGATTTGACTCATGGTGCTTTCCCTGACTGGAATGCTTTTCCCTTTTTTTTCAGTTTAACTTTTTCAAACTTAGAAGTCTCCTTCCATCCCTGGAAACCTTTTCAGAGGCTTCTTTAATTCCCAGTGTCTGTACTTACTATTCTCTCCAATCCATTTACATACATTTGTTTTGTCTTCCTGAGCACACTGGACTGACTTTGAAGAGAGTAATCAATACTTATACTTTGTTATAATGCCAGTCCCTAATTTATTTCTGGGCTTATAAGGCTTCAATGTGTGTATTTAAGTATATTAATGTGAAGTCAGGAAGATTAAGGGGAAATTGAAATATGTCTTTCATTGCAAAAAATGACATGTTTAATTATCAATTAGTTGGTTAATAAACATTAGCTTAATCATACAACTGTTCAGTGCAAGCTTAAACAAAGATTAGAAAAGAATGACAAGAAAATTGGAAAAAATGCTTGAGCTAAATATATAAAAGCTATAATTTTTAAATTAGTTTTTATAATGTGGATTTTGAATATTTTACATCAGATTATATATATATATATATTTATATATATTATATATATGCTTAGACCATATATATATATATATATATATATATATATATATATATATAAAAAATCTGGAAATGTATATACACTTACATGTACATCTGGGAAGATGCAGACTCAAATGTTAACAGTGGTTATCGTGGGTATAACAAACAAATTATAAAGGATTGTGTAGGAAAATTTCTCCTCTACTTTGATTTCACTTATATATTTAATTCATTGTATAGCAAAGTGATATTTGTTGGATAATAAAAGAAGATTGAACAAAATAAATAATATCAGTGTCCATTCTGGAAATCTTCATATGGTGTGCTAGAAAGATGCAACCAGACTGGTGAGAAATGTATTCATGCTGGAACATTCACTTTACAAGCTAAGTGACATATGTGATTGAATTTATAAAATAAATTGAAATAAAAAAATTTTTAAAGATGCTATTACAATAACATATAATCAAAAGAAAATAGTGAAAGAGAATGAAGATGATAATTTTTCTTCTATCCTATCTTTGTCCCACCATCTATATTTTTCTGTAGCCGAAATGATAATGGGTTAAGCAAAACAGTCAAGTATATTTGGTGCAGACAAAAGATGTATTTGTTAGAGAAACCTATGAAGTATCACCAAAGAATTCAAAGATTTAAAGCCCTGAAAAGTCTTTCTTTCATAAGCTATTCTCAGCCTATGGGTTGATATCTTTTTGCAAGGTCATAAAAGATTCTTCTTTCCTCACTTCTTGAAGTTCTGATCATACAAAAGCAGCAATTCTGTACAGTTTAAATAGCACCTATTCCAGAAATGAGCAATTGTTGCAGGTGTGTGCAAAAAGCATTGAAGGAAAGAGAGATTGTAAGCTCTGGGGGAAAAGTAATTAAAAAGAACAAGGAAAGCTGGCACTATAGAAAAAATTTACACAAATTCCAGTTTTACCCAAGAGCAATTGCATCCAGAAAGACTAAAAATGGGGCCATTTACTGGCACACTGGTGAAATAATTGGACTCACATTGTCAAGGTCCCCAAATTGACCCCCTCCTCTCTAGGTCCTCTAGGGACACCCTAAATATGCTTAGACCATATACATGACCTGGATCCAGGCTGGCTGAGACAGGATGAATCACAGAGTGAAGACCCAGATAGTGTGCCTTTCTCTCTCATTCTCCTTCTCTAAATGAAAAACATAATTGAAAAACTAAAAAAGAAAAAACTAAGAATTTATCTCAATGGGTATCAAATTATATACATGAGAATCCTTGTTCTGGTAAAGAAGACATACTGCAAGGGCATTGTAGAACAAGGTACAAGAATCAGCATGGAAGCCAGGAAAGTGACATGGTGACACTGTTTACTAATCCGCAAGAGAAAGAGAAGAGGTTGAAGACAGAACTTTCTTTATGGGCATTCTGATTTGAGTTCTTTATTACCCATGTTTAATTTATCTGAATTACCCAATGTAGTTAATTCCAAGTATGGGTTTAATTGTCTGCAGTTATCCCTTTTGTTATCTTTAAAAAAAAAAAAAAAAAAAAAAAAAAACCTGTTATACTTTTAGACACATAGGACTCCAACTAGTGATCACAATTGATATTCTAGAGCTTTATTCTCTATCGCATGACAGAACATGTACTTACTATTATGATCAAGGCTAAGTAGTTTGTCCCTTGTTCTGTCTATAAACCAGAATTATTATTGCTAAAGTTATAAACCCATATTCTACTTATAATGATGAATCGATGCTACTATCTCAAATACCTTATTGCAGTGACACAACTAGAAAAATTTATTTTAGTAGGAGAGATTTTTGCTTTTAGGCACATGCGCTCACCAGAGACACAGAGAGACAGAATGAGGGGGGTGGCCACTCTGCAATCCCTTCTCCTCCATTCTCCTCTCAGGATTTTGGGCACTCACACACATGCACCCAGTGTGCATTTTGAGCCCCTAGGTCCAGGACTCAAACCATAGTCAACTACATGGGAGTCCAGCAACGGAACCATACACCATCTACTGGTCACCAGGAAATCATTTTTTATTAAGGGTCTTGGTGATCAAATAAGGCCAATATCTGAATTAACCTAATAGCTGCAGCTTTTCTTAGTCATTATTTTACATCCTACATTAGCGAGACCCAAAGCAGGTCATTAAAACAAAACTGTTATTATACCTAAAACTAATGAGCACAAGCCTCACATTCTGTGTTTGTCTTATCTTCCTTTCTGAGTGACATAACCATCTAAATCTGCATGTGTCAGAAACCAACTCCAATAGCAATTACAAATATAAACACAGCAAATATTAGAAAAAAGTAAAATTTAGATTTTCCCATTCTGAATACGTGACAGGACTTCAGAAATCTGTGAAAAATGGAATTTAAAAATAAGTTTATTTTGGTATGAAAAATTGAAACCTATGCATAGTTTTTCATGATATGCATTTTCCACAAACATTTTGAAGATACCCCCCCATAAACATCTTCCTTAGCACTTCCTTTCCCTATCCAATCACTTTTTTAATACCAAGATTTTTTCCAAGCTAAAAATTTATTCTTGAACAAGAAATAGATTGAACTACCCTGACTAATCTCAAAGCAGTATCTACAATCTTTCAATCATTTTAAGCAAATTAATACAGGTATTTGCAAAAAAAATTAAGTTAGGAAAAAAATTTTAAAAACCTGGTGACAATATATATTAAGTTAGTGTTTTACAGTTCAAAAATTCTATAATTCTTGGGTCAGGCAAGTGGTGTGGTGGTTAAGGGCACTGGACTCCCACATGGCCCACCACAATTGGAGTCCCAGACCTCACAGCTTGCTTTCTCACTTTCTCCCCCCTACCCCTCGGTCAAATTTAAATAAATAAATAAATAAAGTTAAATAAAATAATTCTTAAAAAAAAAGAAAAAGAAAAATTCTACAATTCTTAGTCCAACCATGCCCGAGAGTAAAATCACTATTCCAAAACAGCCACATTGGTTTATTTATTTTTTTATTGACTTGAACATTAATGTCAAACCAAGAGAGTAAAATTAATATTTATGTATAGAATTGTCAGATTGAATATTGTTTGTGTTTTTCTTATGATCTTTCTGTCTTAAGGAGTTTTTCTGATTTTTTTTTTATTCTGGGAGCTCAATTCTGGCTTTGTGTGCTTAAAACCATAAATAAAATAGAAAGGCAATTAGCAGAAAATTAGAAATAGATATTTATACTGCGATGTAAATTTTCACTCTCTGTTTTGTGTCAGTCTAGTTTGCCTCATGGCAAAATAATCCATAATTAAACTTTGCTGCAATAAAAATGTTAGCAAAATGGACTGCCTTAGTCAATCAGTGTTTAGAAAGAATTAATCAAATCCAATTTCTTTTCCTAATCAACTTCTTCATGCACTGCTAGTCAGACATCAAGCTCTGCGTGAGGTGAGCAGGTAATTTGGAGAAGCCCATGAACTGGTAGAGTAGCTTCCTCACTTTGTTCTGGAAAAACTTGGAGTTAGAAAGCAGCTGAAATACTAGCCATGGGGCAAATCCACACATTTGGTCCTTTCAGGGGAAGTCTGTTTATCAAGTGTCTGCTTTTAAGTGCATTATAGCATAGCATACTTGGAACACCAGTGAAAAATTTGCAAACTGAAAAAGACACTTCAGGAAATTTTGGAAGATGCATGTGACTACTTTGGCAACAACCAGGCTTAGTCAACCTAGATCCCTCATTTGTCCATATAGGAAAATGTTAAAAATTTGGCTTAGATTCAAAGCTTCTGCTGCTTACTAAATGTGTGACCTTAGGTATTTAACCTCTTCTTGCCTCAGTTTCCTTATCTCTAAAATGAGAGTAACAAAGTATAGAATATAGGTGTTTATGTGCTATGACGCAAACGTTGACACACAATTAAACCCACACGCAAATATATATATATATATATATATATATATATATACACACACACACACATATATGTTATACACACAGCGAGAGACAGAGGAAAAGGCACCTCTCCATGGAAAAATGCCATGCTGCAATCACTTTTTCTTTTTTTTTTTTTTTTTTTTTTTTTTTTTTTTTTTTTTTTTTTGGAGAGGTTTTTGCTATAGGGCGCGTGCGCTCGCCAGACAGACAGAGAGAGACAGAGAGATAGAAAGCAGGAAATCACCCCCCAGGGGGGATGGCCACGCCGCAATCCCTTCTCCTCCATTCTCCTCTCGGGATCTTGGGCACGCACGCACACGCGCCCGGCGTGAGTTTAAGCCGCCGGGTCCGGGACTCGAACCGCGGTCGACTACGTGGGAGTCCAGCGACATAGCCATTACGCTAACTGCTGGTCCCCAACAATCACTTTTTCTTATTGCTCTTTCTTTTCAGGATTTTGGGCACACATGCTCCCATGCCAGTGTGTTTCTCAAGCTGCCAGGTCCAGGACCCAGATTGGATGTGATATTCAGATTATATGGTAGTAATAACACGCCCATAATACATTTAGCATCACAATGATGCTATTGTCCCCTTTAAGAGTGGAGTTTGGAGCTAGGAATATTTTCAAATGAACAATAAAACAAAATAATTTCTTTAAAGCCTCCCTGTTAATCTTGGGAAACTATATTCCTAAAGAAAAAGAGAGATACAAACCTGCAAAATAATAAGCTGTGTTTCAATTGGCTTCCGAAGTTAAAGAAGCAAGTCCACAATATATGCCCTGAACATGAAGATACAGATCACAAAGTTTGCTAACTGAACTTCCCATTCTTGGAGGCATCCTGCTATGTTATTGATTTTAAAAAAATATGAATTATGTCATGCAGCCATCTGGGCAGGACTTGCCTGTGTGCTTAGGTGTTGCTTCCAAAATCTAAACAAATAGAATGATTTCCCTTTGTTTTGAGCACATAATAACAGCTTCATGCTGTTACCATGATTTTTAGAACAGATCTCTAAGCTTTTTCAAAAAGCAGAGCATCCCAAAAATGATGATTTTCTATTATGTGGCAAAATTGCCTCACAGCATTATTAATATTCTTTCTGTCCAAGCTGCAACTGCTAAGTAAGTTTAGAAGGAATTCACTCACATAGTTATTGCAGCAAGGTGAAATTTACTGTCACTTTTAAAGTTTGCTAACGTAATATCAGCATTAAAGGCCATCTTGCAGAATCCAGAAATGTTTATTCATAGGGAAACTTTTACCTATGGGACACAGATATTCATCTAATAATAGTCCAGCCAACTCTGTATTTGGCCCAAATCTGAGGTGTTCTGAGGAAACAAAGCCAACGATCATAGTGTCTTAATGAGACATGCCTAGGATATTCACAGCTCCAGACCTCATGCCAGGTAAAAAGCTAAGTGAGAAATAATCTCAATTGCTGCAATGCCTATTACGTTCTAAACTTTAAAATTCAAAATCTAAATGAAAACTTAGAATCATTTTAGAAATGTTTAGGATAATGCAAGATAAAGAAATGTTTTTGGTATTATTCAGTGAAGAATTCATCTCACCCACAACAAAAGGTATGCCCTTTGCCTTCAGTTGCTGAGAACTAATGCCTAGGTCCCTAGAACGTCCTGACTGATAGAACTCTCCTTGTTTGCCTAGGATCTTTGGACACCAGAGAGTCTGGAAATGTGATTGTATTCAGACTGGCCCAGGATTCCAATGTAAGCCTCCTCTGTGGCACCAGTATTGCACATGGCACTTAGCCTACGCCATCACATCTGGACCACTGCACTCTTTAGACCTCCAGAATAACCATGGGAAAGCATTAGGCTGACCTTCAGGAGGGGCTGAAGACTAAAAGTCTGCCTGACCTATAGGCAACATGTGAGTGAGTGGCAGTGTGGAAGCCATTGTCTCACATCATAGCTGGGAGGATGTAATGTTGTGCATGGTTTTATGGAAAAAGGAAGAGGAGAAGAGAAAACTCAGGCTAGAACCCCTCCCAGATTTTGCCCTATACATATTATTTTCCTAATTTTAAGATATTTCCTTTCCCTATGAATATAATAACTTTCAGTAATTTCTGTGAGTTCTTTTAGTAAATTATTAAACTGAGGGTGGTCATGGGACCCCCAGACGTGCAGCAAGCTTGTCTGGAGTGCGGTTGGTCCTAGAAACCCCAATATTGCAGCTGGTTTTTAAAATAAAGGGAGTCTCATGAGACTGTTCCTTCTAACATATAGTTTGTTTAGCTATGGGTAGGAATAAAGAAAAATCTGTGTAAATGTAGAATTGTGTATCCTTATAACATTTAGCATTAGAGCAACAGCCTTGTAACTCCAACTTGAAATAAACAATTAACATGACCTTTGATTCAAGGTAACATCTTCCTAAGTTTATTAGTTTTTTGTTTTTTTTTGGGGGGGGGGGGTAGTTTTTTTGCTATAGGGCGCGTGCACTCGCCAGAAAGACAGAGAGAGACAGAGAGATAGAAAGCGAGAAATCACCCCCCAGGGGGGATGGCCACGCCGCAATCCCTTCTCCTCCATTCTCCTCTCGGGATCTTGGTCACGCACGCACATGCGCCCAGCGTGAGTTTAAGCCACCGGGTCCAGGACTCGAACTGCAGTCGACTATGTGGGAGTCCAGCGACATAGCCATTACGCTAACTGCTGGTCCCCTAAGTTTATTAGTTTTTGACTACCTACTATATTGTTTGATGTATTTGTTTTATAGGAGTCATTTCAATACTAGGTAGGTTTGATTTAAGTCATGCTCTGTAATCCAACATTTCTAAACTGTCCTTGTGGCAGATGCTGGAGAAGAAGTTAGAGAACAAAAAATATTGTTTGGGAATTTTTACAGAAATGGATAAAAAAAATCACAAAGAAATATAATGCCGGATTTAATATGGATCTAATTTTGCATATGGAAAGAAAAAAAGAATGAAGGAACAAGAGTGACATAAAAGGATATCAGGCTATAGTAATCCCAGCACACAGGTGGCAATTAGGGTAGTAGAGAAAAAAATAGAAATATGGAAAGAGAGAACTGTCTGAAATAAAACTGCTAAAGCACAGGTAACAACAATACAAATAGATAAGTGGGATTATATTAAGCTAAAAAGCTTTTGCACAACAATCAAACAAGCAAATATATAAATAAATGGATTAAAGATACAACACAGAGAATGGGAAAAATCATTTGGAAATTATACCTCTCATAAAGAATTAATAATCAGAATATATAAGGAGTTTAAACAGTTCACTTTCAAAAGCAAACACATACACAATCTAATTATCCAATCCAAATGGGAAAAAAAAGAAAAAAAAAAACATCTCTTATCATAAGGGAAACACAAATCAAGACCATAATGAGCTATCACCTAGTCTATCAGAATGGCTATCACCAAAAATAAAAACAATGGTGGGTATCAGGTGGCATAGTGGTTAAGGCATGGGCTCCTATCTGGAGTCCTAGACCTAGCAGCTTGAATCTCACATCAGGATTGTGTGTGTCCGTGCCCAAATCCCACCCCAAAGGAGAATGGAAGAGAAAGGATTAATGCATGGCCATACCCCTCTGGGGGGGGGGGGGGGGGGGAGTGATTAGTGATTTCTCACTTTCTGTCTCTCTTTTTCTCTCTGTCTCTCCAGTAAAAGCACATACCCCATGCCAAAATCTTTTAAAATAATAATATTATTAATAATAATGACTAACTGATGAGATTGTGTAGAAAAAAGAATCCTTGTACTCTGCTGGGGGGGGGGAGGGATGTAATTAATACAACTACTACAGAAGACAATGCAGAGGTTCCTCAAAACCCTAAAATAGAATTACTATTTGACCAACTAATTTTATTATTGGGTATATACCTGAAGGACAGAAAATCTCTGTGCTGGAGAGACATTTGCACATCTATAATTAATGCAGTGTTATTCATAATAGCTACACATTCATAAGAGCTAAGACATAGAATCAACCTAAGTACCCAGCGATCAATGAACGGATAAATAATCTGAGATATATTTAATATTTTAGCTGTAAAAGAAGAAAAAATATTTCAGCAGACAGGAACCATAGTATTGTCCCAGATTCCACCAGTCAGCCCTTTACCTACAATGCTTCCTACATCCTTGCACAATATCATGAGTCAATAACCACAAAAAGTTGAGTAATTGCTGTTCACTAAATTAGAGAATCCCTTTAAGTTAATGCCTGTAGACAAAATAGTAATGGCTTGAATTGGGTTACATATAAATTGTGTATTTCAGGTCATTTCCAGGAAGAGCTTTCCTGGGCAAAATAGATGATAGATATCCCTTCATATGAAACCATGATGTATAAAAGTTGGATTTATTGTAGTATTGCTACCTATTAAGGGAATGCTGGGTACCAGTTCATTTGGTGGGCTCCAAGAGTACGCAATGGATAGACTGCACTTGAAAATGTCAAGAGCATACACACGTGACTGATTAAAGATTGTTAAATTGACTAATTGCATATGCTTCTATTCCCTTCCAAAATCCAATTGAAATAAAAATAAATAAATATTAGTTAGGAAATGGGAGAGACGACTCTGACAGGCAAAATTTTTGTAAGAGAAAGTTGGAAACCATAAGAGAGAAGTCTTGCTTGTACACACACACAGACACATGGATAGCAGATAGAGAAGACTACCACAGATAAGTCATTCATTCTGGAAGTCCCTAGGGAAACTCCAAGTTTGCAGTCTACTGGAAGTTATCCAAGACCAGAAGTTGTCCAAAGGTAAATAATCAAGGTAATTAATTAAAAGACTGTAGAATTGCCAAGTCAGTTGTGCCCTTCCTCTTTACCTCATTCCTCATTAATGTCCCATACCTGGGTCATTTACTCTTAGGTCAATAGCAGGAGGCTCCTTTCCAAAGAAGTGCGGGCTCTGTGGTGAGGGGGAATATGCTCTTTATCTAGATGCTGGCGCTAAACAGAAAGAAGCAAAACAAACTTTGAGCTAATTCACGACCCCTGCAGCAACAGAAAAATAAATAAATAAGTAAATAAACAGATAGATAGATGATAGATAGGTAGATAGATAGATAGATGATAGATAGATAGAATGGAATTTCCTTCCAAAAGTGAAATAAATACAAATGTAAAATAAATCTATTTACAAAACAAAATCCAACTAATGGAACACAGTGGGTTCTGTCTTCCCAAGCCTTGAACCAGTCTGAGGGCAGGTCTCAGCCTTTATCACACTCCCAAAATATAAGTCTCTTAGTAATGCATTTGTGAGAAACTTCAGCTTCCACCACTTATTTCATGGGAGACATACATTGCATGTAACTTAGGAATAACTTACTAACAATAACACATATTTAATTTTCCTCCCCAAAGACCTCCTTCTCCATTTTCTTTCTCTCTTTTCCAGTTGAAAGAACATCAACTTTTCTCTTTGTCATTATTAAATCTATGTCAACAGACTTCTTGCTAATTCCACATATTCTTCTTACTTTCTGCTTAATTGTATCAATTCAGTATGTTACACTTGAAGCAAATAGTGTTCCCAAGTATTCATCATTTTGTAATTAATTGAATTTCTTTATTAACAAACTCTAAAATAATTATCATTCTGTGTTAATTAATTTAACCATTTCCCTCCAAATCACTACCGTCACTCTTTTTTGAATCATAAACCTTTTCATTATTTTCTGATAAAATTAATCTACATGTACCTTCCCAACATTTGTCTCTTTATCTTCAATATTTCCCATTACCTAAATCCTTACCCTTCCAGGAAATCATGTACATTTTGTCCTTTCCATAACAGAAAAACAAGGACTTTGGAAATTCAGACCCCTCTTTGATGTCAGAGATTTCAACAATACATTTTTAACCAATTGTAGTCAAAATGCTATGATGAAACAAAAAAAGAGAAAAAGAAAACGAAGAGCATTTGACTCCCACGCCTAAAATGAAATATACATAAAATTTAAACTGGTTATGACAGAAGCCTATAGTTGTGTGTCTTAAGCTAAAAAGAAAACAAATTTTAGCAGTCTTTAAATATTAATCTATATGGCTTAAAGTATCATTTTTAGCATTTGGCACCAAATGTATGCCATTATATTTGACTTTCCAATACATTACTGTTTCACAAAGAAGCTTTGCTTAAGACTTTGATTTTTATGATTATGAAAGAAATAAGGCACAACCAGAGTTTTTCTTAATTAAATTTCATCACTGTTGATGCAATTCTTTTTTTTAAAGTACAATTATGAAGTTAAAAAAACAGAGAGAGTAAAATTAATGTTCTACTGATTTTAAATGTACAATCCATCATGCATACTTTATAAGTGAGTTCAATGGAGATAAAGTTGAAATCACAGAAGATGCAAATAACTTTTCAAAATCAACACAACTATGTTCTGAATCTTTTTGATTAATCTTTTGATTAATACCATGCTTATGGGATCAATAATCTCTATGGTTTTGAATTGGACATAGACCATTAGTACTCCTACTTCAATGAAACTTCTGCATAGTTCATTTTTTTTAGAGAGATTTTTAGAGAGCACATGCGCTCACCAGAGAGTCAGAGAGAGAGAAAGTGAGAAATCATCCCCTACAGGAGATGGCCACACTGCAATCCCCTTCCTCTGTTCTCTAGAGATCTTCGGCCTGCATGCACACACACCCAGCATGTGTTTCAAGCTGGAGTCCATCACCTTAACCACTATGCCACCTGCTGGCCCCAATCTAGCTGTTTGGAATATCCACATTACCCTGGGACCAGCAGGTGGCCATGGTTAAGGCACTGGATTCCCACATGGCCAACTGCAGTTGAAGTCTTGTACCCAGTGACTTGAAACTCACAGTGGGTCTGTGTGCGTATGTGCCCAAGATCCCAGGAGGTAAAGGGATTGCAGCATGGCCATTCCCCCGAGGAATGATTTCTCACTTTCCCTCTCTCTAACTTTGTCTTGTCTTTCTCTGGCAAGTACATGCACCTTGCTAAAAAAAAAAAAAAAAACTAAAAAATTTACTCTGGTATATTCATTGCTGTATACATTATTGTTCTTTGTTGTTGTTTTATGCCTTCATATTAGTAAAATAAAATATTTTATGAAAAATTCCTTTTACCTTTAAAAAGAAAAAAATACCTTCTTTCTATAGCAGCAATATGCTTATTCTAGAGAACTTTCCCATTGAGAATTTAGGAGAATTCCTATCGCTTTGATGTTTTTGTTAATGTTTCCAAACAATGAATGTACTTTCAAATCAGAATCACTTCTTACCATTGGCACATACTTCTGATGCTCTTCATCACCCCAAGGATCAGAAATGAGGTGTAATTCCTCAATCCTTGACTGCAACAGCTACATAGGCTCCTACTGCAATGTGGAAGGAGTTTAACGTGTAACGTTGAAGGCTCTTCAATGCAACTTACAATGCTTAATAAAAACCTTTATTCTTTTAGGATAAAAAAAAAACTTTCCCCATTACCACAGAAGCTATTTTTTATTTTCAAAATACTTTTAGGCATGCATTTTATAACTTATAAAACTCTTGTACAAAAGGAAATGTAATACAATTTGGATTTCTCAATGTGATAAATACAAAATAAGTCTTTCGGGTTTGTATGCTCAGTCCTTGATACTCTCCCAATCGTATAGTCCAGTTGACATGTGCTCAGTGCTGTCTTCCTTGCATGCAGTTGTATATTAAGATAAAAGTCATTTGAGAGATTTTTCCAGAATTCCAAGAAAGAAGCCTACATAGCATCCATTGTAATCAATCAATTAATCGATAAACAAATGATAATCCTTAATCTAATTAGAACTTTTCAGTATGGCAGTTGGAAACTTCATTTCTTCAAGAGATCAAATGCCATCTTCAATGGCTTGAAATTTCCAGACCAGCCTCTGCAATTCCACTGTCCTGATGGAAGTGTGAAACCTAATTTATTTGTCTTGGCTAATTAAATTCTACCTGTGACAGTAAGTGCCACCACTGCTTGTCTATAAATGAGAAATGTTAATTATATGAGAATATTCAGTGTTACCATGCCTGGGAAGTCGATTACTATAGCCATGTTTTTTGAAGGCTCGGGCCAAAGTCACTTTGAACTGATAAGTTCTAACTATTCTTCTGGAATACCAATGAATGCTGAATGCCCAAACCCAGAGCAGCTCCCCAGTGACATTCAATCCTTTAGCTGAGCATTTGATATATTAGTTGTGATTTTCTTATATACATCATTTTGAAAAACACTTGAAGTAAAGAATATCTGAAATACAAACCAAAAAATGGTGCACAAAATTTTTTTGTACAAAAAATGTGCATAAAAATAAATTTAAATTGATACTGCACCAAAAAAAAATGATCAAATATGGAAAGGTCACAGAGACACTTGTATGACTTACAAAGATTATTCTTATGACTTAGAAATATTATTCTGAGCTTTCAAACTTAGAATGAAAAGGAGATGCCCTAAATGTTTCTGATTGACATTATTGATTTGATTCATACTAAAAATCTATTCCTCTCTCTTTATTAACAAAGCTCTGTTTTATTTGGGTAACTATATAGATTATGGAAAAATTTTGATGAATATAAGTCAGTCATGGGGCTATGGATTGAATGTTTGTATCACCTAGAAATCATATGTTGAATAAACACTAGCCCCCCTATTCGATAGTGTTTAGAGGTGGGGCCTTTGGGAGATAATTTCTTCATAAGGGCTGAGCACTCATGAATGGAATTAATGCCCTTATATTGAGAGAAGAGACACAAGAGCATGCTCTCACCCTCTGCTCTTCCCAGCTGATGGTACAAGGAGACAGCCATCCAGACTCAAGACTTATGAGAAATAAATTTTTGTTGTTTAAGCCACTGTATCTATGGCATTAGTTACAGAAGCCTGAAATGACTAAAACATGTGGTCATCTCATTGCCATCTCATTTCCTCTTTTCCTAGTAATTGTTATGCTAGTAGTTGTTCTAGGCGAGTACCTGATCTAATCCTGACCAATAAGATGGTAGTGGGTACCCGGACAATGTGGGGGGGGGGGGCATCTCTGGAAGATGACCCTTTCTTTCTTTCTTTCTTTCTTTCTTTCTTTCTTTCTTTCTTTCTTTCTTTCTTTCTTTATCTTTCTTTCTTTCTTTCTTTCTTTCTTTTTCTTTCCTTCTTTCTTCTTCTTTTCTTTATTTCTTTCTTTTTCTTTCTTCTTTCTCTCTTTTCTATCTATTTGTCTGAGAGGGCGAGTACTCACCAGAGAGAGATGAAGAGGGAGAATGTTTCTCCCAATAGGGCATGTTTACATTATAATCCCTTCTCCTCCATTTCTCCATCCTGTTGGGTTTGGAGCACACACACCACGTATGCTCTGTGTGCATTCAAGCTATCACATGCCCAGTTCAAGCCACCAGGATTGAGATTTTAACCACAGTCAGCTACGTGGAGTCCACTCTTTTAACCAGTGGGCCACAGAGCAAGCCCTTCTGAAAGATGTTTCTTTGAACAAGAATACACTGAAAGATATTGGCTTGTTTTATCTTTCTAGATGTTTCTGAATGAAGATTTGACTCTTGGTGCTACTTCAGCCATCATTCAGCCATGACTGAGGCTAGCCTGAGAACAAGCTTGCTACCAAAGGTGACAGAGCTGAAAAAAAAATGAGAAGTCATAGGGGCCAGCAGGTGGTGTGGTGATGAAAGTGCTGAATCCCACATGGCCAGCTCCACAGTTTGAGTCATGGATTCTTGGCATCTCGAAGACATGCAAAGTGCATGTGCATGCATGTCCAAAATCTTGAGAGGAGAATGCTGGAGAAGGGGTTGTGGCATGGCCATCCTCCCTGTGGGTGTGATTTCTCACTTTCTCTCTCTCTCTCTGTCTCTCTCTGTCTCTCTGAGTGCATGTGCCTTATCGCAAAATCTCTCTAAAAGAAAAGCGAAGTCATGAATGTAATTGAGCTGCTGAATTAATAACACTCTAAGCCAAACTATCTCTTGACTCGCAAATTCTTAACTGAAATTAAACATTTATTGTTGTTTTAATAATAGCAGACATTATCCATTATCTATAAGAGGAAAGTATCAGTTCTCTGAGAGAAGCAGTCTCTAGTAATTCATAGAAAATTTCCTTATGCACATTTTTCACGTGAAACATCAAAGGTAAAGCAATGAGCATTGAGATGGGCAATATCTTCAAACAACACTCCTGTACCAAATACAGAAATCAATTTTTTAAGAATCATGTGAGGACATAGCACCAAAAAGCGACTCAATGAGAGCAAATGAAAGAGCATGAACTCTAAGTACATATGTGCATTCTTTTCCAAGTCTGACTTTATATCAAAATAAATTATAAAATATCACAGGGAGTTGTTTTTTTGTTTTTTGGTTTTTTTTAAAGCACCAGGGATTAAAATGGCAATCGTAAGCTTATGTTCTACTAAAATGAAAGGAGAAAGAGGAGAAGCAGGAAAAGGGAGGGAGAAAAAAAGAAGGAAAAAGACAATGCAGAGTGGTCAAATACTATTTGGAAATGCTGGAACAATAATTTTAAATCATTTCTCAAGGATCCTTGGTATGCTCAGGTGCATTCAGAATGTCCAAACAAAGCACACAGCATGTAGCTCTTTCTACAGTACTCTGACTCCAAGACCCTTTACACTCAAGAGTATATAGAAGGAATATTTTTCTATATTCTTGTATTAGGTTGTTGGGAAAGTCATGATGTATTTTTCTGTTTTTCTATGCAAACAATGCATCATGACTTTTTTGACAACCCAATAGAAAATAAAGGGAGTACCATGCTATATATTCTTCACAGGAGATTACACAATAGAGAACTATGTAATCAATACGCTGAATGTCCTCAAAATCACCACACCAGTCGTTATTCTGCTCTGAGCTCTTCACACATGTAGGGCCAGCAGTGCTAGAGTCTAGTCTCACATAGCTATCTCCTCTCAACTGCTCCCTGAGAGAGGCCTCCTGAAATCTAGACAATGTTTAGGTAGATAGGAGAGCTGATGGTCATTTTATGGAAAGGAGGAGCATGGTGGAATCTCTACTGTACAGATGAGCTTTCACCCACCTGCATGTAACTGTGGACCTGGAGATCTGGCAGTGAAAGGAATTAATCAGCAATTATTATTACTGATCCTACCTAAAGTCTTAACTGCAGGGATGAAGGTTTGCTCTGATTTTATGGAGGCAGCTCGGGGGGTCTTTAATTTTCCTCCTGCAATGAGAAGAGAGGCAACGCTGCTAATTCATTTGCTTTATTAGCATCTAGTGGGTATTCTTAAGAATGAATCCTATAAATGCAAAAACATAAACTGGAAGAAACTCTTAAGTAACTATTATCAGAGTATTAAATAGGAAAAAAAAAGTCTAACACATGGTTATAACAAAAAAAAGAGGAAAAAAGAATTATCATCTTAATTTTCAAGATCACAGACAAGCCTGAAAATTGGATTAAAAACTTTAAATAGTCACACAGATAATTTGATCTAGAATGTTACCATGATTTCCTTTAAAGTCCACCACTCTGCTCTTATGTGAGCTGATTAAAAAGCTATACATGCTTGGGACCAGCAGTTAGCATAATGGCTATGTCGCTGGACTCCCACGTAGTAAACCGCAGTTCGCGTCCCAGACCCCGTGGCTTAAACTCACACGGGGCGCGTGTGCGTGCGTGCCCAAGATCCCGAGGGGAGAATGGAGGAGAAGGGATTGCAGCATGGCCATCCCCCTGGGGGATGATTTCTCGTTTTCTATCTCTCAGTCTGTCTGGGGAGCGCACACGCCCTATAGCAAAAACCTCTCCAAAAAAAAAAAAAAAAAAAAAAAAAAAAGCTATACATGCTCAAATAGAGACTAGTTAGTCAGAGAGTACTTAGTTATTATGAAAATAATGCAACTATTACAATTTATAAAAAGCTGCAATCCAATTTTCTTTTTAAAAAAAGCTACCATGTCTTTCCCCTTATGAATTAATCCTAGAAAAAATTAATCAGTTTTCTCTGGTAAGTGTTGACCTTGCGTGTAAGTCAGGATGGTTCCACCAATAAGCATTGGCAGTACGCATAGCAGCACTGGATATCCTGCCTGATACCGAAAGCTCACAGCTGGAGAAGACATACACCCTGACTTCAGAAAGCTCTAAGTCATGTAATACAATCATGTGTCTACCGAAGATTGACAGGTGCTTAACTTTTTATGGTCATAGTGAGAACAGAGAGTGGAAAATGTTTATCACTCATTATTAACCTCTAGCAATTTGCAGCAAAGAGGAGTTGGGTCTTGTAATGAGTGTGAGACATTTACTTTGAGTCATGAGGCTAAGCCTCAAAAATTGCATGTGTAGGACACTAAGACAACTGACCACTTTGGTCATTTACATCAAGTCATTGCTCATTATTTTGAGCTCTGTCATGTATATTCACATCTGTAGACTGAAATGATACTCAGTTTGTAAATCAAGAGTGAGCATGTACTGGATTTAGATCACAAGGTCTGGGAGTGGGGATGGGAGAATCGTGAAAGAAAATAAAGTAAGGAAGAATAAACACAAAGTGAAAGAAGTTTCTGAGGGCCCAATCACTTTACCAAACTGAGAGGGGTTAAGGTATAAATAGTTTATTATACTAGAAGATCAAATCAAAAGGATACAGAACATGGCAGTATAAAAACATATGGGAAACAAAATGAAAGTTGGGAAGCAATTGAAAAGGTTGTATAAGGTCAGTACCATTTTGACTAGGCATTCTGAAAAAAAATGATTTTATTACAGGTTAAATAGGAAGAATCAGTCCCTCTTTTGGCTCTAAGCTTTAATCTTACACACTTCTAAAACTTAGCTTTGCCATTATTCTTGGCAGGCGTCATCCTAGTTTCACTGACTGGGTCCTGAATTTATGGCACATAGGTACTTAGAAAGTTATCAGGAAATAAGTCGCTTTTAATACCAACTTTTCTAGTTATAATGGGATTTGGGGAAAATTCATCTGTCATGGGGGTGATTTAACTCTAAATTTATGTCAGTTCATAGACACTTGGATCCCAAACTCATTCTACATAGCTCAAAAAATAGAATCCATATATCAAATGCTATAGCTAAAAGGTACACATGCTGTCATATCACCCCAATATCTTGAACTTAGAAATGAGAAAACAGAAGCCTTAAGAAGTTAAGGGAATTACTGAAGGTCACATTGGAATTGTGGCAACAGAAGTGACACCAGAAATTGGGTCTACAGTTGAGCAAGTTGTTTTCTCTCTAACACGTCGACTTCCCTTGATTTACTGATATTTGCCAGTGGTTAAAGAATTTCCAATCACCGAGCCACCTGGCTCTAGGAGAAAAGTTCTGTTTGGGTGCCTTTACTGACACTCTGTATCTAAGAATTATTGTTAATATGATAAAGCAAGAGCTCATATCTTTCACTGGAAACTTTCTGCATAAATCCAAAAATGGTTTTCAACAGTACCCTTGTTATCTTTTCTCAACCACAACTATGTATATTTTCCTGTCAAAAGGAATATGCTTTATGCACAAATTAGTATCTGTCTTGTTCATGCTGAATCTGTGTAATCAGTATACTAACGAGAAAAATGACTCATAATTTTTGCCTTATGTTTTTTTTCAATTTGATAAATTAAAAAGCAATGCCAAGTTGCAGTTACGAAGACACAGCTGAGAAGTATGTTTAACTGCTGCAGTCTCGTACAGTCTTTATGCAAAGAAAAGCCACATCTGTTTCTTCTGTAAGTTTGTTTGAGGGATGATTACACTCATGAGAGAAATACCAGTCTGGGAATTCATGTGATTTTATGAACCAAACCAAACCAAACAAAAAACCCAATCAACACGTTCTTGAAAAGAAATGATTTCTAGTTTCTCCAGTCTGTGTTGTATTCTTTGAAGAGTGGGCCAGATGATCCTAATTTTAAACTAGTTAGTCCATTTTCTGCTTAATTAATATGCTTAAATATTAACAGTATCTCAAGGGTTTTCTACAGAGAAGATATAATATTGTATCATCTGATTTCTATGTTTAGGGTTTGTGATTTTTATTTAATTTTAGCATGCAATAAAAACATTTATGCCCTGACATGTTAGCACACAGTACTGATGTGGAAAAAATTCACCAGCAGATGACTTTGTAACTATGGGTAGTATTGCAATCATTTCCATAAATATTATGTGATTAATTTTATTGCCAGGCATGTAACTGCAGTTCAGTGACATAAGGTAGGTCAACTTGTAGTACAAAGTATAAGAGACCAGAAAGACACATGTGGTCTACAAAGAGCTTTGAAAACATAAAAACTAAATAAGTCAGGATGCTAAAGTAATAGCAAGCTCACCAATGAATTACATGAACATGTTAAATTAATTCTTCCACAGCAATACTCTAATATGCCAAGCATGACTTCAAATTCTACACATTCAAATGGAACTACAATTTGTTCTTTAAATGAGTGAACCTTGAGGCCTGATTGTGAAAAATAATTTATGGCAATTTTAGGCTGCATTACTGAGAGTGTAAAATCGCAATTAAAGAAGGTCTGAGTTTTATTGTACTCAAAGCACACTAGGAAAGGCAAACCTCTTTACAGAAGAATGCTAGCAAATAGAGGTTAAAAGAATAAAATTAGAAATGTTGCAAATGCCATCACAATAACCGGACAAGGCTAGGCTCTTTGATGGATATTAAAATAATAGATGTGAATTTTTGGAGAATGAGGTACTCATACAGTCTTGAAGTATTATTCCATACATTTTATATCAAAGGAGACTGACCTCTATAGTGGAGAGAATTGAGAGCAGCACCTTAACTAAGTGATTGAAGCGTTTGCCATTACTAATGGGATGCACTGAGACAATGCACCCCTTGATGTGATACAGTAATGACATATTACTTACGCAGCATTCTTGTCAAAATGTTTAACCTGAATTTAACAATGATAAAGTAACCAGACAAATTCAAATTGTGGAACAGTCCCTAAGACGAAGTGCTAGATTCTTTGAAAATGTCAATGTGAAAAGAAAAAGTAATAGGACTTTAAGAATAAAGAGACGTAACTAAATGTGAAGCATAATATTATGTTTACAAGAGTAGGCCTTGCTCCCCCATCTTCAACCTCATGAAAATTTGTGCTTATTCTCACTTAATGACTTGGTTTGAAATGACAGAGACCCCAGAAAACATTGGTGAGAGCCTGGATATAAGAATGCAGAATGTGGAACTAAGATCATTTATGACTCTGAGACTTTGCTTTGTTATTCATTAGTTATAACAATGCCACAAATCAAAATCACTTACAAAATAAAGTGACTTATTATCAGACATAACAAGAAATCAGGGGTAGATTAAATTAGTGGTTCCAGAATTGGTTCATTTATGGCCCAGTGATATTCTTAGAAGCATGGACATTATTTCCTCTTGTGTGGAGGCAAATGCTTCTCTCAGTTTCAAATTTCATATCCTGACCTAGCACCATACAAAAGAGATCATCCTTAAGACCAACAGATGGTATAGCGATTACATTGCTGGACTCCCACATAGTAGATCTGGACCCAATGGCTTAAAACTCACACAAGGAGGACCAGCAGATGGTGTAATGGCTATGTCACTGGACTCCCATGTAGTCAACTATGGTTTGAGTCCTGGACCCCATGGCTTAAATCATGCCAGGTGCATGTGCCTGCATGCCCAAAATCCTGAGAGGAGAATGGAAGAGAAGGGATTGCCATCCTTCCAGGGGGTGACTTCTCACTTTCTGTCTCTCCATCTCTTTCTGTCTCTCTGGTGAGCGTGCACGGCCTATAGCAAAGATCTCTTTTAAAGAGAGAGAGAGAGAGAGAGAGAGATTATCCTGCCCTCTCATAGGATGATCCAGAATCCCCACAGCAAATTTTCTCTTAAATCTATCTCAGGATTAGATTACTTTTCTAACCCTACCATGACAGAGGGAATAGAGAAATGTTACTATTGAGTTAGACTACTCGAGATTTAACCCTGGAGTCAAGGAGCAACAAGCATTTGGCCATCAGAAATCCAAACTAAGTCAGCATTCTGATAGCAAAGAAAAATAAATAAATAAAGAGAAATGTTGGTTAAGGAGACAACCAGGAGGATCAGGGACAAATTTACTCTGAAATTCCCCTTTCCTTCCTGACTTCCTGTATGAGTACTACACATCTTTCAAGATTTCTAGTTTGGGAACATACTCTGAGCACACTAGCTGTGAGCTGCTCTCCTCTCTGCCCTCATAGCCCACAAACATGCATTCTTATTTACAGAACACATCATATCAGAGCATATTGTCTGAAACATGTTTTCCCATTTAGATCGTGAGGCCTTGATGACAAGAATCAACATACTCTACTCTGCAAGCTAGCACATGTCTCTACCACAGACATTGCCCATTCTTAGTGAATATTTATAGAAGGTAGGGAAAGAAAAAGCAAAAAGAAGGGAAAGAAAAGGAGGAAAGAGAACAATGAAGATTAAAATGATAATTTTTGATTGATCAGTCTACAGTTAGGGTTATCAATATTTAGCACACAGATTGAGGATTATTTAGGAATTTTTGTTACAATACTATTTTATTATTTATTAATAATTTCATAACACGTTCAACAACTTATTAAAAACAGATATTAGGTTGTTGGAAAAATCATGGTGCATTTTTGCACAAGAAAACATAGAAAAAACATATCATGACTTTTCTTTTTCTTTCTTTTTTTTTAAGAGAGATAGTTGCTATAGAGTGCATGCGCTCACCAGAAAGACAGACAGAGACAGATACAGAAAACAAGAAATCACCCCCCCCAGGGGAGAAGGCCACACCACAATCCCTTCTCCTCATTCTCCTCTTGGATCTTGGACACACACGCACATACATCTGCCATAAATTTAAGCCGCTATGTCCAGGACTCGAAACTCAGTCAAATTCATGGAAGTCCAATGATGTAATCATTATGACATCTGCTGGTCCCTGTGATGACTTATTCTGAGAACCCAAAATTTACTGTTGGTTTCATACCACCTTGCCCTATAGCAGAATCGCAGCAATGGCCACTGCCCGAACTACGCCCTTACAGATGTGTGGCCAAGGTGAGAGTCAGTAGCAGGGAGAGCAGTCACTTCTGCTGAATATAAGTAGAGTATCTATAGAAAAATGTTTAAGATATTATGGTAACACCATAGTGGTTCAGATTATGATGAAAAGACCTTTAATAGAGCAGTGTGCAAGCATGGCTACAACATATTTGGAAAGGACAATCAAAGCACTCCTTCTTTTTTTATGTTTTCTGTCTAAATAATCAGTAATACAGCCTGTCCGCCCATTTCATTCCCCAAATTCTTCTCATAATCCCCAAATCCTGATATGCCTCAAGATCCCCAATCACAACTTATTCAGTAAATATTGTGTACCTACTGCGTGCCCCACACTGTTTCTATCAGTGAACAAAATGTGAACATATCCATGGCTTTCATACATTCATGTCCTAGCAGGGACAATCAAGTGGGAGGAGGGGGGAATAAGAGAGTTGCCTTATACATAAAGCTCAGCTATATCTTTGGAGATAGATGACCAAAAAGAGTGCTAATTTTCAAGAAGACATATACCTGCTCTCATTATGTGGGCTCAGGTAAGAGACATGCAAGGGACGCATCCACATAGGGCCAGTGAAAATACTTGCTAGCTGAGAATGAATGGAACCCACTCACTATAGGAGTCATTTCCTAACTTTCAAAACAAAGCATCTTTGGAAATGTAAATCCGAAAGGGAAGCTGTCAGCTCTGCCTCACTTTCTAGGATACATCTGAGAAAGAAAAGAGGCGAAAAAGCAAAAGGACAAATAAAGGAGTTAAAATCAAAGAAAGGAAAAAATAAAAGCAGAAAGATCAACCAGGCATACCTGGCCCTGTGGAAAGTGAAAATTTAAATATATTTGTGTGTGCGTGCGTGCGCGTGTGTGTGTGTGTGTGTGTAAAATCTGCAGGAAAATCTGATGATTTCATGAATACAATATAAGTAATTCATTTGAATGGGCTGAACTTTTACTAAGAATTATATATACAAAATATGTACAGAATTGTAGCATAATTATAAGGAAATTATAGAGACCAGCAGTTAGCACAATGGCTATGTTGCTGGACTCCCATGTAGTTGACTGCGGTTTGAGTCCTGGATCCATCAGCTTAAACTCCCGTCGGACGCATGTGCGTGCGTATGTGCGTGCCCAAGATCCCGAGAGAAGAATGGAGGACAAGGGATTGCTGTGTGGCCAGCCCCCCTGGGGGGTGATTTCTCGCTTTCTGTTTCTCTGTCTCTCTCTGTCTTTCTGGCGAGCACACGCGCCCTATAGCAAAAACCTCTCCAAAAAAAAGAGAAAAGAAAAAGAAATAATAAACCCCCTGCTTTGCTAAACCAAAAATATGATAAATTTAGTAAATTATACTTTAATGTGAATGTCTAGATCTTCCTCACTAATGACGTATTGACCAGAACAAATTTTTCTTCTCGTCTTGTTCAGGTTGTTTCTCACCTTCCCATTGTCTCAACAGTCACCGTGGGACTCTGGGATCTTATCTTCACTCCCTTTTTCTCACTCTCTAAAATTGCACTGGTTTTAATACCACTTTACATGTGGTATTTCCCAACCTATTACAAGGAAAGTTTTGCAAAAACTCAGTGCTATTTACTTACAGCTGGTGAATGGCTGTTTTTTCCTTTGATACAGATGATCTTGAAGCTCTCTGTTGCTCCATCATCCTCATGACCAGAGGCCTTGTTCTGCTCATGCAATAGTTCTGAAAAGAATAGCTAATCCTTTTGACTAGACAGGTAACTGACACCAAGTCTGGACTGGAAATTTATTCCTTTCTTGAAAATAGATATCATCACACTTTTCATATACCTCTCTCTATATATATAATACATATCTCCTCTGACTGTTTCATTCTTCTTTGTCATCACCATTGTCATAAAAACAACACCAAGACAATCGATACAGCCATAGCAGATTCCTAAACTTTCCAGATTCTGTGTCTAGGTGACAAACAAGAAGCCAATAATGGAAAAACAACAACTTGGAGTCTGATTATAAGAGGTCCAAAGGGCGGAGGCAGGAAACAGAGCAGAAGCAATCCATAGTCACAAACAATGAAATTCACAAAACAACGAGAATTTTCATCTCTGTGTTGCTAGGAAGCCATTTCAACTAAATTTTTGCTTTGACTTAATTTACTTAATATTTTGACTAATTGAGGTGTTATCAAATGAAATATTTCAACAAATAACAGTGGAATAAAAACTCAATAGCTTTTTTTTTTTTAAGAGAGGTTTTTGCTATGGGGCGCATGTATTCACTATAAAGATATATAGAGAGAGACAGAAAGTGAGAAGTCATCCCCCAGGGGGATGGCCATGCCACAGTTTCATCTCCTATATTCTCCTCTCAAGATTTTTGGCAAATGGCTATGTCACTGGACTCCCACGTAGTCAACCATGGTTCATGTCCCAGACCTGGTGGCTTAAAACTCACGCCGGGCGTGTGTGCGTGCGTGCCCAAGATCCCGAGAGGAGAATGGAGGAGAAGGGATTGCAGCATGACCATCCCCTCTGGGGGGGTAATTTCTCCCTTTCTGCCTCTATGTCTCCTTCTGTCTGTCTGGCGAGCGCACGCGCCCTATAGTGAAAACCTCTCCAAAAAAAAAAAAAAAAAAAAAAAGCGATTTTTGGCATGTACATACAAATACCTAGTGTAAGATTAAAGGTACTGGATCCAGGACTTGAACCATTGTTGGCCATGTGGGAATCTAGCAACATAATCATTATGCCATCTGTTGGCCCTCCTCAATACCTTTTCTTGCCTTAGGTAAAACATGACCTTTAACAGTCCCCTAATATTTTAGCAGGAATTTTAGGCATGTAGTCTAACAGATTAAAGGGAGGACAAATTAAAAGTAGCTTCTCTCCATTCAGGACTTGCAGTGAACCCAGCACTGCACTTCAATTGTAATATATTACCCTCACTATTGTCCTACAATCATAGAATCTCAAAATTATTACCCTCGTCTTACAGAAATGAACACTGAGGCCCAAAATGATAAAAAGAAAAAAAAAAAAAAAAAAAAAAACACCCATGATGATAATTCTCTTAAGAGGCATGGGCTTTTACATCTGGGCTGTCCGGTTTCAAAAACCATGGTGCTAATAATAAATTGTGCCAAACTGGAAGTTGGGAGTCCAGAAAGCTGGCTCTCCTCTGAAGCAGATCTGCACATTCAGACTGGCTCGTTCACAGCACTGGCACTTCGGTGCTGGCCATGAACCGGAATGCTCTCTGTTTGCCATACGTTCCCATCACAGTCAACCTGTCAGTCACGGGAAACTGTCCAACATAAATACCGTCTTTCCAGTTAGTCCAGAATGTTGCCAAGACACCGTGGGATACAGACGACGCTGGCGAAGATGGAATTATGCAGCAAACTCCTCAGCCTGTGGCCTTTCAGAGAAAGGTGTGTTTGCCAGAAGAGCTCTGTGTTCTGTGCCTTGTTTGTTCACGGTGGAATCAGGGTGAGTGCCCCGCCACGCAGGCTGCACAACAGCAGGGGATGCTGTGCTGGTCACTGTGGAAACCAGGCTCAGGAGAGGAAGAGCCCACTCAGCCCTGCTGTACGAGCACACGGCCAATAGAAAGATCTTTCTCTTACAGTGGTCTGATTTCCTGAGGTGTCTCAAAGAAACTCCAATTTTAAAATGCCAATTGTCCAATATGCGCTTTATCTGAAATGTTAAAGCATGTTTGAGAGACTGCCTTGTGTAGGTAAATTAATGGACCCCTAAAGATGTTACAATCATCCTGATTCCATATTTAACTAACACTAACAAACCTTTCTATTCCTAGAAAAGGGGAGGGAATTTAAAACCAATGAAAACTGCAAGAATATGTTAATGATTATATGCAGCTTAACCTCTTCTTTTGGATTTACCGTATATAGTTTATATAATAAATTTGAATGCTGAGGGGGAAATAAAGATGTGTATGCCCTAATTTCTGGAACCTACAACTATGTCACTTTACGTGACAAAGGGGAATTAAGGTTACTAATCACTTGGTATTAAAATAGAGAAATTAAGGACCAGCAGATGGTGCAATGGTTACGTCGCTGGACGCCCATGTAGTCAATTGTGGTTGGAGTCCTAGACTTGGCAGCTTGAAACTCATGCTGGGTACAAGTGTATGTGTGTCCTAGATCCTAAGGGAAGAATGGAGGAGAGGTGATTGCAGGATGGCCATCCCCTGGGTATGTCGCTTTGTTTCTCCTGCAAGTGCACGCACGCTACAGAAAAAAAAAAAAAAACTCTCTTAAAAAAAAAAAAAAAAGAAATAGAGAAATTATTCTGGATTATCCAGGTTTGCCCAATACAATAACAAGGGCCTTTAGAGGAAAGAAGGGGAAGAAAAAGGTCAGAGTGACGTGATGTGAGAAGGGTTCCATGAGCCATGGAGTGTGGGTGGCATGAGAAGATAAGGAGGACAAGTAATGGGGCTTCCAAAGGAACGAAGCCTGCCCAGAGCTAGTGTTAGCCCAGTGAGACCTCTGTAAATGTGTGTTTAAAGCCATGAGTTTCGGGTCACCTAAAATAGCAACGATAGGGCTAATGCATCATCAAAAGATAGTTTTGAATCCATTCTTGAAAATCTGTGACTTCCGTGAATTTAGGCACTGCCGTTGAGCCCAGATGGCTCCACAGTGAGAAATAGGCGAGTCTGTACCATGGTGGGATGGTGGGGAACACAGGCCTGAGATTAAACAGCATTGGAAGCTTATTGAAGTGGAAGAGCAGCGATTCCTCATTCATGTTAGCAGTTTAGTAACTTAAGGAAATGTTTAAAACTAAAATGGATCCATTATAGTTGAAGTGTGGAAATAACGGACCTAGAAGCTTATGGGTAAAAAATGATGTTGGCGAACAACATCGAGAAATATAATTTTTCGGTATTTTTGCAAACTGCTACTCTATTTCCTATATCTGTATGATATGGCAAATATTGCTCTTCTGATTTCCCAGGTCACTGGGGAGTACTTTACACTTCACAATGTAATAAGAAGACTCCTATAGAATTTAGCATATCCTAATGTACTCAAATTAAACTCACATTAAATTTTTTCTTAGCCAATGAACACTTTTTAAATACTCTACATTTAGGACACTGACTTATGTGCTATGGAGTATAAACACGTTTCTTCCATTTCTCAAGGAATTAACAATCTAGAACAGGACACACACATACACATACACATACACACACACACACACATAATTATATTGCAATGTATTGTATAAGGTGGTAAGAGAGATATAAATTATACCGATTAGGAGCTACAGAGCAATGAGACTCTACAACGTAATAATCAATTCTATTGGCTCTATGTAGCCATTTCAAAGATCACCTCTAATCCTCATTTCACAGCCAGGTACTCTATTTTAACACTAAGAAAATCAAACTTGGAAAAGTGATTTATTCATAGTCAAATGGCTAGGTGGTGATTCTAACAAACTGAATATAGTAAGAAGAGCTGGTTTGGAACACCCCAGAAATATATAGGGTAATGTTCTCAATGAAGTATATGTTTGTCTTATTATTCTCACTTTACAGGTGAGAAAAATAGGCACAGAGATAGAAAGTACCCACTTAGTACCTGACAGGGTTGTGACTTAAACCCAGGCTCTGAAAGTTCATTGCTTAACCACTGTCCACACAAACTCTACATAACTATTGTACTCTAAATGACTACTGAGCCTTCTCTTATAAACCTGGTTTAAACCAGAGCATAATACTCTGCCTGGTAGATAACTGTAGAGTTTATCTTTTCTGTGGATATGAATTAATATTATTTTCTTTTCTTTGAGAGATGTTCAAACAGACAAAATCCTTAGTAAAGTGGTACAGAGTTGTTTTTGTATTTGTGACAGCATTTGAGATTGGGCGTGCCTCCAGCGAGGACATCAGAGAAAAGGCCTCAAGATTTAAGCCTTTGATTCTTAAATTCTGATGGTTCAAGAACTTATTAATTACTTTTCTCAGTGTTGAACAAGTATTACAGGAAACCATAGCGGTTTGAATTCGTCGTAACTCATTAACACAACCTTTGCGTTTGCTTCTTTCTTTTCTCATTTAGTTCTTACACTCGGATGGTTGACTAAACAACAAAACAGGTGAAGAAAACTTTGCAATGAGAAATTCTCTAGATGTCTACTTCTACACTTCAGATCGGTGCTATTTTTATCTCTTTGCATTTCCCAGCCTTGTTAGGTGCCACGGGGTTTTGGCAAAATAATAGAATTTCTCTGGAAGAATCAAAGGAGCGGTTCCATCCTTCTTCACACAGCAGCTTGTAATGTACTGTTTCTGTGAAGTAGTTCTGCTTTTCTGTAAGCTGAGGCTCATATTGGGAATTGGGTGTGAGGAGATTTTGTAAATATTTCTTTCTCGGAATGGGTAAAACTCCAAATTTGTTATTCTCTAGTTAAAATATTGTACTGGAATGAGTTTTGCTCTCAACCTGTGGTTTGCTCTGAAATAATAACATGCAGAGGGTCGTCCTATGACTCGCCACGAGTGAGGACAGTCAACACAGTGGGAACCTCCTGTAAGCTAGGCTCTTGGCACGTACATTCTTACTTAATATTCAAATAATCTCACTTTGCAGGTGAAGAAGCGAATTCTCAGAGTGAGAAACTAGCCCAAGTTCATATTCGCAGTCATCAAAGTCCTATCAGACTGACTCCAACGACATCCTGAAAGTTTCTATATGTATCAGGCATTGTTAAGTTATATCGAGTTAAAATAGAGCCCAAGTGGAATGATGCCTTAAACTGCTGGTTTTATACCTTAATTAAAGCTTAGGGAGCCAGATAGTGGCACGGCAATAAAACAGGACACTCTCTCTGCAAGGCCAGCCCATATGGGAAGGTCCCAGGTTCGCATCTGGAGAGCTCCAAGTACACTGGCACATCTGACCATGATCCAGGATGGGCTGAAGCCATGAATGGATCATAGCATCAAGACCCTGTTGGGGTGCTGTCTCTCTCTGTTTCTGTCTCTCTGTCTCACTGTCTCTCTCACTCTCTCTACCTCTTGGAAGAAGTAAATACATTTTTAAATAATTAGAGACCACTTGCATGATGCTGACTTTAATTCCCTCAGTCTCACTTTTCTTAGTTGGAAGATAGGAACAATATTAGCTACTTTGCAGTGTTTGTGAGGATATTGGAGATGATATATTTGAAACACCCAACACAATGTCTATAATATAGTAGTCATCAATAGAAGGTAGCTAGTCTTGTTAATTCATAAACCATTTTTATTATGTTCCAAATATACATAAAATACGCAATAAGGAAAAATGTTTGCCCCTTTATAACCTGGAGGAGGAAGAGTAGTCAGGGAACTGCTAAATCCATCAAGGTGCATAGATACAATTACCAGTTATCCTTGTACAGCAATAGTATATGCAAAGTCCTTTAAAGATACTACAAAGGAGAAATCACATAACTCATGCCAGTGTCCAAGGCTCATGTCAGGAATATGAAACACAGTGGGACCAGCAGTTAGCGTAATGGCTATGTCGCTGAACTCGCACGTAGCCGACCACGGTACGAGTCCCGGACCCGGTGACTCAAACTCACGCTGGGCGCACGAGCATGCATTCCCAAGATCCCGAGAGGAGAATGGAGGAGAAGGAATTGCGGTGTGGCCATCCCCACTGGAGGGGGAGGGGGGGTGTGATTTCTCGCTTTCTCTCTCTCTGTCTCTCTCTGTCTTTCTGGCAAGTGCATGTGCCCTATAGCAAAAACCTCTCAAAAAAAAAAAAAAAAAAAAAAAAGGAATATGGAACACAGGTAACAAGCCTAACTCCCACTGGTGGGGATAGTCTGCTCGTGTTCATATTGACTCTGACATGTTGTGTTGGTAGAAGTATACCTGCAAATTGACGGTTCCCAGAATCCACAGATGGTATGGAGTGGTGCAGGGGGGTGGGGAGGCAGAATCACAAAACTGCAGCAGACTTGCCATAGAAACCTACTGCACTCTTCCTAGGTTTCCCAAGACGAAAGAGCCTTTTCCTAACACTGTACTAGTTCATATCTTAATTAATGGGTCGATAGAAAAATCATGATGCATGTTTACATAGAAAAATACATCATGACTTTCCTGATGACCTAATAGTAGTTCATTGGACTGCCTACTTTGCTAAATTCTAAGAAATATTTTTAAAAGGATTTTTTTCTCAAAGAATTAATTTTCTAGAAATTCTTACCAAGTTAGTACAAAAACTGAAAGATGGAAATAACATCTTCCTCTGGTGGGTTAAGAAATGAACTGGTCTGGGATCTCAAGGACTTGAGCAAGCAGGAGGTCAATGAAAAGCAAACAAATCTTGATAATAGGTTAAGCATTACAAACAAAAGTAAGGCTGAATCTTCTAGGACTACCATTTGTGCTTCAGAAAGAAAGAACAAAGTAGACCCATAATGACATTTCTACTTAGCCCTAGAAGTAACCTTGAATACAATAGAGTTATCTTCTTAAAAACATAGATTTCAAGACCCAATGTCAAAGATTCTTATTTCAATAAATGTAGCATGGAGATCTGGGATCTACATTCTAACAAGATCCCAGGTGATCTGAGACACATAGTTTTCAGAGCACAGTTTGAGAGAAACACTGACCCTGGGCCTCAACTACACACTGAGTCAACTGGAGAACTTTTCAAATCTCAGATGACCAAGGTCCATCAAAGGTCCATTGCAAAGTAATATGTTAAGCACATTTTTTTTTAAGGGAGATTTTTGCTATAGGGCTCATGCACTCACCAGAGAAAGACAGAGACAGAAAGCAAGAAATCACCCCCTGGGGGGATGATCACACCACAATCTATTCTCCTCTAGGGATTTTGGGCATGCACACACACGCACCCAGTGTGAGTTTTAAGCCCATTGATCTGGGACTCGAATCACCACCAGCTATGTGGGAGTCGAGTGATATAACTATTACATCATCTGCTGTTCCCTATAAAGCACATTTTAAAGCCTTATGAAATGCTTTAGAACCATTGGAGACCTTGCAGTGGGTTCCACAATGCATATATTTCAGTTGCTAGAAAGGTGTGACAAAATTCTAGATAAACAGATTTTATGATGTCCTCTCCTTTTTATTTTACTAAATGAAAGAAGGAACAGAGTAAACTCCATGAACTATTCTTGAAAAAGACAATAAATATCAAGTTTATAAGACATTCTCACTAAAATATAAAATAAATAAATATATAAAATTTTATTACTTTCCTGATAGAGTCTCTTTGCATAAGTAAGATGACATTTTTTTTCACTGTTGTTGTTGTAATACATGTCCCTGAGTTTGGACTCATGAAAAGGTTTTAAATTCTGATAGCAAGTAATTCGACTCTTTCTCGTATCACAATAAGTGATTTGTTCATTTAATCGTTGCAGCAACTTACTTTCAGAAGGCTTAACCTACTTCATTAAGTGTAATCTCTTAGATGCATGATCCATAAAACACTGACAAGTAATTCCTATAAGTA
Organism: Tupaia tana; assembly: GCA_026018925.1. NCBI lineage: Eukaryota > Metazoa > Chordata > Mammalia > Scandentia > Tupaiidae > Tupaia > Tupaia tana. Next base: position 23,783,101 of record JAKSZU010000019.1, read on the forward strand.
ATAAATTTTGGTCAATCACTCTCAGTTGTTCCAGAGGTTAATGACAGACTTGTCATTTCTTTCAGAGTTTCATTAGGCAGATATTGTCAGAAAGATATTTACCATCAGGGACATGTTTACAGAATCAATAGTGATAATGAGGAACTACTTTCTTTTGTAAGTGGAAGAATCAAATATGGCTGCCATTTTGTTTGTCATATGCCTTGAATCAACAATCTAGGTCTTTCTGAACTAGCTCACCATGTGTTAGTCACCTGTGGGCAAGTAGAGAATGTGGTAAATGACAGCAAACTACATAATTAAGGTGATGGACAAGTAAGACTTGCAGCATCTTTCTAGAAAATAATACAGCTAATGACCACAGGATAGAAAAAGGGCTAGTTTAAGTAGGTCATGTTGAGTGGGAAAAATATAGTTTGGCAACTGCAGGTATGTCACCTCATCTTTATTTTTAAAAATATTCTTAAGACAGAGCATTTAATTATGTAGGACAGTAAAATCACTAAGAGGATTTGAGACTGAAATGGCCAATTTGGGATTGAAACTCCAATGTTTAATTACCCCACAAAGCCCCGAATGTTTCGGGCTTGACTTCCATTTGCACTAATTTAGATTCCACCAGTTCTGTTTAATGACTTTAACAACATGATTCATTGAACAAAAAAACAGTAACCTAAAAAAAGACGATAAATTGCAGCTGGGTAAGCATTTTACCTACATATTTATAAGCTCAAAATGGATAAGCATATATTTCCATATTAGATGATACTAAATTTGTTTCTCATTGAAAAGCAAAAATACAACAAAAAGTGCTGCATTTAGAGTCTATTGTCTTGTTTGGCTTACAGTCTTACAGTACCTGAGTCACTCTAGAATGCAAGATGGAGACTTTTTTTTTCACAGATTTTTCTTGTTGTTCTAAGATTTACTACCTCAGAGTAGGTACTCAATAAATATTTGCTGAATGAATGAATGTTTATCCAGAGACAAGCAAACTCTAATGCCACTAATGTACTACATTTTAGTAGTTTACTGCCTTTTTGTATAAAAAAATAGAAAAAATAATATTATATATTTATAAAAAAAAGTTGGAAAGTAGTAAGACAAGTGTTCGGAGCTAAAGAAAAATTATGTGTAAGAAGGCCCTTAGAGAAAAAAAAATTAAAGATCTACAGAAGAATAGAAAGTTGGGGAGAAAAGAAAATGGCATCTTTGTTATATAGTTAGCTAATATTCATAACAATGTAAGCAGTACACATTGATTTAACTAAAGTTACAATACACCAATTATAAGAATGGGTAGAGAAGAGGGACCAGCAGTTAGCGTAATGGCTATGTCACTGGACTCCCATGTAGTCGCAGTTCGTGTCCCAGACCCGGTGGCTTAAAACTCACGCCGGGCGCGTGTGCATGCGTGCCCAAGATCCCGAGAGGAGAATGGAGGAGAAGGGACTGCGGCATGGCCATCCCTCCTGGGGGGTGATTTCTCACTTTCTGTCTCTCTTTCTCTCTCTGGCTTTCTGGCGAGCGCACGTGCCCTATAGCAAAAACCTCTCAAAAAAAAGAATGGGTAGAGAAGAATATTTATTTGCAGAAGATACCATTTTTCATCTCCATCATAGAAAAGTGATCAATAAAGCCTTGAGAAGTAGTGATACAAGCATGAAATTAAAACATGGAAATAAATTCAAAATAATAAGTTAAAAGAAACAAAACTGATTTTGAGGCAGAGAAAATGGTTTTGAATCTGTGTGTTTGTTTTGTAATAAAAGTTACAGGAGTTCTTCAGAAAGATAGAATTATAAGGTATGTCCCCTCGAGGCTAGTGAACTGGCTACACCTCAGACCTTGTTCATTATCTGATCTTCATATGACTATCTGATCATTCATATGACCCATGGATACTAAGAAATCTGAATATCAAATCTAGAGCAGGTCCATACACATATCCCTGTTACAGACAGTTCTTGTAGTAACACAATGCCAAACAGGTGTTAAAATTGAACAGATCATGATTATAAAAATGTGTCAGATCATTTCAACACACCAGATTCATTCTGTATTTGACAACTGGAGACTTAAAAATGTTCTGCTTGACCTCTCACTCTGCCATTGAGGAAACTGAGGCTCCAAGAAGATAAATAATGTTTTCCTTTTCTAGGGTTAGAAAATGGGTTCTTGCATCCAAATTATATCATTTACCATTCATGTATTTACTTCTGAATGCAATTGTCCCAGATCTATGGCTATGGACTGAATTATAATACCTTCTCCAAATTCAAATGTTGAAGTCTCAGATCCCATTGTAGTTGTATTTGGAAATTGCTATGGTTTGTGCACCCCAAAACTTCATGTATTGAAATTTGGCTAGGCAGATATTAAAGGGAAACTTAGTACCTTCATAGTGTTGAAAGGTAGGCCTTTAGGAATGGGCCTAATGGGTTAGGATAGGCCCCTGAATGACTCCTGGTGGATTTACAAGGAGAGGAGATGAGACAGCGAGACTGATGAACACATGAAGACACGCATTCCTGTTCTCTCAGGATGATATAGCCTGCCTGGCTTCAGGACCCTACCGACAGGAAAATACTCTTATGTAATGTAGTCCTGAGGCCTTGAATCTCCCAACTGTAAGCTGAATAGACCTCTATTCTCTTAAATCACCCAGACTCGGGTATTTCCTGTTATTAACAATAGGACAGACCAGAACAGAGATGGAATCTTTGGGAAATAATTAGGTTTAGATAAGGTCATGATGGTGGAGGCCTCCTAATGAAACAAGTGAATTTATAAGAAGTATCAGCGCGTGCTCTCTCTTGCTCTCTCTTTCTCCCTATTTCCTCCTTTCTCTTTCCCTACTTTCTCCTCCCTCTTTCCTCTTCCATCTTCTTCCCTCCATCTCTGTTCTCCTACCATATTCAGATACAGCTGGAAGGCAGCCTTCTGTAAAATAAGAAAAGATCTTTTACCAGAACCTCGCCAGAACCATGCTGGCATCCTGATCCCAGACTTCAGAATGGTGAGAAAATAAATGTTTGTTATTTAAACCATCCAATCTACAGCATTTTGTTACGGAAGTGAAAGCTAAGATAAGCATTTCCTATGATACTAAGTTCTCTGGTTTCAACTGTGGTATTGTAAATAATACCTCTATTATGTTCACCGAAAATCCTAAAATTCTACTAAAATGAACTCGTTTTGAAGCAATGAGCAGCATGTGTGGCTCTACTGAAGATTTCCTGAGATTTCGGCAAGGGTAGAGTCTTGCCTTGGAACTTGAACTGATAGTTGCTATCTTTCAAAATTTATTCTGCTTGTGGACATTCCTTGACATGCCAAGGTAATTGTGTGCAAAAAGGATAAAGTTAAGAGGCATCTCACAACCTGACTTCAAAATATATTATGAAGTGGTGATAATAAAAACAGCATGGTATTAGCACAAAAATAGACACCTACACCAATGGGATGGAATAGAGATTCCAGAAATAAACCCCAAGTCATACAGCCAACTGATTTTTAACAAAGTACATAAGTCAATCCAAGAAAAGAAAGTCTTTTCAGCAAATGGTGATACAAGTACTGGAATGTCCACATGGGATGGTCTCACTTATAAATTGAATCTAAAAATGTTTACGTTAAAGAAGCAGAAAATAGAGTGGTGCTGGTTGCCAGGGGCTAGGGGCTAGGAGAAATGGGGAGATGTTGGTCAAAGGATGCAAACTTTCAGTTTTAAGATAAACAAATTCTGGAAATCTAATATTTAGTGAATCTACATTAACTGGCAACTATAGTTAATAATACTGTATTTTACACTCAAAATTTGCTAAGACGGCCAGCTGGTGACATGGTGATTAGGACAGCTGGATTCCACATTGTTGACTGCATGGTTCAAGTCCTGGACCTGGCACCATGAAAAACATGCCAGGTGCATGTGTATGCATGCCCAAAATCCTGAGAGGAGAATGGAGGAAAAGGGATTGTGGCACGGCCATTCCCCGAGGGATGGTTTCTCATTTTCTCTTTTTCTCTCTTTCTCTGTGTCTCTGATGAGCACATGCACCCTATAGCAAAAAAAAATTTTATTTATTTTTTCCTATAGGGCGCGTGCGCTCGCCAGACAGAGAGAGACAGAGAGATAGAAAGCGAGAAATCACCCCCCAGGGGGGATGGCCACGCCGCAATCCCTTCTCCTCCATTCTCCTCTCAGGATCTTGGGCACGCACGCACACGCGCCCGGCATGAGTTTAAGCCACCGGGTCCGGGACTCGAACCACGGTCGACTACGTGGGAGTCCAGCTACAAAGCCATTACGCTAACTGCCGGTCCCCAAAAAAATTTTTTAAGAAATTTTTTGCTAAGAGACTAAATCTTAAGTTCTCTTGCCACACACACACACACAAAAAAAAAAAAAGAAAAAAGAAAAAATAGTAACTATGTGGTATTATGGATGTGTTAATTGGCTTGATTATGATAATCATTTCACAATGCATAAGTTTGTCAAATTACCATATTGTGTAGTTTAAATATGTACAAATTTTGACAATTATGTCATATATCTCAATAAAGACAGAAAAAATAAATGACCAATAAGATCACTTTTTAAAATCTTACCATGTGATTCATCATCATATTAAACCAAAAATCACAACTATGTGATTACATTAACAGATAAAGAATAAAGTTTTTTTTTCTATTTTTTTTTAGAGTTTGTGTGTGTGTGTGTGTGTGTGTGTGTGTTTGCTTTTGTTTTTGTTTTTTTTTCCTATAGGGTGCGTGGGCTTGCCAGAAAGACAGAGACAGAGAGACAGAAACTGAGAAATCACCCCCGGGGGATGGCCACGTCGCAATCCCTTCTCCTCCATTCTCCTCTCAGGATCTTGGGCACGCACACACACACACACACACACACACACACACACACACACGGTGTGAGTTTAAGCCACTGGGTCTAGGACTCGAACCACAGTCAACTACATGGGAGTCCAGCGACATAGCCATTATGTCAACTGCTGGTAACAGGAAAAAAGTTTTTAATAAGATAAAAAAAGCCATTCAGTTAAAAACTCTGAGAAAATAAAGACTATGAAGGAACCTAGATTTGACATCATATCATCACATCATACACCTTAAACTTGTACACTTTTATTTGTCAATTAGACCTCAATAAACCTGCAGAAACAAAAAAGAGAATAGAGGTGGTGGGGAAGAGTAAAAAGGAGAGAACTTCCACAAGAAAACTTTAGGGTGATGGGCATGTTTTTTATATTGATTATGGTGATTGCTTCCTGGTTATATACATATGGCAAAAATTACCAAACTGTGTATTTTAAATATATGTAGTAGTATAATAACTTACTATGGTTTGAATGTATCCCCCAAAGTTTATATGTTAGAAATATAGTCCCATAGAGGCTGGCAAGTGGCATGGTGGTTGAAGTGCCAGACTCCCACGTGCCTGACCACAGTTCAAGTTCTCGACCTGGCAGCTTGCTTTTTCACTTCCCCTCTCTCTTTCTGTCTTTCTCTGGTCAAATTTAAAAATAATGATAATAAATAAAATGAAATTAATAATTCTTAAAAACAAATATAGAAAGAAAGAAGACAGAGAAAGAAAGAAACATAATCCCCACAGGAGTCATCTTGGGTCATGGTGGGTGCCATCTTGGGTCATTCCGGGCACCATCTTGGTTCTAACTGGTTCAGACCTAGTCTTAATCACTTCACGTCTATCAGGTTTTGGGTGTCTGAATGTGCCCCACCTCACTTTGGAACATCCCTCTTGTCTCGCTATGGCTCCCTATCTCCCTCTCCTGCCAGCCAACTCTAATATGAAAAGGATATTCTCTAGGAAAAATCTCCTTACTCCTGAAGCAAAGCCAAGTGCCTTGGGAATATAAAGAAAATGGATGTTTTTTTTTGCAGGCATTTGCAAGTAAAGGGTTTTTTGTGTGTTTTTTGTTGTTGTTGTTTGTTTGTTTTTTGTTTGCGAGGAGGGGGAGAAATAATAAAAAACTGAGCCTATCAGAAAAAAACGTATATAAGAGCAAGGAAATATGTACATTATCCGTAATTTACACTCTCAATGTTCCTTAGTCATTCCTTAGAACAACATGCCTATAAATATACCCAACTTAAGTCTGTTAAGTTTAAATTTAAGTCTAAATTTAAGTTTAGGCTTGGAAACTCAATTTTCATTCTGCTTTATAATTCTAAGTTCTGTTGCCTGGGGCTGTGTCCCTTCATTGTTATTAACTATTTCCCCATGTTATGGTAAATGAGCTTGGTTTTAATTATTGAGTTTAAATTTTAAAATATAGGGAAATAGGGACCAGCAGATGGCATATTGGTTATGTCACTGAACTTACACATAGTTAACCGCAATTCGAGTCCTGGACTCATCAGCTTAAAACTGATGCATGATGCATGTGTGTGCAAGCCCAAAATCCAGAGAGGAGAATGGAGGAGAAGAGATTGTGGCATGGCTATCCCTCTGATGGTTGATTTCTTGCTTTCTGTCTCTCTGTCTCTCTCTGTCTCCCCAGCAAACACACATGCCCTATAGCAAAAATCTCTCTTGAAAAACAAAAAATGCATTGCTACTCACATGCAAAACAGCAAAAAAAAAAAAAAAAAAAAGAAAAAGATCTGTGCAGGAGCAAATAGTCTCAAGGACCTCCTATATCATACACTTCAGTGAGTTACAGGAAAACACCAATGAATGATGTCTTAATAGAAGGCAGACATTTTTGAGCATTTATCTTGAGAGTGATGTTCTGAAATATCTAAGTATAATTTCAAGTTATGAAACATTCTTTAACAAAAAATGTAATTTTAAACAACACCCTATAGTGATGCCTTTTTAAAGTCAGTAAAGAACTCAATCCTGAACTACCTCGAAGTCAGATGATCACAGCTTCAAAAGGCACTTGTATTCGATGACTGCAGTAAGATATATAGCCCCAGCTAGGTGCTACTTTATAGGATGTCTAAAGTTAGACTTTTGTTCATGGAAATGTATATATCAGCTGTGTTTGTTACAAAAATATTTACATTTATTGAGATCTTTAGTAATTCAATAAAATGTGTGGGAAAAACAGTATAGAAAGCAAACATAGATACCAGAGACAGTGTGGGTGGAGAGTGGGAGATGGCAGAGGGTAAGAGATAGGGAATCAAGGATGGGGGGAAAAAAAGCAAAACATACAGGAAACAAGAAATGGAAAGTTATTTGTTGACAATAACATGTATGTTGATGTGCTTAATTGAGATAACATACAGTGTACTCTGGATGGAAAATCTCATTTTGTATGCTGTAATGATGTACAGTGAATGAATGTAAATAAATTTAAATTTTAAAAAAAGAAATAAAATAAATAAATTATGGCTTGTTTCAAAAAAAAAAAGGCACTTGGAAATCCAACAAAACTTCCAATTGTTTCTTACAGAAATTAGAAAATAAGATGAGTTTGTTTTGAGTCTTTTTCTTCATCGTGAACAGGGTACTTAAGAACAATAATCTGCTGACACTGAAAGGAAACTTGAATCACATATGCTTGTTTTACAGAGGGAGAAATTACTCATCAGACACTGCAAACTATACTATTTTTAGTTTTTGCATGGAGGAAAATTTAGGAATGACTATAAAATCCATACCAAAAAAAATTTTGATGTGTGCGGTGGTTAGGGCAACCAATTAATTCAATTAACAAATAAAATCATATTTACAAAGAATTTAGTTTTTCCTGAAAATATAGTTTATCTGTGAGAAATTTATTGTTTTTAATTATGAAGTCCTGAATCTGTTTATCTGGTGCACAGTAAAATAATTACTCAATTGACCATTATAATTAATTTTTGAGACCTTATTAATTTTAGATGTATCAATATGTGACATAGATATTTAAAAATCACTAGTATGAAAGCCTGTAGGCCTAAAATTATAGACTGATTTCTGTCAATTCTACCATGGACTCCTCAGCAAATCACTTATCACAGCTCCGCCTCATTTTTTTTGTTCTAGAAAGCAAAGGAATGAACCTAAAGAGTTCTGCAAATCCCTTCTGGTTTTAATATTTAATAATTCTTTTTTTTATTTGCTTGTCTTTGATTGTTTGTTTTGTTTTTGCTATATGGTGCATGCACTTGCCAGGGAGAGACAGAGAGAAAGAGAGAGGAGGGGAAATAGAGAAAGTGAAATCACCCCCAGGGAGGATGGCCACATTGCCATCTCTTCTCCTCTACTGTCTTCTCAGGATTTGGGGCATGCACGCATGCACACATGCCAGTGTGTTTTTCAAGCAGCCAGGTTCAAGACTTGAACCATGTAGACAGTCATGTGGGATCCAGTGCCCTTAACCACCATGCTGCAGGCTGGCCCACAATGATTCTATTATTTTTATCTCTATTTTTATGTAATCATTTCATATTGTATGTGCCTGTCTATATGCATATGTATGAACAGCTTGTCACTCCTCTTAATGTTTTCTTTCTGTAATTCTTCTATCTATAAAAGGAGTGGCTATCATTTAAAGAAGGAAACCATCCAAAGTAGTGAATGTATATTCTAGGATATGTAATTTTGTTGTGCTCTTTGCTTATTTTTGCACAGCTGAGATGTAGCCAGCAGCAATGCCAGGACTAGAACAGGAATTTAATGGAATTAAGGAAATGTGCAATAGAGTGCAAGTTTTAAGCTATCAAGTATGTTAAATCTCAAGATAACTGTTATTTTTTTTAATTTGATGTGGCCTTGTTGCCATATGGTCTGTATCTGGCACTTAGTGATAGCAGGCAGCCGATTTCTTATTTTCATTATGGTGAACAGCAGGATGTAAATGGTATGACCTAAACCAACCGGACAGGAAGGTGTTAACTCCCTCCGTGTTTAGCTAGAATGTACACCATATGCATGTGTGTAATTAGCCTTATGCTTTTTAAATCCCGACCTTGAGTCTTTTTCTTCTTTTTCAAAGATAATATGATTTAGCTTTTTATTTTTTTAATGAATCTTTTTTTTTTTTCAATTCAGAAATGTTAGTTACTTGCTTTTCAATAATCACTCTCTTATCCAAGTTCATCGCTAGGAGAGAAAAATTGCTTCACATTATCTTGAGTAACATTTGGATGAGCTATCAGTCATCAGCTGAAATTAACCTGAACGTGTCTCCGACGAGACGAAGAACATTTAAGCACGCCAGCTGGAAGGCATTTACAGTTTCATTTCTCCAACTTCCAGCGAAAATCTTTCCAGTGCACATCTGTGAAGGTTTCATAATGATGAGAGGGATGTGAGCTTTGTGTGGCATTAGGGCACTCAGAGGCATTTAAACTACCCTGAAGTGTCAGAAATGCACCCAAAAATTAAGACCAAGAAGCATTTCAACTCACACTATGTGGCTCTGCCCTCTGGTTTATGATTGATTTAACAGCTACTGCCAATTTTCTAAAAGGCAGCTCAGAGCATGTAAACCTGTTTTAGTGTAGCATTTGTTCTTCTGTGTTCAGTTGTTAGGATGATTAACCTTAAAGCTAGAAGGACCCTCTTGATTGCCTGGTCCACCCATACATATTATCCCTGAAGAGATTGAGCTCTAGAGGCTGAAGGGGTTACCCAAGCCTACACACCTACCTTGCAGCAACATGAGCACAATGTAGGGGTGTCTCGTCTCTAGGTACAATACTGATTCTAAAATATCAGAGAGCTTTCCTGTTCTTTCAAAATTATAAATAGGAGAGTTATATTGATATATTGTATACCCAGGTCCAGACTTTGATGAGTCATGATTAAAAACCAAAGGTGATGTCGAAAGTAGTATAGGTATACATTTTCCCCCCATACAGGCATACTATCTATTTATTTTATTTATTTATGTATTTTATATTACATTTAATCACATATATCTTTACAGTGTATAAAATTTCTTTTTCCAGCATGATTACCATGCATATCAGTCAAGACAAAGACGTTACCATACATCATCAGCAACTAGCTTTTCATTTTTTTGTCAATTAAATGCACTTTTTTTCTTCTTCTTCTCCCCATTTCCTCCCTCCCTTTCTCCCTCCATTGCCCACCCCCATATTACCCCATCCTTACTATCTCTAGCATCTACCATTGCCTTCCCTGCTATGTAACAGCAGGGAAAATAAACTTCCAACTTTCAGTTTCTGCCATGGAACTCAGATAATCAGTATATATTGAGTGGGGACAAACAAATTCTGTCTTTCATCATCTGACTTGCTTCACTTAGCATTAAGTCTTCCATATTGGTGCACTTTGTAACAAATGTCAGGGTTTCACTATTTTTTATGGCAAAGTAGTATTCCATAGAGTACATATGCCACATTTTTTCAATCCAATCATCTGTTTTTGGACATTTGCGTTGATTCTATGCCCTAGCAGTTGTAAATAATGCTGCAATAAACATGGATGTGCAAGTGTTGTTCTGACTGATGGTTTTCTATCCTTTGGGTAAATACCTAAAAGTGAAATTACTTTGTCATATGGTAGTTCTATTTGTAGGTTTCTAAGGAATCTCCATATTGTTCTCCCCAGTGATTGACTAATTTACATTCCCACCAATAGTGTAGGAGAATTCCCTTTTCACCACAGCCTTGCTGGCACTTATCTTTATTTTCTTAATTTTAGCCATTCTGACTGGGGTTAAGAGGTATCTCATTGTGGTTTTGATTTGCATTTACCTTATGATGTAACACAGGAAAAGTATCTCTGTTCACCATAAAACTATGATTATCCTGTAGTAGGTAGACTTTATAGAACACATACTAGGGGACCAGCAGTTCGCATAATGGCTATGTTGCTGGACTCCCATGCAGTTGACCACAGTTCGAGTCCCAGTGGCTTATACTCATGTTGGGCACATGTATGTGCTTGCCCAAGATTTCCAGAGGAGAATGGACGAGAAGGATTGCGGTGTGACCATCCCCCCTTGGGAGGGGGGGGGGTTCTTGCTTTCTGTCTCTCTGTCCCTCTTTGTCTTTCTGGCAAGTGCATGTGCCCTATAGAAAAAAACTCTCCAAAAATAAATAAATAAATAAGAACACATACTAGATATAAACTACCTGGATTATTGTATACTGAACCAAATTTTTAATATGTTGTAATAGAAATTTTGAACATATTTAACAGCTTTAATTATGTCAATATTCCAAATCAGATCTTTTTAGGAAAAAAAAAAGAAAACAGGAAATTTAACATCACCTGTTAAAAACAGATTCTAAAGATTATCAAAGCATCTTGTATAGTTCTTTCCCCTACTCCTAGAAACTTCCAAATTAAAACTGTTCCAGATGTTAAGAACCTACTGTTTTTTAAGAGTTTTTTTTAAAAAAAAATTTTCTATTGTTTTTAGGTTTTTGCTATAGGGCACATGCTCTCACTGGAAAGATACAGAGAGAGACAGTGAGAGGAAAAATTAAAAATCACTTTCCGGAGGGATGGCCATGCTGCAATCCCTTGTCCTCTATTTCCCTCCTAGGATTTTTGGCACCCACATACACATGTCTGGTATGATCCTTTAGCCACGGGTCTAGAACTCAGACCCTCAGTTGGCCATGTGAGAATCCAGCACTTTAACCACCACACTACCTCTCCCCTTAAAGACATTTTTTAAATAGTTTTTTGGAACCTTTCAATTTTAATGAATCTTTATAAAATGGTAGAGTCATATCTGGACGCAAACCCTACTTCTGTCATCTACTGGCCATTTGGAAAAAATCTAATCTTCAATTTCCACGAAATAACAAGAATATATAAATAGTTCACAGACTTGTGACAAGGATTAATTGATAAGAATCTGCCTTATAATTTAGTTCACAGAGTTCCTCAAAAAAATGGTAATTACCTGTTTGCTGCCCAAGAATTTTTTAAAGCAATCATCTGGTTATCTACTGAACATATGGCAATCAAAATATCAGAATATACACCCCAGAAAAGCAAAAAATAAATAAAGTTACACATGGTGCTGTCCTCAGAGTTACAAAGACAAAGCATATATAACTCATGAAGGAAAAATATCAGCATTAGGTGGTATGATTAGGATAAAAATTCTATCTTGGCGGAAATTGAATTAGTCAGGAAAGACTGGCAACATCGACGTTGAGCCTTGTAATGAAAGAATGAGATAATAATCACAGAAGTGGAGAGACAAGAACTGGGCTAGGACAGGGAGCGAGGACAGACCCCGTAAGCTAATTCATGACATCTGAACTGTTGCTCTTCTCAGCCTGAGGAGAGAGGAAGTTCATTCACAACACATCCAGTTTGGCATTAGCATAATGAAAGGCCCTAAAGATGATGAGAATTAGATAGAAAATATGGCCTACATATTATTATTATTATTATTATTATTATTATTATTATTATTATTTTGGAGAGGTTTTTGCTATAGAGTACATGTGCTCACCAGAAAGAGAGAGATAGACAGATAGAAAGTGAGAAATCACCCCCCCCCAGGGGGGCTGGCCACACCACAATCCCTCTCCTCCATTCTCCTCTCAGGATCTTGGGCACGCACGCACATGCACTAGTGTGAGTTTAAGCCACCAGGTCTGGGACTCAAACCATGGTCGAATACATGGGAGTCAACATAGCCATTACACTAACTGCTGGTCCCAAGCCTGGATATTATTACTAGATCAACTTGATTTAAAATAATTTCTCATTTTTTCTCATAAAATAAAAGATGTTAGAGGGCAGGTTGGTGCTACAGCAGTAAAAAGTGATGCTGTGAGACAGACCCACATGGGAAGGTTCTGAGTTCAAGTCTGCAGACTTCCTTGTGCATGCATGCTTATGACCTGGACTGGCAGACGTTGAGATTAGATAACAGAGTCAAGACCCTTTGAGGTACTATGTCTCTGTCTCTCTTTCTCTGTCTCTCTTGTGTGCATAAACAATAAATAAACTTTAAAAACATTTATTAGAGGATTTTAAAAATTGCCCCTGGTTCCCTTCCCTTCCAACCCTGAAAAATCATTTATCTTGATTTTTATCATCACATGTTTAGGAATTTAAATGCTGTGGTCCTTGTGGAAAACAGTTCAACAGACCATGAAAAAGATCAACAGAGACGTAAAATAACCCAGCCATTTCATTCAGAGGAATATAACCCAGAAAATTAAAAAGACGTTCATATATACAAATATTTATAGCAGCGGCATTCCTAACAACCGGAAAGTATAGACAGCCTGAATGACCATCAACTGATACCTAGATAAACAAAAATTGGTATATCACACAACAGAGTATTCAGCTATAAAAAAAGAATAAAGTACAGGGGCCAGCAGGTGGCATGATGATTAAGACACTAGATCCCACATGGCCTACTCCATGGTTTAAGTACCAGACCCTGCGGCTTGTAAAATACACTGTGTGTGTGTGCACACATGACCAAAATCCTGAGAGGAGAATGGAGGAGAAGGGATTTGGCATAGCCATCTCTCCAAGCTGTGATTCATCACTCTCTCTCTTTCTCTCTCTCTGTCAAGCACACATGGTGCTCCCTATGGCAAAAATACAAAGCAAAAAAGGATAAAGTACTCATACATACTGTACAACATGCAAGAACCTCGAAAACATCATGCTGAGTAAAAAAAGTCCAACACAGAAGGCCACGTACTGCATGATTCCATTTTTATGAAACAGGCTAATCCATAGAGACAGGAGGTAGGTTAGTGATCGTCAAGAGCTGATAGGAGGGAAAAATAGTAAGTGACTGCTAGTAGGTTTCCTCTGGGGTTGATGAAAATGTTTGGAAGTAGGTCATGGTGATCAATGTCCAGCTTTGTGAGTATACACTGAATCACATACTTCAAAATGGTGAATTTTAAGTTATGTGAATTATATCTCAACTTAAAAGCAACACAAAACATGCTGAACAAATTCTAGCCCTTTTACTCTCTCTCATCAAAGACTAAGAAACAGGCATAAAGCACCTGGCTTCTTGACTACCTCACCCCTATTCTCTGGCGAGTCATCAGAAGTCCTGCTCAGATCCCTAACACTCCCCAAAAGAAGTCTGGAAACTACTCCCACAAAACAGAAGATTCTCAAGTGTTCAGAAGGGTCATTCTGAGACTACACGTGTCACCTCATGTCACTCGTGTTTCTATAGTCATAATTGCTAATTTTTGTTTGGCAAACACGGTCACCCTATCTAGAAGAAAAGGAGGCTCTTAAAGGCTAGGTGTTTTTTAAACCCTTTCAAAGTGATTTTGTCACAAAGTCATTGAGACAAATGAAATAGGTCAGGAGATAAAGAGAGGACTTGATCTTTAATATTTATATTGCCCAGAATATATTATTTTAGACAAGGAAATTGCTTGAGATTTTTCTGAACATAAGTCTATAAATGTCTCTACCCATGAGCTTGCTAAAATAAAGTGGAACACATTTTAGGGGAAAGCCAAGCATAAAACAGCTAAGGCAGGGATGGGAGAGGTAGGACCTGCAAGTTTAGATTGTCTATCACAGCTTAGGAGAACAAAGAGTCAGGAAACACATGCCACCAGCTATTTTCCTTACTAAAAATCATGTTTGGGGCTGTTAATGGATGGGAAAGTGTTGAGCTGCATTGTGAAGTCCTTGGTTCTTTGGGTCCAGATCACTAAAATTAGAGATCTGTCCCCTAGGCACAAAATGAAACCACAACCACAAATGAAGTAGGTAGAAAAGAAGATTTAATAGGAAAGAAAGGAAAGTACACACAAAAGGCTCTTGGGCAGGCAGATTGCCAGGTGGCAACCGCATTTGGTACTGGTCAATCATTATTTTTATTACTAGAGGTTATGAATATTCATTGGTGGGAGGTCCGTTACACTACTTAAGTCCTTCGTTTGAATTCGAATGTGTGCATTTTCTCCTGCACTTACCTACTTTTCTAACAGGTAAAGAATGAGAAATTTGATTACCTAACTGTGCATGCTCAGTGTGAGCCAGGTTGTTTAATTAGACTGCCTAATTAGTTTATTGCCCTAGTGGGAATTAGGGTGTTGACCTAGTAGGAATTAGGGCGTTGACCAAAATGCCCTTTTGCTTTTCTCTTAGGGCTGCCCCCTCACGACTAACTGCCTACCACATTGCCAGTAAGTGGCAGAGTGGTTAAGACATTAGACTCCCCCTAGTCAAATACGGTTCAAGTGCCCGATGCAATAGCTGAAAAATAATGCCAGGCACATCTGCATGAGTACCCAAAAATCCTGTGAGGCAAATGGAGAAGAAGGGATTGCAGTGTGGCCATCCCCGAGGATGACTTCTCACTTTCTCTGTCTCTCTCTCTCCAACAAGCACACGTGCCCTATGACAAAAAACTAAAAAAAGAGGAAGAAGAAGAAGAAGAGGAGGAAGAAGAAGAAGGAGGAGGAGGAGGAGGAGGAGGAGGAGGAGGAAGAAGAAAGAAAAAATTTGTACCTTCATAATTTAACTGTAGTGCAGGGAGTTCATAAATGAATGCATGATTTCAGCCACAAAAGTAGAATTTTACAGTTGTGTCACAATAACAGGCATCTTAAGTGGCAGATGGAACTAAAGGCATAAATCACACCTAAATACATATGACTAGAAAGATGCTATTCCTAAAACACAATATGGGAGAGTGTTGATATTGTTTTCCTTTGTATTATTGTTGTTACTGTTTTAAGATCTAAGTAGAATTTTTACTCCTATTTTGCAGGATGGGGTGTTTGTGTGTATCACAGGGGGCAGGCTATTCAGTGTCATTGCCATTTATTCACGCACTTGGAAAGTTCCTAAAGATTTGTCTTTTCAGTAAGTATTTCTCCCAATTTTGTTAGGAATACTTCAGCATGACTGGGAGGGTCACGTTGCACTTCCCATTTTGGAGATCTGAAAACCTCTGTTCCTTCTATCAATCAGCATGGAAGAGGTAGGTAATCAGCACTTGTGCTTAGAGCAAGCTGGCAGGCACTGTGCTGAATGTTTTCATGCACTATCTCACGTGATACTCACGACCCTGAGGTCAATTTGATTACTAAAACCATTTTACAGATAAGAAAACTAAGGGGTAGAAGAATTCAGAGACTTGTTCAAGGTCACATCCTAACTGTCAGAGCTAAAACTCAAATCTGAGGTTCGTCTGACTGGAAAGTCAACACCACTAAATGATATTTTATTAGACGTGGTCAATGCCAGAGATGCTAGTGAAATTCTTTTGCTTACATCCCTCCTTTAAACAAAATCCAGTATTCCCTTTCCAATAGCATTATTCATACTGAAATGTTTGAAACATAAAGACTGCCTTTTTGGCCCTTTACATATCAAGATGGTTAAAACTCAAAGGCCTGAAAGAATAGATACCTTGGGACCAACAGTTAGCGTAATGGCTATGTCGCTGGACTCCCACGTAGTCGACCACGGTTCGCGTCCTGGACTCGGTGGCTTAAAACTCACGCCGGGCGCGTGTGCGTGCGTGCCCAAGATCCCGAGAGGAGAATGGAGGAGAAGGGATTGTGGCGTGGTCATCCCCCCTGGGGGGTGATTTCTCGCTTTCTGTCTCTCTCTCTGTCTGTCTGGTGAGTGCATGCGCCCTATAGCAAAAACCTCTCCAAAAAAAAAAAAAAAAAAAAAAAAAGAAGAAGAAGAATAGCTACCTATTAAAAATTGACCAAAAGTATTTTAAAAATGCATTTGGAAAATATGTGTACATTAGTAACAGTGAGTAGGTAAAGGAAAAAAAAATGGAAGAGACATTTTGAGATACAGTTGTTGATAGGACAGTAGAAAGTGTTAGAATGATTAAATAGGAGGCTTTTAGGCTGAAGTGGCCATGATGAATGCACTGGGCTCCTCTGTAAACAAATCAAAATCTAATTCAAATGCACTTCTTGTAAGTGACTAACTTAGAGGGAAACAAAAATTAAGCTTAACCAATCATACACCTCCAACTTACCTCTAATTACATAAATAGGAACTTTCCACCTGAGCAGATCAGTTAAGGCAACTATCTACTCAATCAACTTTCTCTGCTTTGCTTCCTCATTCATTTTATGTCTTCTTTTCCAGCACCTTTGGTGAAACCATGAATCACAAACCATGGTTTGGACCTGCCTAATTTATAAATTGCTATTTGTTCAAATAAACTCTTTAATTAATGTACCTTAGTTCACTTTTTCACTGAAAGTTCCCATGTAAATGGTTCTTGTTGGAAAACAAGCACTTTTCAAAGTGCCTTGGAAAAATGCATTGTCAGAGAAGGGTGTAGAATGCGTGATCCCAGCAACCATGAACAGCTGACCATAATACATTAGCTTTTCCAGAATGAAAATAGGAGAAGTATTAGTTTACCACCTCTTAAGACTATTGGTGATGGGACCAGCAGGTGGCGTTGTGGTTATATCCCTGGACTCCCATATGGTCAACTGCAGTTCGTGTCCTAGATCCGGTGACTTGAAACTCACACCGGGAGTGTGTGTGTGCATGCCCAAAATACTGAGGGGAGAATGGAGAAGAAGGGATCATGGCATGACCATCCCCCATTGGGAGTGATTTCTCAATTTCTGTCTCTCTGTCTCTGTCTCTCCAGGGAGCACACATGCACTATGGCAAAAAACTTCTCAAAAGAAAGACTGTTAGTAATGACATGGAAGGGATCTGTCCAGCCTGCATTAAGGTTGGGATGTTTCATGAAGAAGCTAAAAAGTACCCACTGGAAACATGACACTCATATGTCTGGAAAGTCATTTGCTTTAACGTCAAGATCAGCTCTTCCAGTCACTATAATGAACACATTTGTGCATGTTTGAATATGATCATGATGGGCCTGACAAATCCATATGGTTTTCTTTAACTCCAGTGATTTCACATTTCTATAAATGTGAACTCAAGAAATGAACACTGAGTGTCTAGAGAGTGAAAAGATGAAATGAATCTTGTGTGGGATTTCTGCTACTTGCTATGAGACATTGGTAAACACTTTAAATCTCTGGGCCTCAATTTTATCCACAGAGTTAAAATCATTTAACAAGTCTTTGTTGAAGAATTACCAAGCATTCAGTTCTATAGTTATGAGATATCAAAGAAGAGCAAGACAGGGCCTCCATCCCTCCTAAGATGGAGGAGAATCTTTGTTCTTACTCTAGGAAATAGAAACATTGGCTGCAGATAAAGTCAACATTTTACTTTTCTTAAGATGTCAAAGCTCATCTGTTTATCTTTGTGAAGAAAGTACTATTAGGTTCAGTGACTGTTCACTCAAGAAAATTCATGGGAGGGTTCTAGAAGTATGAGATTACCATCTTATGAGATTACTGTGATATCATTCCCATATTTTCATGCTTAGTGGTCATCAAGAATAGTTCCTAGGGTCAGACTGTGTCAGTTCACATCCTTGCTTTGTCACTTACCAATGTGACCTTGGGCAAGTATGTCTTAATTTTCTTATCCATAAAATGGAAACCCTGAAAGTATCAACCTTACACTGCTCTGAGAATTAAATACTACATGTAAAATACTTTAGAAGCAAGGCTGACATATTCAAATGTGTTAAATATTATTATTAAAATTAACTAGACCACTTACAATGCAAAGTCCAACAGACACCAAGGTAGATTCAGGAAGTTAAGAATTTTTCTGTTACAAGTGTCTGAACAGAGGTTAGATTAAATATTCAATTTACAACTTATCATTGATGCTAGACCACAGAGACATAGTTACCACTAACACTAAACCATGGGACAGAAGAAACAACAGAGGACATTGTTACAAATGATTAGGTCTTTTACTATGAATTCATAGAATGAATACAAATATATTCATGTGTGCATGTGTCTTTAGGGAAAAGCAAATGGCATACATTTTTAAGTCATATGTTAATGTGCTCTTTTCAATGAATGTAACAGTCTTTCCTTCAATAGTGAATGATTGTAAAATAAATAAAAAATAAATAGCTGGTAGTAATGCCTTCCTCCCAAAATAACAAAATAATGTCAAAACACTCAATTAAAAGCAATAATATTAATTGAATTTTTTTCAGGAGGAGAGGGAGAAAGAAAGAAATGTCAGTCCCAAAAAGAAAAGAAACAAGTTTCTCATTTGTCTTGTTTATTGAAATTTCTGTTTGAGGCATTGAATTCTATTTTCTCATTGAACTTGTCCAGAGAGCAAAAAGGAGTCTTGTTACTGTATATTATAGTTGATAAATCTGGACTTTTACTTCTTTATGGTGTGTTAGCATCCTCACACTGAATCCTTTTCTTCTGAAGGGGAACCCTGTCCCTCAATCAGTGTCATAATAGTTTATACACTTGCTACATACTATTTTCAAAGAACTAGCTCCAAGCAATAATGACTTGAATACATTAAGGAGTTCAGTTTTACCCTTATTATAGATCATTTCAGCACATTTTATTCTTTTCTTGCCTAAATTTTTAGAATGGAACTTATGCCACACTTGACATTGTTATTTTTATAAAACTCTCTTAAGGTTTTTATTTCTATTAAAAAAAATCATGTTGACATGGCAACTACAAGTAATAATGGAATTTCCTAATGTGTCCAAAGAGATCGTCCACCAAAGCAACTGCATATTCAGATAAGATCAAAATTTGCTATGTACCATGTTAATCTCTTGGGGGTTTAATGATCCATGTTAGCATTTAAACATTCCTGTACAGACAACTTAATTTTTTACAGGTTTAATGTTTTCAATGATGGAAGCTTTTCTTGAGGCACCTACTAAACTTTGATAGAGCTTGTGCTCTGTTGAACAGATCTTAGGAAGTAATACTGACAAAACAGAACTGTGCTTCACATACCAAACAAAGCTCTCCTAGAAAGAACAAGGCATACATCCAGAAGCACAAGCAGACATCTGAAGTAACTGTAAGAAAAATAGCTGTGGGACCAGTAGATGGTAGAATGGTTATATCACTGGACTTCCACGTTGTCGACCGTGGTTCGAGTCCCAGACCCAGAGGCTTCAAACTCACACTGAGTGCATGTGCGTGAGTGTCCAAAATCCTGAGAGAATAGAGGAGAAGGAATTGTAGCATGGCCATCACTCCTAGGGAGTGATTTCTCACTTCTGTCTCTCTGGTGAGTGCACACACGCCATAGCAACAACAAAACCAAAACCCAAAAAATACTCTCTTGAAAAGAAAAATAGCTGTACAAAGTGTCTTTGAACTCGTAAATGAGCTTCCCACAGTCCTTAACCCACACAATCCTTTGTTTGTTCAGGTTTTTGCCTTAGAGCACATGTACTCAGGAGAGGGAGGGGCACAGAGACAGTGAGAGGGAAAATGAGAAAGCACCCTCTGGTGGGGGGATGGCCACACCAGTCTCTTCTCCTCTATGCTCCCCCTGGCATCTTGGGCATGCACACACTTGTACCCTGCATGATTTTCAAGTCACCGGGTCTGGGCCTTGAACCATGGTTGGCCACATGAGAGTCGAGCAGCGTAATTGCTATGCCACTTTCTGGCCCCATACAGCCATTTTTAAGTTAAGGCTACAGCTCAGAAGTTGAGGCTCATTGGTGGTGATGAGATATATCTTGCAGAGGTGTAAGAGAAGAGAGAAAATGACAAAATGCAATCCCAACAGCATACATAGCACAGTGAGATTGTTTACAGACAGGAAAAAAATGGTCCTATAGGTACCCATAGACTTTAGAGGCATATCACATATTAAAGGTCAAAATAATTCATAATAATTGAAATAATAATAGCACTGATTTTTCCAAAGGAAATTGTTTCAGCATATCACCTTCAAGTAGATAAGGCAGTGTGAAATACACTTCAGAAAGAATTATATGAAAAAATCGAAATTTAAAAGTTTTGATGCTTAAGAAAATTTATCTTTATGGGATATCTTCATTTCAAATTATTTTTAAAAAGTTTCTAAAAATTGTTATAGTGATTATCTTACCTTCAGAAAAAGAAACCATAAAAATCTACTAAATATGTTGAGATTTAGACTCTAAACAAAATTGGTTTAAAGATTCAGTTAAAAAAAATGAGAGACAAATTTTCACCCATCTGTGGATGCTAATCATGAGAATATTTAGCTTCTCGTGTTATTAAACTAATCTACACTAAACAAGCTGGTTTCCCTAGTCAGAAGTAGTTCATCCCACCCTGCACTTCTAATGAGTTAACTATGGAATACAGTTGCCAAATTCAGAATACAAAATTACATGGTACCCAGTTAAAATTTGATTTCTCTGAAATTCTCTAAAATTTAAATTTAACTGGATGTCATGTTTTTATCTAGCAACCCTACCATAGATACAAAATATGCCACAGATATAGAAAACTGTAGGGAAATCAGTTTGCAAGTTCAAAGGGCACCCTTGGGGAAGATGGACAATAGCGTAGTTGGATTTTTGAACACAGAAATAAGGAACATAGACTATAAGATAACTAAACCCTAGTTACTAACCAAGGCTTAGAACATTTTTTCAGGCAATATCTTAAAACCAAACCGGCTCTATTACACTCTCAGAATGCGAATTCGCCAGGGATCCAGCAATGGCTACAGTGCTGCAATTTCTATTGACCACTGCTATGGTTTGAGTGTGTGTGGAAAGTTCATGTGATGAAAACGTAATTCCAATGTTGAGATGCTGGAAGATGAGATTTTAAGAGGTATTTGGGTGATAGGAGCTCTGACTTCATGAATTAACATTGTTATGCTAGAGCGGTTTTGTTATCAAAGGGCAGGTTCCTTACAAAGGGACAAATTCTCTCTCTCTCTCTCTCTCTCTCTCTCTCTCTCTCTCTCTCTCTCTCTCTCTCTCGCTTTTCCACCTTCAGCCATGAGATGACACACCCAAAAGGCCCTTACCAGACGCTGGCCCCTCCCTCTTGGACTTCTCAGCCTTTGCAGTTCCGAGCACACCATTTCTGCTCATTATAGATTACCTGGGCTCAGGTATTCTGCTAAAGCAGCACAAAGCAGACTAAGACAGCAACCCGCTTAGGAGAGGTACATGGTATGAAAGTCCCTACCCAGGAACTCAAGGTAGAGAAAAGGGGCCACTTGCTTCCTCATTACAATATATAATACCTGTTTCTGCTTTAGGAGCCTGGGTGTGTTACTGCTCAGTTTATCTACTTAAGTGTGTGAGAGTTGAGTGGAAGCAGACAGCTGTTTCTTTGAACTTGGACATAGGCTAGGACTTAAGCTGAATAAAATACCCTGGAGAAGCCAAAGCCACAACATCTGCACCCCAGCTGGAAACAAGTGACCAGAATGGATTTCTGTGATGCCTGGGCACCGAGATTAAGGCCTAAGACCAGGCACTTGAATACAATAGTGTTCTGGGCAAACAACTTTACCTCTTGTGCTTCTATTTCCTTATCGGTAAATTGAATATCATAATGGTATTTAGCTTATAAAAGTTGTCATGAAGGTTTCATATGGAGGGACCAGCAGTTAGCGTAATGGATATGTCGCTGGACTCCCACGTAGTCGACCGTGGTTCGAGTCCCGGACCTGGTGGTTTAAACTCACGCTGTGTACGTGTGCATGCGTGCCCAAGATCCCGAAAGGAGAACGGAGGAGAAGGGATTGTGGCGTGGCCATCCCCCCTGGGGGGTAATTTCTCACTTTCTGTCTCTCTGTCTCTCTCTGTCTGTCTGGCGAGTGCACGCGCCCTAAAGCAAAAACCTCTCCAAAAAAAAAAAAAATAGAATTCATATGGATTCATCACAGCGCCTATCAGTAATCGGCCATCAGTAAATGTCATTTGTTTTAACAATAAGATTTTCCTCTGTCTCATTTTCTATTCCACTTTAAGCTATCCAGAAAGGAAGGTATATAGTCTAAAGTCAAAATTACTTTTTTAAGGCAACTAAGTCACCTACAGTATTGGCTCACTGAATAGTTTCTTATTCCCATAGCCCTGGTATCTACAATAGCTTCACAGACAGTGATTTAGGTTGCCAAACTTTTTTTTTTTAAGTATTTGCCATAGTGCACTTGCACTCACCAGAGAGAGAGAGACAGTGAGAGCGAAAGTGAGAAATCACTCCCCCAGGGGAATAGCCATACCACAATCCCTACTTTTCCATTCTTCTCTC
This sequence comes from Tupaia tana, assembly GCA_026018925.1. Lineage (NCBI taxonomy): Eukaryota > Metazoa > Chordata > Mammalia > Scandentia > Tupaiidae > Tupaia > Tupaia tana. The sequence continues at coordinate 23,806,162 of JAKSZU010000019.1, forward strand.
AGGATTTTGGGTACATACATATGTGACAGGCATGATTTTCAAGTCACCAAGTCCAGGACTTGAACCACAGATGGTTATGTGGAAGCCCAGGACCTTAACCACCACACCACCTGCTGGCCCTAACAAACACTTTTAAAACCTCAGAGCTTTACAATTCAGTGTTCTGAGTGTATTAGGCAGAGTTCTTCAGAGAGAAAAATAGCAGAAGAATATATGAGAGGAGAATTACTAGGAGAATTTACTCACATGCTCACAGAGACAGAGTCCTAAGACAGGCTTCTGTAAGCTGCAGAATCAAGTAGCTCATTCAGACCAAGTCTATAAACCTGACAACCAAGGAGGCTGACGGTGCAGACCTCAGTTTGAGAGTGAAAGCTCTAGAGCTACAGGGGGTGCCCATACAAGTCTCAGAGTCTAAAGGCCAAAGAATCTGGAATTCCAATGTCTGAAGGCAGGAGAAAAAAGCAGAAAGTGTCCTACTCCAGATGAAAAAAAGATGGAGAAAGACAGAAGCCCCTGACTTCTACCTGTTAATTTTCCATCTGTGCCCCATCCAACATGGATGACACCCACCCATGTTGACAGTGGATCTTCCTCTTCTCAGATCTAAGACCATTCTCTTCTGAAAACACCCTCACAGACATATCCAGAAGCAATGCCTTCTAGGCATCCCTCGATCCATCAAGTAGACAACCTAAGATTAACAATAGCACTGACTAAATGGATAACTTGGTCACTCCAGCAAGCAGCAAAAACTCCACAGCCAAGAAAGACTTTCCAACCTAGCTGTCAAGTTAGAGTCAGGAAGAGAATTGTCTAATTAAAGGTTCTAAATTTAGACTGCCCTGAACAGGTAACTGAGGTGCACAGGCCTTTCTGCAAGCGTTGTTCAAGTCACAGGTGGCTGTCTTTGGATGGACCACAGGCCTCCCGCTCACCTGCCTGCTTTCCAATCACACCCCTCTGGTTTGGACTGTGGTTACTGAGTTAACCTGACCTGGCTGAGTGCCAGGAAGAGAACAGGCTTTTTTTTTTTATGCTGCTGCTTAATGTAGATTATTTAGGAAGGGCTTTAGAAAGTATCTCTTCTCACTGGGTATTTATTTCTCACCTTTTTGGGTTAAAGAAATAGCATGTACTATGAACTTTATTCATTTCATATTCTTGAAAAGCCTTTCATTCAACATTGCCTGATCCTATTTCAAAATGAATTAGGAGGAGCTGAATGAGTTCATGGAGATCACTCTCCTTTTTTCCTCCAACATTCTCATTGTTCTGTAGTCACAGTTCCAAAATTGAGACATCAGCATTGAACTACTACTTTGAGGAAGCAGGTCAAGCCCTCACCCATGCTATTTCCAGCAATCCATTATTCATTTGGATTGACAGTTCTCTTAATTAACACCTTGTCTCTATTTACTGCAAAAGTTCAGACTTGGGAGCTAATGCCAAGAACATATGTAGTGTCTTTAATGTGAATTTGGCCAAATTCAAAATGGAACTGATTTGTCTAAGACACATACTTGATAATGTCTCAAAAATGCACTGGAAATTTATGTTCCTAATTATTGATCATTGATCACGCACATGATACCCGGGAGGATGAGTTTATCAAGTTTTCATTGCTAATGATTTATACAGAACAAAAGGCAAATAAACGAATATACATTCTTCATTGTTAAACCAAGAGGCTAACAAAGGTAAGGTAGATGTGCTATTGTTTATAATTATAAACTACCTATATAAATATCCATGCAGGTATAAAAAGACTGCATGTTTAACATACTCTTCCAGTTTAAAAGATACAGTCGAGTAATCATAGTATTTATATACAATGCTTCCCTTGAGCCACTAATACGATCAAATCTGAAGAGCACATTATTAGAGAGAGGTGCAAATACCAGGCTATGAGAAGATAATTGGAGAAGCATTTTCTCTTTGGCTTTGGTTTCAGCCCTTGGGAAATTCACACCTCAGGACAGCCCCTTTAATTCTACAGTATTCATAACATGCCACTCTTCTCACAGGAATAAAGATATTAATGGCTGTCTGATCCTCCTAATTAGCTTGACTGATTGGCCGAGGTCAGAATAACATCAGGAGTCTGACAGGGTTACTTGTGGACTGACATTTCATTGTTTTGTTTATCACTTATTAATTACTGTTAACTAGTATGTCACAGTGCTCTATTTCAAGAAAGGAGGACTATCATTAGTGTCCTTAGCCTGCATACACAATTTCTGTTTTCTTTTGAATTACTTTTTATTTACAATATCAATCACAACAGATCCTGTGACAAGATTATAGCATTTGGGGCATTTTTACATTGCAGAGTACATGTATTTGTGGTTTGCACAAAAAGTACACTGTTAACATCAAGCCAAAGCAAAATGAAATATTATTGAATGGCCTTTGGTTGGTTCTATTCAAATAGAACAGAAATTTTCTTATAAAGAATTCAAAGCACACTGTTTATGAACCTTGAAACAGATGAGACTGTCATCACTCTTATACAAAAGCAAGGAAAAGTTTTGTGACTAGATTATTTTACTGATTTATGATTTCACGAAATCAAAAATTGATTTCTATCTATAATTATTTGAGATTGTTGTCAATATTTCTTACCGGAAAAAAAGGGGGCAAATCAACCTTGTTTTATTTCACTGATAAGAAGAATAAAAACACCTAGAACAACACGATGATTGGAAAAATTATCCTAAAGGTTAAGTTCGTTCTTACAAATTATTTATAATTTTTTGTATAGTCACAGATGTCTCTGGTTCCTTGTAAGAGACTGACTATATGGACACACAGCTGCAAGATCACATAATAAAATAGACCTCTGATCCACAGCCTTCTGTAGTCAGTCCAGAAAGGCAAACCACAACCTCTAGAGCAACTGGTACAATGCCAGGATTTGGTCAATAACAGAAGCTTCTCTAGTTTTTGCCTTCTCTTCCAATTTACCATCAATGGGAAAATGCTGAATTGGCTGGAGAACACTCCTTAGCCAATCTTACAGGACGTTTGCTTCTAGCTGGTTGGTTTCCAGCTTCTGCTGCCAACAAGCTCCCATAAGGGCATTACCTGAAGCCTTCGTCTTTTTTCCCATCATAGAACTTTCCCGCTCTTTTGTATTCCTTTGAGTTTCAGTCAAACACAAAAGATGGTTACGGACTCCCTTAGTAGAAAAAACTTTGAGTAAACAGCCTTTGCCTGTTCTCATTTGGGTTCTCTTCATTTATTTTCACACGTGGGAGTGGGCTATATTTTTTAAAACCATATTCTTAAAATATGAGCCTCTTTCCATCAACATACTTTTATATGAGTCTTAGCCTCCCACAAATTGGTTATTTCTTCTTTAAAAATGAGACTCAATTTTAATCTATAATTTGCCAAATATGAGTGATATTTTACTAAAAAAAGTAATTTAAATTATTGTTTAAAAAAATAAAGCTTCTAGTTGACTGGGTACGATGTATTCAATAACATTCTAAAATTGAGCTAAGGAATTAAAGTATGTTACTTATATCTAAAAGGGAGAATAGGATTAAAAATAGCCTTCACAGAGAATATTTTCAAAAACAGAATCAAAAAGTGAAAAGCATACTTACTGTGAAAAACAAGGCTTTCAAGAGCTTCATAGCTTTTTTAACCATGAAGAGGGCAGAGTAGGTAGGTAAATGTTAAGACTAGTTTCAAACTATATAAAAGTAAACAAGTTAAAAATATATTAGGCAAGGGGGACCAGCAGATGGCATAATGGCTACATCACTCGACTCCCATGTAGTCAATAGCAGTTCGAGTCCCGGACCCAGTGTCTTAAACTCATGCTGGGCACAAGTGCATACATGCCCAAGATCCCAAGAGGAGAATGGAAGAGAAGGGATTGTGGCATGGCCATCCCCCTTGGGGGATGTGATTTTTCGCTTTCTGTCTCTCTGTCTCTCTTTGTCTTTCTGGCAAGCACATGTACCCTATAGCAAAAAGCAAAAAAAAAAAAAAAAAAAACTCTCAAAAAATATATTAGGCAAAAATCTTTAATGGGAGATAGGCCTAACTTACATGAACAACTGCTTTGGGGTTTGTTTTGATAACTACTATTATGCTGAAGAATTGCCATAGTAGAGCCACACTTACATGACACATCCATGTTTATGCTGCACCTACAATTAAAAGACGTAAAAATATTAAGGAAAAAGAAACCTACCAAGGCCACCAATGTCAAAGATGAAGCCATCTGCCCAATATGTCCACCTTAGAAGCTCTGTGTTTCCACTTTGTTCTTTATTGAAATAAGCTGGGACCAGCAGATGGTGTGGTGGTTAAGGTGCTGGGCACTCCCACATGGCCAACCATGGTTCGAGTCCTAGACCTGGTGGCTTGCTTTCTCACTTTCCCTCTTTCTCTCTCTCTCTCTCTCTCTCTCTCTCTTGCTGTGTGTGTCTCTCTGGTCAAATTAAAATAAAATGAATGAATAAATAAAATTAAATAAATAATTTTTTAAAAAAAGAAATAAGCCACCAAGTATGTATAAAACAGGATAGTTAGAGCAGAACAGCACTCCTCAGAAACACACCTCTCTCTTATCCATTCATGTTATGAACACATCTTTTAACCAAAGCTCTCTTCCATACACACACAGTGTAAGCCAGGTGCCCACAATTCTAGCTACTCAAGAGCTCTGGAAGCTAAAGTGGAGGGAGTACAGGTTGGAGAACCACCTGGGCAACATAACAAGACCCTGAGTCTTAGGAAAAAACAACAACAACCAAAAAAACACATTACAAACCAGACCTCATTAGCACTAAGAATATCATACAATTTCCCCATTGATATCACAATTAAATTGCCACAATATTATTTTTAATTTAACATTTATTTTGGTTTGATGTATTTTAATATTTAAATATATTAACATTTTAAAATAGTTAAGTATTTTCTTACTTGTAGAAAATCAAGTGCCTTAAAATATATTCAATATAATAATTAACTAATAAAAGTGCTATAAACAAATTTCAAGCTTAAAAAAAAAAATCCTTCTTTCTTAATTATGTTCCCAAAATGTTCAGTCAATCCCATCCATTCAGGAAAACATTTGTCTGAAATTCCGTAGCACAGGTGTAATATAGACCAGTTAGTCCACTATTATAATGGGAATCACAGTAAAGGTTACTTCAGAGTTATCAGAAGAGCAAGGAAAGAACAAATCCCTGTTAACTTAATCCTATTGCAATTTTTATACATTGCCATGCCTTCATTCTTGTCAGCAGGCTTCCTCTACCTCCTGTATGGTTTTACTTAAAGGGAAAAAGAAAAAAGAAAAAGAACTGTAACGAGTCAGTAGAGTGCTGTAAATACAACGTCCAGGTATTTGTTTGATTTTTTACTGTTATTATTTTAAAATAATCAAAATCTATAAGACATTTTACAAAAAATTACTTAGTCTTTTTTAGTCAAATTCTGATGGTTCCAATGGGAAGAGAGGCCAAACAACAAGCCAATGAGCAGAAATATGTGATATGGTTCTTTTGGAAAGCCATGTATTGAGAATGTGCATTATCTCTTGGGACCAGCAGTTGGTGTAATGGCTATGTCGCTGGACTCTCATGTAGTTGACTGTGGTTTTAGTCCTGGAACTGGTGGCTTAAACTCACGCCAGGTGCATGTGCATGCGTGCCCAAGATCCTGAGAGGAGAATGGAGGAGAAGGAATTGTGTCATGACCAACCCCCCCCCCTGGGGGGGGTGCGGTTTCTCACTTTCTGTCTCTGTTTCTTTCTGCGAGCGCACGCGCCCTATGGCAAAAACCTCTAAAAAAAAAAAAAGCGAGAGAGAGAGAAAGGGAAAGAGAGAGAAGATGTCCATTACTTCATATAACCCCTTTCCCTAAAATCTTCTGGAAAAAGTTTCCCACCAAAAGAAAGGAGTTAGCTAAGAAAGAGAAAAATACGGGATAAAAGAAACAGAAGCTCCAACAACAACAAAAAAGCAAAGAGATCTTACTCCAGGATCAGATCTATGACAGAGGTGCAGAGAGCAATGCAGGTGTCTCAGTGAGAAATTTTTCCAGAGAAAGAAAAAAATGATAGAATATTGGAAGCAATTTAATGTATTTTTTGAAAGAATTATTTATGTATGTAATTAATTCCATTTGTTAGTATTATTTTTCCATTTGACCAGAGAAACACAGAGAGAGAGAGAGAAAGGGAAAGCGAGAAAGCAAGCTGCCAGATTCAGGACTAGAACCGTGGTCAGCCATGTGGGAATCTAGCACCTTTAACCACAACACCACCTGCCGGCCCCAACAATTTAATATCTTGAGGGATGATTTAGGCCATAGTCCTTTGGCCAAATCTGCTATAACAAGCTAGTAGGTATAATGAGGCGGGAGTGCTGGGTGATCAGACCCAATACCTATGTCAGGTTTTGTCCTATGCTCATGAAGAATTAGAGACGCAGACACAGAAAGGAGAGGCAAGTGGAATTCATTAGGGAAGGACAAAGTTTCCAATAGAGTGGAAGGAGGCCCAAATGGGTTGCTGAAGGGGGGCTGAGCTGAAGAGTTTTATCTAGCAGTCCAAGCAGTGGACTGGCTTTCTGATAAGGAGGTGGGCTTTAGAAAATGATTACATGGTAGTCTGAGTGATTCATTACCCTATTCTTTGTGGGGTCAGCTGACCATATGGCATCCTGTACTTCTGGTTAGACTACAGTTACGGAAGAGAAGCTGTTGCCCTTAGCTACAGTTGCTTTGAGTTTTAATACAGCCAGCTTTTGGCTGTGAGAACTTAGCCACTGTGACTCCATCTTGGGTCTTTACCCTGTCTGTGTGCTCAATATCCCCATCTCTAAGGTTATTAGTAAGGAATCATAAATTCTTTAGAGTAAAAAGGATGTACATTATACATTAACAAGACCACAGAGGAAAAACACAGAGACTTCATTAAAAAGAAAACATAGTGACTTCCTTTCGAGCCCTTACCTACCTGTAAGCGAGTTTAACTCCTATCTCAGTAAGAGACCACAAAGTCTAAAGGATTAAAAGCCTAAAAGATGTATAGCTCTTTTTAGAAAATTTTTTCAAAAAGCTTTGAGATTCAATTAGCAGTAAACACATCAGAAAACCAAGGAAAAAAAAGAAAGATTAAGAAAGATAAATGAGGCCAGTGAAAAGAAATGGTTGTGTAGGAAAAAAAATAATAGTTTACTACACAGCTTAATTGTGAACTGCATTTTATAGTTATAATAATATAAATATTAAATATTTATACAAGTAAAATTACAATATTTGGGGATGGTGAGAGCTGGGAGAGAAAAGAAAGCTCAATCTTTGTGATACATAATGAGAATTTAATAGGTAATGGCTAAAAATGAAAAATCAAAGAGTAACAGTAAAAAAACACATTTGACACATGGTACCAAGGAAGTCAGCTAAGGGAAGTAAAAGTAGTTGCCTCTGTGAAAAGAGAGAATGAGAAAACCAGCAAATGGCATGGTAGTTAAGGTGCTAGACACTCCCATATAGCTGACAACGGTTCAAGTCCTAGACCTGGTGGCTTACTTTCTCTCTCTCTCTCTCTCTCTCTCTCTGTGCATGTGTGTGTGTGTGTGTGTGTGTGTGTCTGATCAAATGAAAATAAATGAATGAGTAAATAAAATTAAATTTAAAAATTATTAAAAATAAAGAGAATGAGAGTTAATATTATGTGCATATGTAAATTTGAAAAAAAAAATTAAAACCAAAGACAAACTTATTTTGGCCAGTCATAATATAAAAACCACTTATAAAGTGCTGGCAATCAGTTCAGAAAGTTTCCAGTCCTAGACAATGTATTATCCATGTGCATTCAATTTCCCCACTAAGCCATAGTTAGACAAATTATCCAAAATGATCAATGCATGTGATCTTTGCACCCTAATGAAAAATATTTATTGTTATATAATAAGAAGCCTCACTCACGCCACAAGACTTTAAAGATAGTAGATACTCTTGGAATTCTCTCTCCAGGAACTCAGGTAATTCTAGAAGACATTTTTGTTGACACTCTAAGCTAATATTTGTTTCTGCTTTTCTGTCTACAAAATCAAAAAAAAAGAGAAAATGAAGATATACATGCTAAGATTATTATCAAAAGAAAAAAGAAATAATTCTTTGGTGCTATGTAACAAGAAATGTATAAAAATAATATATACATTACAGTACCAAAAAAAAATTAGCTTGAGCTATTCTCATTCTCTTCTGACATTAACAGAGTCATACAATACTCCACAGAGATACCATAAATGCCAAACTATAATCAAAGCTTTGTTGTCTCCTGTGAATACTTTGCAATTTATAATACCTTTTTCAAATGGTCACTGCAGCTACTTGGTTTATATTTATGCTTTTAAATTTTATTTTGGCAAGGAAATAATAGGTATGACCTTAAGATTGCCTTCAAGGAAAAGAACATTCTTATGTAGAATCATAGATATTGCACAAAATTAAGCTTCTTTTTTGTTTGTGCTTGGATAATTCGAAATGCAAAATACCATTGCATTTCATGTCCCTGATTCTTCCAGCAATAATCTGTCCTTTTTAAACGACATCTAAGACTTGATTCATCAACTATGAGATCATGAGCAGTGGAGTGCCGGCACTCTAGAATGTAAGAGTGATAGAATACAATGAGTCTTGTGTTGAGAAACATTTCCAAGCACCAAGGAATGCATATAAAATGAAAGAAGAGATGAGCTCATGCATAAAATGTATTAGTGTGAACTGAGGTATTGAAAATTGCTATGCCTTGATGTCAAGTAAAGATCTTTATCTTCCTTGACTCTTTGAATGTGAGGACGGCAAGACCCAATGATGTGGTGACAGTCATCCAAAGTCTAAATTTTCTAACTTCTAATGCCCTGTTTGTACAAAGTGACTACTATAATCAAAAGAAAACAAAAGAAACAATCACTGCTTTTAAATATATATACATTTAATAGTATTTTCATTGGATTTTTACACTGTGCCTACAGAGTATCAGAACGTCAGGATTAAAATTGAATCCAGTCAACCAGAAAGTTTTGACTACATTACACAAAAAAATACAGATGAATAAGCCATTATAAATCCTAAAATCACATAAAACTTCTTTTTATTTCTTATTGCCTTTCCTCTTCTGACTCCTGAGGTCCCTACCCATCATCCCTCCCCAGAATCATTTTACTTTGTGTCCTCTCTAACTTTCGGACTTCAGTCTCTAAGCGAAAGATTACATTCCCACTTGCCCTTGAGGAGTTCAATAAAATTCTTACTATCCCTTCAGTCCCTCTTCTAAGTCTATAATCCCACTTCCCAAGATTGGTTTCACTGCTGAAATGTCTCCTTTCCTCATACCTCCTAGCTATATTCTCACTTAAAAGAAGCACCATTTTCCTTCTCTGGCTTCATAGGAAAGGAAAAGTACCTAAAATAACTTAAAAATTCTACCAGTATGCTTCTTTCAAGCAGAGACATTTTCATGACTCAACACAAGTCACCTAGCTTGCCCCTGACTTTGGAACACCAACAGTTTCCAACCGAATCACCTAATGTTTTTTTGTTTGTTTGTTTGTTTGTTTGTTTTGTTTTGTTTTTTCAAGATCCATGTTTTGAAGGGTCGTGTCTGTGGTCTGCTTCCTGGGTCCACTGTTTGGCTTTTATTGCTCTATTTTATTTATTCATTTTCACTTCTGGTTCTAATGTGATCTTTAGTTCCCTTTAGTTCGGTCATCATCAAAATGATTAATTTATTAAATTAAATGATTTAATCAGTGAATATGATTATTTTCTTTGAGCAAGACACTATGCCAGGTTAAGTGAGTGATTTAAAAAATAAATCAAATACTGGGAACCAGCAGTTAGTGTAATGGCTATGTCGCTGGACTCCCACGTAGTCGACCGCGGTTCGCGTCCCGGACCCAGTGGCTTAAAACTCACGCTGGGCGCGTGCGCATGGGTGCCCAAGATCCCAAGAGAATGGAGGAGAAGGGATTGCAGCGTGACCATCCACCCTGGGGGTGATTTCTCGCTTTCTGTCTCTATGTCTCTCTCTGTCTGTCTGGCGCGCGCACGCGCCCTATAGCGAAAACCTCTCCAAAAGAAAAAAAAATCAAATGCTGATATCTCCAAAGATCTTAGAATCTAATAAAAATAAAGCATGCAAAAATAAGGCTAAAATACAAAGATATATAAATTACTATAGTGGGAGCAGAAAAGTGTGCGTTCTGATGAAAGTAATTATGAGAATGAGAGGAAGCCTGGGGCACAAAATGAGAAAAAAAAGCATGAAAACAATAAAGATGAATAGGAGTTGAAAACCTAAGATAGGTGCACAGTTGTGGAAGAAAGGAATGTATACACAGAAATGTTCAGAAAAAGGAGTACGCCTGGCAAATAAATACCATGAGTCATATCAGGCATGGAAACTTGATACGAACTATTTGTGTTTGACCAGAGTTCAGTCTGAAGGAAAGGGTGAACAGTAAAAACCAAAAATAGTCTCTTTTATTTCATTTTGTCCACAGTCCTCTCAGTTTAAAAGAGTTCATGCATGTAATGGTTTGTCTTACAAAGTTTCATGGTTGTGGATTTGGTCCAAGTGAGCTGTGATTGAAAGCCCCCCAGAAATTTATGTATTGGGACTTAATTACACCAATTGTATTGTAAGGATAATCCGTGAAAACCTAATTCCTTCATAGCTTCCCAGGGTCAGGAAGGTATATATGGAATTCTGAGAGTGCTGGACCAAGGTGGGAGTGAGAGAATACAATATAAACTTGGGTAAGGGAGAGTTTATCAATCTTGGATCAGCCCTCTCCTGTGATGCCAAATTTAGCACACCAGCAAACACACTAAGTGATGGGGCTACAGTGGTGACATGGTAACACTAGCACCATCTTAACAGCCAGTGGTAGAAAGGGCCAAAAGTTCAGAGAAGTGGCCATGCCAGAAGGAATGTATAATTGAATCCAGAAACCCCATCAGCTGATTAGGAATCACAGGAGAGTGCAGAGGACAATTGGTTTGCCAGAATAACAAAAAGTATGCTGGTGAGAGAAGTACTGGTAGACTTGAGAAGTTCAATAGTAGCTGTCCTCTGGAACTGAAGTTTGAGGATAGGAAATGCTGTCATAAAAGCTAGCATGTTAGGACCCCATATAACAAGCTAGATGTCAGACCAGGTACAATTATTGGGATAAGCGAGACAGTCAGAGAGTCATCTAGGAGTCCTGACCTGCAGAACGTTATGGAGTTCTTTAATAGAATGTGCTGTTCTAGAGGAAAAAAAGATGGAAATCTAGCATAAAATACTATTTCATTTACATAACTCAAAGAAGTAAAATATGGTAATTTAGGTGCTGAAGGCAGATCATCTAAAAGAGCTATTACTTCTTTCCCAGTTTGCAGATATAAGCCATATATTAGACATGGAATCCATTAACTGAAAAACAGATTAAATTCTCATGAGAAAGACCCTTTAATTCTATAGCAAGAATAGAAGGTAAAGAGTCACTCTAGTTCTTCCTCAGAAGAGATAGATACACTATTTATCTACACATCAGGATAAAGGTAATAACCAGATCTGTGGTGGGCACTACATATGGAAGCCATCTTGAGCTATCCACCATCTTGAGCTATCCACCATCTTGGAAACCATTAGGTTTCACTTCCTCACTGAGAAAACCGTTTCTCAGAAATCATGTGGCCAACCGTTCTCCCTGGGGCGGTTGGGTTTCTAGGCAATGGGAAAGATCCACCCACACCAATAATTGGTTCATGCTCTTCTATCTCATTTGTATTTTGGGCAACCAATCGGTGCCCACTAGCCTGTATATAACTCACCATTCTTCCTCAATAAACGGAAGACTTGATCAGCACCTCCTATTGTCTCCACTCTGTGTGTCTGTGTGTGTTTGTCCCATCTCTCACTCCCTCCCCCAGGAAACCTGTTCGACTATCCTGTGGGTCGGGACACAGATCTTTTGAGAATGTTGGTAAAAGTTAAAATTGATACTGATATTGATTTGCAGAAACCTAAAGTATTTTCCAAGTTAGAGTGAGTGGTACTTGGGACCCAGTTTGAGATGGCATCTTGGCCTAGATGCAGCTCAGAGTAGGTCCACTCTGTTCATGATCAGGTTTTCAGTGTGATGATGAACATATGACCAGAATAGCCACATTTGGTAGCTGCCAGAAATCCTACATTGCTTCTTTGACATGATCTCTCAAGCTACCAAGGCCAAGTGGAAACCCCTGGAATAGATCCCCTATCCCAGGTTAAGGTCATTAATAAAAAACAATATACCAGTGAGTAATGACAGAGATGAATGCTACTATTAAAGAATTGAGGAGTGCAGAGCAGTAGTCCTCATTTATCCCACTTATTTTGGCATGCATCTTTCAACTCTCAAACCACCCATCTTTGTTTTGTGATGCAGGGACTGGTCCTCTGAAAACTACATTTTGGGTTTGACAACTGGTTCCATGCTTTCCCACCTACTGTGGGTACTAAGAGACACTGAAGCACCACTTACTTTCTGTGGGCTTCCATTATCACACATTAATACCCACAAAAGAGCTATGGAAGAGGCATGAAATCAGGTAGAATGTTTTAGCTAATTAGTGTCATCCAGTCTCTGTAAGTAGCCACTAAGTGCTGGCACAATTGCTCATGAATGGAATAGAGAAGGAGATGCCACATGACCATGAGATCTGATCTTATACTCTGCTATACCAATCAGTACCTGCCAGCTGATAGAACAACTGAATATCTTTCCAAGGCACAGTTGAGTCACCAAATGGAGATGAGGCATTGTAAGGGTGGATTCACCAGGATGGATCATACATTCTATTACAGTGATAATTACATGGTGCTGTGTCCCCAGTAGATTGGATACTCCTATATAGAACCAGGAACCAAGGTCTGAAAGAAAAAAATAGCCTCATTTACCATCCCTCCCAGTGACTCTCTTGGAAAATGTGTTACCACCACTTTGGACATTATGAATTTAGAGACCCTAATTCTTTTTTTCCCCTTAGATATTTTACCATAGGACATGTCTACTCTCCAGACAGAAAGGGAGGGAGAGAGAGAAAATGAGAAATCACCCTCCAGAGGTGATGGCCACACCATAATACCCTTTCCTCCATTTTCTTCTCAAGATTTAGGGCATACATGTACACAACACAACATGTTTTCAGGCCACTGGACCCAAGACTTGAACAGAGAAGTAGACCTCATGAGATCCAGAGCCTTAACCACCACAACACCTACTGACCTGAGACCCTAATTTTTAAAGAGGAAACATTCATTAGAAAACACAGAAGGACTTTCACTTAACTTTGGGTTATACTACTACCTAATCGATTCAGGTCCATTGTACCAAGAGACAAGCAGATAAGGAAAGGAGTTACCATCTGACAAGGATAATTGATCTTCATCAGCAGAAGATGCTACGGTTGCTGCTACACAGTGTGGATGAGAAAAATATGTTCAACACCCAGGAGATCCATGGAGACATCTCTTGGTACTCTTCTGCTCAATTTCAAATGAGCAATGCAAATGGACAATTACAATTGTCTAGCAATCACAGCCTGAGAAGGGCATGGTGACTTTGAGGAGGAGATTAGGGATTAAGGAAGAAATGATGACAATGACTTGTGGTCTTCAAATCAAATACAACAACTGGAGCCATAGTCATCCTAGAAAAGAGGCTGGTAAGAATTTTGGAGTAATTGTTCCTAAATGGAGAGAACCAACCACAGGAAACAAATTAATTTGAACAGCACAAAGGAATATAGACCCTCTCAGGCCCTCTTTCTCGAAGAGGTATTCCTTTGACCTGCTGACTGATGGGTTTGTTGGATGCTGGGGTTTCTCAGATGTATTCCTCTACAGGAAGCACCAAGTGAACCTCTGTGCCCTGGATTTCTATCCTTGTATTTCAATGACTGGTTAATACAGTAAGCATTTGCCATGCCCCCTCACCTCAATTCAGAACAGCTCCTATGGACCATCTTAGTTCCAGAGCTACCACTATGGAAAGTTCTCCTTCTTGCCCCATTTCTTGTTCTTTTCCTTTTTTTCTTTTTAACTTATTTTATTCATGATAGAGAATGTGTGTGCATATGAAAGAGAAAAAGAGAGAGAAATACCCTCAACAGGGTCTCATCACACCATGACCCCCCCTTCCGCAACCCTCCATCTCATCTGGACATGCACATGTAATCAGTATGTTTTCAAGCTGACCCAGAGATCCAAAGGTGTGTGGCTTTTAGCACTGCAATTCAGTTTGCTAACTTTGAGTCACCAGGCTGAGCACATTTGTCCCATTTTGTTTATAGTCATGCCCAAAAGTACTCTACAGACAAGTCTCTCTCTAAAATTCTGTTTCCAGAAAACCCAACATAAGTTAAAAGTTATCCCTCATTGCCACAGATGTCTGTATAGTGAGTGCTGATGCCAGATGGGAATGCTTTGAGGAGTAGGTAAGAGGAGAAAAAGTGAAGTAAAATTTGGCTAAATTAAAGGGAAATAATTAGAGCAATATCTGGAGGAGACATTTCAATGTCCTCATTTGTAAAATGGAGATAATAGTAGTTCTCTACCTCAAGGATATTTTATCCATTTGTTATAAATCAAGAGGATAATGTTGATTTACCCCATATCATACTTTTTCCTAATCATCATTTTATTGATTAGGATATTGAGGTACAGAAAAGTTAAGAGTTATTTAAAACTTTAGGCATATTAGAACTAGAATACACATTCAGACAAATCTGACTGTAGAGTCTGAGCACAGACCAACCATTTTCTACTGCCTCATCATAAACAAGAGGGGGTAATGCACCAATATGCTAAAACTGGTTTGGACCAGCCTGTAAGCCTATGTGCATACCTTGTTCCATGCATGGTTCATTGAGGTCATATTGGTAGCCTGAAATCAGCCATGGTGGAAGTAATTATACCCACGAAACCAGCAACTACTATACATCAGGGGTTTTTTTGGTTTTTGTTTGTTTGGTTGATTGCTTGTTTAGAAAGCTAGTGGCTAAACATTTGCAAAACACTATTAGATTGGACTTATACGTACACCTTCAGTTGTAAAATCAAAAAACAAAAGAAAGATGACAATAGATACACGAAAATAAATAGGGTCAGCGGCAGGTAATCCAAACAACTTCCATTTTCCCTGTGAAATGTGGAAAGGCCCTCTACTGAGAGATAGGATACAGATGTGGGTATAAAGTGATTATGAAGAAGATCATTATCACTTAGTATAATCCCTGCAATAACAAGAACACATTAAATTATAGCTATTATTATCAAATATAACCTTGACCGCTCATAGTCTGACAGTGATTATTAAACAGCATGTAATTCTCACTACTTGGTATAAATTCACTCTCAACCAATCTTTCTTTCACAAGCCTAGAAAAGAACTCTCACCCCAAGATCCCAAGAGGAGAATGAAGGAGAAGGGATTGCAGCGTGGCCATCCCCCCTCGGGGGTGATTTCTCACTTTTTGCCTCTCTGTCTCTCTCTGGCTTTCTGGTGAGCACACACGCCTTACAGCAAAAACCTCTCAAAAAAAAAAAAAAAAAAAAAACTCTCACAATTACTATTGAATATATTTAACCATATTGGGATACTATTTGATTAATTATTAGAATTAAAGTTTTTGTGTACAAACTGGCAAACAATATAAGCAGCCTTCCATGGCTATTTTATCAAGACTTTGTCTGGTGCTCTGCAAGTTATTCTTTCGTGTATTTCATCTCAATGTCTCTGAGAAGTGTGTGTGTGTGTGATTATTGTTCCTCCGAATATCTGTACTTTTAATAATTAAGAGTGAGATCCTTAAAAATGAAGGCGATCCTCTGCATTTTATGATATGGAAAAGAAAGAAAGAAAGAAAGAAAGAAAGAAAGAAAGAAAGAAAGAAAGAAAGAAAGAAAGAAAGAAAGAAAGAAAGAAAGAAAGAGGGAAGGAAGGAAGGAAGGAAGGAAGGAAGGAAGGAAGGAAGGAAGGAAGGAAGGAAAGAAAGAAAGAAAGAAAGAAAGAAAGAAAGAAAGAAAGAAAGAAAGAAAGAAAGGAAGGAAGGAAGGAAGGAAGAAAGGAAGAGAGAGAAAGAGAGAGAGAGAGAGAGAGAAAGAAAGAAAGAAAGAAAGAAAGAAAGAAAGAAAGAAAGAAAAAGAAAGAAGGAAGGAAGGAAAATAAAGGAAGAAAAAGAAAAAGAATGGAAGAAAGAGACAGAAAGAGAAAGAAAGAAGAGAGAAGAAAGAAAAAGAGAAAGAAAGAAAGAAGAAAGAAAAAGAAAGTAAGAGACGAAAGTAAGAGACTCTCTGACAACTGTATTTGAAGGGAAAAGAAATCTTAAGTCATATTAAGAAAAGAATAAAGCTGAGGTTTAATCTCTGGGATCTATGGGACAGTGAAAAGACCAAGACCTGACACAAACTGAGAAGTAATCTGGGGGTTCAGCAGGCTGTAGCCAAAGAATAGAGCTTTCTGCAGGCTAGGATAATGCACTACCTACATAAGCATCTGCTCCAGGCCACTAGCTTTAACACTCACTGGATATGTGACTCTCTGGATACTATGAGCTCTGAAATGATTATATGACATATATGGCTTATTGAAGACATTAAAAATAATATGAAAATTTACTAATCTATTATGTCATCTGCAATCCTTTTGAAAAAGAACACACTGTTTAAATTGTTACTCATCGTTGGGTGAAAAAATGACTTATACTTTAATATACCAATTCTAGTAATTGTAGGGAGAGAAAGCAAGCAACAATTCTTGGGAAAGGAAAGTATGTAGTTTCTAATCCTGCGACACTACCATTACATTCTATAACCTTGTCAGCTAGGAAGATCCAATTTTTTCATGAAATAACGACTTAGCATCATAATTATAATTCAAAGTAGAATTTAACACCAAGGAGGAAAAATAAGCTTTGTCATCATAAGACTAAATTATCTCTAAGGTTCCCTCTAGCTATCACCATAGGACATACCTAAGTGCTTAACATTCTTTTGTCAGAGAAGACAATTCTTTAAGGAAAAGAAAAGACCATATGTTCATGATAATAGTTGCTATATTTATAGTTTGTTAAATAGTTAATATGCTTCACAGTAGGATACACTCTGTAAAGTCAGTCTCCCGGCCCCTCCCAGTATTAGTGCTGCACGTTACACTACTCACAGTAACAAGTTTACAAATGCTGGCTGGTGTAACAAGACAGCAAAAGCCAGGGCATTGGTTTAATGTGGAAAAAAATAGAAAGTATGTGAATAAAATCAAAAGCTGAAACAGAACTGGAAAAAAGGCCTAAGAGACTGATGGTACGTACTTATCTAGACATCTGGTAGGTCAGGCCAGTGTTTCTGAGTATTTCATCTTGTTACACTTTGCATTCATGTTTTATGCTGCTCCTCTTTAATGTAACTGTATTCAGTCATTTAAAAAGAATTTACAAGTCCCCTTCCTTGAGTCAGTCACAAGCATGCTAAGCTCTGCATTTTAGCACACACTGGAGATATGGTAGACACGTCAAATAAAGAGAGAACACAACACAAGGTGGAAATACAGTGTTCCATTTCCGTACGATTCAGCTTAGGTTAAAGATAGTGAGTGGCATTAAGTCAAAGAACTGGCCATAATGAGTTCCATAATCTCATCTGGAAAGGAAATAAACACCCATATTAGCTCACCCCATTTAACTCAGATGCATGACTTCTAACTCTTCATCCACAATAGTAGACAGCAGTGTATGGCTTATTGCTTACTGTTGCCAGTAATTGAGTCAACAAATACAGAGAAAGGAAGAACTAATTTGGTCTAATGTGCCACTTCAGTCCAGAAAAGTAAATAGCCATGGCAGAGAGAATGCTAGTCGGGGTATGTGGGGAAAGCAGGAAATAATGAAATGTGCCTGGCTTTTTTGTGGGGCCAATCTATTTGTCGCATAGGCTTTGTCCTCCTCTTATTTTCTTTTGTATTCTCTTCTCCTCTCTGTATGAACTCACCTGATCTTGTTGAGAAGCAGGTAGAATGAAGACAAGTTCGATTAGCTTCCAGATAACTGCCTGTGTGCTCTGTCTGATGTAGATCCTCAGCAGCTTACCACCCCCAAAAAAATAGTAATAATGATCAATCCAATTAAAAGATGGGAAAATGAGCTGCACAGAGAACTTTCCAAGAAAGACATATGAACACATATGAAAAACCATCCACATCCCTTATCATAAAGGAGATGCAAATCAAAACCATAATGAGATACCATCTAACTCTGGTCAAAATGGCTAAGATTTAAACAACTGAGTATAATAAATGCTGGTGAGGCTGTGGTGAAAAGAGAACTCTCTTACACTGTTGGTGGGAATGCAACTTAATACAGCCACTGTGGAGAACAATAAGGAGTTTCTTCAAAAACCTACAAATGGAACCACCATACGGTCCAGCAATTCCACCCCTGGGTATCTACCCAAAGTGTAGATATACACTCAGTTGGAAAAGTACTTGCACACCCATGTTTATTATAACATTGTTCATGATTGCTCATACATGAAAGCAACCCAAAAGTCCCAGAACAGATGAACAAATTGAACATATGATGAACATGAATGTATATGATGAACATATACATTATGGAACACTACTCAGCCATAAAAAGCAACGAGACCCTGGAATTTTATAGAAAGTGAATGAATATGAAAGATTTCATGCTGAGTGAAGCAAACCAGACTATGAAAGAGAAACATTGTATGTATGTGTGTGTGTGTGTGTGTGTGTGTGTGTGTATCTCAGATGTCTGCACTCTATGAGAGAAACTGAAAGATTGGAAGATATAAAGACATGGAAAGCAACTATAGATAGCAGAGGCAGCACAGGAGAAAAATGGAAAATGAATTGGGGGGCAGAATCAAGGGGAAAAAAAGAGAAAAAATCATTTAATTAACAGAAAAATGGAAAATTATCTGGTGATAATAATATATATGGTAATATCTTTGACCAGGCTAATAGACAATGTATTCATACTGAGAAAACCCATTTTGAATGCTATAAAGATCTACAGTGATTGTACATTGAAAATAAAGAAAATAAAAGAAAGAAGGAAGGGACTGTCAGGTGGCATGGTGGTTGAGGCACTGGACTCCCACATGGTCAACTGTAGTTCAAGCCTTGGACCTGGCAGCTTGTTTTCTTACTTTCTCCCTCTCTCTTTCCAGTCAAATTAAATAATAGTAATAATAATAATGAATAAAATAATTCTTAAAAAATTTTTTTAAAAGAGAAGGGAAAAAAAGTGCAGAATGCAAACATAAGGACTGAATCATCCAGTTCTAAGGTTTGGCCTCCTAGGATCAAAGATGTACCATTTTTACACAAATGTTGGACAGTCACTTGATTCACCTAACTTACTCACAGCCTGGTGATATTCTTTATGTTCACAACAATGAACTGTTCTCCAGCCTCACCAGCCCTGTACCTACGAACCTCGCCTGAGGCCTCACCTACCTTCCCTACCTTATTCCCGCCACGCCCTTGGCCAGGCTTCCTTCCTGCCTCCTTTCTCGTCCTGACCCCCATGAGTAAAGGATGTCTAAGCCACGTTTGTTTAGAGCAGACCTAGATTCATGTGCGCCAAGCTGAAGTTCACCCCGAGGAGCTCTAGAAGTATTATTCTGTTCTGTAACTCACTGGGCAGAGAGAACAGGCTCTGATTCCCTATCTTGAGTTGGACTCTGATTATAAAACTTGGAAAAGCCACCAATCAATTTTTCTCCACTTCCTCATCTGTAAAACAGTGATATTGTCACTTACCCTATGACGTTGGATTAAATGAGAAAAAATGAGTAAAGTGCTAGAAGCGGTGCTCGGCACATACTATGTACGTGATAACCATTCTCTTGTATTGGTAGGAAAAAACAATGATAAGAGTTATCATTAATAAAGCACTAGCTTCTTGCAGATGTGTGCCCTGCATACTCTTCTAAAGCACATTATGATTTTTTACTCATGAGGAAAATACAGCTCTCAAAGGTGGAAAATTGACCAAAGGCCACACAACTGACAAAAAGACAGTGCTAAGACTTTACTGTACTTCAGGTTAGGAAACAGTTGCTTGTTTTGTTTACTTTTCATTTCAACATATTCCCCTCAGTTGATACTGTAAGAGAACAAAGATATTTATAGATTTTCTTTCTTTATGCAGGCCCTAATTTGGTTTACTTATTCATTTTTTTAATTAATTGAGTTATGTTTGTAACCCAGACATCAACTGAGGTCAAGCCACCCATTGAGAAATAAGGTTTTGACAGTTCTTTCTTCTGTATCTTCTAGGAAGGCCAGTGTGGCCCAGTACTGTGTTTTCCTCTGGGCAATGCTGGCTTGGAGCTCCAATGCCTTGTCTTGGCTTCAACTTATGGCTCTTGCTGAAACTTTCAATCTCACCCTTGTCTCTCCTTCCCACCTGTGTTTTCTATTCTATATTCATCTACATATGGGACTCTTCGGTTTTGCCTCTAAAGCAAGCACCTAAGACAATACCTCACATTTGGAGATTCAGAGGGTGTTTGGATCATGGAAACACAATCAACTGAGCACTGAATGCTCCTTTTCCTCACACCTGGGATCACTCATGTTCTCATTTTTGGCCCAAGCATTATCATCTTATCATCTTGCTAGGATTTAGAGACACAGATTTATTATTTTACTGATAAAAATTTTTCAAATCATTTATTGCCACTCCAAAAGGAAGTTGCTACAGTGCATTCGGACTTCATATATCAATGTTACATATTAACACTATTACATAGACATGTAAGTGTATTGCTAGTTCAAATTTGCCACCGTAATTTTTGTGTATACCAATTCAATCTTACACTCTCTTTGAAAAAGAGCCTTGCATACTCTATTCTCCCTTCCTCCCCTTCAGTATACAAAGCAAAATTTTGCAGATGGGAGATGACAATAAGAATGTGATTTTAGCTCATCTATCAAATAGTAGCAAATATGTTGTAGAACAGGAAACCAGCAGTTAGCGTAATGGCTATGTCACTGGACTCCCACATAGTCGACCGCGGTTCGCGTCCTGGACCTGGTGGCTTAAAACTCACGCCAGGCGCGTGTGCGTGCATGCCCAAGATCCAGAGAGGAGAATGGAGGAGAAGGGATTGCGGCGTGACCATCCCCCCTGGGGGGTGATTTCTCGCTTTCTGTCTCTATGTCTCTCTCTGTCTGTCTGGCGAGCACACGTGCTCTATAGTGAAAACCTCTCCAAAATAAAAAAGGTAAAAAAAATATATATTGTAGAACAATAAAAAAAAAAAAAAAACGCTTGGATTATTTTACTCTCCAGAGAGACAAAAACCAATAAGACAGTATATTTATATAGTAATGCACTGATAATGGCATCAATGATGAACCACATACAACTGTGGTTCCACTAATGTTTTAACAGAGCTAGGACCAGCAGTTAGTGTAATGGCTATATCGCTGGACTTCATGTAGTTGACCGTGGTTCAGGTCCCTGACCAGGTGGCTTAAACTCACACTGGATGCGTGCGTGTGCCTGCCCAAGATCCCGAGAGAGGAGAATGAAAGAGAAGTGATTGCATCGTGGCCATCCCCCAGAGGGTGATTTCTCGCTTTCTGTCTCTCTGTCTCTCTCTGTCTTTCTGGCGAGTGCACATGCCCTATAGTAAAAACCTCTCAAAAAAAAAAAAAAAAAAAAAAAAAAAGATTTTAGCAGAACTGAAACATTCTGGTCTCAATGATGTCATAGCTGTCATAACAACATAGTGCAATTCTTTACTCACGTGTCTGTCGTGATACTGGTCTAAACAAACTGCCCGTGTTACCAGTCATATAAACGTGTGATATGTACAATTACGCATGGTTCATAGTACTTCATAATAATAGTGAGGGGCATTATTAATTTACATAGGTACTAGACTCTATTTTTTATCATTATTTTAGAGTGTACTCCTTCTTACCTTTAAAAAACGTGTGTTGTAAAGCAGTCTGCCCTGTGACTCTGGCAGCTGCCACACACATGGCATGATTACAGAGTCTCTTGCCTGTGTCATTTCCTCTCATGCTTGATTTACTCTCCTCTTCTAGTGAGAGATGTGGAGGTAGAAGACAGTGATGTTGCTGATTCTGACACTGTGGAGGCTTAGGCTAATGTGTGTGTGTGTTAATGTTTTTATATGGGGATGTTTGGATTTTTAAAAGGAAAGTTATAGGAATGGAGGTAGATAAAAAGTTTATTCAGGTACACAGAGAACCTAACTATTTTCCAATAGATATTTTATTTTATTTTTATTTATTTTATACATTTAATCACATATATCACTTAGCTTGTAACATGAATGTTCCAACATGAATACATTTCTCACCAGTCCACTTGGGGATAATAACCTATACAGGTTATTATCAACAGATAATAACCCACTTCTCTGTCCCATAAATGTCTTGCCTATTTTCCTCCTTAATGTCTTTCCTTAGACGCTCCTTCTTCTCTTATAGAAACCCTCAATCTATTTTTTAAGACAATAGAAAAGTAACCAGTGAAAAAGAAAAGGTTAAAAATAATTCCAGCATACACCATTCAACGGAGCCCCAGGTTTTACTATTTGTCACTGAAACTATTTATTTAAAAATGTCATGCACATGTAAGTGTGTGCATATGCATAACACAACAAGCACACACACACAGGCACAAGCGATTGGTTATGGAACACTGGGAAACATGGATTTCCCTTGCTCTGGCATTCATTGCAGACTCCCAGTCAATTAGTTTTAATGCTTCAAAAACTAAGTAGTCTCAACTACCACATCATTCTGTGTGTTTTTGTTTTTGTTTTCATTTACTGCCACTTTCCTCTGAAGAAGTTCTATGTTCCAGAGGACAACACATGGCTGGTCCACAGTTTTGACTAATAATAGCTGACAAAAGTATGCTGTGACTAGAACTCCCATGAGGAAGCAAAGAAAGAAAAGCAAGTCAATATGAATGTAAAAGTTTTGCCAACAGTTTCAGATGCCATCAGAGAAATGGTCAAATTAGCAGGAAGTAACGATCAGCAGACAAGTTAGTGCCAAGGCTGGGTCACTGACTATTAAGAAGGATTCCACATCGGTCCAGCAGTTGGAGTAATGGCTATGTCACTGGACTCCCATGTAGTCAACCGTGGTTTAAGTCCCGCACCCAGTGGCTTAAACTCACACCGGGCATGTGTGCGTGCGTGCCCAAGATCCCAAGAGGAAAATGGAGGAGAAGGAATTGCGGTGTGGTCATCCCCCCTGGGGGGTGATTTCTCACTTTCTGTCTCTCTGTCTCTGTCTGTCTTTCTGGCAAGCACATGAGCCCTATAGCAAAAACCTCTACAAAAAAAGGGGGGAGGGGTCTGTAAATCTCACCACAACCAGAGAGGATTGGCAACCGATTACATGCATTGTAGCTGAAAGAAACTGTGGCCTTAGCCCATTTATGACTTCAAGGAACAGAAGAAAAGAGAAGATGTCAATATATCATTCTGGGAACAGCCTTCAAAGAAACTATGCCACAAGGACTCCACACAACACTGACTCAGTGGTCCTCCTAATTCCAGAAGTTCACAATCCAGGTTCAAAGAAGCATGTGTGAGATGGAATAAGAGCTCAGAGGAAGATAGGAATACAGTAAAAACTATCTGTGAAAAGAACATATTTGTCCTAATTTCTCATACCAGGAAAATAAATAAAAATACAACATGGAGAAGAGGTAAATTGAGATAATAGAAATTGAGGTTGTCTGTTCGACTGGGAGTAGAGAAAGCACTAGGCAGAGATCTGGAAAGAGTAGACACATTTTGGAGCAATATTTTAAGGAATAGCAGGTAATCTTCTGCTTTTAAAACTGTGAACTCTACACAGGATATTTCTATCCCAAATCCCCACCAAATGAAGTAAGAAAATAAAGGCAATAATGAGCCAGCCCCATAGCACAGTAGTCAAGGAAGTCAGATCCCACATGGCCAACTGTGTCTTGAAAAACATGCTGTGTGTGTGTGTGTGTGTGTGTGTGTGCATGTGTGACCAAAATCCCAACAGAATGGAAAAACAGATGGAAGGGATTGTGGTGTGACCACAACCCATGATGGTGTTGGTAGAGAGGAGGGTCCTTTCTCTCTGGCAAGCACACAGGTCCTCTGGCAACTTAAGAAAAGGGCGAAAACTCTCCAGAGAAAAGATAAGTAAAGGTCTTAATAAGGCCAAAGCATATTTAACTGAAAACCAAAATTTCCAACAACAAAATAAGGACTGGCCATGCTGGCTCCATGGCACAGCACTAATGTGCCCTGAAAGAGACATCTGATCCCATGCGGTGACCACCATTTAACTCCCTAGTCTGGTGTGCCTGAAACACTCCAGGCACACGCAACAGAGTTGAGATCTGATTAAAGTCAACTTGCATGTTTTTAGAGAGAGTTTTGCTATAGAGTACATGCACTCACCAGAGACAGAGACAGAAAGACAGAAACTGAGAAACCACCACCACCATCACCCCCCCAGGAGGATGGCCATGCCAAAATCCCTTCAGCGCCATTCTTTTCTTGGGATTTTGGGCACCCATGCACACGCTCCCAGCATGACTTTTTTAAGTCACCAGGTCCAGGACTTGAACTGTGGACTCCCAACACTGGACTCCCAACTATGTGGGAGTCCAGTGATGTAACCATTACACCATCTTCTGGTCCCTAAAGTCAATTTTCAGGGACAGTGTCTTTCTATGACATGCTGCTGAAAAAAGTGAGAAGCTTGGATTGAAGACCAGGAAAGCAGATATGATGGGAAAGCAAAGGGCCTCTGTAGTCTAGGATAAACTTTCTACTGGCTCTAGTTCAGGTAGAAGTGAGAACACCATCCAGAGACAAATTGAGAAGTAAAATTATGTTAAGGACTAGAGGCTTTAATTAGCATGAAGAACAAAGGCAGTATTAAAAGAGAAAAGAATTTGGGGTTAAAGCTTGAAGTCTTGGAAACAGGACTCAAGAGTAATTCGAATTTTTTAGTTGTGGGTAAATAGTTGCATACATACTCAGAACCCATTTTGCAAGTTTTAAAAGCAGATGATGGAAATGCCACACAGACCTCCTCTTAGTCACAGCTTATCGGTGACAAATCACGAAAAATATGCCAGAACTTACAGAATATCTCATAGCTTCATAGCAGTAAGGAACAGGGCTGGTTCAGTGAACGCAAGGTTACAAGCAAGTAGATAATGTGAAATATTAACCACTGCCTCCTGGTGTGGACAAGTAGGTCAGGCTTTCCATTTCAACTATTTTAGAGTTTCTTTTAAAGCCATATGCTTACTTTATTTCTGTTTTTGTTGTTGTTGTTGTGCTTTGTTTTTAATTCTTCCATAACTGGTTCTTCCTATAAATGCAGTGTTTGGAAAATGCTTGTTAATTTTCCTGGTTTGGAAACTATTGATCATTTCAGTTGTTCTACTTGGTCACCCAGAAAGTCATGACACATTTTTGTATAGAAAAACATAGAAAAATGTGTTGTGACCTTTCCGATACCTCAGAGTTTGATAACTACAAATGAAGATGAAGCTGAATGTCTACAAACTGAAGGGGAAAAAATTCTGAAATTTTCTCTCTCCATTCTCCCTCATCTTCTCTTTTTTTTCTATGATTTATTTTATATACATGCAAATATGAAAAGAAAAATAAAAGGGAGGATGGGAAAGTCCTTTGCAATGAAGACAAGAGCATCAGGAAAGGGACTTTCTGACTACCTACTACTATTTCTGAGTTTTAATTTCAAGCTTTAATTTTTCCTAAATTAGAAACAATATATTACACATTTATAATTGCTTGTATTTTAGGTTACTGTATCTAGGGGAAAGTCAAAAGTGCCAAGAGACAGAACCCTTATATACTGCTGTAGTGGAAAAGTGAATCAGCACTTCCTAGACTGTTATAATTAATTCTCCCTAAAACATATGATGACTTCAGGTTCACAAGACCTGCCCAGAGAAGCCACTGCTCTTACTCTGAACCACATCAGGAAGGTAAGTCACCTGGTGAGGACCCATTAGAATTCCTGAAGTACTGTGTGATCTCTCCTTGTATTTGAAATAATTTTTTTTTCTCTGATACATACTTCAGTATTTTCCATGAACCAGAAGGTTAACCACATACCCCATCTCCATATCATATATTTGATAATTTTTAGATGTAGTTCCATGGTTTATTTCAACAAGATTAGGATTTAGATTTTTTTTGACTGCCTTCCAGAAACAGAAAAGATAATATTAAGGAATCAAGAAAATGCATTATGTTTTTTGCTCCTGTGTTTTAAGCAAACCATGGAAACATTGTGTGAGTGGAGCGCATGCACTTAATTAACTGGACTGTCCTAGTCTTTGTAAGTAGAGATGTTGGAGAATGACTCCCAGCCTCAAGTAAACGACTTTGCTGGAAGTCCAGTATCTTGAAGCATTTCCATTGACTAGAAGCATCCAGAGATACACAGAAATTAGTAGGATGCCACGTTGTGGTGAGCGCAAGAACAAATGTTATAAACTTCTGCCTCTTAGTACAAATAACCAAATAAAAAAAGGAGTGCCCTTTCATCAGATCAACTGGATCTCTCATACAACATTTCTTTGTGGAGTTAAACCAACGCGAAACAGATATGTTCATCTTTTTGTAAATCCTCTATTTTTTAATTGATGTAAGATTTATATCATTACATACCAAGAAACTCATAGAAGTATCCATTATGGCAGGGGATGAATATGTAAAAAAATGTTGAGGTGATCATTTGATTTTTTTGATAAAATTGACCAGCAAATTTCTCCTCAGTTAGTTATTAAAGTACTCTGAAATTCTATATCAAATTCCTCCTATCCTTGAAAAATAATGAAAAGATTCAAGTATCTACCTTTCCTGGCTTAAATCACTGTAGGTAAAGACAAGAAAATCCCAGGAGGTAACTGAATTGTCCACCCTTGACTTAGTATTTTTACGAAGTGTGTGAAGCCACGTGGTGTTACTCCCAGTGCTTGGATGAATTCCAAACCTTGGTGTATTTACCAGGCTGTGGGATGAGAACTTGAAATAGTACTGGAAGCAGCTGGCAGGTGGCGTGGTGGTTAAGGTGCTGGACTCCCACATGGCTGACAATGGGTGGAGCCCCAGACATGGCGGATTGCTTATTCACTTTCTGTTTTTCTCTCTCTCTCTGCCCCTCTCTGGTCAAATTTAAAGATAACAACAACAAATAAAAATACATAAATAAATAATTATCTAACAAAAAAAAAAAAAAAAGAAATAGTGTGGGGAGTCCCCCCAAAGGCAATACAAAGAGCAATGCTGGATTGATCTAGTCCAAAATCACTCAGCCATGGTGGCTCCGTGCTAGGACGATTTCCCCCTTAACTGCCTAAATCCACTGCTCCAAGGGTCCCTTGCACTCAGCCCTCTGAAGAGCCTCCTAACAGACACAGAAGAGACCAAGTGAAAAAAGCCAAATTCACATTAACAAGTCAAATTCATACTGAATCTTCAAATCTTTCAGAAAGCCATCTTTAAAAAGCTAAAATAAGCTTTTTACATGTTTTAATATTAGCACTTGTACGTATTCCTTGAGGGCAGAAACTGTCTCATTCACTTTGTATCCTCAGTACCCAGCGTAATGTTCAGAACAAAATAGACACTTCATCACCATTTGCTGACAAGGTTGTTTTGTTTTGTTTATTTTATGCTTCTTTCTTTCTTTCATGAGAGAGAGAAAGAGGCAGTGTCCCCAGTAGCTTCTTCATGCTGCCTTCCATACCAGCCTCAGCCAGCCCTGCGTCTTGGACGCGTGCATGCCTAGCAGACTCCAGAAGGTCTAAAGACACAAATCCAGAACCTTTTCATGTAAGTCAGACTCACAGACCATCACGTATCTGTCACCAAGTCAACTGTCTGGCCTCTGACAGAGCAGTTACTAAAAGTATTTTACCAACTGTCTAAATATGACATGGTATCCAGTATCCCTGTCTCAGAATAAAAGATTAATGCATACATAGTTTAGGAAAAATATAATATTATGGTTCTGGTAGATACAGAAGTTTTATAGAATTGCCTCTATTTTACCTTTTCTTCAGTAAAAAAGGCAGTTCTGTGTGACTAATTTCATAACTTGGTTTTATAGCATTTATATTTTTCAAGGCATGTCCATGTATTGTATCTTAATTATTACCACAAAGTAGGTTAAAACCAGGAGCATGTCCATTTTACAAATGAATGCCAAAGAGGTTGATTGCTTCCCAAGTTTTCCCAACATTTTCAAGAGAGTCAAGGTTAAAACCAGCTCTCTTGCCTCAATTAGCTCATTCTACCATTCTTGTCTACAGTGTCAGAAGTAATCCAAAAGCGTCTTCTCTCTGCTTTTCTACAGGTTTCTCCTCTAATGATCATTAATGTCAATGTATTTATCAAGGTGAAAGGGATACCTGTCACTTTAAGATCTGATGGCCCAAGATGCAGTTTGAAACACTGAAAATGCTTATTTAAAACAAAGCAATAGGACACAGACCATTAAAACTAATCATTATCCAAACAACTTAATAGGCCAAAAGCCCTAACCCTAAAAAAAATTTATAATCCCCCTACTAAAAGTCGGAATAATTTTTAAAGAGGTTACCAAGCTACCTGTTTTTTTGTTTATGTTTTTTTAATCTGTCTACACACTTGCTAGATTTTGAAAATTACATTGAAAAGATTTTCCACACATATCCTCTGGGAAATATTCAACTGCCCAATTTTATTTCTTGCCCATAGGCAACTGGAGTTAATTTACATAAAATATTCCTCCAAGTCATAAACCATTTAAGCATTTTTTCCAGGAGTAATCTTTTCATTACTCCTTTCTGTAAAACATCTACATATGTGTATTTATTTACATGTGTATTCATATTGCACATTTAATCTCAAGGACACCTGTCCCCCGCCCCCGGAAGAAACTTAATTCTTGAATAAAAATCAAAATTACTCTCATCTAAAACTGTGATTAAAGTTCATTGAAGACTGACATAATGAAAGTAAAAATGTAAACAAAATCTTTTAGGATCAAAAAATCTAAAATTAATGAACATTTATTAACATATTGCACAAACTGTTTACCTACCCCTGATTTAAAATAGTAACTACTTGAACTATTTCCTCCTAACCTTAAGTTAGAATTTTGAGTTATGTCTAAGTATTATAGAATTCTAAACTGACTAAAGTTTTTTAAATTGACTTGTCCTATAACAATTAGAAGTCAATTTTTTATACTGTATTTTTAGGTGCAAACTTGAAATAGATATAGCATTCTAAATTCATTATAGTTCCCCAAAGCCTAAAAGAGCTATTTGTCTTTTATGATAACTACATCTGCCAGGTAATACCCTCCCTAGAGAATTATTCTATAGGCAACTCTTCTTAAATGAGAGATGGCACCCAGGAGGTAGGTGTGGAAGAGTAAGCAGGGAAATAAGAACATTCTGGGATGAAATGGTGGTGCAACAGTAAAATGCAAAACTCTTCGAGGTAATTCCACATAGGAAGGTTCTTGGTTCAAACCTGAGACCTCCCTGAGTGTGCCTGGCACATGCACATGCTCGTGATTCAGGGAGGGCTGAAGGTTGGATCATGTTTTCAAAACCTTGTTAGGGGTGTCGTCTCTCTCTCTCTGAAAAAATAAATATGCTCGGAAAAAAACTTTTCTGTGCAACATGGAGGCTTTATTTAATGAACAATACTTCCATAAAAAATTAGGTTCAGACCATGCACTTGAAAAGAATTTCAGTCCAGAAGGAAATGTAGTTTGAAAGTGCCACTGCTTCCTTCTTTCAGAGGAAAAAAAAAGAAAAGACTTCAAAGCAGTTGCATTGTAGAAAAATGAACAGCCAAACAACAGGCTACTTTCATGTCCACAATACTCTAGAGTTCTGCCACCTCCGAGGGTCTGCATTGTTACTGTAAAAGTGATTATGCTGCCTCCTAAGTGTAGGATACTTACAGCAAATAATCATATGTGAGAGTGTGTGTGTGTGTGTGTGTGTGTGTGTGTGTGTGTGTTTGTATGTGTTCTAGTCATCAACAAATATTTATTGAGCAACTATTATAAGTATGCTAGACACATTCTAGGCAATGAAGGTATAAATATAAAAAAGAAAGACAAGATCTCTACTTCCATAGAGTTTATATTCCAGTACATAGAAACAGATAATAAGCAAGGGGAAAAAATAGCAAAAAAAATTTTCAGAGTCTGCAATGAAGACACATAATCCACATGGCTGACTACAGTTTGAGTCCTGGACCTAGCGGTTTGTTTTCTCACGTTCCCTTTGTTTCTATGTCTCTCTCTGGTCAAATTAAAAAATAATAACAGCAAATAGAATTAAATAAATAAATAATTATATTTTTAAAATTAATGAGGCTGGGGCTAGCAGGTGGCATGGTGGTTAAGGTGCTGGACTCCCACATGGCTGACAGTCAGCAGTTTAAATCCTGGATTTAGAGGCTTGAACATTACACCAGGTACATGTGTGTTGCACACAAAATTCTGAGAGAAGTCTGGAGGAGAAGGGATTGCAGCATGCCATTCCCTCCCCAAGGGATGATTTCTCACTTTTCCTCTCACTGTCTCTCTCTGTTTCTCTCTCGGGAGTACACATACCCGATGGCAAAAACCAAAGCAAACAAACAAACGAAAAATTAATGAGGCTGACATTACAGTGTGTAGACACTTGAACATTTGTTCTTTTCCATTTTGCAATTTTCTTTTTATGTTTTGGAGTCATTAGCTGTTTGTTGTAGTCATAAACATTTTTATAGCCTCTTACAAAGAACCTAGAGCTTTAGCACGATATTCGCAAAGTAATAGATTCTCCTTATAGGCTATGTGAAGGTATGTGCGTGTGATATTTGTGTGTATATATAGAGAGAGAGAGCGAATGCGAAGGTTCCTTACATACCAATGGCTCTAACCTTCTTCCACCCCAACACTTGAGTATGCCCACTCCCTTTAGTTACAGGGGCTCAACCCAGAGGATAACCCAGGGCTTATCACAAGTTGTAAGGTGGTTGGTGCTTAGTAAAACAGAGGAGCATATATAAAGCCCTTAGTGAAACCTACTCCCACTTTGAAAAATACAGCAATATACATTTATATAGGGACTTTTGTTAAAATGCTTTTTAAAAACATTTTTCACTATTCATGATAGAACATATGCACATAAAAAAGAAAATACAAGAGAGAGTGAAAAAACAGCCCCCAGTGGGGCCTGACCAGGCAGCAATCCTTCTTCCCCCAGTTCTCCATCCCATCAGAATCCTGGGCACATGCCTGCTGTGATATGGGGCCAGCCCCAAATGCCTTTTGCTCCCATGTTAACCAGTGTTGAAGGACTAAGTACAACAGCCAAAACTGTTTAAGCAAGTGAGGACGATTATGATGCTGCACAGAAATGTCATGAAACTGTCAATGGGAAAGGGATCTATTCTCAGACATTTCTTTAATCAGGAAGTTTTACCTCCTGCAGAAAGCAGTTTTAACTCACTCTTTATCACAAGTTGGAGAAAACAAAGAGAGCAGGAGAAATGCAGAAGGCTTTTTTAAACATGCACAGGTGATTTTGGGCAGACCAACAAGCTTTTTGGTTACAAAATAAAATTTGTGAATCACATACTGTGAGATCCTGGACAAGTCAACAATTCTGGGATTTGGTTTGCATATCTGTAAAATGGGTGATAATTATTATACTTAATCCATGAGTCATGATCATTAAGTTAAGTGACGTTTGTAAGTACTGTGCCTGGTATCTGGCCCTAGCTCAGTAGATATTAACTGTTAGCAGAGAGTAAGGCGGCACTGAGCACAATGAAGTCTTTTGGGGACTAAGGAGTGAAGTAAGTCATTGACCCTTTGCAGAGTATATTACAACTTGAACAACCCTAATCTGAAAATCCAAAAACAGAAATACTGCAATGTCCAAAACTTTTTGAGTGCTGGCATGACACCACAAGTGAAAAATTTCACACCTGGTTTCACGTGACAAGTCATAGTCAAAATACTGCAATAGAAAAATATTTGACAGCCCCAGACCATAGTCTAGTGGTTAAAAGAGGCTGAATCCTACATAGTCAGCCATGGTTTGATTCCCAACACCAGGCTTAAAAAACATGCCAGACACATGTGCATGTGTGCCCCGGATCCTGACACGATGGAGAAATGGAGGAGAAGGAATTCCTTCTCATCCACGATGAGAATAAATCATGGATGAGAATAATCTGTGGCTCCATTAGGGGTACTCTCTTCCTCTTCCTCTCTCTCTGTCTCTCTGTCTCTCTCTGACAAGCACACACCCTCTAACAATTTTTAAGAAAGAAAAATAATGACCAAGATTACCTTCAGTTTATGTGTATAAGGTATATATAAAACATAAATGGATTTCATGTTTAGACTGGAGTCCCATCCCCAAGATACCTCATTATGTATATGCAAATATTCTAAAATCAAAAAAAATAAATAAATAAAAGTCCAAAATACTTTGGTCCCAAGCATTTCAGATAAGAAATACTCAATCTGGGGAACATTCCAGAACACTCGGTGAGAAGCTGAGGAGAGGCAGCTGCCCAAGCTGCGCACAACTACGCACACCTTCCCGCTCCTCCACACCGGCCTCAGCCCCCTCACAGGCTGTAGAAAATGGTGAAAGAAACGACTTACTATGATGTTTTGGGGGTCAAACCCAATGCTACCCAGGAAGAATTGAAGAAGGCTTACAGGAAACTGGCCTTGAAGTACCACCCTGATAAGAATCCAAATGAAGGCAAGAAGTTTAAACAGATTTCTCAAGCTTATGAAGTTCTCTCTGATGCAAAGAAAAGGGAATTATATGACAAAGGAGGAGAGCAGGCAATTAAAGAGGGTGGAGCAGGTGGTGGTTTTGGCTCCCCAATGGACATCTTTGATATTTCGTTTGGAGGAGGAGGAAGGATGCAGAGAGAAAGAAGAGGTAAAAACGTTGTACATCAGCTGTCGGCAACCTTAGAAGATTTATATAATGGTGCAACAAGAAAACTGGCCCTGCAAAGAATGTGATTTGTGACAAATGTGAAAGCTGAGGTGGTAAGAAAGGAGCAGTAGAGTGCTGTCCCAATTGCCAAGGTACTGGAATGCATATAAGAATTCATCAGATAGGACCTGGAATGGTTCAGCAAATTCAGTCTGTATGCATGGAGTGCCAAGGCCATGGAGAGCGGATCAGTCCTAAAGATAGATATAAAAGTTGCAATGGAAGGATAGTTAGAGAGAAAAAGGTTCTAGAAGTTCATATTGACAAAGGCATGAAAGATGGCCAGAAGATAACATTCCATGGTGAAGGAGACCAAGAACCATGACTGGAGCCAGGAGATATTATCATTGTACTAGATCAGAAAGATCATGCTGTTTTTACTCGGCAAGGAGAAGACCTTTTCATGTGTATGGACATACAGTTGGTTGAACCATTGTGTGGCTTCCAGAAGCTAATTTCCACTCTCGACAACCGAACCATAGTCATCACCTCTCATCCAGGTCAGATTGTCAAGCATGGAGATATCAAGTGTGTGTTAAATGAAGGCATGCCAATTTATCGTAGACCATATGAAAAGAGTCGCCTAATCATTGAATTTAAGGTAAACTTCCCTGAGAATGACTTTCTGTCTCCTGATAAACTCTCTTTGCTGGAAAAACTTCTACCTGAAAGGAAGGAAGTAGAAGAGACCGATGAAATGGACCAGGTAGAACTGGTGGACTTAGATCCAAATCAGGAAAGATGGCACATTATAATGGAGAAGCATATGAGGATGATGAACATCATCCCCGAGGTGGTGTTCAGTGTCAGACCTCTTAATGGGGCCAGTGAATAACACTGCTGGCATTTTATATGCAGTAGTGAATGAGTGAAGGACTGTAATCATAATATGCTCACTACTTGCTATTGTTTTTGTTTTAATATTCATCTATAGTAGTGTTTTAAAAAGTTAAATGAAGAATAAATGCAAATATAAAAGCTTACTTTGCCCTGTAAGTATGATGACTTCAGTGTGCAAGATACAGTTTTAATAGCTGTAAGAACTACAAAGTTCCCCTAGCATTTGTTAGGCCATTCCTTGTCATTGATTTCAGCTATGTACATGGATGAGCTTAGACTGAAATGCTAGATATACGTATTGACTTCAGTGTATGACCCCTCATTGTCAAGCTATGAAATTAAAATCCTGTATATAACTGGTAATCAAAAAGAGAAGAAAATTTGTAGGAAAGTGTGTGATGGTCTGTATAGTTATTTGTATTAAGTGAGACTCATTGTGATGTCTCTGTGTCTATTCTATTGCCTCAACTTGAAAATGGATGGCATAATATAATTTAGCCTATGGCATCAGTGATAGAAATGATACCTTTCTAAAGGGGTTTATCATAATGTGCTGCTTCCTGAGGGCTTACACCTCTAGAACTGCATTCCCTTCTGTTGTGCCATCTTTTTTTCTTTTAGTATACATATATAAAAATATATTATATATATGTATGTATATGTGACCAGTCCTGGTTACTCCCAACTCCCCCACTCCCCTTCTCTTTGGACCATGAAAAGCCCCCGAGTAGTGACTTCTGGAGCTGGGTAACTTACAAAGTGAAACAACCTTTACATGGAGAAGTAATTTGCATGTGTGGTATAGAAAGGTGTTATTGGGTATTACAGATTTACTTTAAACCATTTAACTTATGCTCCAAAGTAACTGTAATTTGATGTTGGTAGGATAGCAGATTATGATGAATAGCTTTAATTGTATGTTATAAAGTCATATGTTTACATGCTTAAATCTGGATTAACAGAATTTAAGCAATTCTTGAAATGTATGAATGTCTCCTTAATATACTAATTACGAAACAAAAAATAAAAAAAGAAAAGAAATACTCAATCTGCATTGAAAAATGCTCATGTCAAAACTTGGCTTTCGGAGAAAATTTTGAGTAGCAATGTAGGACCTGACAATATTTTCATGCTAATTATTAGAATTTTTTTTCTGAGAGGTTTTTGTTATAGGGCGTGTGTGCTCGCCAGAAAGACAGAGAGAGACAGAGAAACAGAAAGCGAGAAATCACCCCCCCGGGGGGATGGCCACGCCACAGTTCCTTCTCCTCCATTCTCTTCTCGGGCCCCTGGGCATGCACACACACATGCCTGGAGTGAGTTTAAGCTACCAGGTCTGGGACTCAAACTGCAGTTGACTACATGGGAGTCCAGCAAGATAGCCACTATGCCAACTGCTGGTCCCAGAATTGTTTATTTTTTAAAAAAGAAGCAACCTTCCAAAAATACTATCCCTATCAGAATACTTTTGAATAAAACTTGCATTAGAAACTCAGAAATGGCTCAAATTTGAAAAAGACAAGAACATGCATATCTAATTTTTTTCCCTTAAATTCTGTATAGAGGAGAAACAGAAAATATCAGGTCATCAGAAAAGTCATGACACATTTTTGCATAGAAAAATACGTCATGATTTTTCCAACAACCCAATATTTACTAAACCATCAAAATGTCAACCCCCCCTCCTATGTTAATTTACAGAATTGTAACACACACATAGCTGTCATTCATTCTCAACTAATCCATATGACAGAGTATTAAAGAGTCAATTGACAGATTCCTTCAGATTTTTGTAACTGATAGAAACTTGGCCTGAATAAAACCTTGGTGTCCAGATGGCTCAGGCATCAGTCAGGCAAGTTTCTAACTTGCCCTGCTGCAATTGCATTATACTTCTACATTTGTCAGCCTTTCATCTATTCATTTTACAGAGAATGAAGTTGAGTTCTGGGGGGGGTGGGGGAATCAACATTCAACATCAGCCTTGTAGCAGAGCCACAGTAGAAGCCTGGATTCATAATGGTTGCTTAGGACTCTGCCCACCTTTCCTAATTAACTCCAGGATAAGAAAGCAATCCTGAACAAGCCCAGGATAGATTTTCCTAAAGATATGCCTAACTTCTGAATGTCAGTCAGGCTAGAACACCTCTTTAAACCACCTGGAAAACCAAGACTCGAGAAACAGACTACGGAACATCAGAAGTCAAACCTACCTGAAAACTGGGTATGTGTTTCCAGATAGGCCCAGGAAGAAGCCATTCAGACATTCATGCTTTTTTTTTTTTTTCTTTTTTTTTTTTTAATGTGTCAGCTGCTGCATGGGTATTTTGAGAAGCACTTTGGGAAGTCACAGCAGGAACCAGGCTTTTGTGTTTTGAAATGCCAGCTTTATCGCAGCTCAAACAGAAATAAAAGGGAAACAGCGTCATTACCCGGCAGGTTGTACAGTGTGGTTCCAGCAGGGGTTCTCGCTTTTCCTGCTCCAACATGCTTGCCTCCTCAGCCCTGTGAAACAGAATGCTATCTCGGCAGACCTGAACCAAATATGAAACATGGTTTCAACATTTTCATGCCATTTTTATGGGAAGTGCTTTCATCAGAATATTTCAGTTTGCTGAGAACAGGTGTACTGTACTTCTTCTTTGGAGAGACAGAACATTCTTTTATTTGATGACCTCAAGAGCCCTTTTACCTTCATCTGGAGGTGGTGAGGAGGGAAATGGAGCTCCATGGAAAGGTAATTGTACCTCTCAGTCACACACTTTCTTGCTGAGCGACATAATGGTTCATGAGCTCTTAGCTGAGACTTATAAAAGTGTTTCCAATTGTTAGTTCAAGGTCTGCAGCCAGCTTAGAAATTGTTGAAATGTATAAAATAAATGAGAAAAAAAAAACAGCAGGGAAAGAAATTCTAGGTCATGCTTTTAAGATCTGCTCGAAAAAAAAAGTTTTTGAGAGTGGAAACAATTTTAATGTTCTGCTTTCAAAACCAATGTTGCTGTTAATCTTCGGTGCAATGAGTCAATAATATAGGAAATTTAATTTCAGGTATGTAAATATAATATATTGCATGTTATGGAAACTTGCCAAATACCAGTAACCCTAGAATGTATAGCTCAGTTAAATTCCCTTTGTAACAGGTGGATAGAAAAAAAAAAAAATTCTTTTGAGATGAGGTAAGAGACAGTATGCAAAGTGATGGCACAGCAGGAATATATTAAATTTTCATGACAGTTCTAAAATATCTTTAACAATTTTGAGGAAAAATGCTGTGGTGCCCATAGGAAACGATACACATGAGTGGGCTGTTGCCTCCAGGTCAAGACATACTGTGCAGGGCATGGAGTCATCATTAGCCTATGTTGTAGACACCCTGGTTTTCCCATTAAGCAATACAGCCTAACATTTGCCAAGCTGGAACATCCCTATCCTTTTGCATCGCTTCTACTTAGACCTTCTAGTTGCCTAATTTTGTTGTTTAACTACTAATCACCTCTTGGATGTCAGCTTAGTATCATGTCCTCAGAGAAGCCTAGCCTGACTTGGTCTTGATGGAGTTGAGTCTTCCTGTAACATACCCTCTTCCTGGCCACATGTACCACATGTCACAATGAGTTTTATATTTTATGAGTGTGGGCTTAATGGCTGTCTATCACCTCCTCAGAGATCAGTACAGTACCCAGTTTGGTAGCAGATCTTAAATAGCTATTGACTAATGAATAAATAAATGTAGTAACAAATAAACAAAACAAACTGATAAAAGGCTAGGATGGAGGTACTAGAATGGATGTCTCTCCTACTGGGAGGGAGAAGTCAATAGTCTCAACTTTGTTTATAGACATAAACCATACCACTATGTCTTAACTTTCACAATTCATACACAGAATTCAGTAAAATTATTTTATATTTCCTCCCCTTATAGAACTTCTAAGGCATGTTATCACTTTTCTTCCCAGGCTAGCATTTAGCAAAATGCCCCCCAGTAAAACATACCCGTGTTCTACCAAGAGCTTTAAGCTATACCTGATATGAAGAATAATTATCCTATAATTAGAATTAAATTCTTTGAGGGGGAGATTGTAAAGAAAATACAATAATCGGTCTATACAATGATTAAACCTTTGAAATGATGATGATCTGATTCAATGCTCACTTAAGTGAATCACCCAGTCTCTACTTCTCTTTTGTGTACCTTTTTAAAATACTTTGTTGAATAAATGACATAATATCATGATTTTCAACTTCAGATATATGTAGCCTTGATTCATGAGTAATCATGCAGTTTCAGTTTCATACTTCATTTAAATTATTAGATACTAGCTTTCTTTACTGCTTTTTTTCATGAAGACCCTGTAATTGTCAAACATGTTCCTAAACTCAACCTAAATTATTCAGTTACAAGAATCTATAATATGTAGAATCTCAAGAAAACTTCTGTATTCTAAGATCAAAATTATTTTGCAATTATATAAGACATTATCTGGAAATTTTATTTATTATAATTATTTGTTCATTTATTCATTTATCTATTTTTCCGTGGGAAAAAAATTTCATCTTTAAGACTCATTGGTCCCAATTTTCAGTTCTACCTTGCTTGGTTGTATGGCCTTGGACGTAATACAAAATATCACAGTAACTATATTTTATATTTTGCTGAAATAAGGGTTTAGATCAATGTATCTTAAAGGCCCCTTCTGGTTTTGATATTTAAGATTTGGTAATCATAATAATTATTTACATTAATGAGTGCCAGGCATTCTGCCTAGTACCTAACATGTTTCACCTCACTCCACCTTCTTAAGATCTATGAAATAAGTGTACTACTATTGTTGACATTTTACTAATGATAAAACTGAGGCACACAAATGTATGTAACCAAAAGGTCATTCAACAAAAAGCAAAGAAACAGGAATAAAAATCCAAGTATGACTTAAACTACTCCAAACAACATCTAAATGAGAGGTCAGAGGAGTAGAGATAACAAATTATCTCAAACGTTAAATTTAGTCACTTCAGAAAATCCCAGAATGCTTGGTGACAGCTCTAGCTATGAATTATTCAGTCGCAAAGAAAGAGAGGAAGAATATCTAATGACTCAAGTATCTATGGCCCCTAAGCTATAAACTATATTCTATCAGCACATCTCCCTGGACTCTCTTCATCTACATTTACAGGTCCATGTGTATACATACACACATACACCCACACGTGTACATGCATATGCACACGCGCATCCACACTCTATGTAGATGAGGAATACCAGCCCACTATAAGTTTATTTTAACCCTCATAATGACATTTTATATAGCAGTCTTCATGCAATAAAATTAATGTTTTTAAAGTTTTATTTTTAGCAAGATGATGATGCTTTCCATTTCATTTCCATAGAAATATTTAGAGATAGTCATATATACAAAGTCATTGACTCAAACTATTTAGCCTACTTTCTTATTACAATTATTTTCAAATTATTTTTGCATAAGACTGCAATGTCAATGAAAAAGACATTCAATCTAATTGAATCAATTAAACAGAATACTCAACTAAAATTTGGATGATCTATATTTTTGTTTCTGGCTCAGCAATTTTGAAAACAATATATATGATCCATAAACGTGTTAAGAGCACAACATGTGTTGATATTATTCATCATGTTCTTTGTTTATAAAACTGCAAATTTGCAGACCAAAGAATGGACGTAAGTTCTGTAGTGTAAGCACTAATCTAGCCATTAGTTAAGAGTATATTTTCATTACTTTATGGTAGCAATAAGATATACTTATTTTATTTTAGTAGTTTTAGATTTAATTAAAGAAAGATAAAGAATATTTTGGATTTTAATGGAATAATAAATTTAGATATCACTTAGATAAATTTATGAGCAATTTGTAGAAAATTATATATATACATATTGATAGAAATACACATAGATCAATAGGAATAGATATCAATACATAAGTAACACATACAGGGGGCCAGCAAATGGCACAGAAGTTACTTCACTGGACTCTTGTATGACTGATTGCAGTTTGAGTCTGGACCGGTGGCTTAAAACTCATGCTGAGCATGTGTACATGCATGCCCAGGACCCCAAGAGGAAAATGGAAGAGAGGGGATTGTGACATGGCCATCATTCCCCTGGGGAATGATTTCTTACTTTCCATCTCATTGTCTCTCTCTTGTTCTCTCTTTCTCTCCAGTGAGCACATACATTGTAAGGCAAAAACCTCAAAATAATAATAATAATAATAACAACAACACATATCAATGACACAGGAGTAACACAACTGGGCCCACATAGAAAAGGTTCTAGCTTTGTGTCCTGAGACCTCCCCAGCACACCTGGTTTGCATATGTTCCCATGATCTAGACCAGCTGATTCTGGGGATGGGCCATGGTATAAAGGCCCTATCAGAGTTGTCTGTCTCTCTCCAACCTTAATAGAAGAGATAAATAGTTTAAAAAATTAAACCAGGATGGTGACAGATTTCTTGGCAGCAATTTTTGGATGGAGTATTCCTAGCAAAAACAGTAACTTATCAAGCAGTTCCAACTGAAGTATCCAATGAGTAATTTAAAGTCTATAGGCCACTCAGCTTTAAGAAATAAACTAATCACCAATTCCAAACTGCATGAAGAAGAGCCACCTCAGAATATGAAACGTCAAGCTGGATGTGATAAGCCATTACCAAAAATAGCCCTTAAAAATCAAAGGAACCATGAAGCTAAGGAAGATGCAAAGCAGGAAGCAAGGAGTGTCAAGAGTCCAGATTTGGCATCTATTCTTGCCCCACAGAGCACACCATGAAAAACTGTCTTTCAGTCAACTTCTGGAGATTTTGAGATAAGCAAAATAAAATCAGGAACCTGAAGAAGAAACTGAAAGAAATTAAACAATTGAAAGCACGGGCAGCAACTGAAAAATAGCTAAGAAAAAAAAAATCAGTTGGAGCAAATTCAGAAACAGCCCTTCTCCAGGAGTTGGAAGATTTGGTGTTTAAAGAGTCACAGAAAGCAAGTTGGTTACCAGAAATCAGTACAAACACATTTTCTGTTAAACTCATTAGTGTACACAGAATATCTGTGTGCCCACATTTAATGTTGATCTATAATTTTTAACATTCATCCAAGATTCTGCACATGTATAAGATTATTTAATAATGTATATACAATTGACTTTTATATCCTGTAGCCTATATCATGCCAATGCATGATACAGAAGAGATATATGAATTTTTTAGCTCAGCTTGACAGATTGAAAGACAATATCATTGTTTTTTAGTAGGGCACAATATTTACCCATATAAATAAATAAAGATCTCTAAATTTTAAAAAAATTAACCAAATATTTGTCAAACTCTGACTTTCTCCCAACCATTACAGGTGCCCAGATCCTCTTGCTTCTACCTCCCTCCTCCACCATTATCCCTAGCCCCTCCACAGCTACAGCCAGTGAGAAAACTGAGGCCAGAGATCACCTTGGACCTCCACTTTCTCCCGACTTTTCCAGACTTCATAGTTTACAGAAGTGCATGCCACGTGTTGTGTGCCACACCACCACTACTTTATCCTCCGTTGAAACCCTGCAACTCAGCCCCAGATGCACTTGTTCTCAAAAATCTGGGAGGTCATTGTAATATCCAGTTTCAGCAACAGCAGTACAGGTCGCAGGGTGAGCCTCAGAGAGATGGAGCTACAGAGAAATCACGACTCAACTCCTTCCACAAACCTTTGAACATTCTGAATTAACTCCAAGAAATTAGGGGAAAAAAGTACAGACATCAGATGACCAGAAACCAGCACAGAGGCACAAGAAATATGAGAAACCAAGAAAATATTTCTCCCACAAGGAAAAAGAACAATTCCTCAAAATCCATAGACAGTATATGATGGAAATGCCAGATAATCAATTCAAAATATTTATAGTGACAAACTAAATAATATGTAAGATAACAAACTCCAAAAACTGCAAGAGAAAAGAGATGATGAGCTCCAGGAGATGAGAAAGTCCTTCCACAATTTGAAGGAAAAAGTGGATACCATAAAAAAAGAATCAAATGGAACTGTTAAAGATGAAAGCTTCAATACAGAAAATCAAAACCTCCCTCAAAAGTATTAAAAGCAAATTAGATCACGCAAAATATTGAATCTTGGCTATAGAAGACAAAACCTCTGACCTAGAAAAAAATCACCAAAACAACTGAGAAAATAACAACAAAAAAAAATTGAGGATAATATATGAGAAATACTAGATATCATTAAATGCCCAAACATTTGAATAACTACCATCCCAGAATGTGAAAAAAACTAATAAAGGCATTGATAATCTATTCTATGAAATCCTGGAAGAAAACTTTCCAAACCCAGAGAAATACTAAGACATCCAGAAAAGAAATACAAAGAAAACAAAGAAATACAAAGACCCCAATAGAATCAACCCAAGAAGATCATCTCCATGGCACATCATAACCAGCTTGGTCTAAACCACAGATAAAGACAAGATACTAAAACTGGCTAAAGAGAAATGTCAAGTTACTTAGAAAGGTTATTCCATCAGGTTAACATCGGACCTCTCAGCAGAAACAATGTAAGCAAGGAAAGAATGCAAACATATATTAAAAGTATTCAAAGAAAAACAATTTTAACCA
Source organism: Tupaia tana (assembly GCA_026018925.1). Taxonomy (NCBI): domain Eukaryota; kingdom Metazoa; phylum Chordata; class Mammalia; order Scandentia; family Tupaiidae; genus Tupaia; species Tupaia tana. The sequence continues at coordinate 23,848,797 of JAKSZU010000019.1, forward strand.
AGATTACTATACCCAGCAAGATTATCCTTCAAATAGGAAGAAAAGATAAAAATATTCTCAGATAAACAAAGCCTGAAAGAATTTACCAACATCAGATGATTCTTCAAGAATTTCTGAAGGGAGTACTATACCAGAAAAAAAAAAGAGAGAGACAACAGTAATAAGAGAATGAAAAAAAAAAAAAAAAAAAAAAAAAAAAAAAAAAAACAACAATAAAGTAGCCAACTTAATGGTAAGGACAAGTCTGGAAATATCAATAATACATTAAATGTTAATGAATTAAATTTTCCAATCAAGAAGTACTACTGATTCTCTAAAAAGGTTTGGTGTGAAATCAAGCAAGGATCCAGCAATTAGATAATAAGAGATACCTCCCCATTTCTATGGAAATTATTATTATGTAAGATAGAAAGAAGATAAGAAATCTTTAAATTATTTACCATTTTATGAGTCAATGGCAAGTTTTGTTAATTAAACATTTCTTCTTGATATTAAAATAGCACCTGTGTTTTTTAACAATGATTTACAAAATAACTAGCACGGAAAATTTTTTTGCAAATAAAATCTAGCATGAACTGGAATTACTATGTTTATGTCAGGAGGTTCACCAGCTTTGCTTGCTCCTCTTTTGTCACCACCCTTCTCACCATAGGCAAAGTGTGGGAGAGGATATAAACCATTTGAAAATAATTGCCCCTTATTATTGCAAAACTCAATTTGAAGTAGCAATAGATAAAGGATTCTTGAAACTGAAATAATGTTTACAGTGATGCTAACCATTCTATGAATACTCGGGCTTACATCGTTCCTACCATAATTTACATTTTGTTATTAATGATGAAGAAATGGTCAATAGAGGATTCTGTTGGCTACAACATCATATAATTATCAAGAGAATGGTGCACCATGAACCAAATATGACACAGTAAACTAAATATATTCTTGTTAAAGTATATAATAAAGAAATATGAATAAGCTTAGTTTGGAAAAACACTGATTCTTTTGCAAATGCATTATTAAACATTCTTTTGTATGTAAAGTTATTTTCTTAAATTACCTTTCAATGATGTAGGGTGGATCAATTTTCTTCCATTTTGATTATGATTTTTCTCACACATTTGCAATCTGCAATCAATATAATATAAAAGAATACAATGCATTGTAAGCAATAAGCCTGTATGTTGTATTATAGAAAATTCAAGTAAAGTTATTTGTTGGAATTACAAACTCTAAGATGTTGGTTGTATAAGAGATTGGATGGCCTTTCAGACTTGTCACAATCTGAGGAGATGAGGTTAGGACTTCGCCACTCTCCACCCTATTCTGGTGAGTAGTCATGCGATCTGGCTGTCCTCAGGGATCAGCTGGTGCCTAACCATAGGTAAGGTGAAGTGTTCCTTCTCCTGAGGACATTTCTATGGAGGGTCCACTCTGAGGAACAGCTTCCAATTATCACTAGAGCCATGGGAAGAAATGTCTCAGTCCAAAGGTAGGTCAGGGAAATTCCACAGCAACCACTACTGACTCCAGCTCTTTTCCCTGCAAGCTGATCGTTGAAGAGAAATTATTTAGCATTTTTTTCCTGCCTTTTGGAAATGAACTGGCAGAGTAACTATATACCATTCATGGATATGGACATTCTATAAAGAAGAATCCCAGATAACTATCACAAAAGGAATAAAGAATTTAAAAATCAGTATTTTGTAACCTCTGAGTAAAAATCTATAATGAACAATGGTCAGCAATAAATATCAAAATTTTTAGGAAAAATGCTAAAGGAAAAGTTTATAGTGGAAAAGATTGCAATTTGGTCTCCTGAACTCATGAATTAATCTTAGCCTCATAAACATGGGACATTATCTTCCTCCTGAGTTATACAAAATGCAGTATGCAATGCCACTTGTGAAATATTTTAATCTAAAACAACTGTAACCTGACTTTAGCTCTGACTTTGTCTATATGATAAGAGAATCAAGTTGAATTGCACCACAGAGAAGCAACAGTTAAATCCAGATGAGATTTCTTACAGGTCAATAGATCTGGTTTCTTCAATGCACCATGGACTTGAAACACAAGAGGGGCTGCAGGGAGCGGATGAATGGAAAGGAGGGAGGCAGACTTAAGAGAAATAACCACAGAAAGCAACATGAGGACTATCTTGTTTAGACCTTGATTTAAATAAACAGTAAAAAGAGATTTTAAAGAAAATCAACAAAAGTTGGATACATAACACCATTCACTCTACTTATCATATGGTTGAAAAGTTTCATAATAACGTTAAAATATATATACTTATTTCTCAGGTTATGTGATGTTTTCCTTTCTTGCTTGGAAAAAGAATAAAAACATTGAAGACTTACTTTATAGTTTGTAGTATTTGAGAACATATGTGCAGAGCAGTTCAATTATAAATATAACACACACTTCTGAATTTATTCACAATTAAACAAGAAGTATGTGGCCATTTAAAACTTTCATTATGTAGAAAGAAAGGAACTTCCATTATTTTTTCTTGATGAATGTGCCTACTGTTTAGTGATGCTAAAGTTGCATAAACTTAGAACAAATGATGAAAGAATATATTTCCTTTAATAAAATGCCATTATTCTGTTTGTGAAGAAGGGATTGTGCCTCAGACTTTTAGTCCCAAAGTGATACTGTCCAGCATCATTAATATTCTACTCCACTTGGCTTTTTAACTGAAACTCCCATTAAAATATGCAAGGGAAAAACAGCATTTTTCATAATTCACTTCACAGTTTCCAAGAATGAATCCTTTAACTATATTCTTTTACTAGCTTCTACAAATCAAGAGGTATGGTTAAATTTTAGACTGAGGTTAATATTTGAGGTTCAAACGTTTTGATTAAATTTTTGGAGAGAGTGTCGTGGTGCTGACTAGAAATAGCATTGATATCAAATTTAGCGTGAGAATGGAAGATAAAGAAGACCAAGTGTCCCTGAACTCACATATTTGTGCAGAAGTATAGTGTCATGACATCTGACATTTTACTCAGGTCCATGAGTCAGCTTAAGTTCTTTCATTATGAAGAGGCTCACTGTAACTGAGATAACTCAGAATCTTGATTCTTGATATTCTCCTTTGCAAACCAAGGATCTTTTCTAAGATATTATTTATACTTTTTTTTCAAATTTTTGTCATAAGGTACATGGACTTGCCAAAGAGAGAGAGAGAGACAGTAAGGAAGAGAGAGACAGTAAGAGAGGGAGAGTGAGAAATCAGCCCCTGGTGGATAGCCATGCAAAATCCATTCTCCATTCTCCTCTAGCCACTCATCAGAGACTGAAATATAAAGTTGACCATGTGGGATCCAGTCTTCTTAACCACTATGCCACCTGCTGGCCTCATGCCTATATTTTGGTGTTGTTTATACCATTGAGTGAACACCAACTATCACTTGAAGCAAATGCATTTTCTTGAGCTCTGAATTTTTGGTTTCTGCTATTAATCATATCACTGTGACAATCATGTAGTCATAATAAATGAGATTTAATTGAACAGTTCTTAACCACTTAAAGGTTATAGATCTTTGTGAGTATCTGCATCAGTTGGCTCCTAGTTATAAGCTTTGAAGTATCAGCTTCAAACAAGCAAGAATTATTTTCAAATGTCTGAAGTCTTTCTGCAGAATCAGTGTCAGTAAGCATGCCCTGCGGCCACCTCTGAGTGTCCATTCTGAGGCTTTGTTTGTTTGGATCACCATCTTGGGGTACTGGCAGAGAACACCAACATAAGAAAAGACCTGTTGGGTGCCACCTTGAAAGAAATAAATAAACGTAAAAATATTTTCAGATAGTCTCATCTCTGAAGAAACACTAAGAAGGATCTAAATCACAATCATGACAATATGTGCTAATGTTTCTTTTATTCTCTCACGTCCTGTGGATTCTCTGGAGTTGTATCATCCAGTAAAGTAGCCACTAACCACATGTGGCTACTTGAATTTAAATCAATTAATATGAATTGTAAAGCTCCGCACTCTCATTAGCCACATGAAAGTAGTCAGTAGCCACATGCAGCCAGCAGCTCCCCTACTGCCCACTGTGGATATAGAATGATTCATAATTGCAGACAGTTATGTTGCACAGTGCTACTCTAGAGAACACAGACTTTCTGACACCTGTCTGAGTAGGTGTCTGTCACCCCCTAGTTCCTAGCACTCTGCTTTAGCCCTGTCACTCACTTTTCAGGTCATCTCCTTGTCCAGTATTTGTTTCCAATTTTGCATCACAAATGGATTTAGGTACTGAGCTGACAAAGACAAAGCTCTCTAAGAGAGATGAAAGCATGAAATAAGGTAGGACATATTTATATGTCTGGGTTTCTTGTCACAATCTGAAGTTCTGAGAACTTACATCTTTCACCCACAGTGGTACAGCTAGTAGGGGTTTAGGTCAGAGGTAGATACTTTATTTCCTCACTGTAAGGCCTGTGCCCTCTCTGCTCCACCTTATTGAAAAGCAATGTCTCTTGGAAGATATAAAAATAGCATTCCCATGGCAACATAAACAGATATGGGAAAAATTTCCAAAGATCTCCCACAGATACACTAAATGAGAAACCTCTGCCATGAAAACATTTTTGAATAAACTCTTGGATGAAAGAAAATCCTTCTTAATCATCCCTGGCATAGTCTGACCACTTGCATTTTAAGATTCAAAATTCATTATAAAAATGACTAAAAATGCTTTCCGTTTGGATTTCAGCAACACTTTCTGACTCTGCTAGTTTGGCCTTCAAATAAGTATAAAGTGTATAATCAAATAAGCAGATGGAAACATGCCAATTCTATCTCTCATTACTGGTAGTCTATGCGAAACCATCTGATTTTAATCTTCCCACTTGATTTACCTCATGTTTTAAAAGTCTGCCCAGCCGGTAAGGAATAAATGCAAAGAAGGTATAGCGTTATATTCTAGGCCTTGCCAGAAATTCAAATATAGGCATTACCAGTTTGCTACAAAAATCAAGGTAAGAAATGCTTTAATTACAGAAGCAGAAGCAAAAATGCACTTATCCCCCCACCCCCACACCCCCCAAAAAAAAAACATGTTAAAAGAAATTTTCCTCTTCTGGGATTTAGAGCATTTGGTTAACAAGAAAGAAAATAATGCATTTAGAAAATCAAAGGGTAAGATGGACTTGGCTAATTTCTCCATTTTCCTTTTTTCTCAGTTTCTCTTCACATTTCCATTTTGCCTATAGTAAATTGTGTGTAGAGTGCAAATTGGACCAAATTTTAGCCCAAAGTATTGTATTTATCTTTTACTGGCTTAGGAAGTGGATAAATATCTCCAGACAAAATTTAACCAATGTTATTTAATCAAGGAATATCTGTGTTTTGCATGTAAAGTGAATTCAGGGAATTATATTCACCAGTGCCTGAGAGCTCTTTACAAGCACCATATGTGATTTTGAATGTTAAAAAGAACTATCAAACTGGGATCATATGATTTCCAAATAACCTATCTTCTTTAGTGAAAAAAAGTACACATTAGATTTACTGAAGCTCGATAGACTAAAGATTGAATTTCTCTACTATTAATAGTGAAATATCATAGAGTGAGGCTAAGAGACTCCCAAAATTTTCAAGGTAGAAATAAGTAATATTTTAGCTGTAGTTGCATCTGCAGCCCTACACTGTCACAGTCTTTCATATCTTTTAACATAACTAAGAATCTGAAGTATTTTCTAACCCTACCACCCTAGTTTTGCATTTAGAAAAACATTAAATCCTCAAGATTAGTTAACAAGCTTCCATATAACCTATGGAAATGGTTCAAATAGTCTTGCAGAATTAGGGGGAAAAAAGGGTGGAAGAATGGGGAGAACTTGGTAACAGATACGAGTGTATATGAGTAAATGGGAAGAGTGATAGAATGCGATAGCAGACTAAAGAATGCTGGTAACAAACATATATTTCAAAATAACAAGAAGAGAAGGTTTCAAATACACACAATACAAAGCAATGATAAGTGTTGGAGATGGAAGGTACGTTTATTTCTCACATTTGCTCATTACACATCATAGGCATGCTTTGAAAAACCACACTATACCCCGCAAGGATGTATAACCATTATCAGTAAACTAGAAATTATAAGAAAAATTATTGTAGAAAAAGAAACAGGAGATGCCACCTGTCACTCTGCTTACGCTCATTCCCTTTCCAGGTTCCACTCCAATGTCATTTCCTCTCTTCTTGGACAACCACATTAAAAAGTGGCCTTTCTTTCACTTCTATCTGCCACTACTACATGCAGCAAGTCTGAATAACTCATACAGAAAAGTTTATTCTAACAATATTGAGGAACTACAGGCATAGGAATTGACCAGAGTACTAGAGAGTCACTAGAGTGCTAGAGAGATCAGCAACCAGGTCAGTCAAAGGGATTACCAAGCTCATGAGCTACAGTCACAGTTTTCAGTCCTTGAGTAACTCTGGGAGACAGTCCAGAAGGCATGATCTGGTTCACAAGATCACTCCTTGGCTAGGCAAATGATTGATTTACAACTCTTCAAGATTTCAAGGAAAAGACAATTCCAACACAGATCTGGCCAAATGATTCAATCACTGAACCATTCTTTTCACAATTTGCCAGGCTCTACTGACCACTGTCCTCTGGATTTCAGCCTCAAATGTTAAGTTGCATTTTGCTGTTCAACTTTTGATGAATTTACTTACTTAACATTTCATTTTTCCTACATCGTCAGGCTCAAAGGCAAAAATGTTTCTTTAAGTCATTAACAGTGTCTTGTGCAAAGGAAATACTCAATAAATGTTTTTCAGTTTAGAACTTGAAATAATAACTGTTTAAAGTTTAGTTTCACTTCATAATAAAATTACTTCCTAGACCTTTCAGTCATTTATTTAGGAAACTTCTTTAAAAGACAAGTTTTCAATATTTGCAGCTGTTGGTCTTTTGACAATATTTGGTATTCAGTTGGCAAGAGAAGCTACTGGGAGTAGTTGCTGAGTGCAGGAAGAATGTGTCAACAGATGAGGAGCTTTGCATTCACATAGGACTTATTAATCTTAAATATTTACTTCACACTCTAAAGATACCATTTACTGCCAAGTAATGAAACCATGCCCAAAAAACTGCAGGATCTGAGCTCATGTCTGACCACTTTGTATTCTCCACTGAAAATACTGTAAATTAGACCAGGGTCTTAACCGTCTATGGTGGTGGACAACAGGCCCCAAACAAAGGGTTATCATCAGAACCCCAGAGCCAGGTTTCCGCAGCTGTTCTTAACAGGCAAACATTGGCCTACAAAGCAAGCGATGGAAGGATGATGCCTGCCTTTTCCTGACTCCCTATTTCACTCCGGATTATTATCTGTTCCCTTTGACCTTCAGTTTCCTCACCTATGAAATAAAGGTACTATGAATTAGGATATTTCTATGGCCCCTCTCAATTCTACTGTTCTCTCAATCTATGTTTCTTTTCATGTCTCTTACTTCAAATGAACAGCAAAACATATCTTACTGACTACTAATAATAATAGTTGGCATTTTCTGAGTCTACACTATGAACTAGGTTGTGCGCTTTACATAGCTGTTACTATTACTTACCACAATCTTACCAGGTGGTAATTAGTTATCTTTATTTTATATGTAGGAAAAAAATGAGACTGGGTTATATATATGAAAAAAAAATTGAAGTGGTAACACAGTAGCTACTGACCTAAGATCACAAAACTAACCCATTAGGGTACAGAGGCATATCCAATTCCATCTGATTCCAGAGCTTGGGATTCTAATTGCTAAAATCTGCATCCTTATACATGTCTACTATCACTGTAAATCCAGCCATGTTAAATCAGTAGATGAGAATCTACCTAAGCTACTAACTAGAGGCAGTGTTTCAAAGCATTGAGCATAGATCAATCAAATATCCACAACTATTTGATATCAGAACAGGCTCTTTTTGCCATAGAGCTGCATCATCATTTTCTTTCAGTACTCCTTCACTTGCCACTGTCATGCATCAATGCCTGGACCATAAAAGAAGAGCAGGTGAGGAAGCATCAAACAGTCCAACAATATCCTTGCAATGTCCATTTCCATGGGTTGTAGCTATCTGGGGTAAGGCAGGCAATTTTAGTCTCAATCCCTTAAAAGTAGTGGTTCCATTTTTTACAGCTGATGCCTCTGGAAGGGAAGAGCATATCTATTTGATTATTATATTGGCTGAAGCCATACTTCAAATAAAACTGTACAAAGTAAGTTTTCGTCACCCCCATTTTCTCAATGCCACCCACACTTCCCTCTTTTGGTAGTGCTTTTTACTCCTTCTCAGGATTTATACCCTCATTCCCTCTCCCTTTCAAAACTTGTTCTTAAAAATCTTGAGATACAGAGGCCCAGAGGGTGGCATAATTGTTAAGATGCTAGACACCCACATAACCGACAGTGGTTCAAGTCCTAGACCTGGAGGCTTGAAACTCACACTGGGTACTTGTGCATGTGTGCCCAAAATCCTGAGAGGATAATGGAGGGGAAGGGATCATGGTGTGGTCATCCCCCCCGGGGGGACAGTTTCTCACTTTCTCTCTCTCTGTCTCTTGGTCTTTTCGTCCAGTGCATGCACCTTATAGAAAAAAATCTCTCTAAAACAGAAAAAAGATATCTTGAGATACATAAATGTTTCAAGATGTTCAAGAATGAAAACCATTTGGGACCAGCAGTTGGCGTAATTGCTATGTCGCTGAACTCCCATGTAGTTGACTGTGGTTCGAGTCCTGGACCCAGTGGCTTAAATTCACGCCAGGTGCATGTGCATGTGTGCCCAAGATCCTGAGAGGGGAATGGAGGAGAAGAGATTGCAGCATGGCCATCCCCCCTAGGGGGTGATTTTTCACTTTCTGTCTCTCTATCTATCTCTGTCTTTCTGGTGAGCGCACGCACCCTATAGCAAAAACCTCTCCAAAAAAAATAAATAAATAAAATATCTGGAGGTCAATGGTGAAATGGGATGTTTTGCATGACAATCCTACATGGGAATGTTCCATTTTAAGTCCAGAGACCTCCCTGAATATACTGGGACATTCTTGCCCATGTTCCAGAGCCAACTGAAGACAGATTGCTATGTCAGGGTGGGGTGTTGTCTCTTTCTCTCTCCTTCTTCTCTCTCTCTCCAAATAAATAAATAAATACTTTTTAAAAAAATCAAGAAAGGCTTCCTGCTTCCTGGAGTAAATGACCTATGAAGGCTCAGGAATAAAAGAGAAGAATACACGTGCAAAGAACACAGTTCAGTATGGCCAGAATATATATATATATATATATATATATATATATATATATATATATGACATGAATATATATATATATATATATATATATATATATATATATATATATGAAATAGACAGAAATGAAGGATATATAAAGTTGAAGAGTAAGGAACAGACCATGGAAAGTCATGATATAGATTTGGGAATTTATTCTCAAAGAAAAGTGAAGGCTATTTATGGCTTTTGCTAGGAATGTAAATCTATCAAACTTTCAGAATGGTTAGTCTGGAAACTGGGAAATGAATTAGAAGGGAGCAAACAGGAAGCCGGAAGACCTCCTAAGAAGCTACTAAAATAACCCAAGTAAAAATTAAGGTTTCCTGAGCTGGTCTGGCAGAAGCAACAATGGAGAAAAGGAGATGGCGCAGCTCTGCGAGGCAGAGAGGAGGTAAAATCGCTAGCCCTTAGTGACTGGCGGAGGAAATGAGGAATCATCGCTCTCAACCCAGGAGTCAGGGAATATCACCCCTCAGCTCGAGACCCTGCAATGGTTCCTATCTCACTCAAAAATGAAAGTCAAAGTCTTTATAATGAGGTGCAGTGCCTGACAGTGTCTGTGCCACACCCCATCACACTCCACTGTACCCCGTTGCCTTCTGTAGGCTCACTCTGCCTCACCCACACTGATCTCCTGATGTTGCTCTACATTCCAAGAATTATCTTGCCTTAGAGCCTATTTTCTCTTCCTATTTACTCTGCCCAGAGAGCAGGATGGGTTCATAAATATTTGTCTTTCTCAATAATCTGTTTAAAAGTCACCTTTTTTAGAAGGGCCTCTCCTGATCATCCCACTAAAAATGTCAACCTCCTTGACAGCACACCCATGTCTTCTCCTTAATACCCATCACTTTCTGAATTACAATACCTCAATCACTTATTTTGTCTCTTTCCCACTTCTGGGATGTGAGCTCTTTAAAAGCAAATTTTTGTCTTGTTTTGTTCCAGGCTACATCCCCAGTGTCCAGAATAGAGGGCATGATATAGAAGGCTTCCAACACTTACTGGATGAATGAGTGAGCAGAACCCATGTCGATAGCCTGGCTAGCTAGTCGAACGGTGATTCCAATCAGAGACAGCACACATGAAGGGAAGGGAGTTTGCAAAAAGAAGTTTGCAAATTCAGTTTAGGATCATTTCAAGGGTCCCCTTGCTTAGAACCAAAACTGTAATATTGTAATAATGCCATGTTTATGTAATTCAAAACTGTTGGAAAATTGCATCATTTTCTAAAACAGCAAGAGACGAATTTTTCTCTAAGGAACAACATTGAGAATTATGAGTCACTGACTCAGAAGGGCCCCTGCAGTGGTTTCCTCCAAGCCAGCCAGTGCTACAGCCTCGCATGTCTGCACCAGCATACGTCAGACGACGCCAGCATCCCTGCACTGTTCTGCAAGGTGCATGAAATACGGTGATGTGCAGACTCACAATAAAACACGTGTCGGGATCCTATTTTAGGTCTTCTACATCTGGACAAAGGACTGGTAAATAATTATCAGATACTGCGGAGGTAGTTTAGTTTAACTGCTTTTCACCTAGCAATTTTAGATCAGATGTCAAATAAAAGTCTTTCTAATGGAAAATGCTGTGGGTTGTTACATAGCAGAGAAAACGCTAGTAAGATACAGTTAAAGTCTTGGTACTGAAGTTTGTTTTCTTTTGTCTCTTTAGCAACTGAAATTCCCATGAACACTGAATAGTTACAATTTGTCACAAACTTGTTCCCCTCAAATTGTAGTTGGTGTCAGAATCACCTGCAAGGAAGGCTTATTAAAAACAAATTATTGGGGAGACCAGCAGATAGCATAATGGTTACATTGCTGGACTCCCATGTAGTCTACTGTGGTTTCAGTCCCAGACCCAGTGGCTTAAACTCACGCCAGGTGTGTGTGCATGCATGCCCAAGATCCCTGGAGGAGAATGGAGAAGGGATTGCAGTGGCCACCCCCCTTAGGGTGTATTTTCTCACTTTCTGTATTTCTGTCTCTGACAACTGCACACGCCCTATAGCAAAAATATCTCTCCAAAAAAAAAATTGCTGGAGTTGGTCAATGGCACAATGGTAGCACAACTGGACCTACATGGAAAAGTGCTGGGTTCACATCCCTGTGCTCACCAGGAATGCACATGTGCCTGTGGTACAAGTTGGCTGAGGCCAGATCAGTGTGATAATCCTGTAAGGAGTGCCTATCTCTCTGTCTCTATCTTCTCTCATGGAAAAACTTACATATTTCTTCTTTCTTCTTAAAAGAAGAGGAGGAAAAGAACAAAAACAGATGGTTAGATGCCAAATCCAGCATTTCTGATTTACTAGACCTTGATATTGAGTGGGCCCAAGAATTTGCATATGTAATAACTTTCCAGGTGATGTTGATGCTACCGGCTCGGGGACCACATTTTGAAAACTACTGGAGGTCCATAAGACTTTTCTAGGCCGGCCTGTGAATAACTTGACCACCTACACTGGGCTCTTTGCTGACTCCCAACTAAAGTTGATCGAACTATCTGAATCCAGAACCACAGAATCATGCAAAATTAAGTCAAATTATTTTAAAATTTTTCTTTCATTTACTGTGGTTTAATTCTGACATTTTCCACACATGGTATAATCTGTCAGTCGTCTTTTCATTTATTTCCTTTTGCAACCTTTGGTTTGAATGGAAGGGAGCATTTAAGTTTGTATGGTAGGATTAATGTTCATTGCTGAACTAAACACCATACTATGTGTATTATGTTTTCTTTTTATACAGCTTTTTATTTCCTCCTAAAATTAATAATTGCCTCATTTTTCATTTGCTTAGTTTTCTATAACCTATTACAAATGAGACTGACCTTTTACTGTTTATTGACAATATTTTTCAAATGGTCAAACATATAGAATGATGAAATGGGGTTTGTTGTTGTTTTCCTAAAGACCTCACTTCATCTTTCTGCTCCAACAACCTCATATAATGTTCTGGGCTTGGTCCACAACTATAGCTTAAAATTTCCTTTGTCTCTTTCCTGTGTTGGGTCTACTGCTTCCGAATGCCATATCTTCCTATTTCTTGATTTACTCTCTTAGTTTACTGAAGCACACAATCTAGTTGAATAATAAGAAAGGAGACAGGCGAGGTAAATGTTGTGAGTTGTTTTATGCTTAAAAAATTCTGTATTCTTGATTAGTTGAGCATAATATTTCAGACTAAAATTTATTTTCACTTCAGTTTTGGAAAACTTTGCTCTATTTGCTAATTTGCTGTGTTGCCAATAAGAATTCAGATGCCATTTTTATGTGACTTTTTCAGTTTTTGCTCTTGAGCTTTTAGGCTCTTCACTTTTACCATGTGTTCTGAACTTCCACATTAACGTGTTGTTTTTTGTTTTTGTTTTGCTTTGTTTTTGTGGGCCTTTTCTCATACATGGAACATTGAGTAGGACATTTCTGTCAAAGGTCTCACACTTTCCAACCCTGAGATATTTTCTAATACTGTTTATTTGATAATTTCCTCTGTGTCTCTGTGGAAACTCTACTAAGTAGAGGTCAAAGGTCTTGCATTAATCCTTTTTTTTTCTTTATTCATGATAGCATGAATGCATGCATGATAGAAAGAGAGAGAGGAAAAGAGAGAGCTGCCACACTCTCCACAACGTCTAGTCACACCACGATTTTCTCTCAGTCCTCCAGCTTTGTCCGTCCATGGGCACTCGTGTGTGCAGCACATTTCAAGTTGATTGGGTGGGGAACTGGAACCGTGGTCACCATGTGGGCCCTGGCTTCTCTTGAGCAGCATGTCACTACAGTACCACAGAGCTGGCCCAATCATTAAATTTCTTATCTAGTCTTTCCTTCCCTCTCTTTATTTTCTTCATAAACAGTTGTTTACTGCAACTTTATTTTCAAATCCTTCTCCTATTTTTTAAATTATGTTTTCTGTTATATAAAATTATATTTAATTAATTCATTTTAATTAAATATGTGTTATATATAGTTAATTTCCTGGAGCATTCTTGTGTATGTCTAAGCTCATTAGTTATAGCTCCTTGGATGTTCTTTACTCATCCATGTATCGCTTCTTTTTCATCTAGCTTTTTTTGTTTTGTTTTGCCAAAATTAGATTTCTCTTGCATGTCAATACTATACCAGAGATTCTCAAACAGTATTCTGCTTGAGAATTAGCTGTGTTATTTTAATAAAATGAAAGCCTGTTTTAATAAAAACACAGATTACAGAGCTCCATCTGCAGAGTTTCTAGTTCGGTAGGTCTGGGGTGAGGCCAGGGAATTTGCATTTCTCACAAGTTCTCAAGGGATGCTGATACTAGTTGTCCAGGGACCAAACTTTGAGGATCACTGTTTCGGGTGTTATGGGATTGTGTACATGAAGAGTAAAGGTGACTCGTGTGTAGAAAGATCAAAGACTTTTTTCTGGGTTCTCTGCCCAGACTTCCCTCAGAAGAATACCTAGGCTGTGGTCTTAACCAAATCTCCCGAATTCAGTACTTTGTGGGTTGGGTTCAAGCTGAACTCAGGTTAGGTGATAGTAATTTTAAATTTCCATATCTTGATAGAAAATTACCATGCAAATACAGCATATAACAATCTATCACTCTTAAAATTCTTAAATTTGTGCTTATAAAACAGACTCTTCACAGAAAGGAGAAAAGAATAAATTATCAAGAAGTTTCTAGAAAAACCTTTGGAATTAGGATATCACCCTGACTTAAGGTACCACAATATAAAAGAATGAACAAATTATATAGTACATCCTAATTATTCTTTATTACATATTGTACTCCTCTCGGTGATGAGTGGAACTTTGAGAACTGAGTTGCAGACTCCCAAGTGACAATGACAATGAGCAACCTGGAAATTATGTAGCACTAGCAGCAAAAAAATACTAAGTATATTCTTTAAGAGTGTCCATCTCATAAAAGATTTTATCACATAGCTTTTTTTTCCTTTTCATTGGCTGCAATGTTCTTGCAAATCCTTGTCTGCAATGGTTAAAAACAAGACAAATAGCTCTGTCTAGTGGCAAATTTGATCATTGCAACCAAAGTCATGTATAGTTCTCCAATTAGACCCTTTTTAAAAATCTATCGAAAACTTGGCAAGCAAACTTGACAGGAGGTAGCCGTTTTAATCCCTGCTCAGGAAACACAATAGATAAACACTTAAAGCCATCAGTCATGTCATCTCCATTTGGGACTTTCTCAGTTACGACAGACAGGTGCAAACCCAGTTCAGCAAGTTAATTTAAAGGGAAATTTTTTTTGACTTATGAAATTGTTATTTTTAAATACTTTTGTCTGCAAAACATAAGTACAGATCTTATCCTGCTCTAATCTTTGTCCCTCTTCCATTTTTCCCCTTCTCCCTTTTCCTGACTTTAAGAGAAATTTGGAATTGAACTGTAAAGCAGAATCTTGTCATTCTTCGTATGGCAGAGATAAGCCACCCTGTGGCAGCTGGGGTTTCCTGCCCTTGACAATTGTTTCCACAAAGCACTCCAAAATGTGAATAGGATGCTATGTGAAAAAAAAAAAAAATGGTGAACGGCAGCTACTCCCTCCTGATTCCACCATGAAGCATTCAGAAAACAGCCGTCTTTTTCTTGCAAGCACTGATACATCAGGGAAAAATATAGTTTTCATGTTGTTTCACTTCCATAAATAATGTGAAGCACCTTATAATAAATGGGGAAAAAACAAATAAAATCAATATTAAAAGGAGGAGATGGGACCCAGTAGGTGGTGTGGTGGTTAAAGTGCTGGAATTCCCACATGGCTGACTGTGGTTCAAATCCTGGACCTGGCAGCTTGCTTTCTCACTCTCCTCTCTTTCTCTTTTTCTCTAGCAAAACTCATGTGAAATAATAATAATAAATAAACAAATAAATAAATATTAAAAAATAATAGAAGATGGATGCCAGCATTTGTCATAGTGGTAAAGGTGTTGGACTCCCACCACATGACCAACCATGGCTTGACTTCTGTACCCAGTAGCTTGAAAATCATGCCAGGTGCATGTGCATGCATGCCCAAGATCCCAAAAAGAAAACAGAGGAGAAGGGATTGAGACATGGCCATCCTCCCCAGGGAGTAATTTCTCAATTTCCCTCTCTGTCTCTCTCTCTTTCTCTCTGGCTAATGCATGTGCCCTATGGTAAAAAATAAATAAATAAATATCTTAAAAAAAGAAAAAGAGAAGATGAGATGTGGCCCAAAGTTGGTGTGGTGATTAAGGCTCTGGACTCCCACAACATAGGACATGGTTTGAGTCCTAGACCCAACAATTTGAAAATCATACCAGGCATGTGTATGTGGGGGGGTGTACCCCAAATCCTGAGGGAACAGTGAGGAGAAAGGATTGCAATGTGGCTATCCTTCCTGCCCAGGGGATGGGCGGGGGGGGGGGGGGGGGGACATCTTCTCACTTTCCCTCTCTCTGTCTCTCTCCACCCAGTGCATATGCCGTTCAAAAAATTTAAAAATAAATATATAAGCAATGAGGAATCCAATAGAGAGTTCAGATTGGGGCCTATGATATTTCTGGATAGATGAGATGGAGAAGATACTTGCTGAAATGAATTAAAACTGATTGGGCAGGCAGGATGAGAAACTGGCTGCTTCTCAGATGCTAAGCCCATGATCGTGCCCCCAAAGTAAAATGATCAAACAGTTGAAATATTGTGCATATGCTTGCTAAATATAATAGTTGATAGCCTAATTAATATTCAAGAAGATCATTGAAATGAATATATATTCAAGAAACTTTTTTTGTTAAAAGAATATTTACTTTTTGAAAGTAATTGTAACAACACGCATGTTCTTGTTTTTAAAAGCACCAAAATACAGAGAGGATAAAAAAATAAACATAATGCATGATGTATAGATAAGCACTGCTAATAGTCAGTGTATCGCCTTTAAGATTGTATTCCTATGGAGAAAGAAGTTATTTGCATTTTGAGGAGCGCAATTATTCTTTGGCAATGCATTAACAGCATATATACTGAAGACTCGTAGGAATATAAACAAAAAAGCTGGTTCAATAAAAAAGTGGATGAGCTTTATTGAAAAGCACAATTTAAAATAGGTTATTATTCAAGATGTATCAAAAGAATGAATTTGGAATATGATCCAGTTTGTGAGAGCAGAAAGGGATATTTAGAGACCCAAAAGATGAAGAGGATACAAATGCTGTCAGTTTGGTGATTGTACTGAGGTGGGAAGGAAAAGAAATGTGTTCTGTCAAACTTGCCCTCCATGGTTTTACTCTCTCTAAGTTTTCATATTACGAAATGATCACGATATCATGTAAGCAACTAACCTAAAAGTTAAGAATCCTGAGCATGATTTAGCATTACAATCAAATAAAACCACCACAAGCCTAATGTGACACATATCTAATGATATGCATAATCACTGTAGTATTATACAAAAATTTGGCATAAATGGCAAATGATTACTTAAATGACTGAAATTAGCATTACTTTCACACAGCCAGATTAAGCATTTTTGGGGTCAGCTCAGGAGAAGAATAACAAGACAGACTAAAGAGCTGTTGCCGACCCCGCCAAAGAAAACCAGGCAGCTGGGTGTCCCTCGTTCTCTGGTGACAGCATAGAGGGGAAAGAGAAAAAAGAAAAGAAAAAAAAAAGATATGGTAAGAGTCCTACAGAGGCACAGGTAGTCATTCCCAGTTACTTTCTTTTATTCTTTCTCATCTGGAGGGTTCTAACACAACTCAAGACAGTTGGGCCATTCCCATCAGATAAACAGTAAGACTCTCCAATTCTCAGACTCCCCAGGTTAGGGACAAAGTCTTCTAAGCTCCCTCTGCTCCCTGTTTGTCTCCACTCTTAAGGTTGTTCCTCAAGAAGAGCAGATTCAACTGAGTATATGATTCAAGAGAAACTCCTGCGCTTGGTATCAGTCACCTCCATCGCCACCACATGCAGAGCCCTAGAGACTGTCCGAATTATTAGTCGTTTCTTGTAGTGAATAGCTAAGCAGCCCTGGAATGGTTAGCAGACGTGCGGCTGGATGTTCATGTCTGAACAAAGCCATAGCACTGGGAGTCGGAGTTTGGGGAGAGAAGGTTACAGGGAGAGAGGATAAAGATAGAACAGAAATGAGGGTAAGAAAGGAAAGACAGAATTACACCTTTCTCAAAAATTTTCCCACAGCTAACGCTCCCTATTAAGGCACCAGAAAAATAATAAAAGAATATAACATTTGAAGTAGGCTTTTAAATGTTCAGATAGAGGTTGTACAATAGCTGAGTGAATTTGGATAAGTTATTTGACCTCTTTGAGCCTTAGGTTGTTTTCTGTTTTTTGTATTTTGGGTTTTTTTTTTTTTCTTGGCTTACTTTTTCTTACTTATTTATTTATTTTCTAGAGGGAACATGCACATGCCAGAGAGAGAGAGAGAGAGAGAGAGAGAGAGAGAGAGATAGAAAGCAAGGGGGGCAGGGAAAGCACTCCTCATGAGGGATGGACACATCACAGTCCCTTCTCTTTCCTTTCTCTTTTTAGGATTTTGGGGATGCACACACACGCACCCAGAGTGTTTTTCAAGTCACCACATCTGGGACTCAAACCCTGCAATAGGTCATGTGAGAGCCAGCCACCTCAACCGCCACATCACTGACTGGCCCTATACTTTAAGATGAATAGATATTTTATATTCTATTCTTTATGCATGTGGTTTAAATAAAAAATATATGTTTTAAAGCATTTCCATCAGATAAAATTGATGTGATAATGTTTACCTTCTGGTTTAGTGTAGCCCTGGCGCACACTCCAGTTAGAAAAGCCCAAATTTATGTAAAAGCACAGAATGTATCCAGTGCACAACAGATGCTCAGCAAATACTTTTTCCTCTTTCTTTCCTATTCTCTCAAAAGCCAAAGCAGCTTCCATTGCACCTTCTCCAGATTTCTCTCTCTCTTCCTGTCTGAAATGCAGATGAGAGTAAAAAATAAACCAGCTACTGGAAAGTTTTCAATCAGGGACAATTTTGATCTCTAGAGCATGCTTGGCAATGTCTAGAGATATTTTTTATTGTCACAGCTGGGGGTGCAGGGTTCAGAATAATGGCACCTAGTGGGTAGAGACCAGGAATCCTGCAATGGCCAGGACAGCCCTCACAACAAGAAATTATTCAGCCTAAAATTTCCCTGGGGCTGAGGTTGTGAAATGTTGAGCTATAAGTAACTGGCCCCACTGTGACCCTCAACAGCAGAGACCCAGTCTAACTGATCTATGTAGGAGTATTTTATTCTGTGCCGGGCTGGAGGCACTCCCACGCTTCATGGACCTAAATTTATACTTGTGTTAGATAAAAACTAGTTCAAAGTCTTTCCTCAATTCTGATTTTGCTCAGAAATGAAAAGCTCACTTTTCTAAAAAGTTTAAAATAGAACTCTGTCAAAGAGAGGCATAACTTTCTTGAGTCCATATTTCATAATCCCCTACAGAGTACTAAAAAAATCTGTCAACTAATCCATGTTCTAAAGGCTAACAGCAACTAGTGGTCTAACCTTAAGGTTTCTGCAAAAAAGTGTGAACAATCAAAACACATAGTGTGATAGTGTGATACTAATTAATGGTTCAGGATGACACACACACACACCATAGGCTCCTCAGGAATTTAAATAATGTGCTTCACCTTCAGCCAGGACGTCGAGGTGTCATTTCACAATACAGTTTCTGAAGGAGAAATTTCTGAATGTGTCTATCCTTCTTACACTCCTCTTTGCTCAGCCTGGCATTTGTGGTGAGCTCACTGACATAATCCTCACGCCACATGGTGTTCAGAGGCCACAACTTTAATCAGTCCTGAGGTGAAAAGAGTTTGGAAATGGGAATATCTTCAAGGAGGCAAACAGATGTGAAATTAACATAAGTGAGATAAGTCTTACTGGAAATTAAGCAAATATGTATTTACCTGATGAAAATGACAAAATGTGTGTTAAGTTATATAATTTTTATCTTGATATAGCACAGGGTACTTCTATCCAGCCTTTCTATGTGTCAGAGAACATAGCATTTCTTTTTAAAAAAAAAATGTTTTCCTTTTTTCATAATAGAGCATGTGCATGTGGGAGGAAGAGAGAATGAGAGAGAGGGGACCACCTTCCACAGGGTCTGGTCACACCACAATCCTCTTCCTCCAGTGATGACCCAGCCTGCTGGATCCTGAGCACTCATGTGCATGCCCCGTGTGTTCTAGGATGACAAAGACAAGGATTCAAGCCATGGCTGCCATGTGAAATTCAGCTTCTCATGAGCAGCATTTTATAGCTATGCTACAGAGCTGGCCCTAAAATTTCTTGCTTTAAAAGCATGGTTGACTTGTCACTATTTACCTTCTTTTCAACTTTGGACATAATCAACACTGAACTTAATGGTCAATATATAAAAATTGAGAAAGAAAAGTTTTTGGACCCAATGCAAGCCAAAAATGGCCATAAAAGTCCTCTTCTTTCCACAGAATATCTTTGCTCTGACAGAAACTTTTGTTTTCCTCTCAGAAATAAGAACTCTCAGTTTTACAAGATTCAGAAATAAGAACCACTTTTAGACCTGGCAGAAAGGGTGCCCTGCTCTGACTCTGTGTTCTAGAGGCTTCCGCCCTCACCTTCTCCGGTCAGCCCACTCTCACAGATGAGTAGCCAACAGGGACGGAAGGACTGCCCACTGCCCACTTGCTCCGGAAGCTCCCGACCAGGAATTCCTTGCTCAGACAGCCCTGGACTTACTTCCCAGAACTATATAAGTCTTTGCCTAGGTCTGTTCTTTCTTCCATGGAGCTCCTGGACCAGAGGAGTTGAACAAAGGGCAGTTATTTATACAATGGGGATTTGAGAGGGTGTAGGGTGTGGAGCTTGGGCGTACAAGTTAGATACATACAAATTAGCAAGCCAAGCCCTCATGGGCCAAGAGAGGGCAAGGGATGGAAAAGAAGGGTTGAGAAGAGATGAGAGAAGTAGAGACCAAGGCCCTGGGGCCATGATGTGGCTCTTCAAATGCCACCACATTCTAATTCTAAAAAGTCCAAATTCTGAATGTGAACCTTGCCTTCCATGTCTTTAAGAAAATACCTTGCTGAGATAGGTGGATAGATTCTATCTAACAGTTCGGTAGCTTGATTTATGACAAAATATTGAACTATGTGGTATGTAAGCTTCCATTTGTTGTCTAGCCTCAACTCCCAAAACAGAAAAATGTAGAAGTTGTTCCTCACCGGGCCCACTTGCCCTCACAATCTGTGCTGTATCTGGTTCAGTGCAGGTACTTTTCTCTTAACTCTGCTACATCTCAACTACATTCCCCCTGCCTCTTAGAGTTTGAATGATGACATGTATTCCAGTTTGCTGGGGCATTTTTCAATCACAGTCTGTTCTCTGAAATTCTGCTCACCAACCCTTTGTCTCTAAGTGAGACAAAGCTCTAACTAGCTTCAACTGTGCATTTATGAAGATGCTGAGTTTTGACCCTTTCCTCACTGTCTTAACCTTCCTCCATCCCGAGCAGGTCCCCTCCTCATACCCAGACTCCTGCTTTCTTGCTCCCTCCCTATCACTCCTTATATAAAGACTGACTCATCTCAGGCCCCTTACGTGTTCCTTTCTGGCTCCTCTATCATGACTGCCTGCCAATTTCCTGCAATCTTTGCTCCTCCGCTCAGCGTACCCTGGCTGCTTGTCAATTCTCATTCTTTAGCAATTTCAATTGCTTATTCCAGCAAGCATTTTTCCCCTCCCTTTGCTTCTGTGTCTTTAGGGGAGAAAGGAAATGAATTGTTTATTCCCTAGGTTGTTATTCTCCCTCCCTTGACCTCCCAGACACTGAGTCTTCATCCCATTGGAGAGGAAAAATTATCATAATAATAAGACTCGCTTTTACTCCACCTCTTGACTAGATTACAAGTGGCTTTCAAAGCTGGGGTCTTGCCATATTCACCAGTGATTTTCCAGTCACTGCTCCTTTTTCATTTCCTCTCAACTTCATTTCTTTTCCTTTAATGAAAGTTGCCAAACAACTTTATAAAGTTAACTAGAAGTAAACCAAATTTAATATTATTTCTTGCCGGGGGCTACTTTACAGATCTAACTATGAGTTACTGAGATGACTGAGGGACTCTCTTGTGCTTCTGTGTCAATACAAAACAAAGTAAGGTAAGATCTTGTTTATTTAAGTTGATAAAATGACAGGAGACTTTTTGGAAATTTATCTTGAAATTTCCAGACTCGCTGTGTTGGAAAGAACCTTAAAGATTATCTAGCCCCTTTCCCTTATTTAAAACAGATAACTTAAGTGATTTACCAAATAATAATTCTTGTTATTTGTATTATTATTATAGATTGTGTGCTACAGACCTTACCTAATACTCGAAGCAAATCAGTCCTATGAGTATGCTATTTTGTGGTAAAACTTAGTTCTCCAATTAACGTTATGAACAAGGTAATGAAATCTGTTATTTCTGCTACTCTGGCACGATTCTGGAGAGGCTAACTCCCCAGTAAAACCAAAAAAAAAAAATATTTTATATATATATATATATATACATATATATATATATATATACACACATACATACACACACATACACATACATATATATTTAAGAAGAGAATATATACATATATGTGTGTGTGTGTGTGTGTGTATATATATGTGTGTGTGTATATATATACACACACACATATATTTAAGAAGAGAACTCCTAGAAAAGGTTTAAGATGACCATAAAGTAAAAGACTGATAAATTTGAGCCACATACAGAAGTAAAATTTGTTATTAAAAAAAAATAGTGATGACATACACAAAGTTAAGAACAGGTGGGAGCCCATGTGCAGGCACAGTAATAGTGCAATCTCTGCAATGCTGGAAACCACAGGGAAGATTAGGGTTTGTTCCTAGGTCGACCTATGCACGCTGGGAACACGTGCGCACCTGTGATCCTCACTGGCTGGGAAAGGTTGAGGGTGAGGGTGTGTGTGTGTGTCTCTCTCTCATCTTTATCTCAGGAAAGAAACTTAAAAAAATAAACAAATGAGGGACCAGCAGTTAGCATAATGGCTATGTCATTGGACTCCCATGTAGTGAACCACAGTTCGAGTCCCGGACCCAGTGGCTTAAATTCACGCCGGGCACATGTGCGTGTATGCCCATGATCCCGAGAGGAGAATGGAGAAGGGATTGCGGTGTGGCCATCCCCCCTGGGGGGTGATTTCTCACTTTCTGTCTTTCTGTCTCTCTGTCTCTGGTGAGTGCACGCGCACCCTGTAGCAAAAACCTCTCCAAAAACGTAAATAAATAAAAATTTAAAAATAAGCAAATGGGAGACAGGGGATGTATTTGAAGCCTATGTGGAGACAAAAGATTAACGTCCACAGTATATAAATCAAGAAAACATAAATATTCAAAAGAATAAAAACATAAATAGCAAATATACAGAACAGGAAATTCAAATGGCCTATAAGTGTGAAGATGTGCCCAGTCTCACTGGTAATCATGGAAGTATAAAGAAAATAAAATACATAGCATTTTTCAACAAGCTATAAATTGCTTGTGTCATTTCTAGAGAAGCATTTAAAACCTGGATGGCTCTCTAGCTCCATCTGTAACCCAGTTGTTGTGGTTTTGGAGGCTGCATGTGGAAGTGGTGGGATCTCAGGATGGAAGCAGCCTGGATTGCTGAATTCACCACATGAAAGATTGCTCTTCCGAGCTCCTGAACTGGAGAACTAGAGCACAACAGATTTGGAGTAAATGGGGGGAAAAAAACTTTGTTGTATTAAGCCGCCAAGATCATATTGTACAATAGTAAGAGTTACATCAAGTCTCTAATAGTCGCAGCTTTCTTATAACAGACTCAAGTTGGCAGTATAATTCTCTAAACAGACCACTGGATTTTCCATCTATCTGCTTCTTTTGAGAATAGTCCAGAAACTATATCCTCAGCAATGTTTACTTATTTTCTTCTCACCCACATAAGGTTTTTGTTGTATTTTTTGTGCTTGTTTTTATCTTAATGGTTACAACCTTGAAGTTGCCATGTTACTATGAAGAGACTATATTTTCCTTTTCCTTTTTTTTTTTTTTTAAGGGATTTTTTTCTATAGGGCACATGCACTCACCAGACAGACAGAAAGTGAGAAATTAGCCCCCTGTGGGGGTGGCTATGCCGCAAACCCTTCTTCTCCATTCTCCTCTCAGGATTTTGGGCACACATACACTTGTGCGTGGCGTGAGTTTAAGCCTCCAGGTCTGAGACTCAAACCATGGCTAACTATCTGGGAGTCCAGCAACATAACCATTATGCCACCTGCTATTTCTTTTTTCACTGAAGTTTTTTAGTTACCTGAGTTGGCACAAAGCATTTATTTTGAATGTCTTGTTTAACTATCGCCTACATTTAGAATTCCTTTCCTTTTTAAAAAATTTATATATTCAATCACTATACATCCCTTAGCTTGTAAAGTGAATGTACCCAACATGAATACACTTATACCAGTCCAGTTGAGGATACTATACACATTATCACCTACATTTATGACTTCTAAGCAGCAGATTTTCCAATAAATCAAGTCCATGGACTCCCTCTGTTCACCAGAACGCTCTACTCAGTTCATCTCTCTTTTTATAGATCTTGTTGAATGTAACTAACAGTATCCAGCACAATTAATTTCTTCTCCAACCACTCCCATACACTGCCATTTATAAAGATGCTGAGTCTTTATCCTTTCCTTACCCTAGTTTGGGCCATTCCCCTAGCCTTAGCTGATATTGTTAACATATTTTTGACATGGCATAACATACACAACCATCTTCCAACCTCTAATGAAAGTTTCCTGGTCACCTACTACCAGGCTGGGCAGGTTAATTTTTATGACAGCACTCCTCCTCTCACACTAAACTTCATATAGTCAGGGAATCAATGTGTTATGTTACCTTAACCAGTTGACCCTGTAACCCTGAGAAAGGTATATTTCTCACTCACCCACGTCCATTCTGAGTTTAGTAATCGTAAAAGCAGCTGGCTCAGTGCTCTAGCTGCTCCTGCCCCACCATCTGAACACAGGGCCTTGCTAATTGCTGCAGCTGGTAAAGAGACAGAGCAAGAAAGTCACACCCTGACTCACTATGGCTCAGTCAGAGAGGACACAGGTACTTCTGCTCACAATCCATAGACCCACAACAGGTTTATGCCCCCCACTTACCCACATGGGGGCTGGGAAATGCTGGGGCACATGCGACTATTTGTGAATACTCAATAATTTTGCCAAATCCTTTCTACGACAAATCCTTTGTAATATCCTCTTAACTTGTTTGAAAGGAAGGATCATAGGCACACCCGCCAATATATCTAATATCGGCTTTAGTCCTCTAGGGCTGCCATAGCTAAATACCACAGACAGCTTGGCTTAAATAGCAGAACTTGATTTTTTTTTTTTTTTGAGAGGTTTTTGCTATAGGGCGTGTGCACTCGCCAGACAGACAGAGAGAGAGACAGAGAGACAGAAAGCGAGAAATCACCCCCCATGGGGGATGGCCATGCCGCAATCCATTCTCCTCTATTCTCCTCTCAGGATCTTGGGCACCCACGCACACGCGCCTGGCATGAGTTTTAAGCCACGGGTCCGGGACGGGAACTGCAGTCGACTACATTGAAGTCCAGCGACATAGACATTACACTAACTGCTGGTCCCGCAGAACTTGATTTTCACAGGTCTGGAGGCTAGGAGAAAGATCAAGGTGTCAGCTGATTCAACTTCTCTGGAGGCCTCCATCTTTGGCTTGCAGATGGCTGTTCTTCACAGGGTCTTTTCTCCACATGGGTATATCCCTTGGTGTCTCTTCCTCCTCTTAGGAGGATACTGGTTATATTATTGGGTTGCTGAAAAAGTCACAATGCATTTTTGCATAGAAAAACATAAAAAACTACCCATGAATTTTCTGACTACCCAATATGTTGGGATCTCAACCCTATGATGGCATTTAACCTTAATTTCTCTTTTGAAGACCTTATCTCCGAATACAGTCACAGTGCAGATTACATGGAGTTAGAATTTCAACACATGCATTTGAGAGTGGTGATATAATTCAGTTAATTATAATATCAAAATAATAAGTATAATGTCTTAACTATAGTGTGAAGGTAAAATAAAAAGAAATTAATGATGAAATCATAAATTTAAATATGTAAATTCTTGGACATAACTACAAAATAAGATATTTTTGAATTAGTCAGGTGTTTGCATCTACTGACAAAAAAGGAAAGATTTCAATTTAAAAGTTTTAAGATTTAGTTAAGAAAGGAAGGAAGTTCAGAGGTCAACTATACAAAGTAGTTGGAGTAAAAAAGAATAGTGGCATAAGTAGGACTAAAATAAAATCTATTAAGGTAAGTAATAATGAGGGGCCAATAGGTGGTGTGGTGGTTAAGGTGCTAGACTCCCATATGGTGGACCACGGTTTGAGTCCTGGACCTGGTAGCTTGCTTTCTTGCTTTCTGTCTCTGGTAAGCACACGTGCCCTATAGCAAAACTTTAAAATAATGATGATAATAACCAATGAAATAAAATAAATAAATAATTGAAACAAGCAACCATAAAAACAAAAGATAAGTAATGATGAACTAGAATTTCTTGTATAAGAGAAACAACATTGGATAAAATAGAGATAAATGCCAAGATTGCTTACACACTATCAAAACTAAAGAAATAAGTGGAAGTAAGGTATATTCTCACAAATGAGCCAGACATACTATACATGTAGTGCTAAATAATCCTTTTGTTATTATCATTTCCCCTGAAATATCCCTACATGTTGAAGTATGGAGGTAGTCTCAAAATTTACAAAGACTCTAAAAATCTTAGCTTTGATACAGGATGGAAAATAGAGGATGGTTTTTTTGCTTTTGGAAAAACTTCCATTTATTATTTAAATATTTTAATTTAAATTTTATATTCAATTACTATATATCATTACAGCATACAAAATTAATTTCCCAGCATGAATACACTGTATATTAGGGAATCATGGGGGAAAAGAAACCAAACATTTAAGGGACACAAAAATGAAAAATTATCTGTTTTTAATAATGGGTATGGTGGTACCAGCAGTTACTGTAATGGGTATGTTGCTGGACTCCCATGTAGTCAACCACAGTTCAAGTCCTGGACCCGGTGGCTTAACCTCACACCAGGCACGTGTGCATGCGTGCCCAAGATCCCAAGAGGAAAATGGAGGAGAAAGGATTGCGGTGTGACCATCCCCCCTGGGGAGTGATTTCTCGCTTTCTGTCTCTCTGTCCTTCTGGTGAGCGCACATGCCCTATAGCAAAAACCTCTCCAAAACAAGAAAAAAAATAATGGATATGGTAATATCTTTGACTGGACTACTATACAGTGTACTCATGCTGAGGATGGTTTTTAAAAAGAACATTAATATAAAGGACTAGTGTGCTAGGCCTCTGAAGACAGTATCAAAGTAATGTTGAAAATCAATATACAAACATGCAGGGGCCAGCAGGTTAGGTATGGTGGTTAAGTTGCTAGACCACACATCATGGCAGTCTGACTGTGGTTCATGTCCTGGACCTGGCAACTTGTTTTCTCACTTTCCCTTTCCTCTCTCTGTCTATCTCTGGTCAATTTAAAAATAATGATGATAATAATAAAAGAAAACAAATAATTCTAAAAAAAAAAAAGAAAAGAAAAGCAACATGCAGCTCCAAAACAAGAATATATGTGGAATATATATAATGGAATATATATATATATATATATATATATATATATACACACACACACACATACACACACACACACACACACACAGAATAGAATATGTGTGTGTGTGTATATAATTGTGCCACACACACAAAATAAAAATATATAGGAGGACTATAAAATGAGACTTGCTACTAAAAATCAACTAAATCTTCTCACTTTGTGATTCCATTAAATGACATTCAATTCTAAATCTGTTGGAAACGATTTCTTGTTTTTTCTCTTCCACGTGAAAGTCACAGATGACAAAATAGTCCAGATTTATGATTTCAAGGACATACACTCCATGACCACTGTTGCTATCAGTGAAGTGATTATCTGAAATTGTGGATAATTCTTGAAGTTCCAAACAAAACAAAGTATGATTTCCAAGGAATTAATATAGTAGTTACATTTTCTAGAAAATTCAGTATATAATAAAATATTAGGGCCAGCTGGTGGTGTGGTGGTTGAGGTGCTGGACTTGTGGTTCAAGTCCTGGACTTGGTGGCTTACTTTCTCACTTTTCCTCTCTGTCTCTCTCTGGTGATTTGAAAAGAAATAATAATAATAATGAGTAAAATTAAGATAAGTCATCTGTATAAAATAAAGCTCATTTCTTTAAAAAATTATAATGAAATCTTGTGAAAATATGTAATATTAATTTACAAATGGATTCTTCACTTAGATGATTTTTAGATAGGTGTTTTACTCACAGGAGTGTCTGTCTGGGACATCTGACAGTCATTCAGGATATATAAGACTATCGTACAAAACCATTCTGTGCGTTGCAGGAAATCAACCATGTTTGGCCCACACCTACTATCAGATCCTCCCCTCATGACTGCACCAACCAAAAATGTACCATCAATTTCCAAAACCCCCCCTGGAGGGCAGTATAGCCCTGTTGAGAACAACTGTCCCAGCTCTACTGAGATACTGTTTTCTAAATCTCTGTAACTTATCTATTATTTCTGTCATAGCCCATTTTTCATCCTCTTTCCTGGATTCTCTCAGAACAACACCTATGACCCAAGCCTTATAATCTCTAACCTACTACACACATATTCTAGACCTAACTTTCTAAAATATAAATCTAGACTTACATAAATCTAGACTGATGGTCAAGATGGTATGTGACTTCACTTGGAAGACCACCATTCTACTTCTTACTTCCATCCCCAAATAGCAAAGGTATAGGAAAATATGCAAGCATATATTCTTCCTCACAGACAAATGGCTTGTGGATGGGGAAAAATAGAATAAACACACAGGATATAACTTGTGAGATTCAAAATAAGCAGAGAATTTTTACCTCTACTGTGGGAGCAGGAACAGAACTCCCCAATAATTGGAGAAAGAACTGACAGGTCAACTGTGTCAGGTTGATTGTCCTACTACGGGGACTTCCCTGTCCATTCACCAAAGCCAAGGCATTCCTGCTATAGAGGCTTTTCTGGAGCCAATACCCAGTACTTGCAGGAAAGAGAACTTGTATCATATTTCTTATTTATGAATCTGCAACAACTCTTCATATGAAAGTCCTAATTCACCAACATAAGACTTTTCTGATTGAAGACTCTGCTAATACCAGACACCAAGAGGTAGAAAGATGTTTGGGGAGAGGGAAGATAAATATATAAATTAAATTCTAAGGCACATAAACATAGTAAGATGAAAAATAGCTAAAGTAAGTGAAGACCATTCAACAAACAAGATGGCTCAGTTTCAAGTAATAAAATAATAGAAATACTTCCAAAAATAAAAATCTTTAAAGCCTTTAAAAAAAAAGAAATTATATCCATCCACAAAAGCCAAAATAAAAACTACATAACAAAATGAGTAGTGATGTCTCAAATATAGTAGATATTTGAGAAAGCAGTGGGGAGAAATAAAAGGAAATGAGTGCATGAATAAAAAGAAAAACAGCACATAAAAATCACAGAAATTAAAATTTGTGTCATTATTATTTAAAAATTAATAGATAATATAAATCCTAGCCAAAGAAATCATTAATACATTGGAAGAGTATACAGAAAAATAAAACCAAACCCAGATACGGATTTTTCTTTAACATAAAAATTATTTGAGGGCCATTCCTGCAGCATAACAGTAAGTGCTGTGCAGAGGAGGCCAGATTCCATATGGCCAACTGCAGTTCAAATCCCAGTCCTGGAAGCAAGATGATGGGCATGTGTCCCCACATGCCTCAGCATTTCGATGGAATGGAAAAATGGAGGAAAAAGGATGGTGTGTGACCAGGTCTCACTGGGGAGTGATTCCTCTCTTCCTCTTTTGCTCTTTTTTCTTGTGAGTACATAAACACACTTAGGCTTTTAAAAATTGAAATGATTTGAGTCCTAGAGGATACACTGAAATGATCTAACATGAGGTTTATGCAAGTTCAGACACAGATCATAAGGAGAACAGATAAGAAGTGACTACTGTAAAAAAAATAATAATTGATCACTTTTGATAGTTATCAAATTATAATTATAGTTGATAATTTTTCCAAATTATAAAAAAAGAATGCTTATTTATAATGTACCTACCGATTATTGACTACTGTGATTAAAAGTTCATATACACCAGAACACACCTGATACAAAGTAGACTAATAGAGTGGTAAAATAGATAAAGAGCATTCCCCCCCCCCCAGTCCCATTCCCACAAGGACATTTGGAATGTGACACAGGGAATGGTACCAACTATATGTAGCTTTGCTAGTTTAGCAACAGTTCTATGAAAAGAGGAACTCCCATTTCATATTTTATTATATCTGTATGTCGGCATTTCTTAGCAATTAAAATAAGTATAAATAAATTTTACTATTATTTTCTATGACTTCCCTATAATAGTCATCATGTGAATCTTTGAAATACTTTTTGAAATAGTCGTTCTAAAATGTTTCATATCAATGCAGCCCTTTCAGGGGCAAGCAGATGACATGGTGGTTAAGGGACTGAATTCCCACCCGCCCATCACAGTTGGAGTCCCAGATCTGGTGGCTTGAAAATCACACCAGGTACATGTCTGTGTGTGCCCAAACTTCCTAAAAGAGAGTGAAGAAGGGATTGTGGTGTAGCCATCCCTTCTGGGAGGTGATTTCTGATTTTCCTTTTCTCTGTCTCTCTGCTTCTCTCCGGCAAGTGCACAGGCTCTATGGAGAAATCCTAAAAAAAGCCCTTTCAGCCACGTGAAGACATCTTTCTCACTTTTCTAAGCAATGATAAAATAGACAGCATGATGCTTGGACATAACTAAAAGATTGGAAAGATATTTTAATTTTATGTAGAAAACATAAAGCCTACTGTATGTTTTATGGAAAGTTATAATCTCTAAAGAAGATAAAGACAATCTTCATGAAGAAGATTTAAGTTCCAACTAAAATAGAGCATCAAAACATTCTTGGCTTATTTGTAGTCTGATGAAAGAAATTTCAGCCAAACTTCTCAGAAGAACAGAGACCACAAAATTTTCGTACGTGGAGATAGACATTTGGTTTACATATTGAAAAATAAGGCAACAGGTTTTTCAGACAGAGAAATTCTACAGGGAAGGTGAGACATTAGAAAAGTTTGTTGAAGACTGTAAGAGCCAGCAAGACAAACTAGAAGCTGCAAGAGATATAATCACACACAAAAGAATAAAAATTAAAAAATAAAATTTACGTGGTCCAAAGAGCTAGAATATCTCTTGCACTCATGACTGTTCTGGCTTTCAGCTACCCCCAAAATATTTCATTGATTTAAAGTATATTATAGATTTAGCACAATCTTAGGTAACATTTTCAATCTGATCAATTAATTTCAATAATCAACATAGATTAGTCTATGTAGAAAATCATTTTCTATTATGCAGCATTTGCTTTTTTAAAAGTATATTTATTTATTAATTTATTTGTTATTATTATTTTTTAATTTGACCAGAGAGAGAGAAAGGGAAAGTGAGAAAGAATGCCGTCAGGTCCAGGACTCAAACTGTAGTCGGCCATGTGGGTGTTCAGTGTCTTAACTACCATGCCACCCACTAGCCCCTTGCTTTTTCTTTTAAAGAAATTTTTGCCTTAGGGCACATGAACTCACCAGAGAGAGAAAGAGACAGAGATAGTGAGAGAGAAAGTGAGAAATCACCCGCCAGGAGGGCATGGCCACAGCTGTAACCCCTTCTTATTCATTCTCCTTTTGGGATACTGGACGCACATACACACACACACACACACACACACACACACACCCAGCGTGAGTTTCTGGCCACAGGTCTGGGATTCAAACAACAGACGGCCATGTGGGAGGTGGGAGTCCAGTGTCGTAACTGCTACACTATCTGCTTGTCCCAGCATTTGCTTTTTGATTGTAATACCCTTATATAACTTTGAACAGTTCACTCAGCTAAATTCTTTAGACCTTTCAAATAGTTATTATAAAAATATATATATTGTAAGAGCAGCAATAAAAATTAAAATGACAATATTTTAATACCGTTTATATTTTCTCATCTAAAAAAAAAAAAAAAAAAAAAAACCTTACTTCCACGTTATGGTTTATAGAGTCAGTCTTTACTCTATAGAATGTTTAATAAAACTTAAACCAAACATGGCAAAAGCATTTTCCTGGCCCTGTGTGTATTCCAATAGCCTGTCAGACAAGCAGATTAGCTGACGCAGAAACATTCCTTCCAGAAAAGTTATTTGGGGAAAGCCAAAATATTCTGGTTTTAAATTCCACATGTAGTCCCACTGGACAATTACTCTGCAATGTATTTTACATCACTCCTTTAGGCATCTGCGCTAGAACCTGTAGGCAGTCAACAGTCTTGTTTGCTTTATAAAGACCTAAGCAATCATTTGAGGTTGTGCTGGGAAAACTCAGAGCCAATAAACTGCAGCCCCACTGTACTTATGTCATGGCCTCCCGATGATTGTGCTGGCCTGAGGTGCCCACTTACCGTCCAACTGTACAACGGCTGACAGCTGAGAAACACCACAGGCCTAAATACACCCGTGCTGTTATGTGTTTTCTTATGACACAGTCACCTCACCGCACTTGGAAGAATCAGCCTTACTGCCAAGAAGAGACTGGCTTGGGTTGAGACGAGAATTGGGTGTGCCCAGCAGTGCCAGGCTGCTTACCACATGGGAAGCAGTACTTGGCTTTGGGGAAAATACCTATCAAGAGCCAGCAGAGTCCCTGCCGCAGACTGTAGCTAAGAGCAGAGCTCACCACCCCAGGGCAAAGGCTTGGAGCACGGGCTTAAGGCACTCGGGCATCAATCACTGCACAGACCTTTTCTGGCCCACAGTGTGCCAAGCTCCGTGCCTGGTCTGGGCACAAGGATCTGCTCTCTTTTTCCATCTGGGCCTAACAATTTCTATATCTGCATATGCAGATAAAATTATTGAAAGTCTACCGGCTACTACAAGGAAATATTACTGGTGAGTTAAAGATAAGCATTAGGGATTAGAGAAACGAATCAAGTGTTTTACCACTGCAAGCTTTGGTACTACTTAACTTTATTACTATGAGCTTACCTTAGTTTACTTATAATCACATAGTTTCTTTAAAATAAAGTAAAAATAAAAAGCTTGTTCCACAATCTCCTTTTCAAATGCGTAAACTGAGGTTTTGGAGACATTAAGTGACATATACCTTTATATATCAAATTAGTGCTAGCGTCAGTGGTAGAATTTAGGTTTTGCACATAATAATTAGTGTTTTACTTTGTTTTGTATTTGTTTTGCTTTGTTTTGTTTTGTTTGTGTTTACACTTTTTGGTCATGATATATACGACAAAAGGGCCAGCAGGTAGTGGTGTGGTTAAAGGTGCTGGATTCCCACATGACTGGCCCCAGGTCGAGTCCCAGACTTGGAGGCTTGCTTTCTCGCTTTCCCTTTCTCTGTCTCTTTCTGGTCAAATTTATAATAATAATAACAAATGGAATTAAATAAATAATTAATTCTTTTAGAAAAAGAATATATATATATAAAAATACTCAATTGGATATGACCAGGATTCCAAAACCTCTTAACTGTCTTAAACTTGAGAATTAAGGTAAGAAACTACTTGATCTGTTTTATGAATTATTTTTGAGGCATATTTCCACAATGCTCTATTTGAGGGCCAAAAACCTGCCTTGATTTTAATGATCCCATTTATATCTGAATTCTATAAATATCCCAGAGTAATAGGAGCAACATGAAGCCAATATTGCAAGGACACATTATTTAAAGATTTGGTAGACAGTTTTGATTTTATAAGACACACATAAACAATATGTGTGTCTACTTCACTAACAATTTTTCCAAGCTGCTTCAAAATTGTCTCTAAAATGTCAGAAACAAGCTTACCTCACCAAGTCTTGCTATCCAGCTGGGGCTTCACATCATTTTTTCCTGTCTTATCCTTCCACATCAGATTCACACTCTCCCACTGTGCTTTCTACGTGATTCTCTTGGCTGATTTCAGTCAATAACCACCACCACATTCAAGGACCCCTGCCCACATTAGGCCCGCAGTAATAGCTATTGATTTGCAGTTCTCATTTCTGCTTTAGCAGTAATATACCCTCAGCCTTAATTCGCCTATTCTTTTATATTTTATCTAATCTTATTTTTGGACTATTACATTTTGTCAGATGAGATTGCAATTTTGATCATCTGTTTTTAGCATGCACAAATATACCATTATGTTTTTCTTTCCACTTTTCTTTTACATAATATTGGTCAAAATTAATTGAGGATGCTAAAAATAAGCAGAATGTACAAACTTCTAGATCCAGGACAGACAATCCAGGGAACTTGTAGCAGAGAACAAAATACAACATGTAGGGACATGAAAGGGGGACATACGTGGGAAATTAGAATTTTAGGATCAAAAATTAGAATATGCAAATGTTAAGAAAAGCAGACTGTCCAAGAAATTTAACAGCAAAATGTTGTTTCACTGTGGATGTTCATGGGCAATGCTTTTATTTTCAAGCATCCCTTATATCTAGCAGTGGGGGTGTGTGTCATTGTTACAGCTGAGGCAAAATGCATCAAAGGCCCCAATTGTTTGCATCCTCTGTGGGCATGTAAACTTGCTCTGCTCTTGCACTGTGACTCTGAGCTCATCCATGTAATTTGCTTTTGTCAACAGAATAACCCTTGCCAGTTCTAAATCTTGGTCTCAAGAGTCCATCCACATTTCAGACTTCTGCTCTGCCTAAGATCTTCCACTAGTTCCAAGAAGAGGTTAAAAATAAAACCACTGATGCAGAGTGGCCCCAGCCAAGGTGCCTCAACCAGGCTCAACCTGGTCCAGCCTAGAGAGCAGGGTGTCGAGATGAGAGAGCTTGGTAGATCTCAGTTAAACACTAGAAAGAGCCCAGCCCTGATAAGCTGAACCCTAGAGCAGAGAAGAGGTGCTTGCTGTTGAATGTCATTGAGGTTTTGTAGTTATTGATGCAACCAAAATTGATTCACCAACCAATAAGGCACTTGCTGATATCTAATGGCAAGGATAGGAGAGACATTGAAAAAGCCTTGGCTTCACTAAAACGGCACTATTCTGTTTACTCTTTCCCCTTCTCCTGACTTATAACAGCCATCCTGTGATCAGGTGCATGTAAGTTAGATGCTAAAAATGGTAGGACAAACAGTGAAAAAGGTCAAGGTCTCTGACGACAATGCGAAGCAATATTCCAGCCCTCGGTTGTCTAACTCTGGATTTTCTGTGATGTCAGGTATGTGAGCTATGATATACACTCTGATTTTTTAAGCCCTGTATTCATTCAGAATTTCCATTATATCTAGCAAAAACTATCTGCTACAAGAATCAAAGCGTGACTCAATTTCTAGAATTGGGCAGATGGTAAGAACAAAGGGAAAGAGGCCAGCTAGTGGAAACAAAGCTGAGTCAGGATTAACCGAAGAGCAGAGCTGACCTGACACCAGACCACTGCTACTGTTCTAGAATTCATCCTTCCCAGTTTACAGTCATGAAATTGAACCCAGAGAAAGAAAAGGATTGGGTATAAACGTTTAGAATCCTACAGATATAGGGACCCAAACAAATAATTATGGTGCTATTATAAGGTTTAATTTCACCCACTGGCCACATGTTTTAGCACCATAGGCTATGTGTCTATTTTATCTTTTTAAAAATCTCATTATTGTCGGGGACCAGGATTTGGCATAATGACTATGTCGCAGGACTCCCATGTAGTCGACCGCAGTTCAAGTCCCAGACCCAGTGGCTCAAACTAAGGCCAGGTGCGTGTGTGTGTGCCCAAGATCCCAAGAGAGAATAGAGAAGGGATTGCGGCATGACCATCCCCCTAGGGGGTGATTTCTCACTTTCTGTCTCTCTGTCTCTCTCTGTCTTTCTAGCGAGTGCACGCGCCCTATAGCAAAAACCTCTCAAAAAATAATTTTAAAAAATTAAAATTTTTTTAAATCTCATTATTCTCTTCTTTCTAATACTCTTCCTTTCCCTCTTTCTTTCTTTCTTTTTTTTTAAGGGCTTCTATGTTTCAATTTTTTAATTAAAATATAATCAAATTTTATTTAAAAATATCAAAACTAAAAATATGGTAGAAAAGTTTTGGTTTTGTGCTCTATAAAATGAAAAGCAGAATGTCATAACATTTTTTTTCCCTTCACCAATGAGTTTATTCATATCTGTGTTTTTTTGGTTTTTTTATTTTTTATTTTTATTATCATCATAATCTTCTTTATATTACATTGGATTACATATAACTTTACAGTGTATTACATTGCTTTTTCAAAAGGGAATGCCATACATGTCAGTCAATAAAGAGACGTTAATCTCCCCACTTCATCATTCAATATCTTTTCTATGTTTTTCCCAATCATTATTATTATTATTCTAATTATTTTTTTAAAACGGTCAATCACTATTTCTCATTTTGCTTGTAAAAAGACTTTACCCATCATGAAATACTTCTCAGACCAATCCAGTCGAGAATACTATACATGTCATCATCAACAGGTAATAAGCCGTATCTGTTTCTCACTAACATCCTGCCTCTCTATTGTTCTCTTGCTATCTTTCTCTATCCTCTTCTCTTCACCCCCCCATTCCACACTGTCCTATTCTCGTTAAGTACCTTCACTGCTTTTATGTCCTCCAATTTTTCGCTCTCTACCATAGAGTGCAGATAGTCGGTGTATACTGAGTGGATACATACAATATCTTTCTTTCATAGCCTGGCTTACTTCACTCAGCAATAGATCCTCCATATCTGACCACTTTCTATCAAATGCCAGGGTTTTATTATTTTTTATGGCTGAGTAGTATTCCGCAGAGTATATATACCACACTTTTCCAATCCATTCATCAGTTTGTGGACATTTAGGTTGGTTCCATGTCTTGGCAATTGTGAATAATGCTGCAATAAACATTGATGTGCAAGCACTTTTCTGACTGAGCGTTCTCCTGTCTTTTGGGTAAATACCCTGAAGTGGGATTGCTGGCTCAAATGGTAGTTCTATTTGCAGATCTTTGAGGAACCTCCATATTGTTCTCCACAGTGGTTGAACTAGTTTACATTCCCACCAACAGTGTAGGAGGGTACCCTTTTCACCACATCCCCGTCAACACTTATCACTTTTTATATTCTTAATCTTTGCCATTCTGACAGGGGTTAGGTGGTATCTCACTGTGGTTTTTATCTGCATCTCCCTTATGATGAGGGATGTTGAGCATTTCTTCATATGCTTTTTGGCTGTTCGTATGTCTTCCTTAGATTTTTGTTCAGCTCATTTTCCCATCTTTTAATTGGGTTAATCATTTTTTTTTTCGCATAAGGCACTTGAGTTCCCTGTGTATTCTGGTTATCAGTCCCTTTTCTGAGGCATATTTAACAAAAATATTTTCCCATTCTGAGGGTTGTCGATTCACACTTGTTACTGTGTCCTTTGCTGTGAAGAAACTTCTTAGTCTAATATCGTCCCACTTGTCTGTTTTAGGGATTATTGCCTGTGCTTTGGGAGTCTTATTTAAGAAGTCTTTTCCTACTCCAATGTTTCCCAGAGTTTCCCCAGCATTTTCCACCAGTACTTTTATTGTTCGAGGTCACAGGTTCAGATCTTTGATCCATTTTGAGTTGATTGTTGTTAATGGTGAAAGATGGGGGCTCAGTTTCATCTTTCTGCAGGTGGATACCCAGTTTTTCCAGCAACATTTACTAAAGAGGTTTTCCTTTTCCCAATGGATTGACTGATATCCTTTGTCAAAAATCAGTTGGCTATAAGCTTTGGGGTTATTTCTGGGGTCTCTATTCTCTTCCATTGGTCACACATGTCTGCTTTTTATGCCAATACCATGCTGTTTTGATGACCACAGCTTTAGAGTATATCTTGGGATCAGGGAGTGATATGCCTCCTACTCCACTCTTGCGCAGGATTGCTTTTGCAATACAAG
This sequence comes from Tupaia tana, assembly GCA_026018925.1. NCBI lineage: Eukaryota > Metazoa > Chordata > Mammalia > Scandentia > Tupaiidae > Tupaia > Tupaia tana. The sequence continues at coordinate 23,886,313 of JAKSZU010000019.1, forward strand.
GTCTTTTATGATTCCAGACAAATTCTATGATTGTCTTTTCTAGATCTGTGAAGAATATTTCTGGTATTTTGATTGGAATTGCATTAAACATGTAGATTAATTTGGGTAGAATTGCCATTTTGATTACATTGATTCTTCCAATCCAGGAGCATGGGATGTCTTTCCACTTTTTTATGTCACTTTCAATATCTTTTTTAAGATTTTCATAGTTTTCTTTATAAAGGTCTTTGACTTTCTTAGTCAGGTTTATCCCTAGGTATCTTATACATCTTGTGGCTACAGTGAAAGGGATTCCTTTCTTCGGCTCTGCTTCATTCAACTTGTTGTTCATAAATAGAAATGCTATAGATTTTTGGATATTGATTTTGTATCCTGCCACCTTACTGTATTCACTTATTACTTCAAGAAGTTTTTTCATGGATACCTTTGGGTCTTCTAAGTATACCATCATCTCATCTGCAAATAAAGATATTTTCAACTCTTCTTTGCCTATTCGAATGCCTTTAATATTGTTCTCTTCTTTGATTGCAATAGCTAAGACTTCCAGTACTATATTAAAGAGCACTGGAGAAAGTGGGCAGCCTTGCCTATTACCTGTTTTCAGAGGAAAAGCTTTCAGTTTTTCCCCATTCAGTATAATGCTAGCTGTAGGTTTTTCATAGATCGCTTTTATTATGTTCAGAAATGACCCTTCTATACCAATCTTACTGAGAGTCTTAATCATAAAAGGATGTTGTATTTTATCAAATGCTTTCTCTGCATCAGTTGAGATGATCATATGGTTTTTATCTTTCTTTCTGTTAATGTGGTGTACTACATTTATGGTCTTGTGTACATTGAACCACCCTCGCATCCCTGGTATAAAGCCTACCTGGTCGTGATGAATGATCTTTGTTATATGTTGTTGGATACGATTTGCGAGTATCTTGTTGAGAATTTTTGCATCTGTATTCATCAATGATACTGGTCTGTAGTTTTCCTTTTCTGTCATGTCCTTATCTGTTTTGGAGATGAGGATGATAGAGGTTTCATAAAATGAATTTGGAAGGTTTCCTTCCTTTTGAATCTTTAGAAATAATTTTAGTAGGATAGGGGTTAACTCTTCCTTAAAAGTTTTGTAGAATTCAGAAGTGAAGCCATCTGGACCTGGGCTTTTCTTTGTTGGGAGGTTATTTATTACTGATTCAATGTCCTGGCTTGTTATAGGTCTATTCAGGTTCTCTATGTCCTCCTGATCCAATCTTGGTAGATTATATGCATCCAGGAATTTGTCCATCTCCTCCAGGTTGTTTGTTGGCATATAGTCGCTCATAGTATCCTCTAATGATATTTTGTATTTCTACTATGTCTGTAGTAATATTGCCTGTTTCGTCACATATTTGATTAATCCGGTTTCTTTCTTTCTTCTTCTTGATCAGTCTAGCCAATGGTGTGTCGTTCTTGTTAATCTTTTCAAAGAACCAGCTTTTGCTTTCATTTATTTTCTGTATGGTTCGTTTATTTTCTATTTCATTTATTTCTGCTCAAACCTTTATTATTTCTTTTCGCCTGGCATTTTGGGGGCTTGTTTGTTGTTGTTTTTCCAATTCTCTGAGGCATGATGATAAGTTATCTATTTGCCATCTTTCCATCCTTTTCTTAAGGGCACTAATTGCTATGAATTTCCCTCTTATGACTGCTTTTGCTGTGTCCCATAGATTCTGGACACTTGTGCACTCATTATCATTTGTTTCCATAAATTTTTTCATTTCAGCTTTAATTTCTTCAGTAGTGAAGAAGTCATTCAGAAGTAGGTTGTTCAGTTTCCATGTGTTCGTGTATTTTCAGGGTTCTTTCTTGAAATTAATCTTGAGTTTAATTCCATCATGGTCAGAGAAGATGCTGGATACAGTTTCTATGCCTTTGAATCTGTAAAGGCTTGATTTGTGTCCTAACATATGATCTATCTTTGAAAAGGTTCCATGTCGGGGTGAGAAAAATGTATATGTTGTGGATGTAGGGTGGAAATTCTATAGATATCTGTCAAGTCCATTCAATTTATAGTATCATTTAAGTCCAGTATCTCTTTATTTATTTTCTGTCTAGAAGATCTGTCTATAAGAGATAATGGGGTGTTAAGATCTCCAACAATTATAGTATTTCTCCCTATCTCTCCTTTTAGCTCCAGCAGTCTTTACTTCACATATTTAGGTGCACCTGAGTTGGGTGCATAGATATTTATAAGAGTTATGTCTTCTTGGGACCAGCAGTTAGCGTAATGGCTATGTCGCTAGGCTCCCACGTAGTCAACTGCAGTTCAAGTCCCGGACCTGGTGGCTTAAATTCATGCCGGGCGCGTGTACATGCGTGCCCAAGATCCCAAGAGGAGAATGGAGGAGAAGGGATTGTGGCATGGCTATCCCTCCTGGGGGGTGATTTCTCGCTTTCTGTCTCTCTGTCTCTCTCTGTCTGTCTGGCAAGCGCACGTGCCCTATAGCAAAAACCTCTCAAAAAAAAAAAAAAAAAAAAAAAAAGAGTTATGTCTTCTTTCTGGATTACCCCATTTACTATTATATAATGCCCTTCTTTGTCTCTTCTTACAGTCTTTGTCTTGAAATCTATTTGGTCTGAGATCAATATCGCTACTCCAGCCTTTTTATTTCCATTTGCATGGAATATCTTTTACCAGCCCTTGACTTTTAGTCTATGTATGTCTTTATCCATAAGGTGAGTTTCTTGTAGGCAACAGATAGAGGGTTTCTGTTTTCTTATCCATTCAGCCAGTCTATGTCTCTTAACTGGAGAATTTAACCCATTGACATTCAATGTAATTATCGATATTTCCATACCTGATTCTATCATTAAGTGAGCCATTTTCTTGGTTGCTTTTTGTTCTCGTATTACTGTCTGTCTGATTTTTTCGTTTCCCTGGTATAGTACTCCCTTCAGAACCTCTTGAAGAGCTGGTCTGGAGTTGGTAAATTCCTTCAAATTTTGTTTATTCAAGAATATTTTTATCTTTTTTTCCCATAAGAAAGATAATTTTGCCAGGTATAGTATTCTTGGTTGAAATTGTTTTTCACTCAACACTTTGACTATGCTTCCCCATTCTTTCCTTGCCTGCATTGTTTCTGCCGAGAGATCCAATGTTAGCCTGATGGGGTGACCTTTGTAAGTAACTTGGCATTTCCCTCTTGCCAACTTTAGTATCTTGTCTTTGTCTGTTGTTTTTGCCAGTCTGGCTATGATGTGCCTTGGAGAGGATCTTCTGGGGTTGATTCTACTCGGGGTCCTATGTATTTCTTGGGCCTGGATATTTGAAAGCCTTTCTAGATTTGAAAAGTTTTCTTCCAGGATTTCATGGAATAAATTATCTAGGCCCTTATTATTTTCTTCCTCTTCTGGAATACCAATTATCCGGATGTTGGGGCGCTTGATGGTATCCAGTATTCCTCGTATATTATCCTCATTTTTCATGGTTGTTTTCTCAATCTTCTTGATACTTTTTTCTAGGTCCGGTGTTTTGTCTTCTATGTTAGAGATTAGATCTTCTGCCTGGTCTAACCTACTTTGAATACTTTCAAGGGAAGTTTTGATTTCCTTTATCACATTCTTCAATCCTAGAAGTTCCATCTGGTTCTTGTTTAAGGTATCCATTTCTTCTTTCAAGTCATGAAAGGACTTCCTCATCTCCTGGAGCTCCTTGTCTCTTTTCTCTTCCATCTCAGTTAGTTTGGTCACTACAAATATTCTGAATTCCTTATCAGACATGTCCACGACGTCCATTGTATTGACTGTGGGTGATGTAGGCTTGATTTCCCTTGAAGGAGAGGCATTTTGTTGGTTGCTCATATTTCTTGAGCCTCTGTGATTGTTCCTAGTCATCAGGTAATCTATATGTTGCTTCCTAACTTATTTAAGGTATCTCTGAGTGTTAAAAGTTGTACAGGATTAGAAAATTGATGATTTCTCTTATGGTTGGCCTACCTGTTGCTCACAATTACCATTAACTGTTGCCGCTAGTCCTGGATGGCCCAAAGTCCTCTCTGTTTTTAAGCAGTGGTGAGCCTCCAACTGACCTAATAAGCAACACCTCAAGAGCAAGGAAAAACAAAACAAAAAAAGGAAATCGCACAGAGCGCTTGCACGCTATTCAAATCACCAAAATTCAGAGAATCCAAAGGCTAGTGGGAAAGGGCCAGAGCATGAGTGACAGGACCAGGTTGGTCGGGCCTGCAGCCTTAGTCGCCTGGTGTCCAGAACTACTGGCCAGCTAGATTCGGATTGCGGGTGGGGTGGGGTGGGAGTTCACCTTAAAGTCCCAGACAACCAACCTGGGGTCCAAGGAGGAGGAACGGTGGGGATGCGCTAAGGTTCAGAGGGGTTGGGCCTGCAGCCTCAGTCTGCCTGGTGTCCGGAACTACTGGCTGGCTCGATTCGGTTTGCGGGTGGGGTGGGGTGGGAGTTCGCCTTGAAGTCCCAGACAACCAACCTGGGGTCCAAGGAGGAGGAACGGGGGGGATGCGCGAAGGTTCGGAGGGGTCGGGCCTGCAGCCTCAGTCCGCCCGGTGTCCAGAACTCCCCTCTTTCTTTTGATAACTCTAAACCCTTGAATTGCTATTGTTTTCATAATATTTTCTTTCTAGCTATTAATAACATCCATTAATTACACTCTCTGATACCATAAAATAATTACTTTTACAAACAGGGTTTAAGTAAGGTTTTTTTTTTTTTTTTTTTTTTTTTGGAGAGGTTTTTGCTATAGGGCGCGTGCACTTGCCAGACAGAGAGAGACAGAGAGACAGAAAGCAAGAAATCACCCCCCAGGGGGGATGGCCACGCCACAATCCCTTCTCCTCCGTTCTCCTCTCGGGATCTTGGGCACACACGCACACGCGCCCGGCATGAGTTTTAAGCCACTGAGTTCGGGACGCGAACCGCGGTTGACTATGTGGGAGCCCAGCGACATAGCCATTACTCTAACTGCTGGTCCCAGTAAGGATTTTTTTTTTTTAAGTAACATAGAAATGGCAGGACTTATGATAATTATTTATTTATTTTACATTTTCAGAGGGCATTTGAGCTCTCCAGAGGAGCACCCACCAATGGGATGTAGTCATACCAAAATCCCTTCTCCATTTCTCTGTCTTGTCAGGATCTGGGGTATGCATATACATGCACCTGTGTGTTTTTCAAGTTTCTGAAGCCAGGAGTTGAGCTTCTGTCAACCATGTGGGATTCAACTCCCTTAACCAAGAGGCTACAGGGCCAGCTGTATGATAAATTTTGAAAAGGACACAATAACTTATAGTAGACCAAAAAAAAAAAAAAAAAAAAAAAAAAAAAAAGGTAATGGTCTTTCTAAAACTAGCTGAAATTTTATATAAAATATTTCTACAGTTTATTTCACAAAGAGTGTTCACTATTATCTTAAAGAAATCTTAAGAAACACCAAATGCAGACCCAGTTTGATCGCATACTGAACTGCAATGCTGAAAGCCACATGGCCAAGTGCAGGTTCTGATCCTGCAGTCAGTCTGAAAACACTGCAGGTACATTCATGGGTGTCCCAGATCGTGACAAACCAGAGGGCTGGAGAAAGGTGACCATACCATGAACAGACCCTATAGAGAATGATTCTCTCTTTCTCTCTCTCTTCTTCTCTCTCTTGTGTGCATGGACATGTTCTCTATCAAAAAAAAAAAAAGAAAGAAAGAAAGAAAGAAAGAAAGAAAGAAAGAAAGAAAAAAGAAAGAAAGAAAGAAAGAAAGAAAAGGAAAGAAAACACTAATGTGTGAAACTACAAGTTAAATACAAATCAAATGTGGTCAAATATCTGAGTAATGCCATGATGTAAACCTACCTCTTCGACCAACATACTTTCATGGAACCAGCTTGCTGAGCTACTGAAGGAGAAGTTCTAGACAACTGATATAGCTACTAGGTGGTTAGTAATATCCCCTTCAAACATAGTTAATGTAGAGTTGATCTGCATGTCCTTCTGCTGTTCAAACCTAGTGTTTGGGATTTCATTAACATACATACATACACAAAAATGTATTGAATATTCTCTGTGTGCCAGCATTTGAGCCATTGACCAATTAAACCAAATCAACAATGGGGGAAAAAAATAACCTAAGCAGGGTCCATCTGATTTCTTCTTATGGCCTTGGGATATTGGGGCCTTTGAGGATAGTAACACAGTAGGTAAATTGGGCTGAATTTTTACACAGTTAAATGAATGTATTAACTAGATTTTTTTTTTGACTGAATGCAAGAGAAAGTAACTCTCAGTAATTTAAGGGGTGTGGGGAAATGAATACACTGGAAATCTGTAAGAATAATTCAAAAGATTGAAGGAAAAGCTTTTTAACAGTGTCAGGATAGGGACCTGGGAGAAGTTCCAGTAATTTTTAAGTAAGCAGTAATTTTTAAGCTATTTCTTCAGATAATCAGTAACGAGAATAAATTAGTCTCAGTAGGTTATTGTCCATGAAAAGAGTTTTCTGATACCTAGGAAAACACAACAGGGAGTGAGGGAGTTCACCAAAGAAAATTTAAGGGCTGTTTCAAAGTGATAGGCCATGAATGTTGAGCAAAGTCAAAAAACGTTCAACATTATGATAAAATTACAAAGTCCCAGGTTCCATTTCCTTGGGAAGACCAGGTATCAGGTGAGGAATTAAATGTTACAGAGAATTTCTACTTTCTAAATTTGCATAAGCAATCTCTACAAAACAGAGACATAGAAGTTAGGTTCTTGCAATTGTTCTTCATGAAGGTAAAATACCGTTTTTTGTTTTTTAAGAGAGATTTTTGCTATTGTACACATGTGCTCACCAGAGAGAAAAAGAGACAAAGGCAAGAAATCACCCCCTAGGGGAGATGGCCACACCGTAATCCCATCTCCTCCAGTCTCCTCTTGGAATTTTTGGCACACATGCACATGCACCCAGCATGAGTTTGAAGTCTCCAGGTCGAGGACTCGAACCACGGATGATTACATAGGAGTCCAGCAATGTAACCATTATGCCATCTGTTGATCCCCCAAAATACTGTTTCTTAAAACTTCCCTCCTTTGATCACAGAATGGCCATATAACTTTCACTTAGAAATGGTTAGTAGTGGGACCAGCAGTTAGCATAATGGCTACGTCACTGGACTCCCACGTAGTCGACCATGGTTCGAGTCCTGGACCCGGCGGCTTAAACTCACGCTGGGTGCGTGTGTGTGCGTGCCCAAGATCCCGAGAGGAGAATGGAGGAGAAGGGATTTTGGCATGGCCATCCCCCCTGGGGGGTGATTTCTCGCTTTCTATCTCTCTGTCTCTCTCTGTCTTTCTAATGAGCACACGTGCCCTACAGCAAAAACCTCTCCAAAAAAAAAAAAAAAAAAACAAGAAATGGTTAGTAGTAGTATTATAGCAGCATTTATATCATAAGACTGCTTCTGAACACTTACTTTTCATAAGCATAAGCTAAAATGCAAATGGGTTACAGATGATAAAAGCGAAGTTATTTCATTTTATTAAACTGATGGAAGAGAATTAAATGCAGAGATTAGCACAATTAGAATCAATTAATAATTGTTTTAATATTCTGGATCCAAATCAGTATTTCCATATAATAACAGAGGAACGCAAGTACAGTCATGTATTAAATGCCAAGTCAATTAATCATGTTAAAGGTGCTGATTTAAATGCCAGAAGAATTAACATGACCTTTCATTTATCAAGAACTGCTGGTATTTTGAAAAGAAAGGATTTAGAAAGCACTGTTCTGAACATACTTGAAGACTTTCAGAAATCATTCAAACTTTTTTCTCTCAAAGATATTCTTTTTCTCAAAGGCAATATTAGAAAAACAGCTACATTTTTTATAGAAGGGCATTTAAGTATTTCTCCAAGTGAGTTAATCATATGAACACTCAGAAACTGTTTTGAATATAGACTCATACATGAAGTTTGTGTTTCTACTACAGCACAATTTGAAATTTTGATACACCCAGACATTACCTTTAAGGAGAGAAAGGCTCACCAGAAACCTACTTTTCAGAAGATTTGTAAGAGCAAACTCATCCTAAAGAAAATAAAAGTAAAATAAAAATAAGCAGGACTGTGATCATTTTTCTAAAATGACCCCTGAAGACAACCTGCCCTGATGTCTTTGCTCATCATATTCATAGTTCACAGACCTATGAATATGATGAGCAAAGACTTCCATGCTCATGTTATCTTACGTGGCAAAGAGATTTTGCAGAAATAAATTTATTGACCAGTTGACTGAGTTAATAAAAATGGAGGGTACCTGAGTGGGCCTAATCTAATCACTTATATCCTGGAAATGCAAAGGACTTTGTCTGCCTGGTAACAAAAGAGAGATTCAATGCTTAAGAAGTAATCAATGGGGCCAGCAGGTGGCATGGTGCATAAGGCTCTGAATACTCCCACATGGCTGACCACGGTTCGAGTATCGGAACTGGTGCTTTGCTTTCTCACTTTCCCTCTCTCTCTGTCTCTCTCTGGTCAAATTAAAATAAGCGAATGAATAAATAAAATTAAATACAATTTTTTTTTTAAAAAAAATAAGTATTTGATGTATGATTGGTGACTGAAGATGTAAGGGGGCCATGGTCAAGGACTGGAGGTTGGCTAGTAGGAATGAGAGTAACTCTCAGTGACACCGCAAAGGGAACATCGGCCTCAGCCCTACAGTCACAAGGAACTACATTCCTCCAACAACCAGAATGATCCGGGAAGTAGTTCTTCCTCAGAACTTCTAGGCAAGAGGCCAGTCTGGCTGACAATTGACTGTGGTCTTATGATAACGAAGCACAAAATCTAATCAAGCCCGCCTGGATCTAGAGAGCTACATAATAAATGGAAATTCTTTTAAATACCTACCTTTGTGATAATTCTCTAGACAGGAATTGAAGTTTGTATGTGATTATAAGATGAAAGTGTTCTGTACGAAAAAAGATGGCATTGGACTGTCATTTGAGTTTTTCCCCCAACTCACATTTCCTCCTCTGAAAAGAGCGGGATGTCCTGTGTAAATAGCAGCAGACTATTAGCTGGTCTAGAGAGGACAAATGGAGGCAAAAAAGTTGAACTATTCTACATATAAACTTGCTGCAAAATAATCCAGAAAAATGTTGAAAGATAACCACAACTTTCATAATTCTTAAATATATGTTTAAAGTTTCCACATGACAATACTGGATATATTTCTACATGATATATATTTCCATATGATAATATACATGTTTGAGTATAAATTATATAGTTAACAAATAATATGCATTTAAAATTTCCAAATAAGTACTAGTAAGAAATGCTAGTGGACCAGAAATAATATCTTCCTGAATGGTGGACGGCAGATATGAATGAATTGAAAGAGAAAAACATAAAACAAAACAGGCTTTGTCTGTTCTGCAGATACTTCTGCAAAATAAATAAATAAATAGGTAGGGATGCTTACAATTTGCTACAAACATTCCAGCCATGAGCCAGCTCGGGGACAGCATCAGAGTGACTGATTGGGAGATTGCTGAGGTGATAGCTGTTCAGTTTGCTGCATTCCACCCTAGCCCTCATTCTTCCTCCTTGTTTGTCCCAATCAAAGGGTAATGGGCTGCAGAAGAAGGAGGAAAAGTGCCTGGGAGTACCAGGGACAAAATAGCAGAAATCCAAGTGGCCAGCAAGGCCCAAGAGGAAGAGAGAAATTTTTATAGCTATTTGCACATCAGGTCCTACAATATATCTTGCCTCTAGCTCATAATTACTCACGCTAGGCTAAAATAAGCTGTATAACACTTTCCACAGGGTAAAAGAAAGTCTCAAATACAGACAAGCGATTTTTTTTTAAATGTAGCATTTAAATGAGATATACACACATAAAAAAGTAAAATAAATAGCATCTGATGAAGTAAAGGTAACGAAAGGAGGAAAATTAAAGATAAAGTTGTAACATACTGATTTCAATATAAGGAATTATTGCTCCCACTAAAAATAATAAGCTCATTGTAAAATATAATAATTTAAAAATAACAATTAGTGGGGCCAGCACATGGTTGACTGCAGTTCTAGTCCCAAACTCAGCAGCTTGAAACTCACAATGGGCGTGTGTGCTGGAGTGCCCAAAATCCCAAAGGGAGAATGGAGGAGAGGGGATTGTGGCATGGCCATTGCCCCTGGAGAGTAATTTTTCATTTTCTCTCTTTCTCTGTCTCTGTCTCTCCAGCAAGTGCATGCACCCTATAGCAAAAATCTCTAAAAAGAAAAGACAAATAAATTGTAAAATTCTGTAATATTGTGCAGAAATAAAACAAAATCCACTAAAAATCTATTTCTAGTTAGAAACATGGACATATTTCTTAGTTCTGTCTACTTAAAAGGCATAGGGCAAATGACAATCCAATAGCAATGAAAATTCCCAGTACCAGACTGTGGTGATCTCTAAATACTTTTCCTTCCCCCAAACAAACCAAACAGTTTTTCTTTAAGAACTGGAGCTGGCATGGACCAGCAGTTGGCATAATGGCTGTCGCTGGACTCCCATGTAGTCAACTGTGGTTCAAGTACCGGACCCGATGGCTTAAACTCACTCCGGGTGTGTGTGCGTGCATGCCCAAGATCCTGAGAGGAGAATGGAGGAGAAAGGATCGCAGTGCAGCCATCCTCCCTCGGGAGTGATTTCTCACTTTCTGTCTCTCTGTCTCTGTCTGTCTTTCTGGCGAGCACATGTGCCCTATAGCAAAAACCTCTCCAAAAAGAAAAAAGAGAATTGAAGCTGGCAGGTTGCATGGTGGTTAAGGGAACTGGACTCCCACATGGCCAACTCAGGTTTGAGTCCCAGTCCTGGTGACTTGCTTTCTCACTTTCTCTCTCTGCCCCCCTCTGGTCAAATAAAAATAAATAAATAAATAAAATAATTCTTCAAAAATAAGAATGTGTCCCAGGCTTATCTGGTCCATTCTCTGCCCCAGACTTACTAAGTAAGCCTGGAACACCTTGCTGGAAAACAAAGAACTAGCATTACTGGTATCATTTCAATAAAGATAAATTTGACTCTTATTAGCTAAAACATAGAAATTTGAACATCAAAGAAGAAATATGACTATAATGATAGAAACATAACACATACATGAAAATCCATGAGTTCATAACAAAACTCCAAAATTCTAAGTTTAGCGATCTTTGGAGATTGGTAGGATATTAACTCTATTTCTGAAAATTGTTAAATAAGTGTAATAATTAGTATTTATCTTTACTGTAAAAACTATTTCAGGGTGACTAAAAAGTTGAAAGGAGAAAGTTTTCCTTTACAGAATAATTTCTACAATTAGAAAAATCAACACTTTTCTGCCCCATAGTGATAATTTAATAATATTCACTAATGGTTGCTGAAGATACCAGATAAAATGTTGATAAGGGTCTTTATAATATATGGATAGGAAGAATATACCCAAACCCACCAACTGAGCTTAATATCAGTAAAAGAAAAAGAATATAAATACTTTCATACTACATACCTACCACCATTTATGCACTAATCTTGCCAAAAATTGAATTTGAATTTCATCAAGAAACTAGGTCAAAATGTCAGTTTACAGGAAATTCAAATGATAAAAAAAATGTTGAACAATGCTACAAAGATGCAAGCAACAAAATCCAAAATATGAGAAATTCTACAGGGCAAATGACTGTTTTTCAACAAATAAATGATATTTAAAAACAAGAGGAGATTGTTACAGAATAAATGGATTTAAGAGACAAATTAACCAAATGCAATATGTGGACTTATTTTAACAAATCAACTCATGTAGATAAAATCATTCATAAATTACATGTTAAACAATATTAAAGAAGTATCATTAAATCTTTTAAGAGTGCTAATGGCACTGCAGTTAAATTTTTAAAAAGTCTTTTTCTATTAGAAATATTTAAGTATTTACTGATAAAATATCTTTGAATTTGTTTTACAATCCTCTAGCAAAAAATTGTGCATGTATGTATGTGTATACATAGAACATATTTAGAGATTAGAGAGATAGTAATGGATAGATGATAGATCATTTTTTGAGCTCTTTTGAAATATATTGTTTTTTTCCACTTAATAATATGATATAGTCTTTTCCATGTTATCAAGCTGTTGGTTTCATACGCAGCAGCTACTGTCCCCCTCATCCTTCCTAACAGGTATCCTACTTTAATTCAGGAATCCACCCTTTAAAAAAAAAAAAAAATGATCATTTATACTCAAACTTCTTTTGTAGGTTTTTGCCATAGGGCACGTGTGCTCACTGAAAAGATACAAAGACAGACAGAGAAAGGGAAAATAACTCACAGGGGTGGATAGCCACATTGCAAGCCATTCTCCATTCTTGGCCTGGGATTTTGGGCATGCACACACAGGCACCCAGTGTGATTTTCAAGCCTCCACATTCTGGGACTCTAGCCTCAGTCAACCATGTGGGAGTATAATGTTTTAACTACCATGTCAACTGCTGACCCCCATACTTGCACATATTTATAGGGTATGCTGTAATGTTTCAATACATGTGTACATTGTAGAGTGGTCCAATAAGGGTAACTGTCATATCCATCACCTCATGCCCTTATCATTTTTTTTAAAATAGATAAAACCAAAATGGAGAATGATAGTGTTTGAGACTGGATGACATGTACACAGGGTTTCATTATACACACACAAACACATGCACACAACTTTAATATTTTACTGAAAATGCAGCACAAAAGACCAAGAAAGTAGATAGATTGAAAGGTTTTAATATTTTAACAGGAATTAACAATGAAGAAACCAAAGAAAATGGAATGGAAAAAATATTTTAAAGTTCGGTTTTAATTTCAGAACTTAAAAAGACAAGAATATTTAAAGTTTTTACTAGAATAAATGAAAAAAATTCATTTCTGGACACATCATAGTAAAATATTAGGACATCAAATAATTTTGAAAAATGGGGCCAGCAGGTGGTGAAGTGATAAAGCTCTGGATCCCATATGGCCAACCATAGTTCAAGGCCTGAAACTGGTGGCTTGAAAATCATGCCAGACACGTGTATGTGTATTCCCAAAATCCCAAGAGGAAAAGGGATTGCAGCATGACCATCCCCCCAGGGGTGGGAGGGGATGATTTATCATTTTCCTTCTCACAATCTTTGTCTCTCTTCCATCTAACACTCCTGACAAAAACTGTAAAAACAAAATAATCTGAGAAATACTCTACAGAGGAAAAAAGTGATTACCTATTAAAAATTGTAAGAATGAATCTAAAGTGAAGGAGAAATAGCTTCAATGGTTGAAAAGAGAAATAATTCTGAAACCGGACTTTCAAATCACTTACATGAAAAGAGAAAATAAAGACATTTTTATATATTAAAATCTAATTTCCACAAAAATCTCTGAAAGATTAATTAAAGAATTTATTTAGGGTAACAGCAGGTGACATGGTGATGAAGGCACTGGACACTCCCACATGGCCAACCAAGGTGCAAATCCCGGACCTAGTAGCTTACTGTCTCACTTTCTCTCTCTCTCTCTCTCTGTGAGTTTCTCTCTAGTCAAATCAAAATTAAGTGAATGAATAAATAAAATGAAAATAGATAATTCTTTAAAAAAAAATTTATTAAAAAAAAGAAAGCCAGCTGGTGAAGTAGTGGTTGAGGCACTGGATTCCCACATGGTCAACCACAGTTTGAGTCCCAGACCCAGCAGTATGCTATCTCACTTTCCCTTGCTCTCTGTCTCTCTCAGGTGAGAGCACATACTCTATAGCAAATGAAAAAATATAATAAAAAAATAAAATTAAGTAAATAAAATTTTAAAAGAATAAATAAAAAAGCTAAAACAGTAATAGTAATTATTACTTAATTATTATAAAAATTAATAATAATAATGATAATAATATGTAACTAAAATCCCAGATGATTTCAGTTTAGGCAGGAAGGGCCACAAGGAAAAAAATTCTATTTTGGGGTCTATGAATAGGAGTAAGCCAATATTATACATAAAAATATGTTTAAACATTAATCAAAAAATTATTATTTAAGATATCTGTTAAACTAATGGGCTGGCAGGTGGAGTGGTGGTTAAGAGCAATGGACTCCCACATGGTTGACCATGGTTTGAGTCCCAGACCTGGCAGCTTGCTTTCTCACTCTCTCTCTTTCTCTCTCACACTCTCTCTCTCTCTCTCTCTCTCTCTCTGTACCTCTCTGGTCAAATGAAAATGGATAAATGAATAAAGTTAAATAAAATAATACTTTTTAAAAAAAGATATGTGTCAAACTAAAAAGAAACATGATCCTAAGAATAGGCAAGGATATGAAACAATTAAAACACTCATACACTGCTAAGCAGTGTTTAAATTGGTGTAATCGGTTTGGGAAACTGGCCTTATCTACCAAAGTAGATACACATACACAAAGGCCCAATAATTTCATTTCTAGAATTATACTCAACAGAAATAAGTACTCAAGACCAGCAGATGGTGTAATGGTTATGTCGCTGGATGACTGTGGTTTGAGTCCTGGACCTTACTAGGTAGCTTAAAACTCATGACCTGGCACTTGCACATGGATTCCCAAAATCCTGACAGGAGAATGGAGAAGGGGTTGCAGTGTGGCCATCTTCCCTTGGGAGTGATTTCTCGCTTTCTGTTTCTCTGTCTCTGTCTTTCTGGTGAGCATATATGCCCTATAGCAAAAATCTCTCTCAAAATAAAAATGAGTACTAATGTGTATCAAAAGACTTGTGCTAGAATATTCATTGCTGCATTATTTGTAATTGTCAAAAACTGGAAACTACCCAAAGCCCATCAACATTAGAATGGATAAAATATACATAAGAAATTAATAAACCACAATGTGGATGAACAATGCAACAATGTGGATGAATCTCACAAACATAATGTTGGCCAAAAAAATTTTTTAAGACAAACATCAAATGGTTCCACTTATATAAAGCTCAAAAACAGGCAAAATCAATTTCCTGCTTGACCAATTAGAAGTTTAGATAATGAGGGACCAGCAGATAGCATAATGGCTATATCACTGGACTCCCATGCAGTCAACCACGGTTCAAGTCCCAGACCCAGTGACTCAAACTCACACCAGGTGTATGTGCGTGCGTGCCCAAGATCCTGAGAGGAGAATGGAGGAGAAGGAATTGCAGTGTGGTCATCCCACTGGGAGGTGATTTCTCACTTTCTGTCTCTCTGTCTCTCTCTGGCACGCACATGCACCCTATAGCAAAAGCCTCTCCAATAAATAAATAAATAAATAAATAAATAAATAAAATTTAAAATTTTGTTACTAAAGGTAAGAAACTGAATTGTTATATAATAACAGGTGTCATGAGTGAACAATTCATTGCCACAAAAATTACATTTTTTTTCCTATCATAACTACACTGGTTTGTTAAAGAGTAAAATTATATAAGAGCATGATAAAGGTCTAGTTATTGCTTAGGGCTGTCTGTATAAAAAAAAGTCATGGAATAAAAAGAACTCTGATCCAGGTCTCAGAAATTTTCTTATTAAGTAGTCTGGTGAGAGAATCTTGGACTTCCCAGTTTGAATGTCAGTCTTGGGAATCTCTATCTTCAACACTGGACACTGGGGCAGGGGGAGGAATCTCAGGCCAGTAGGTGGTATGAAAGTTAAGGTAGCTAGATGCCACATGACCAATAGCATGATCCAAGTCCCGGGCCAGAAGCTTGAAAATCTCACCCAGCATGTGTACGAGTGTGGTCAAAATTCCAAGAGAAGAATAAAAAGAAGGGATTGCAGTGTGGCCATCCCCCTGGGGGATAACTTCTCTTTTTCCTTCTCTCTCTTTCTCTCTTTGTCTCTTTCTAGTGAGTATACCATGCCCTATAGTAGAAATTAAAGAAAAAAAAAAAGGAGGAGGAATCTTAGCATTTCATTTTGAAAGCTATTATATTTTGGCATACTAGATACTAATGTCAGTTGATTCATACCTTAACCATTCTGGCTATACACAACTGCCCAGGGAGCAAATATATGCAACCCACAGTACCACCACCAGTACTGACCCCTTCCTTCCCTGTGTGTATGTCACACGAGATACAATAAAAGTCCTTGTAACTGGTGGCAATGTAAGTAACGGTATTTGAGGCAACATGCCTTTGGGCTCCTTCTACACTACCAGAACAACACAATTCTCTTGCCTTTGCAGAGAAACAGCCTCACAATAAATAGGAATTTAAGTTTGGGCTTTTTTTTTTTTTTTTTTTTTTTTTTGAAGCAAGAGGAAGAATGTTATTAAAAACTTCCCCTAAAAAAAGACAGTGGCTCAATTATAAATGGAGCCCTTATTTATTAAGACAATAAGCCAGTTATTCATTTTTACTGAATATGTTTTCAATGGAAGACAGCATCTAGAACTGTATGTTCTAAAATCAATTCATACACTTTCTATAAGACATTCATCTTTTGTCCAGCCTTCATGTTTTTCTCCCTAAAACATCATAAGTGTAGAGCCAGACGGTGGCACTGTGGTGATGCAGTTGGACTCAGATGGAGAAGGTCCTGAGTTCATGGTCCAGGCCCTCCTAGCACTCTGAGAGCACATAATCTGGGCAACCAGAGCCTGGGGGTTCACTGCAAAGACCCTCTTGGGGTCTTCTCCCTCTCTCTCACCCTCTCTCAGGAAATAAAAAAATGTTTTTAAAATAGTGTGTTTATTTATTTTACTACAACTTCACAGATAATTTTAATAGCCAATTGGATATTAATCATTGAATTTTTCACCCCTAACTACACAAATTTTCATGAGAGAGAATACATAGATAACGGCATGTTGGTTTATGTTTAATTGGAATCTCCAGAGAACAATAAGAAAGGTGCTGACTTTCGATTTTTGTTTTCTGTGGTGTTAAGGACCCCATCCACGACTGATTCTAAGATAAGAACATGGTTCCTAAACGCGAAAGCTCCTTTTTCTTTTTAGGGAATTTTTTTTTTAATTATTTTACTTGACTTTATTTATTTATTTGTATTTGACCAGAGAGGGATAAAGTGAGAGAGAGAACACAAGTTCCAAAACTCGAAACATGATCAGCCATGTGGGAGTCCATTGCCCTCAACCACCACGCCATCCGCCAGCCCTGGGAGATTTTTTTGTTTTTGTTTTTTATAGGGTGTATGTGCTCTCTGGAGAGACAGAAAGCAAGAAGTCACTCCCTGGTGGGGGTGGCCACACACAATCCCTTCTCGTCTATTTTCCTCTCGGGATCTTGGGCATGCACGCACACGTACCTGGCATGAGTTTTAAGCTGCCAGGTCTGGGACTCGAACAATATTTGACTATGTGGGAGTCCAGCAACATAATCATTACACCATCTGCTGGTCCCAACATACAAGCTCTTATAAGCCAATGCAAGCAAATTTCTGCACACTGAAGGTGAAATGCTCCTGACGCATCAAAATTAAATTGATGATAGTATCTAAGGTTTGCTAATCTGATTAGACTGTTTAGGATATATAATAAATTGTGATAAATTTATGATAAAATTTGTATCCTCTTGTTTTGGTTTTGGTTTTTGTTTTTCTTAACTTAGGCAAAATATTCTGTAACAGAAATATCCTTCTATATCATCATATCTCAAAGAGAGACAGTTGAATATGACTACACAAGAAAAAAAGTCAATGCTATATTAATAGATAACTCTGCAGAAAAAAGCATATTTTTTTAAGAAATATTTTAAAATCTCTTTTGAAAACAGAAACCTAAACACTGTATTTGTGTTGATGATCTTTTTTTATTTTTTTATGTGCGGTAGATCATGACCATTACAATGCTTCAAGTTCTGTTCAGCCCAGAGAAGTGCTTTCCACACTGTATTTAAGAAATGAAGCACTGGAACCAGTAGATGGCATAATGGTTACATTGCAGGACTCCCACATAGTCGATTATGATTCGAGTCCTGGATTTGGTGACTTAAAAACTCATGCCAAATGCATGTGTGTGCATACCCAAGATCCTGAGAGGAGAATGGAGGAGAAAGGATTGTTGAGTGGCCATCCCCCGGGAGGTGATTTCTCTCTGGCTCCGCAGTGAGCACATGCACCCTATAGCAAAATCTCTCTCTCTAAAAAAAATTTAAAAAAAAAAAAGGCAGAATTAAAGTTGTGCTCAGAGCTATGTGACTGTAAAACTGTGTACAATTTTCAAATAGGAGAAATGATCTTACTGACGTTTTCTCCCAACCTTGATATGGTCTCCTTTATAATCTGGGAAACTAGAGAGCATGACACTTTCTTTTAACTTTTGTACCATCTAATTACTATTCAAAGTTTCAAAACAAGACATCATTTTCCAAATGTTGGTAAATTTAGTTCTATTCAATTTTATACATTGTACCAAACAAAACATAAACATACAAGAACATGGGAAAATATTAATGTTTCTGTTCACATTAATTCTTCAAAGAAATTGCAGTTTTTAAACACAGGATGTTAGGAATGAAAAGAATTCGGGAGCTGCCTCAAACATTAACTGACATTGTCAGTTCAACTGACCCTGCTACAGTATTTTGTAATTAGAAAAGAGTCTACCTATGGAAAGAACAAAACACTCAAATGGATGACAACCATGGTAATGACGATGATATTTACTGACCACTTACATGCATTAATTCACATAGGTTTTTCTTATGTGGGATCCAATCACCTCAACCACCACGCCACCCGCTGCCCTTAAATTTTATTTTTTAAGGTAACTAACTAAGAGTTTTTGTTTGTTTTCTTTTGGTTTTATTAGTAAGAATAGTTTATAGTACTAGTATGGTTAATTACTTAAATTAAATACGGGCCAGGTGACTAGATCACCGTGGGAAAGTTTCTCGGTTTGCACTCTTGGACTTCCCTGAGCAAACTGGGGACTCACACCATGCATATGTGTGTTGTGATCCCGACCTGGTGGGACTGGAGGAAGACTGTAACATGGGGGTCCTATTTGGGGTTCCTGTCTCTCTCTCCCTCTCTCTCTCTCTCTCTCTCTCTCTCTCTCCTCTCCCTCTCTGTCTCTCTCCCCTTTGTCTCTCTCTCCCTCATGGAATAAAGAAATAAAAAATTGTAAAGAGTACTTTACAGGTAATGGGTATCAATTTTTCACTATTAGGAGTTCCTTTCATTCAACTAGTTTATCTTTCCTATCAATCTATAAAGAGATTTATTTACATAAAAGTGATTGTTTCACTTTTCAATATTTACCCATAATTTGGGGTACATAGTACTTGAGACTCTTTTCAGTCAATTCCTTCAACATTAACAAAGTCTTTACCATGTCCCAAACACTATTCTAAGTCTGGGAGAAAAGTCTGAGCTTTGGGACCAGCAGGTGGCATGGTGGTTAAGGCACTGGACACTCCCACATGGCCAACCATGGTTCAAGTCCCGGACCTGGTGGCTTGCTTTCTCACTTTCTTTCTCTCTCTCTCTGGCTAATCGAACTGGAAAATAATAATAATAAATAAATTTATATCAAATATTAATTTTAAAACAAAAAGTCTGAGCTTCAAAAGTACTTGGGTTAGATATCATGAAAGGTTCCTATCCCTTATTCACAATGCATCAACTAAAAGAGAGGGCTAGATGTTGCACCTAACTAGTAATTCCAAAGCATAACTTAGAACACACTAAAAGCAAAACTTAATTTGTTCTTTGTAGAAAAATAAATGATGAGTATTAATTACTCAATTAATTTTGATATAGGAACTAGAAATATGTAAAAAATATAGATTAAGTTGCAAATGGACCATAAGCATCAAAGTGCTCTAATCTTGTCAAAATATGTTTAACTAGCTACTAGTAACATCATTAATATTAAAATATCACAGGTTTCAAGTAAGTGATCATCATTGACCTTTTCCCCTATTTCTGAGCCTAATTAGTTAGTGTACTTTATTTCTAGTATAACAATGTATTGTTCATAAATAAATAATGACAGAAAAATTATGAAAGTATGTAGCTAGCAAGATGATTTACATCAGCAATTTTCAAACTGGGACATAACCCTGAGGCTGCCTGACACTTCTCATGTGGGATGGGAACAAAGATAGCTTAAAAGAAATAAATCCACTTAAAATGACTCTCTTTCACAATTGCCCTCTTCTTCACAAAAGAAAGAAAATCGCCTTGGGCATGCATGTAAAAAATTCTGGGGCATCAAAGACACTACTGAAAATGATGATGCTGGTGTTAAAAAGTTGAAACTAGGTGACAAATTGTGTTTTGCAACCAGGGAGTATGCAATTTCTTGTCTTAAAAAATAAGGTAAAAGGTCGGGACCAGATGTTGGCATAATGGCTATGTTGCTGGACTCCCGTGTAGTCGACCGCTGGACAAGTCCCGGACCCGGTGGCTTAAACTCACACCGGGGGCATGTGCGTGTGTGCACAAGATCCCGAGAGGAGAATGGAGGAGAAGGGATTGTGGTGTGGCCATCCCCCCTGGGGGGTAATTTCTCACTTTCTATCTCTTTGTCTCTCTCTGTCTTTCTGGCGAACACACGCACCCTATAGCAAAAACCTCTCCAAAAAAGAAAAAAAAATGTAAAAGGAATAAATCTAATTGCCAAATGATAAATTAGAAATATTAGGTTGTTGGAAAAGTCATGATATATTTTTCTGACAACCCAATACTTTCAATATGTGATTGTATTAGGCGGAATTCTTCAGAGAAATGGAACCAATAGGAGATAGATAATGACAGAGATGATGGAGATAGAAGCAGTACTTGGGGGCACCAGCAGATGGCCTAATGACTACGTCACTGGACTCCCATGTAGTCAACTACGGTTAGAGTCCCAGACTCAGTGGCTTAAACTCACACCGGCCCGTGTGCGTGCGTGCCCAAGATCCCGAGAGGAGAATGGAGGAGAAGGGATTACAGGGTGGCCACCCTCCCTGGGGGGTGATTTCTCGCTTTCTGTCTCTCTGTCTCTCTCTGTCTTTCTGGCGAGTGCACACGCCCTATAGCAAAAACCTCTCAAAGGAAAAAAAAAAAAAAAAAAAGTAGTAGTAGTGTTAGGGACAGAGCTAGAAATAGAGATGTACCGGGAAGAACTGCTCACGCAATGCGGCTACCAAGTTCAAAATTAGTAAGGCTGGAGGGCAGCCTGGAAAGCCAGTGCCAGACACTATTAGAGTGGACCTCACAGTCATGAACCCAAGTGCCGTGAAGCAGACCAGCACTTTGGAAACTCAGGCTGGGTTTCTGTATTTTGAGGAAGAACTATTTCCTCTTCAGGAAACCTGTCTGCTCTTAAGGCTTTCTGCTGATTAATGAGTCTCATCTACATTACTGTGGATAAAACAGATTTAACTTCACAATTACTTTCACAGCAATGTCTGAAGAGTGTAGTACTTGCCCAAATAACTGGGTACCATGGTGTAACCAAGGTGGCACATGAAATTAACCATTCTGAAGGTGATATATGATGTTTTTTCTATTTAGTTATTTATGACAATCAAATCAGGAAAGAATTCAGAAAAAACTGATTGATACTGTGTTATAGCAATATGTTATATTATGTTATAATAACTTCCATTCCCAAGGTTGGCGCTCAGAAACTGATACACCAAAGATTAACATTCTGAAATGCTGCACTGGAAAAACAGTCTCAGAACCAAGGTCTTATTCTCTCTCTGACTTTCCTTTACCCCTTGTGTCTTGATAATCTTTGATCCTCTTTTGCTGCCAAAATGCAAAGAAGGACTTCACACTGATATTTCATTATCAGCCCGTACCCTGGACCCATCAAAGAAGAAAACAATTACTTTTGGTTCTTTCCCTGAGGTTGCATAACTAAGCGCATATCTCACCAAAGAAGATGGAGGAATGTAAACACACCTGGACAGATTTTTGTCATGAGCTATTGTCCATGTCCCAGGCCCACCCAGCTACTAAGGAATATCACTGACTAACGGTTATCTGAATATTGGACTCTTTAATTTCCACCCTAAAAACTCATTCACTCTAAAGTTGCCTTCATCCTCTTTTTGTCTTTCCAGGAAGAGGATATTTAAGTCAGACCATCTGACCCCTCCTTGAGTTGATAATTTTGTATGACTCATAGGCAAACTTACAGGTAAAATAGATCTATGTGCCTTTCATTAATCTGCCTATTGTCAGTATTTTTCAAGAACCTACAAAGAGGGACCATCAGTTTGCATAATGGCTATGTCGCTGAACTCCCATGTAGTCAACCATGGTTCAAGTCCTGGGCCCGGTGACTTAAACTCACGCCAGTCGCGCGTGCATGCGTGCCCAAGATCCCAAAAGGAGAATGGAGAAGAAGGGATTGTAGCATGGCCATTTTTCTGGGGGGGTGATTTCTCGCTTTCTGTCTCTCTGTCTCTCTGGCAAGCACATGCACCCTATAGCAAAAACCTCTCCAGAAAAAAAAAAAAAAAAGAACCTAAAAAGAGGAATTTTTTCTCTGACCCTACACCCTCTATTCATTAAAACGAACATAATTTTTCAATCTCTAAAGATGAAAGATAGAGCAGAACGAATGCCCAACCCTGAATCATTCTAGCAGTATTATTCATCCATGTCTATAATAAGCTAATTAGTAAGCAATTTCTACCTATCACCCTAAAAAATACATTTGCTGAAAATTATATATCAAAATTTATAATGTATTTATGCCATTTCATTCTATTTTGTACTAATAACTAAAAACTCAATCCAAAAGAATCATTTAAATAGTTAGACCCTATGGACACACAAAAAAATGTTTAATTAGTTCCCAAATGGCTACTTACATTTTTATTACAAAGTAATATGATTAATACAAAGTTTTTAAGCATAAAAATACATTAAGCTAGGATATAATTCTGTAGAAAAGATGGAATGGAAATATAAGTTACAAAGAAAGCTATAAATGAAATTTCTGGTTTGAAAAGCTTAGTCACCTACTTTGAATGGTAACACATTGCTATAGTTTTTAGGTTATACTGAATGCTTTTAAAAGAGCTTTATTTTAAGTAGTCAATATTTCCATTATACTAAAAATTATGTCTTTCATAATTTTTCATAATTATGATAAGGAATTTTAAAAGTCTATTTCAATGTGCAAGAGTATATAGTTTATAGTATATAGTTTTCCAAAACTGTTTCAGTATGTAAGGAAAACGATGTTAAAGAATTACTCTCACACATGTGTCTTAGAAACACCAAAGACATTTCTATCTAAAAATAGCTCTGTGCTAAGCAAAGGAAATCCTTCAAGTTCTGAAATCTGCAGAATTAAAGCTAAAATACAACTGAACATTAGAAATCACCCAAACTGGGGCTGGCCAGTGGTGTGGTGTTAAGGACGCTGCACTCCCACATGACTGACTACAGTTTGAGTCCCAGACCTGGCAGTTGGCTTTCTCACTCTCTCGCTCTGTTTTTCTCTGATCAAATAATAATAATAACAATTATAATAAATAAAGTTAACTAAAACAATTCTTAAAAAAAAAATCACCCAAATCACTTCGATTATTACAAATGAGGAAACTGGGTCCAAGAAATGTCTTAAGAGGATGTCTCTTCCACTTCTTTGCCTACATGGTGATTTCAAGACCTCTTGACAAATTAAGAAAACCGATTGACCTCGATATAATCCAGCTTGCTGTGCAACAATGTAAGGGCCAAAAAGCATTATCAGGTTAAATGTGAACATTACAATGGCATTTTATTAAGGAGTTTTATCTTGGCACTTTTAAGTTTACCTTTTCTTTTCTAAAGATAAATTTAGAATCTTCCTTGAACTTTCAGAACTTACCAGATATGACATTAATCAATATTAACAGAAATTAATCAGACTATTTGACAGTTCGATCCAGATGTAAAACCCCTAAAGTACACACAATGACAACCAAAGATCATGCCCCTCACACACCAAATGTCCCTGAGCCACTGTATCACAGTGGCAGGGGACTCAACTGCCTTGGCTTTTTTAAGGAACCACAACAACAAAAAAAGTAAAAAGAAAATAACCAAAAAGAGTAGCATTTATTCATTTGTAATTTTGTATTAGAATAATATTATTGTAGGTACTATTCTTTTTCTTCTTTTTTAAGTTTCTATAATGCTATATTACTTATTTATTTTACAACTATATTACTTTTACAGTGAAAAGTGGTTTGCAAGAATGTCGAGAGAATATATATCACTTCACATTCCCTACATTTCTCAAGTTTAGACAGAAAAGGAGTATTAGGGACAGGGAAGATATTTTAAGGCTTTAAGAAGAGATAACCCAGGGAATATAAAGTATGACAAGGCATAAATGAGGAAATCAGCAGTTAGTGTAATAGCTATGTTGCTGGACTCCCATGTAGTCGACCACGGTTCGAGTCCCAGACCCAGTGGCTTAAACTCACGCCTGGCCCGTGTGCGTGCGTACCCAAGATCCCGAGAGGAGAATATGGAGGAGAAGGGATTGCGGCATGGCCATCTCCCCTGGGGGGGGATGATTTCTCACTTTCTGTCTCTCTGGCGAGCAGCAAAAACCTCTCCAAAAAAAAGAAAAGAAAGAAAAAAAGAAGACATAAATGAGCATCACAGGCCTTTTTTAAAATGTAGTGCAATTATATCATGTAATCAAATGAAGAACCTGTTCAGTTGTGAGCTATGACGTTAGCCATAGAGTAGCATCATTGTCAGAGACGTGCAATCCCAACAGGCAAAAACGGGTTAAGCGGAATTCTATTTCCGAGTTAAATCTCTGTAGACAGTAAAAGGGATCCATTTCTAAGCACTCAGCAAAACATCACAGTTAACACATTCTGTTTCACTCTCTCCTCTCCAGTTCTCTTTTTTTTTTTTCTTTCTTTTTTTGGGGGGAGAGGTTTTTGCTTCAGGGCGTGTGCTCTTGCCAGAAAGACAGAGGGAGACAGAGAGACAGAAAGTGAGAAATCACCTCCCAGGGGGGATGGCCACGCCGCAATCCCTTCTCCTCCATTCTCCTCTCAGGATCTTGGGCACGCACACACACGTGCCTGGCGTGAGTTTAAGCCACCAGGTCTGGGACTCGAACCACGGTCGACTACATGGGAGTCTAGCAACACAGCCATTATGCTAACTGCTGGTCCCTCCCTCTCTAGTTCTCTTAAATACCCATTAGAGCCACTCCTTTTCCAAAACCAAGGGAAGGGGGAAAAAAAGAAAAGAATTAATACATAAATAAGCAATGTTCTTATTCCTCCCAAATCTTCAGTAGGCTGAGATTCACCCTGTTACAATGCCCTCCCATCATTTCGCTTTTTTCAAGGTGGTGATGGATATGGCTGGGAGTAGAAGAAAGAAGTAGCCTGAGAGTTACAGGATTCTGGACTCACTTTATTTCAATTGAAATTTTCCAAATTTACCTTTAGGAAAAAAAAAATTGAAGGAGAACCCGCAGGTGGCGTGGTGGAGGGTGCCGCACTCTCACAGAGTTGCCCATGGGTGCCCAAAAGTACCAGACCTGGCAGATTGCTTTCTCACTTTCCCTCTCTCGTGAAGTTAAAATAAATAAAGCTAAATTAAAAAAAAAAATGAATTTTGCTATAGGTTGCGTGTGTCCTGAGATAAAGAGAAAGGGAAAGAGGGAGGAACAGTGAGAAAGCACTCTCCCAAGGAGAAGGCCACACTGAAATTCCTTCTGCTTCATTCTCAGATTTGGGGCATGTACACACATACATGCCTTTTTCCAGCTATTGGGTCAGAACTTGAACCACACAGTCAGCCATGTGGGATCTAGCTGCCTTCACCACCAAGCCACTTGCGAACTCTAGAATAGTTCAAATAAATAAATAAACTAAGCATTTACTCACAAAATTATGATAAATGCACTGTATCATTCCTTACAGCAGAATCACAATGCGGCCAGCCAGGTTTGCACCGTGGTAAGACAGTGCTCTGAGATGCTGAGGCTACCTGGGAAGTCCCAACTTCATATCCGAAGGTCACTTGGAGCACACCAAGAGGGGCATGCATTCCCATGACCTTTTAAGTCTGGGGGTAGGAGTGTGGTGCAGAGATCCTGTTGGGAATCTCTCATCTCTCTCTTTGTCTCGTTCTGTTATAAAAGAAGAAATAAAATTAAAAATAAACTTCAAAAGGACAGCAGATGGCATAATGGTTGCGCTGCTGGACTCCCACATAGTCGCCCATTGGTTTGAGTCAGGGACCCAGTGGCTTAAAACTCACGCCAGGAGGGCCCAGCAGTTAGCATAATGGCTATGTCGCTGGACTCCCTCGTAGTCTACTGCGGTTCGCGTCCTGGACCCGGTGGCTTAAAATTCACGCCAGGCCCATGTGCTTGCGTGCTCAAGATCCCAGAAGAGAATGGAGGAGAAGGGATTGCGGCATGGCCATCCCCTCTGGGGGGTGATTTCTCACTTTCTCTCTGTCTCTCTCTGTCTGGTGAGCACACGTGCCCTATAGCAAAAACCTCTCAAAAAAAAAACAAACAAACAAAACTCACGCCAGGAGCATGTGCAAGTGTGCCCAAGATCCTGAGAGGAGAATGGAAGAGAAGGGACTGCGGTGTGGCCATCCCCCCTGAGGGGTGATTTCTCGCTTTCTGCCTCTCCATCTAGTGCACTTGCCCAGCGAGTACACGCACCCTAGCTCTCTCACAAATCTCTCTCAAAAGGCCGGCGAACCTCGGGCGGAGGGAAAAGACCCGCAACCTTCTACACGAGAATTTCTGCAACCCAGCACAAAACCCAGCTAGGCCTCGTACTGTCTGGACAGCAGGCTTCTTCATACCCCAAAGCTGTCCCTGCAAAATCGCCTGGATCACCCCTCCACCAGAGGCCTCAGAGCGCCCAGCCGCCCTCCCTGGGCAATCGCCCGCGGCCCTCCGCTCCCACCGATCTCCGCCACGAGCTCGGGCCACGGACGGGGAGACGGGCACAACAGCCTGGGCACGCTCGACTGGCGCTTCGGCGACGCCAGAGGATAGGCATCCAGAAGCCCCCAGCCTCTCCCAGGGCCTACAGCCCTCACCTGCTGCAACATGGCGGCCCTGTGCCAGCCCCACTTCCGGTAGCCACGTAGGTGCTGCAGCTGTTGGTTCCGGACTGAAACTGACACGTGCTCGTTACTGCATGCCAGGAGCAACTGAATAATCTGACGCTAGGAAACAGTAAAGAATAGAGGTCGAGACCATGGCGCTCCCCGCCCTCTACTACCAATGATATAGCCAACTTCTGTCTGTCCTCAAAGTGAGCACATCGCTGGGAACCAGCAGTTAGCGTAATGGCTATATCGCTGGACTCCCACGTAGTCGACCGCGGTTCGTGTCTCGGACCCGGTGGCTTACAACTCACGCCGGGCGTGTGTGCGTGCGTGCCCAAGATCCCGAGAGGGGAATGGAGGAGAAGGGATTGGGGCTTGGCCATCCCCCCTGGGGGGTGATTTCTCGCTTTCTGTCTCTCTGTCTCTCTCTGTCTGTCTGGCGAGCGCCCGCGCCCTATAGCAAAAAACCTCTCCAAAAAAAAAAAAAAAATTTTAAAAAAAAAAAAAAAAGTGAGCACATCGCCCTATGGCAAAAACAAAAACAAACCTTGATAAACTGATAAATTCCTGGGGACCAGCTGATGGCGTAATGGTTACATTGCTTGACTCCCACATGGTCAACCACGGTTCTAGTCCCCGAACCAAGGCTTAAAACAAGCCAGGAGCCTGTGCGTGCGTGCGTGCCCAAAATCCCAAGAGGAGAATGGAGGAAAAGGGATTTTGGCATGGCCATCCCCCCGGGCGATGATTTCTCTCTTTTTGTCAGTCTCTCCAGGGAGCACATGTGCCCTATAGCAAAACTCTCTCCAAAAACAAACAAGAAAACTGATAGTCTTGGCTTTTATGCTTTTTATGCAATTGTAAATATGATTTTCATATTTAACATGAAAAGATAATTTTGGTGATTTATCAGATTGGGTTGTAGAAATATTTATAATGCAAACTTCATTTCTACTTAAGATATGTGGTATATATGCAAAAAAGAATTCTAGAAAGATAGACATCAATATATTGGTTATCTGTAGGTAGCAAGATTTTAGATCTTTGTTTACCTCCATTCATTTTTTGGGCATGTGTTTGGAGTATTGTTTTTTTTTTTCTTTTTTTCTAATAAGCATATGTTACTTCTAAAATTAGAATGAAACAATAAAGAGATTTCAGAGAAAAGGAAAATAAACTCTCTCAAAAAAGTAAATAAATAAAATAAACTTCAAAAAATTAGACTATGCAGTGAATACTTATTTAAAAAAATAAAAGACCAAGAAAATCCTAGTCATTAAAGTACTCTGAAACTCTATAAAATATGGTCTTTGGGGAACCAGCAGTTAGCATAATGGCTGTGTCGCTAGACTCCCACATAGTCGACCACGGTTCGAGTCCCGGACCCGGTGGCTTTAACTCACGCCGGGCGTGTGTGCGTGCATGCCCAAGATCCCGAGAGGAGAATGGAGGAGAAGGGATTGCGGTGTGGCCATCCCCCATGGGGGGTGATTTCTCGCTTTCTGTCTCTCTGTCTCTCTCTGTCTGTCTGGCGAGCGCATGGGCCCTATAGCAAAAAACTCTCCAAGAAAAAAAATTTTTTTTTATATATATATGGTCTTTGGAGAATGTCTGTGTTGATGCACAGGTGTGAAATGTCTAAATCACTGTCTATAGGAAATATAACACCTACAGAAGCCTACAGAGAAAATGATATAGCAGTTTAGAAAGATCTATTGGTACCAGCCATTTGCTTTTTCTTTCTTTTGCTTAGGAAATATCTCATTTGGTCTTCAAATTTGGCACATCTCCAGCTTGTGTAATCACCTCAATTATTTTTATTTCATAAAAATGTCTTAGAGTAGCTTTCGACCTGCCCACAGCTACCTACCTGATCACACCCATATCTTAAGGGGGACAATGCTCACTTACGTGGGTTTCAGCTTTCTGGAGCATACCAGAGCCTCCACTGCTTCACTGCTATATCAACAATTAAGGTGTTTATTTAGATGAATTATCTATATAAATAAACTCAATACTTTATGGTTTAATAGGTAAAGGAAAGAAGCTATGAAAGGAGACAGTTTTGAAGAATATATAGTCAAGATACACTCTAGATTGGCCCCTTGACCAAAATATATTCCCTCACTCTGCCTGAACCTTCTCATTGATTTAGCAGGCTACCTAAATCTTCACTATTGGAGCTGTAGTTGGTTTAACACAAATCTTCTTTAAAAGCATTAAGAATCTTGGAGTCCTATATTTAAATCAGATTATGGATATACTACAATGTGATTAAGAATAGTTTCAGAAAATGCATTTTCTTTAAGAGCTGTGAAGGGCCTCGTAACACTGGAGTGAAGAGGACATCTGTGAGAAAAGCAGGATAGAAGACCACTTTTACAAACCCAGGAAGGCACTGGAGAAAGGTCCTAAAAAGGTCGGAAAGAAATATAAACAGGAACGTAAGATACAAAAGACATTCTGTGAGCATTATAATTTTACCTGGGGCAGCGTTTTATCCAAGTAAAGAGAAAGAGGGGCCAGCAGGTGGTGTGGTGGTTAAAAATGCTGGGATCCCACATGGCCAACCATAGTTCAATTCCTGGACCTGGAGGCTTGCTTTCTCTCTCTGTCTGGTCAAATTAAAAAATAATAATAATAAGTAAATAAATAAAGTTAAATAAAATAATTCTTAAAAATAAAAAGGAACGAAAAGAGAAGGAAATGCCATGCTCAGAGCCTCTCCATGGACTTGCTCTCCTCCCCGTCTAGATCTATTCAGTCATTGACTTTTGCAATAGTTCCTAATAATTCTGTTTATAAATTACAGATAGAGTTAATAAATTAGCTCTTTTGGATAGGTTGATATACTAGTCATCATTTACATCTCCACTTTATGAGAAAATGTGGACCAAGTACCCCAAAATATGAACTCAACTTATTCTCAGAAACATAAATAAGAATTGAATTGGAATATTTTTAGAGAACATGCAGAAAGAGGGGAAATTATTCTAAGTAGTTAAATAGAATGCGTGCATTTGATTGCTCCACGGAAACCAGGTAGTCAATTAGTCTTTCATACGGTAATGTGCATTAGTTGAATCTGATTGTTTTTCTCCTAATTCTTAACTGATATCATTTCCAGAAAAAGAGTTTTATTTTTTTGGTTGAGACATATAAAAAGAACATTCTTTTGCAGCATGGATGATTCCTGAGGAGCCTTATAGACCAAGATACAAAGTTGTAGGGACAAGCACACACACACACACACACACACACACACACACACACACTTGTGGCACATAAATATATATTTTTTAATTTTAAAGAATTATTTTATTTAACTTTATTTATTTATTCATTTATTCATTCAGAGGGACAGAGCGAGAGAGCAAGAGAGAGCAGGAATGTGAGAAAGCAAGCCGCCAGGTCCAAGACTCAAACCACGGTTGGCCATGTGGGAGTCCAACGCCCTTAACCACCATGCCACCTGCCAACCCATGGGGGCACATAAATCTTAAAGGTCTGCTTAAAAAGATCTGGGGACAAATAAGCTAAATATGATGAGCTCAGTAGTTAAACATTAAATAGACAGATGGTCCCCTTATTTGTTAGGGATTCCTCTATGAAAAGAAACAGGGAAGAGAGGATTGTTTGTTGGTGAATTTGAGGACACTATGCCACAGAGTGGTGTGGAAGCAGGCAGGTCTAGCTCACCCTATTGGATGTATGAATCTAGTCAGAACAGAAGCAGACAGAATGAAAAGGTTTTTATAGGTTTATATTTCGTAAAGTAATTCAGAGTGAGCATTAAGGACTTAAAAGACCTTGCTCTTAAGGGAATGAAAAACTGAGTCATAAAGTGACTTAACAAAATATATTTCACACTCTGAACTAGGTCCTTTATTTCAAACAAGTTGTATATCCCCTAGTTTGTCTCCATTTATAGAAAGAATACACTGAATTGGGTCATTAACAAGACACACCCAACACAGTGCCTCCTCATTATAAGCAGCCATAAAAATTCTTTCTGGGAAAAGTAACCCTGTCCTACAACATTTTGGTTGCTAAATGCACTGGGTTAGATTACATAATCTCTCCGAAGCTGCAGGCCTTTCATCCTCCCAAACTGGCATGAAAACAGCTAAGCACTCTTAAACAGCATCAGAATGAATATGTGGATATGTTCTAGCACTTCATTTGTACCACAAATCTTTGGCTTTGTAAAAATGAACTTGATTTATTCTTCCTCCAAATAATGTCCTATCATGATCCAAGACTAAGGAAAGTAGGTTCTGATTTCAAAAGTTTTTAATCCCCCTAGAGAACTCTTCAAAAGGATCAGGATTATAGAATATCACAGTTCAATAGGTCTTAGGTTTTTTTTTTTTTTTTTTTTTTTTTTTTAAACTAAGCTCCTCTTTTTATAGTAAAGCCATCAATGATCAGAAAATTATTTGTCCAAAGTCACACTCCCAACTGATGGAAGAAGGGTGTCTCTGGTTTACGTACTGGTGTACTAAAACTGAAATAGTTAAACTCAAAGGCAGGTGTTATGGTTCTCAGACTTTCTGATGCATTAGAACAACAAGGGGATATTTTTTAAGTGTAATCCTAAAATTCCCCTTCAGGCAATTCAATCAAAACTCTGAGGGAGGAGTCCCAGCTTCTGTATATTTTTTAAAATTTTTCTGGCAATTCTGGCATAGAACCTGTTTGAAAACCACTGGTATGTACAAAGAGTCAATCATCTTTGGCTAGGATGATTATACCATTTCCCCAGAACGTGTTCTTGGTATAGATCTACTAGACCAGGTTCAATTATTAATAAAAGTCCCTTTCACTTTCAAAAGTGTCTCAACATATATGACAAGCTACTTCCAGTCTTTAGTTTTTTATATTGTTTTCTTTTGTTTTGTTTTGGTTTAAGAGAGAAAGAGAGATTTTTTGCTATAGGGCGTGTGTGCTCACCGGAGAGACAGAGGGACAAAAAGCGAGAAATCACTCCCCGGGAGATGGCCACACTACAATCCATTCTCCTCTAGGGATTTTGGGCACACACACACACTCACCTGGCATGTTTCAAGCCTCCAAGTCTGTGACTCAAACTTCAGTCAACCCTGTGGGAGTTCCAGTGATATAACCACTACACCATCTGTTGATCCCAACTACTTCTAGTCTTTAGTGTATTTGACTTTGTAGGCACTGAAGTATCTCCAAGGGCAAATGTAAACCCTACCCCCACAAAATGTTAGAAAGTTATGTCTATGAATCATGATCCCCAAAAATGAAAAACATCATTTCACTACTGTGAAGTCTTTCCTTAAGAAAGATGTCTTGAAACCAGCAGATAATATAACACTTACATGGGTAGACTCCCACATGGTGGATTTTGGTTCAGGTCTCAGACCTAATGGTTTGAAACTCATGCCAAGAGTGTGTGTATGTGTGCCCAAAATCCTGAGAGAAGAGTGGAGAAGGGATTGTGAAGTGGCCATCCCCACTGGGGGGTTATTTCTTGCCTTCTGTCTCTTTGTCTCTCCAGTGAGTACAAACGCTCTATAGCAAAAGTCTCTTAAAAAAAAAAAAAGAGGGATCATGATGGGCAGAAAGATGGCATCTGCCAGCAGGGTCATGCAGGTAATGAAACTACATATGCCATTGACACGGTTTCTTGACAGAAGAGACCATCCTAAACCCAATGGATCAGAATCTTTGAGGTCAGCAGGGCTGCCATCCCATTCTTCTGCAGTTTCACAGCATTCTAAGGGAAGTAAATCACCAGATTTTCTGATCTATCAGGGTCCACCAGACACAGCAGAAATAATACAAACTTTTCTTCAGAAATACAGAAGGAAACTGGTGTCTCAAGAAGAAATAGAATTTATCCAGTGTGGCGGTCCAGAGTAATCACTGTGACTACTGTTTTCATCAGACAAAAGAATTGCCTTACAATAAAAGACTTCCGAAATGACAAATGATAGATTGTATATTAAACAATTTACTTTAATAAATAGTCTGTTAAAAAAAGAAATATAGAACATTTAGATAGACACTTATATCTCCTAATTTATGTATCTTGGTCAGCTCCAAGCTTACCTAATTGTTTATATATTTATACTTATTAAAGTATACATTTTTAAATGTTAAAAAAAGAAAGAAAGCTGTCTCTCCATCTCCATACTGATTCTTTGCTTGCTAATCTTAAAGCAACAATGTAGCCAATTTATGAAAGATTTGGGGCGATTATATTTCTGGGACCTTTCTAGACTTAATATGGTAAGAATTTTATATTTTTTCTAGTCAAGAAATGGTAATTTATTAATGTCAATTTAACAATATATGATGAGTGAAAGAATCCTGATTCAAACCCAAGTTATAAAGGAATATGCCAAGATCTATGATATATACAGAAAACTCATTTACACAATATAATGGATTCCTAAAATTCTGCATATTTTTTTTAAAAATTCTCCATTTCTATGTGTTATTTTTACTGCTGTTGCTTATTTTAGTCATGACATATTTAGTTGAAAATAATAGGAACCCAATTCAACTAGCTTAGGTAATGTGTAAATATACACTGTGACTGGAAGGAAATGAATGGTTCCAGCATCAAGCATAAATACCTCCAGAGCCAGCTCAAGATACTTTCCCTTATGTGCTCTGCTTCCATCTGAGCATGGGTCTTTATTGTTCATAGAGGCTATCAGCATGACTGAGATAGTTGTCAGTTGTTTTAGAATAGATTCAAATTCTTAAGCAAAGGGATTAGAGAGTTAAGAAACTACTTTCTACAGTTGTCCCAAAGGAAATATCCCAAAGAAACTGACTGGATGGCTGATGTCATTAAGCTACTTCTAAACTGACCTATGTGGTGAGGAGAATGAGTACTCCTTCTGGCCAAGAATGAGTCTCATTCCCATCCACCAATATTAGGTCAGATTGCATAAAGAAGGGCCTGTTGGTGCCAGGCATGGTGGTATATACCTGTAATCCCAGCAACTCAGGAGGCTGAGGCAGGAGGATTACAAATTCAAAATCAGCTTAGGCAACATAGCAAGACCTGTCTTGGGACTAGCAGGTGGTGTGGTGGTTAAGGGCACTGGACTGTCACGTGGCCAACCACAGTTCAAGTCTCGGACTTGGCGGCTTGTTTTCTCACTTTCCCTGTCTCTCCCTTCTTCTCTCTTGCTCTGTCCCTCTCTGGTCAAATTAAAAATAAATTAGTTAAATTAAATTAAATAATCCTTTAAGAAACAAAAAAGGAAGGGTAGGAGGAGAAGGAGAAGGGGACTGTTATATCAAGTTGGGAAGGGCATATGGGGAAATTTGCTGTATGGCTAAAAACAATAACAACCACATAGTTATGCCACCATCTTCATTGACCTTCTGAAAGTACATGCTTTAATTCACCAGATTAGTAAAAGAAATCTCACAATTTACTTCTTTCTAAATTGAAGATAAAGAGGTATGCCTGGTGAAAATATATGAGGCTTATTCTCTTAAATACATTGTTCCAAGTTTATTGAGATGCAGCGAGAATGACCTTTCTTCACATAAGCACCTGCACCTCTGCTAGGAAGTTGCTATTAGAAACACAGTTATATACCACTGGAAAAAAAGTGAAAGAAATCTGTCTTTTATTCTAAATAGGACCCTAAATGCAGATGGAGGAGCATTATATTACACTGGAAGCCAAGAAAAGAATGAAACACAAACCCCAGGATGTCCTAACCCTTCCCTGACCCTTAAAAACAAAAACTTGGCAATCAACACTTTAATGCTGTATATTCAAGTATCAGGTGGTAGCAAGTATTTGTGGATTACTGAAATGAAATCTGAAGAAAACAGGTCAAAGGAAAGGAGGCATGAGCTTAGGTAGGCAATTCTTTCTCTGATCAGTTTCAGAATATATTTCTTAGCCGTTGCCTACAAATTGGGATTACACTCAAATGTGGAAAGAAATAAATATAGATTAAACACAGCTGGTGAGCATTTTAATATCTCAAGTCCAAGAGAATGAAATATGATCCCACGAGCTCCTCCCTAGTATAATCTCTATTTATTATCAGATGTTTTAATATATTCAGTCCCGAGCCACAAATGTACTTTCAGCACTTTGTAAATATAAAATAGTGTGAACAAACGGGTGAGTAATTTGCAGAGAAGAAAACAGGCATGGAGAAGTTGGGTTTTCTGAAAATTCAGGCAAATTATCATGGAGGCTAGAAACTGGTTATTGAAGGAAGATATTTGCTGATCAGCACATTTGTAATCAGAGAAGAAAATGTTTTTCCAGGCTTAGCTACGAACTACTCATTTCCATGCTTCAGAGAGAAAATTGTGGTTCTTTAGACCAATGGTTATGCAAGGTTGAAATGTCCGTGTAAAATACACATGACTGGGTATATTACTCTATCCTTGCTAACATAGTATTTCTGGAGAAAGGATCTGCCTAGGAATTTTTGTTTTAATAGGCGTCCTCACATCATTCTTATGCAGGCTAATCTTTAAGAACTACCACTTTACTATTTATGAATTACCAACACAATATGCACCAGTTCTAGATGATGTTTTCCCTTTGTATTTGAATCTTAATAAAATCAACACATGTTCAATATTATCTTACATCCCTTAAGGAATTTAGAAGTATTTCTTGAGTGGAGTGTAACTTATACCTAGCCTACCTCAAGAACATAGGCAGAGTTCCCCTTGTCACTCATTCAGCAAATTCTTACTGAATACTTATAATGTGACCACTTCTCCTTGGTGTGTTTGGGATAAAGCTATGACCAAGTAGACAAAAACCCTATCCCCATGGAGTTTATATGATAGGTGAAAGAGAGGTTTTTAATAAGATAAAAAATGAAAAGGCTGTATGCTGGCTAAAGGAACACATACAACACACACACACACACACACACACACACTTACACACACGGTATAGCAACAGACATTATACAGATGCTACAGTTTGAATGTTTCCCCTGTAAAATGATGTGTTAGAAACACATTCCGGGACCAGCAGTTAGCGTAATGGCTATGTCACTGGACTCCCATGTAGTCGACCACGGTTTGAGTCCTGGACCCGGTGGCTTAAACTCACGCCGGGCACGTGTGCGTGCGTGCCCAAGATCCTGAGAGGAGAATGGAGGAGAAGGGATTGCGGTGTGGCCATCCCCCATGGGGGGTGATTTCTCGCTTTCTGTCTCTCTGTCTCTCTCTGTCTGTCTGGCGAGCGCACACGCCCTATAGCAAAAACCTCTCAAAAT
Source organism: Tupaia tana (assembly GCA_026018925.1). Taxonomy (NCBI): domain Eukaryota; kingdom Metazoa; phylum Chordata; class Mammalia; order Scandentia; family Tupaiidae; genus Tupaia; species Tupaia tana. The sequence continues at coordinate 23,922,596 of JAKSZU010000019.1, forward strand.
AAAAAGAAACACATTTCCTAATATAACAATACGGTGTAGCAGGGCCTAGTGGGAGGCTTTGCTTTCATGAATGGTTTAGTGCTACTGTAAAAAGAGAGGGCAGGACTGGATTCTCTCTCTCCTGCTCTCCTGCCATGTAAAGACAGAACATTCCAATTCCCCCAAGGACTCAGTATTCTAGGTGCCATCTTAAAAGTAAAGAAGCTGGGCTCTGCCTATCAGAGCCTTGATCTTGGACTTCCCAGCCTCCAGAACTGTGAGAGATTGAATTTCTGCTCTTTATAAATTTTCCGATCTATGATATTTGGACTAAGACAATAGGGTAAGAGAAACATAGTGTTTGAAATGTTAGCTTGAGTAGTCATGGAAGCTTTCCCTTAGAAATGACACTAGATTTAAGGCCCAAAAGAGGTAAAGAGGTGTGGATATCTGCGAGAGTAGACTATCTAGCACAAAGACCAGCGAATACTAAGATCTTAAAGGAAGCAGAAGCATGGCTGGTATGTTGAAAGAGTGGGAAGAAGATTAATGTGGTTGAAGCAAACTGAGAAAAAGAGTGTGGTAGAGAATGAAATCAGAGAACTGGATCTTATAGGTTCTTCTAAAGACTTTGTACTATGAATAAGCCATTTGGATGAAGGATTATGAACACTATTCTTTTTAATAGAAGGCAAAATAAGAGTGGGAGTATGATAGAATGATTTATAATGCAAATCTCTGACTGCAGGGTCACTTTAAGCTGTATCCTGTCCGTTAATTTGGACCAAACTTGCTGAAGACAAAGAGCTACATAAGGATTTTTTTTAACTTCCTAAATGCTTTAAAGGACTCACAGTGCAATTGGGGATGATCTAGCCAAATCTAGAGAAAACAGGAGCTAAGAAGACAAGCCTGGAGAACCAGCAGTTAGCGTAATGGCTATGTCGCTGGACTCCCACGTAGTCGACCGCGGTTCGCGTCTCGGACCCGCTGGCTTACAACTCACGCCGGGCGCGTGTGCGTGCGTGCCCAAGATCCCGAGAGGAGAATGGAGGAGAAGGGATTGCGGCGTGACCATCCCCCCTGGGGGGTGATTTCTCGCTCTCTGTCTCTCTGTCTCTCTCTGTCTGTCTGGCGAGCGCATGCGCCCTATAGCGAAAAACCTCTCAAAAAAAAAAAAAAAAAAAAAAAAAAAGAAGACAAGCCTGATATCAGGATTACTTTAGCCATCTGAATATCTGTAATTCCAAAAAAAAAATGATTAAAGAGTCTGCAGAACTTTTTTTTAGCTTCACTGCAGTAGGAGCATGTAAGTAGTAGTTAAAATGGAAGCACCTAGAAAAGAACTCTCCATGTAATCCTGTGCTGAGAAGGGCTGCATGCTGCTTTCCATAAGATCGTACTGGAAGTAAACCAAAGACTACATGCACTGCAATATCTCTAGCCTCACCCTGCCGTCAAATCATCCGGGCAATGTAAGTATCTCAAACCCTATAATTAGATCAAAGTGATCCTAGATTTGGCACATGAAAAATAAAACAAAAGTTAATCTTCCCTAGAGAAAGCAACATTATTTTAGCCTTCAAATAATTTCAACAAATAATCTTTTAAAATACAATCTTAAATCAATATTCAACACCTAATCAGAAATAATCAGGTACATAAAAAAAACTAGATACTGTGAATCAGATCTGGCAGAAACAGCAAAGGAAACACCTGTAATTTCGCCAGATAGGAACAAAATATAAAACATTTTTTTCTTCCTATGATAATGGAGCTAAAAATAACTTTTAGTTTTTTAAAAATAATCCAGAAATTATAAAAAATAAACATTGCTTATTTTAAAAAGAATTAATTTGATATTCTAAAATTTAAAATACTAATAACCTAAATTAATCATACAATGGGTGAATTCATAGCAGGCTAGACAAAGCTAGAAGATAAGTAAAAAGAAACTACTCAGAATGATGTATGGGGATAAAGTTCGACTCATAGCGAATAGAATGAAAGGTCTAACGTAAGTTTAATTGGAGTTGTAAAAAGAGATAAGAGAGTGGGACAAAAAAATGACTATGGCTGACAATTTTCCAAAATTAATGAAAGAAGCAGTCACAGTTTCAAGAGACTGCAAACCAAATTAAAATAAATTCACAGAGAAATACATCATAATGAAAAAATATATAATAAAGTAAAAAGAGAACAATCTTGAAAGCACCCAAGAAAGAGCAAAAAAATGTAAGACATTTTCAAAAGAGTGACAGTTAAGCTAACAGCTGACTTCTCAAGAGCAACAACAATCATAAACTTAAAGAATGAAATATCGAGGAGCAGCAGATGGCATAATGGCTGTGTTGCTGGACTCCCATGTTGTCGACCACAATTCAAGTCCCAGACCTGGTGGCTTAAACTCACGTTGGGCACGTGTGCATGTGCGCCCAAGATCCCGAGAGGAGAATGGAGAAGAAGGGATTGCAGCGTTGCCATCCCCCCCGGGGGATGATTTCTTGCTTTCTGTCTCTCTGTCTCTGTCTTACTGGTGAAAACACGCACCCTATAGCAAAAAGCTCTCAAAAAAAAGAAAAGAAAAGAAAGAAGAATAATGAAATATTTTTTAAAAAATAAATTTGCCAGGGAACCAGCAGTTAGCGTAATGGCTATGTCGCTGGACTCCCACGTAGTCGACCGCGGTTGGCGTCCCGGACCCAGTGGCTTAAAACTCACGCCGGGCGCGTGTGCGTGCGTGCCCAAGATCCCGAGAGGAGAATGGAGGAGAAGGGATTGCGGTGTGACCATCCCCCCTGGGGGGTGATTTCTCGCTTTCTGTCTCTATCTCTCTCTCTGTCTGTCTGGCGAGCACACGCGCCTTATAGCGAAAACCTCTCAAAATAAATAAATAAATAAATAAATAAATAAATAAATAAATAAATTTGCCAGAGGGCATGTGTGCTTACCAGAGAGAGAAAAAGTGAGAACACATCCCTGCCCCCATGGGAAATAGTCACATCACAATCTCTTCTCCTTTTTTTCCTCCTTTCAGGATTTTGGGCATGCATGCATGTGCATCTGGCATGTTTTTCAAACCACTAGGTCTGAGACTCAAACAGCATAGTCAGTCATGTTAACTATCATGCATGGGCTGGCCCAAGAATGAGCTATCTTTAACATACTGATAGAATAATTATTGCCCACTTAAAATCTTGTACACATACATTCTTCAAAAATGAAACTGAAATAGGGAACCAGCAGTTAGCGTAAATGTCACTGGACTCCCACGTAGTCAACCGCAGTTCAAGTCCCGGACCCAGTGGCTTAAAACTCACGCTGGGTGCGTGTGAGTGCATGCCCAAAATCCCAGGAGGAGAATGGAGGAGAGGGGACTGCGGCATGACCATCCCCCCGGGGGGTGATTTCTCACTTTCTGTCTCTCTGTCTCTCTCTGTCTGTCTGGCGAGCGCATGCACCCTATAGCGAAAACCTCTCAAAAAAAAAAAAAAAAGAAAGAAAAAAGAAACTGAAATAAATACATTTTCAGATAGCAAAGAACTGAGACTGTTCGGTTAATTCAAGACTAACTTCTACTAATGATGGAAGAAAAGTGGTCCTGAAAGTTTATAGCAGACAATCATAATTAAGCATGAAAAATTTTAAAAAGGGAACTATTTAAAGTCATTGCGAAGTATCTAAGAGTACAGTAAACCAGTTGTGAGCTCACAGTATGGAAACCATAGACATCTAAATTCAAAATCTAAACTGCTTAAGTGCCTGAACAGTAGTTAAACTGTTCATATAAGATCCCAGAAAGCCCTGCAGAGAAGCAAGCAGTGAGTAGAAGATAACCCTTCTTCAAAAGCAGTGATGCAGAACTGGTTCTGTGAATGTGATGCTTTTCTTGAAGAAATGCATTCTCAACTTGTGGAAAATTCAAGAACCACAAAGCCTAAAGGTCAGAATAGAGTCCAAAGCAAACAAATCAGCTGAAAGGTACTTGTATACTTTGAACCTTTCCTTGTTCTTTGCCTGTTCTTATGTTGTGCTGCTTTTAAAACTTGGGTCATTGTAGATTTTCCTTATACTGAAAAATTCAGTATTATCCAAGTATTTCAGCATATACAGGGCTCACCACAGAGAGGGATATTGGGTTTATAAATATCTCCAAAGAATTGAAGAAAAGTATGGTGTCAGTGAATAAACATAAAACATTCTTAATTAAGAAATTAATATTACTTTAAGTGATCATTATAAACATAAAGGAGTACAGATATTAAAACTAAGAAATCTTCTAGAATGGCAAAACAGCATGTTGGAGGTGAAAAAACAACTTAGAGAACTTAAAGATAGCAATTAAAATTACCCAATCTGAAAAACTGGAAAAAAAAAAAAAACACTAAAGCAAAATGAACAGAACCATCGATATGCATGAGATCATAAACTTTAGGATCATAAAAAACAGTCTAACATGTGAATGTTAAGATGAAGACAAAACAAGATAAATCAAGAAACTTGAAAGCAACCACAGAAAATGACCCAACATATAGAAGGTATTAATAATAAGGAGATTAACAGATGATTTCTCAGAAGACAGAAAATCCAGAAGACATTGGTTGAGCTATCAAAAGAGTTGAAAGAAAAGTGTTGAAAGAAAAATCCAAGAATTTATGTTCAATGAAGCTTTTTCTAATGCTGTTGAGTAAAATTCACAACTATCTCAATGCCCTCAAAAAACCCTTTTTGGGACCAGCAGATAGTGTAGCAGTTACATCGCTGGACTCCCACATGACTCACCCTGGTTTGAGTCCCAAGACCCTGTGGCTCAAAAATCATGCTGGGTGCATGTGCATGCATGCACAAAATCCCAGGAGAAGAATGGAAGAGAAGGGATTGCAGCATGGCCATCCCACCCTGAGTGATTTCTCACTTTCCCTCTCACTGTGTCTTTCTCTTGCTCTCTCTGACAAGTACATGTGCTCTAAGGCAAAAACCTCTTTTAAAAAATGCTGTGATGATATTCAGTGAAAGAATGTAAAATAAATTAACTATTAAAAAATTTTAAATCCTTTGATAAAATTAAACACCTATTCATAATTTTTCAAAATTTTTCCAAAGTGGGACAAAGCAATAATAGAAGGTGATGTCTTTAATCTCATATAGCAAACATTGTAAGCTGTGAAATAGTGTAAGTTTTTCTTCTGAAACTGAGAATAAGACAAAAATGTCTGAAGGCACTATTTCTGTTAAACATTGCATTGATCAAACTAGTCAGTTAAGTAAGAAATTCAAAGATCAAAATTAATAAATTGAACTACATTAAAATGAAGAAATGGGCCAGCAGATGACATAGTGGTTAAGGCTGCTAATTTCCACATGGTCAACTGTGCAGTTCAAGGGAACACACAGCAGCTTGGAGAACACACCAAGCACTTGTGCACATGTGCTCAAAATCCTGAGAGGAGAATGACAGAGAAGGAACTGTAGCACAGCCATCCTTTCTGGGGGTTGCTTCTTCATTTTTCTTCTCTCTCTGCCTCTGTCTTTGATGAGCACATGCATCCTATAGCAAAAAGAAGAAGGAAAAGGAGAAAAAGAAAGAAGAAGAAGAAGAAGCAAAGAGAAGAAAGAATTGTCCATAGGAACACTATTAAAGAGTGAAAATGCATATCATAAAATAAGAGAAAACATAAATCTATCCAAAGATTCATATCAAGACTACATTAAAAATTTCTATAAACTAGTGTAAAAGAGAGGTGACTATAGTAGAAAAATGGACAAGAGACTTGAACAGAAATTTTTTTAAAAAGAGACCTTAAAAATGGCTTAGTAAGCAAAAGAAGTGTATCAATCTCAGTAATCAAGGAGATGCAAATGAAAGACACTAGGAGTTCTTATTACATATTTATCAAAATGGCTTAAATTAAAAAAATGGAAATTCTCACACTCTGCTGATGGGAATATAAGCTGGCCAATCATTTGATATTAATGACCAATGCTGAACATTCACATGTCCTATTACCCAGCAATTCCATACTTGGGTATATCCCCTACATGTGCATCCAGAGACAAGTGCCAAATATTCATAGTAACATCATTCACAGCAGCCAAAAACTGAAAAAAACCCTAAGTGTCCATAAAACATAAATGGATAAACAAGTTATACTATACTCATTCAACTGAATAGCAAAATGCAATGAAAACAAATAACTATAGAAACAGTTAGAATTAGATGAACTAAAAATTCCCAAAGCAGAATAGCTCTTTCTAGGTGAAATTCTAATCATGGTCATCTGCTGATTTCTCCAGAAGTCCAATCTGTAGTACAGGATATTTTCTAGAACATACACAATTTGAACATGCTTTGCTTGATTCTTTGTTTGATTTTATTTACTTGAATTCTGTTTGCTAATATTTCGTTTGGAATTTTATGAATATGTGTTTTGGGTGAAACTGTTCTATAATTTTTATTATAATATCCTAATCTAATTTTGGGGTTTTTTAGAGGTTTTTGCCTTAAGGAACGTGAGCCCAAGGGAGAGACAGAGACAGTGAGAGGGAAAGTGAGAAATCACCTCTCAGGCGAGATGGCTTTCTCCATTCCTCTCCTAGAATCTTGGGCACAAATGCACTCACTCCTGGCATGAGTTTCAAGCCACTGGATCCAAGATTAAAACCCTGGTCAACCATGTGGGAGTCCAGCAACGTAACTGCTATGCCATCTGCTGGCCCCCTGATCTAATTTTAATCTCAGAGTTTACTAGACAAATAAAATGAGTTTAAGAGTATTCATTCTTTTTCTATTATCTGGATAAGCTTTGAAGTATTAGAATGAACTCTTGCCATGAAGGCTTCATCAAATTCATTAGAGAAGTGTTGATATCTAGTGTTTTATTTGTAAGGATATCTTTAACTACTGCTTTAATTTTTTTAACACTCAGGATTCTTATTCTTAATTGAGTTTTGCTAAGTGATGTTGTTCTAGAAAATGGATGCTTTTTGTCTGTCTTTTTATTTATTGCCATAAATTTGTTCAGAGCTCTCTTGCTGTATCTGGCAATTCTTTAATGATATTGTTTTTCTTTGACTTGCCATTTTTATTATGAGATTAGTACAAACCAGTCTAGTAAGTCATTCTGTAACTAGTTCTACCTTTTCATTTTGACTTTTTGTGTCCTCCTTTTGGGATTCCTTTTTGAGATGACATACTAGACTTCATTTTTTTTTTTCTAAACTGAACCTGTCTCTATATTCTAGCTGGTGAGTTTAGACTCTTTTATTCTTTCTTCTTTTCTAAGTTTAAACTTTTATTTCCACTTTTTTACTATAGGTCTGAAAATTACATACTCCATTTCTACTTATTTAATAATTAACATTAACATTTCAACATAGAAACCCATTTTAATATCTAAAATTTTTCAGTATTTTAAACTTCCTCCTGAAATACAAATATCTTGTAATATTAGACACCTATCACAGCCCCTCATCTTACATGTCAATTTTTCTAAAAATGTATGTCTTACTTTAACTGCCTAAATTAAGTATTAATATTTGTATAATCCAATTTTTCTTCCAAATTCACTTCCATATTTGCCAGATTCTTTTGCTTACCAGCACTTTTTTATTTTTTAATTTTTGCTAGTAGGTATGTGTACACCAGGAAAGACAGAGAGAGCGAGAAATAGGAAAGTACCCCCGTAGGGAATGTCATCCAGCACCCCCTTCTTGTCCATCTCTCCTTCCTTTAAGGATTTTGAGTGCACACACGAGCCCGGTGTGTTTCTCAAGCGATTGAGTCCAGGATTCAAACTGCATGGTAGGCCATGTCAGATCCACTGCCTTAACCATCACACCACAGAGCCAGCTCAATTTAGCAGTCCTTTTTACATCTCAGAATTCCTTTTCCGATAACTTTTCCAAGAACATCATATGTATCAACTGTACTCAGATAAAATTTACACACAATTCCCTAGGACTGCTATAACATATTACCACAAACTTAGTGACTTAAAATAAGTTTATTCTCTCGGGACCAGCAGTTAGCGTAATGGCTATGTCGCTGGACTCCCATGTAGTCGACCACGGTTCGCGTCCTGGACCCAGTGGCTTAAACTTACGCCGGGCGCATGTGCGTGCGTGCCCAAGATCCCGAGAGGAGAACAGAGGAGAAGGGATTGCGGCGTGGCCATCACCCCTGGGGGGTGATTTCTCGCTTTCTGTCTCTGTCTCTCTCTCTCTCTGTCTGGCGAGCCAACACGCCCTATAGCAAAAACCTCTCCAAAAAAAAAATAAATAAATAAAAATAAGTTTATTCTCTCAAAATTGCACAGGCCAAAAATTTGAAATCCAGGTGGTGTCAGGGCCACACTCCTTCCAAAGATTCCAGACGAGAATCTTTCTCATCTCTTCCCATTTCTGGTGGCTACCAGCATGTTTTGGTTTGTTGCAACTTAATCTCAACCTCTTTCTCTATCTTTTTTTTTTTTTTTTTTTTGAGAGGTTTTTGCTATAGGGCGTGTGCGCTCGCCAGACAGACAGAGAGAGACAGAGAGATAGAAAGCAGGAAATCACGCCCCAGGGGGGATGGCCACGCCGCAATCCCTTCTCCTCCATTCTCCTCTCGGGATCTTGGGCACGCACGCACACGCGCCCGGCGTGAGTTTAAGCCGCCGGGTCCGGGACTCGAACCGCAGTCGACTACGTGGGAGTCCAGCGACATAGCCATTACGCTAACTGCTGGTCCCCTCTTTCTCTATCTTCACATGGTCTTCTCTCTGTCTCTCTGTGTCTTATCCTTTCATAAAGGCACCAGTTATTGAATTGGAGGTCCACCCTAAATCCAGAATGATTTCATGTTGAGATCATTATATACCTATATTAACTGCAGAAACCGTATTTCCAAGTAAAGTCACACTCTGTGATCTGTGTAGACATGGATTTTGGGGGGACGCTCTACAATCTCCTACTCCATGCAATCTCCATACAATGACCTCACTTATACATAATGAAGTATATAATTTGATGTTTTTAGTGTATTTACACTGATACAACCACTCCATAATCAACTTTAGAATATTTTCGTCATGCCCCAAGACAACATTGTACTTTTATTATAACTTCTTGAAATTTCTTTTAGAGAGAACCTAATAGTCACATTTTTCTTCATTTGTTTATGTCTAAAAGTGTCATTATTTTGTGTTCATTCTGAAACATTTAGCAAAGTTTACTATTCTAGGTAAACATTTATTTTCTCTCAGCTCTTTAAAGAAATGTTTACAACACTTTTTGGATCTATCATTATTGTTGAAAGTCTGCTATTGATATAATTGTCATTCTCTGTAGCATTTTTCTATCTCTCTCTAGTTTTAAATTTTTCTTTTTTTATGTTTCTGCAGTTCCACAGTCATGTATTCAAGTATGATAGTTGTATTAATTAATTTTTTCCATACAATGTATGTGCACTTGCCAGAGAGACAGAGAGACAGAGAGAAGGAAAGTGAGAAGGCACTTTCCTGGGGTTACATCCTTGCCTCAATTTTTCTCCTCCATTCTCTCAGGAATTTGGGCACACATGTACATATCCGCAGCATGTTTCTCAAGCCACCAGGTCTAAGACTTAAACCACACAGTCAGCCATGTGGGATCCAGTGCCTTAACCACTTAGCCAGCTGCTGGCCTTTATTCAATCTTTATATCTGTAAATTTCATCAAATTTTTTAATTTGTCACATTGCTTCTTTTACATTCTTTCTGTTCTCCCCTTCAGAAGATATTCATTCAGGAAAATAAGCTCCTTATTAGTTCAGCAAATTGCTGTGTTCTGGTCCCATATTTAGTGGAGGGGCCTTCTCAGACAGTGCTGTGACCAACTGCCAACTCACAGACACTTGCAGTTGATCACAGAATCTGTGAGAAACATGCATTCCTCAGTATATAGCCATTGCTATGCCACCTGAGGGAAAACTCAAAGTCTATTCCTTACTGAAAATGGTGGCTACATAAAGCCATCTTTCCATATTCAGGACTGTATTATAAGTGAAGAAAAGTATGTCGATTCTAAAAAGGGACTAAAAATTATAACTTGTTCTGTGGTTAAATATTTGAACATGGCAATTGCTCTCTATTAATTGTTTCTCTAAATGTTCCAGGGTAAGTGTTACAGAAATCTCATCATTTATACTTCACTGTTTTCAGAGAAAACACAGGAAATTAATTGAGCAATTATTGTAGCCAATATCCCAGTATATAATTCCAGTTAATTATTGTGAATTAACTCTGTTTATTTTTCACAATGTTTCTCTTTCAGTGAGCAAAATTCAGTCTCAGAATAAGACATTATCTTGTTCATTATGCCAGAAATGAATTCCTAAAATAGATGATTAAAAGAACTGCAATGAATCTAACCATCTAAGTGGAAGTTGTGTCTTTGTCATAAACCTTATTCAGGATATTTGGAAACTATAATTTGAAAAACAGAAATCAAACACGTCCAAGGGTTATGGTCCATTTGTCAGAATATTTCCACATAGTTAACTTGCTCCTTCTACATAATAAAAGATATTTACATCTACTTGGCAGAAGTTATTGCTGTATTAATAGCTGTTTTTGTTTCTTTATTTTCCTTCTCCTTTTCCAAAAATGTAGATTGACTCTTTTGAATAGGCTTCTGTCAGTGGCCAATCCCAGGCCTGCCTGCAGAAAAGCCCTAAGCAAACTTTAGTAGCATAAGAGACTACCCTAGTGCCAGTGAAGCCACAATTTCTGGAACTCAGAGTTTTGGTCTGGTTCACATGACTTCCTAGAAAAGGTGAATTATTGAATTTTTGTTACTGTATTATTTCTGGGTGCTGATAGAGCTGGAAATATCAAAGGCAGCAAGCCCACCGCCAGACTTGGGCTATTTCACTTTTCAGGGACGGCCAAGATGCCTACGACTAGATGTGCCTCTCAGATACAAGACAGCAGTGACGAGCTATACCTACACCGTTGCCTCTGCATTACTGTGCTACTTTTATGCTGCTTCAGGATTAAACTGAGTCCACATTACAGTGCTTACTCACCATCAAACCTGAACCAGGACCCACTGTCAGGTATGAATGCTCAAGGATCTTTGTAGAGTCTGGAGCAAAGACTGCTTCATATTCATCAGAGATATTTGTTGTCCTGGAATTTCTCTGAGGGTGCCTATGTGAATCTGTGCCTGTGCTGGGCAGTAGGACACAGACTGAAAGAGAAGGGAGTTCTAGATCTTTATCCTGCTCACTGGCTGTACCCCAGCAGGAGGAGCAAATCCACAGAGCCTGTGGCCCTGACACACGGACTGCCAAATTTCCTTGTGTTTGTGCCATGAGCAGCAACCACAATGCATGAGAGAGTTCAGACCTGCCTTCATTCCCTGAGTACTAGATACAACTTTTGAGTTTCTATGTAATCCTAGAGAGGGAAAAAAATGTCACAAACAGGGTATATACACATTTCTTCTCTGCTTTTCAAACTAGAAAAATCAAGTTAGGTTTAAGTTGATTTTTAAGAAATGTGATGGGTTGGGGCCCACAGGTGGTGTGGTGATTAAGGCACTGGACAATCCCACATGGCCCACCACAGTTTGAGTCTTGGACCTGGTGGCTTGTTTTCTCACTTTCTCTCTCTGTCTCTGTCTCTCTCTCTCTCTGGTCAAATTAAAATAAATGAATGAGTAAATAAAATTAAATAAATTAAAAGTTTGAATTAACTGCTCTGGAAAATAGCGAAGAAGTAACAATAATAATAATGACATTGTAACATAAAGTAGCATATAGTTTTCTCTTTTTTCGCCCCAATTAATCTCACCTTCTGCCTTATCCTTCCACTTCTTCCAATGGTGTCCTCCGAAATTGGTTTTCTAGGGCCTTTGTTTGGTCTGCTGCAGATCTATTGACATTCACTTCGGTTTTTCCATTAATTGTTTCTTCTATATTCTTCTTTTCCTCCTCACTTCACAAAGCCAAGGATCTTCAAGAGCTCCCTTCTCCTTATTTTCCTGCTACACCTCACGTTCAACCCCATCTTCGCTTCCTCCCACATCTTTTCTAAAATCAGTCGGTAATGGCCTGTATTAGTTTCTGAACTCTAGCCTACTATTTCTTCTCTTACGTTACCTTCTTTCTATTCATTTTATAGCTATTCAACTTCAGTCTCTTTTTACCTTCCATTTTATATTTCTAAAGATAGGCCAGCTCTTCCTACCTCCTCCCTTCTCACAGGGGTAACCATGAGCATTTTCTAACAAGTGGTCCTTATTCAGAGGTAAACACAGTTCCATTTTTTAAATTTTATCTTTAGTTCTTGCTATAGGACACATGCATTCACCAACGAGAGACAGAGATAAAGAGATAGGGAAGCAGAAATCAGTCCTCCAGGGAGGATGGGCAGACTACGAGCCCTTCTCCTCCATTCTCCTCCCCCACCCCACCCCCACACACATACACACCTGGTGAGATTTTCAAGCAACCAGGTCTGAGATTCAGATCCCACTGTCGGCCATGTGGGATCCAGCACCTTAAACTCCACATCATCTGCTGGCCCGCAGTCCCGTTTTTTAAAGACACTTGTATGCCCTTTCTTTCATCCCAAAAGCTCTACACTTGACATCTAGGTAATTTCCTGAGCCTCAGTAAAAGAATATGTTAATCTAAAACTTTTTCTGCCATATAAACAGTATGTATTTTGCCCTTGCCACTGTTATTTTATTCCAACTGGTCTCCCACTTTTCTGGACACTGGTGATTTCTTTAAGTAGGCCCTAGCAGGTCTTATAATCATACTTTTCTTCCCAAAGATAAAGAACAATCTTCACACTTGGCTGGCTAAGTGAATTGCCTCATAAATCTTCTAGCACTGTAATCCTCTCACCCCTGAAACCAGAGAGGGAAACTATAAATCTGGACTCCAGTCTATTTGGGCTTGCTGCCTTTTGCTCAGACAGAGTTCTTTCTCAGCTAGGTCTGTGGCAGATAAAAGATAGCCTCAAATTCTGACACTCCTCTCATCAAGAGATTAGATCTTTGTCCCCATTCCTTGAATGTAGGTGAGTTCTGTGCCTGCTTGGACCAATAGCATGTAATGGAAGTGATGTGCCAGTTTCTGGACCCAGATCTTAAGAGACGGACACCTTCTACTTCTTCTCTCCTAGAAGACTCACATTGGACATCTTCAGCCACTCTGTAAAAAAGTAGATCATCCCAATAGAGACCAAGTGGAAAAGGGTTTAAGCCACAATGAAAAAGGCCCAACTGAGCATAACCTTCCAGCCATACCTACTATGGCCTCAAACATGTAAGTAAAGCCTCCAGGCCAGACCAGTCACTCACTACATAGCACTGAGTAATTCCAGTCAGCTCAACACCAGGTGGGCCAGAAGAATCACTTAGCTGCTTGCCTAAGTTTGCAAACCACAAAGTTATCTATATGTAAACTTGTTGTCTGAAGCTACATAGTTTGGGGTAACTTCTTATGTAATAATAGATTTTTTTAAAGCATGTATGGTCACACTCAAAGGAATATCACTCATGCACAAATAGACAAAAGTCATTTATTCATCAGTAATCTTAAAATGTAATATTATCTCCATTTTATGGATAGAATAGTAATAACATTATTGGAGTCAGTATAGTATAAAGTTAAGACTGTGGGATTTTGAATCAGACTGTATGGTATCAAAGTCTACCTTTCTCACTTACCAGTTATGTAACCCGAAGATGAACTAAGCTTCAGATGGTGTTCAAGTGAACATTTCACCTTGCATCATTCACCATTAAAAGTAGAAGGAATAGGGACCAGCAGGTGACATGGTGGTTAAGATTCTGGACACTCCCACATGGCAGACCATGATTCGCATCCCAGACCTGGTGGCTTGCTTTCTCACTTTCTCTCTCTCTCTCTCTCTCTCTCTCTCTCTCTCTCTGTCTCCCTATCACTCTCTCTTGCAGTGTCTCTCTCTGGTCAAATAAAAAAAAAAATAAATGAATAAATAAAATTTAATAAATAATTCTTTAAAAAATATAAGTAGAAGAGATATTGGAACTATCCAGTGCAGTGGGTTTTAAACCATACTTTTAAGAACCCCCTTATTAATGAACCAGGCCCACTTGACCAGTGCATAGTTGTTCAATTTACTGAGTCATTTAGATTTGCAGCAGAGAAAAGCTTTAGTCACAAGGCATCCCAGCAAAGAGAGAGGGAGATCTTAACCTCAAATCTGCCCACTCATATCAAAGGAGCTTTGAGTATTCAAGAAACTAAAAAAGAGTCAACAGAAGATGTTGACAAGCATGGTTGGTGAGTGGAGAAGTTGAAATAATTGTTAGTGTTGCACTTGCAATCAAGTCATCCCACTTGTTCATACACTGTGTGTTCAAAGAAATGGCAACATCATCATGCTATGGAGGGGCATTTTAGCCTTTTCTATGTCAAAAGGTCACTTACTGATGTTCTCTGCAAACTCTGTAGAGGGGCCCTTGGTTTCAGAAAGCTGGAACTAACTTTATCTGACTTAGGAGCTCACCTCAGAATCCTGGAAAACATCTTAAACAAAATATTGAGTTGTCAGAAAAGCCATGAGGTATTTTTGCATAGAAAAACAGAAAAATACATCATGACTTTTCTGACAACCCAAAATCTTATGAGTCATTCATTAAGAAAATGTTTTCTACAAAAACATTGGCAGGATATAGTGACATATTAACTATACTATGTGTAGCTCTTAACTGGGAATGGGGGAATGTGTTAATATAGCCATTCATTATTCTCATCATTATTTATAGACTAAATAAATACATTTTCCCTAATGGAAAATTCCTTGACTTTATCCTCAAAAGGAAGAGAGAAGGTGAGAGGGTAGAACCCAACTCTCTTGACCAGAACAATTATCTTTTTATGTGTTTTATGTATTAGGCTTCCAGATAGAATGTCCTTTAAAAATATTATTGCTAAAATAAAGTATTAAAATGCATTCATACATTCTTAAGTATTCCTCAAATTCCTAATTTCAAAGATGAGGAAAATTCAGGCAAATTTACTTTTATTTAGAATCCTCTTTCTCATCCTCTTCACACTCTCGCTTATTTTACAAGTGTCAGTCTGGACTTCACTTCCTTCAGAAAGATTTCCTCTGCTGTTCCTGCATCTTTCCCAACTTCTTTACCAAAGTGTTCACTACTATATATCAACTCCAAAGTGCACATTTTCTCATATTTTATTATTTCTGAAATTAAGACACATCATATAATTTATTATGTGGTCAGTCTATTGACAATCATGACAGAGTTGAATGAAAACTCTCTGCTAGAAGCTTTTGGTAAAACAAAAAATGAAAAATAAATAAAAGAAAGAAAGAAAAGTATCAAAACATCTGAGAGTCACTAACATGCAGGTTCGTTGTAATATGATCGCGTGTTTATATATGTGTCTCTTATACTGGACTACAAACTTCAAAAATACAACCATGTAGGGACCAGCAGTTAGCGTAATGGCTGTCGCTGGACTCCCACATAGTCAACCGTGGTTCAAGTCCCGGACCCGGTGGCTTAAACTCACACTGGGCGCGTGTGCGTGCGTGCCCAAGATCCCAAGAGGAGAATGGAGGAGAAGGGATTGCGGCGTGGCCATCCCCCCTGGGGGGTGATTTCTCGCTTTCTATCTCTCTGTCTCTCTCTGTCTGTCTGGCGAGCGCATGCGCACTATAGCAAAAACCTCTCCAAAAAAAGAAAAAAAAATACAACCATGTCATTTTCATTCATTGTTACAGCTCTGATCTCTAACACTTAATACATTCTCAGTGAGTATTTGTGAGATTGTCGAAGTAGATTTTACTTCTTTCTCTAAATAAAGAAGTTGATAAAATGTTTAAATACAGACAAAAACAATAACAATTCTGTCTTTTTGTAATTAAAGTTTGCATTTCCAGTGGGTCAAAATCTTTTTATAGATTAGATGTAACTACCTTAAGGTTTAGTATTTGACAAAGATAAATGCAGTTCTTCAAACACTGTAAGTGGTTCTGTAAATTGCTGACCTCTTTTAGAAAGCAATTTTCCAAATCTTATTAAGGGCCATTTGTATTACAAGTATTAAAAGCTAAATCTGATTAATTTAAGTGAAAAGACAGATGAAAAGGATAATTGTTGGGACCAGCAGATGGCACAATGGTTACATTGCTGGACTCCCACGTAGTCAAGCATGATTTGAGTTCTGTACCCAGCAGCTTAAAACTCACACTGGGCGAGTGTGTGTGAGTGCCAAAAATCCTGAGAGGAGACTGGAGGAGAAGGGATTGAGGCATGGCCATCCACCTGGGGGGTGACTTCTCGCTTTCTGTCTGACTTCTCTGTCTCTCTGGGCAGCACATGCACCCTATAGCAAAAACAAAACAAAACAAACAAAAAACTCTCTTAAAAAAACGGGATAATTGTTGAAGGCAATTAGTTACTGAAGTGCTTTTCTATGGGAACTGCAAGGGCTGAAGATGTATGCCAAAATCTCACCTATAGCCAGGTGAGAATCTTGAATACTGTGCTGTTTACCCCAAGAGTGGCAGGACAGGGGTCCTTCCTTGATAAGCAAATAGAAGGTGTGAGATTTTTGTAGTGAATGCCAGCTAGAAGAAAACGAATAATAGGATGGAAAAATAACTGTTATTTAAAAAATTGCATGTGGGACCAGCACATGGAGCAATGGTTACATCGCTGAACTCCCACGTAGTTGACCACAGTTCAAGTCCCAAACCCAGTGGCTTAAAACTCAGTCTGGGCACCTGTGCGTGCATGCTCCAAATCCTGAGAGGACAATGGAAGAGAGGGATTGCAGCATGGCCATTCCCCCTGGGAAGTGATTTCTCCTTTCTGTCTCTCTGCCTCTCTCTGTCTCTCCAGTGAGTACATGCACCATCTAGCAAAAATCTCTTGTAAAAATTGCTTGTGATCCTGTTAGAGAAGATTGTACTAAATCCATAAATCTCGAGATATTATCCCCACAAATTCTCTAATAATTCTAGAAAGTATATATCTTTACAATGGAAAATTCTGGCAGTCACCACCTTATACAAACAGTTTCTTCAACAATGGCACCTAACATTATTTAACCTTTTGAAAGGACAGAATAAGGGTTTTTTTTTAAATCACTAATGTAGTTTTCTTGACAAAAATATTATTTTGCTTTTATAGTAGAAAAAAATTTTAAATAGAAATTTTTAAATGCACATTTCTTTTTTGTAACTTGTTTCACTAGCCAGTTAGGACAGTGAAAAGTATTTGAGTAATTTTACATATTCCCTCCCTGAAAATACATTAACATCTGAAAATACTTGCCTTCTCATATTTGCCTGAAAACAGTTGTCTTCAAATTGCTTCATTCATCATCATCTACATATGTGCTTTGGAAAAATGTTGGGAAAACTGCAAATCCAGTTGGCACGGCACTGCAACTTTTGCTTTAATAAAATAGCAGATAGCTAAATATTGATATTAAATAATTGTCTTAAAGTATTTACTTTAGAACAATGGGTGTGTTCATTGCAGAATCAATGTTCAAATAGTTTCATGAAATTGTTTTTTTAAAAGTTCCCATTTACAGCGTAACTAAACAAGTTATTTGTACCCATCTGCCCGCTGAGAACAAATAGAAAAACTAAATTAAACATGAAATATATTTTTCAAGACACCAAAAAATTAATAAGGCTGTAAAAAATTGCAAGACCAAAATCTAGAACTAGAAAAAGCCCGCGGAGTTGAGTCTAACATTTGAGATTGCCTTTTTTTATAAGAGACTGCTGACTTTAAAAGTGGCAGCTATGGGTGGGACCAACAGATGGCATAATGGTTACATTGCTGGACTCTCAAATAGTTGACTGTGATTCGAGTCCCGGATCTAGTGGCTTCAAATTCATGCCAGGCACATGTGTGTGCATGCCCAAAATCTTAAAAAGAGAATGAAGGAGAAAGAAGTGCAGGACATCCCCCTGTGGGGTGATTTCTCCCTTTCTGTCTCTCTGTCTCTCTAGCAAGCACATGCACCCTATATTATAAAATCACTCTTTAAAAAAAATGACAGCTATGAATCTGAGCAGCTGAACATAATTTTGAACAGACTCTAGAGACTACTGGAGAAAATTTTTTATTTAAAGGATTCACCAAGAAGAAGAAACCGTGACAAACTCAAGGCTTTGATTGGAACATATTTGGATTACAGCCTAGAAATCAGAGGGAACAAAAACTAGACAAGCCTTAACAGAGACTAAAGCCAAGTTTTGAATTTTCACTGTACCTGATTAACTAAAATTTTATCTGGGACAAATATTATTACCATAGCTGCATGTCAGAAGCAAAGGTAAATTTCTAGAAAAAGATAAATCATCCACAACCTTAAAATAGGCGAGCGCAAGCACCCTATAATGAAAACTTCTCCAACAACAACAAAATAAAAGATCTTAAAAGAAAAAAACTCAAATAGGTTGTCCGGTACTCAATAAAAAATAACCAGGCTAATGAGAAAAGAGTAATTGATAATAACAAAACAAGAAACCAGCAGTTAATGTAATGGCTATGTTGCTGGACTCCCCTGTAGTCGACCACGGTTGGAGTCCTGGATCCAATGGCTTCAACTAACACCGGGTGCGTGAGAGCTGGTGAGCGCATGCGCCCTATAGCATAAACCGCTCCAAAAAATAAATAAATAAATAATAAATTGCAAAACAAAACAAAAGACTCAAGATAATGGCGTTATTAGATGTAATGTAAAATAAGTATGATTAGTGTTTTCAAGAAACTAGAAGAAAAGGTTAGAACTTTAGTAGAAATTTTAAAACTATTAAATCTATTAGGTTTAAAGGAAGATTGGACAAAAATGAAAAGTGAATTATGAATTGAAAGGTAATTTAATATTTTAAATTTTATATATGGGATGTATGTGTGTGTATATATATATATATATATATATGAAATTCAAGAAATGCCACCCCAAAATCTAATGCTTTTGTATGCTGATCATCTTGAGCTGAGGACATTTGGGAAACAGTGGATACAGGCAGAGGCTTTCCCTTAGCTACTCTTATCTGCCTGATAATCCTCCACATGGAACTCAATTGTTATGAATCCCATTCCTAGCAATCTTATCACAGAAGGATTGGATATTGACACCACACCCAGATGGACAAGTATTTTTTCTTCTGAGGGCAGCTCTGAGACAACTTTCATTATGTGAAAGTCTTTTTCACTGCAGAGCAAATCAGCCTTCATTAACAATACATTCTTTCCCCTCATCTTCCACTGACTGTGTCACCATTGCCCCCAGAAGTGCCATACCCTTATCCCTTTCTGTACTTCAGTCATCTGCTCCTTCTGCATGTCTCATTTTATAGAACTCCCATGCTTAAATTTGTAATTAAATATAGTTTTTTTTCCTGTTAATCTATTTTATGTCAATTTATTTTATAGCCCAGTATAAAAATCTAGTGTGGATTTAGTTCAATTTCTGGCCCAACCAAAGAACCTAGAAGGATGAAAGGAATCCATTTTTGTGTCCCTACACCCAGCATATGGGGGGGGGGGGGGTGAGATGATATTTATACTAGTGATTATTCATAAGTCCAGGAAAAAAAAAAGGAAATAGATAAGCCAGAAGAAGTAATAGTTAAAGACATAAGGGCTAAGAATTGTCCAAATTTGATAAAAACAAACAAGACAAAGATTTAAGAATTCCTACAAATCCCAAGGAGAAAAAAAAAATAAAATAAAGAAAACTACACAGGTATATCAGTGTGGGAAAAAAAAGAAAAGAAAACCTTAAAAGCAGTGAGAAAATGTCAGATTACCTTCAAAGGAGCAGTAATGAAACTGGTAGCTGATTTCTAATGAAAACAATTGGAGCTTGGAGGCAAAAAAAATTGTATCTTCAAAATTCTTTTTATTAAAGAAAATGACAACCTGGCCAGTTGGTGGTGGTGGTTAAGGCAACTGTATCCCACATGGCCAACTGCATAGTTGGAGTCCTTGAAACAGATTGTGCATGCCCAAAATCCTGAAAGAAAGAAAAAATGGGGAAGCTACTGTTGAGTGACCATTACTCATGGGGAGTGCTTTCTCACTTTCCCCTTTTCTCTCTCTGTCTCTCTCTGGCGTGCCTGCTGGGGAAAAAAAAAAGACATAATCTGTACTAAGGGAAGCTTTTCTTAAAGAAAAGTGATTTCAGATAGAAACTTGAAATGCAGGAAGATTAAAAGACTAATGCAGAGGGAAAATATGTGAACATTTAAATAAATAACTGAATAAGTAATAAAAATAATAATGTAATAATATATATAGTAATAAAAATATAATGTTTTATAAAGTTCAAAATATATAAGAAACTAAAATGCATGAAAACAATAGCATATCAATTATGACTAAAGTAAATAAAGTTAGTATAGTCTAAGATTCTTGCATTGTTTGAAAAGTGGCAAAATACTAATTTATAATAGATATGAATATTCAAGGATGCATGTTGTGATCTCTCAATTAACCACTAAAAGAATATTAATGCCAAAGATGACAAAGGAAGAAATGGAATCATAGAAAATAATTGACTAAACAGAAGGAAGAAAATTAAAAAGGAAGATGGACCCAATAGGATATAAGACAAAAGCAAAGCAATTGGAAAGAAGATAAACCTAATCCCAAATATATTAGTAATTACATTAAATACATTAAATATAAACAAACTAAATATTCTAATGAAAAAACAAAAATGTCAGAATGGATCAAAATGAAAAAAAAATCCTAAGCTACCCACAAGAAACTCACTTTACATATATATATATATAAAGATACAGAAAGGTTAAAAGTAAAAGAATGAAAAAGTAAATGCCGTATAAACACTAACCAAAAGAAAACTAGTGTAGGCTTTTAAGATGGAAGCATTATTAAAGATAAGGGGAAATTTCACAATGACAGTTTCAATTCACTAAGAAAATTTAACACCATCTTTACAAACTAAAAAGAGCATAACTACTTGAATTTTAAGAATTATTTTATTTAATTTTTTTCATTGTCATTATTTTATTTTATCTTTTTGAAGTTGACTAGAGAGAGACAGAGGGAGAAAGAAAGTGAGGAAGCAAGCTGCCAGATCCGGGACTCAAACTGTGGTCAGTCATGTGGGAGTCCAACCACCACAACCACCATGCCACCTGCCGGCCCATCTACTTGATATTTTTTTAAGCCGTGGCTGAACAGAAACGTATGCTAATTTCCCCTTTAACTTTATGCTCATAGATAGTTTGTAAGACAAATAGAACTAGTATTGATACTAACATTTATTGATCTGTTTTAATGTCCTAATGTACCTTGTAATTTCATCCTAAACACAAGTGCTTTTCTATGATGTCTCATGGGCTTCCAAGTGCCATACAAGATGTGGCAATCATCAGTTTGGTTATGAAGGAGCCAGATGTGAACTTAGATGAGTCAGGGAGATCTGAAAGAGTATGGTTTAGGATTCCTATCAGAATCCATTGAGTCACAGCTAATGCTGGGCAGTGTGGAAGCAGAGACTTGGGCAGAGTCTACTAGAGTCCAGAATATAAGCTGAGCAAGAACAGAGCTACTAAACTGAGAGACTAAATCTACAAACCGTTTCATCCCCACTCTGTGTAGGCTGACTTGGGTCCACAGCCTTACATCATTACGAAGTTGTATGACAACATAATAATCACCAGGACTATTTTATCTTCAATAATAAGATATCTGAGGAACCGAAGAATTTATAATTGGAATCTGTCAGAAATCAAATTTTCAATCCCATTTTAAATTCCATTTCTGCACCCTTATTTGTTGAAATTTCCTTGTGTGTATCTAATTTTTAATATCTGCATAACCGGGGACCAGCAGATGGTGTATGTCACTGGACTCCTACAGAGTTGACCACGGTTCGAGTCCCAGACCTGGTGACCTAAAATTCACACCAAGTGCATGGGCATGCGTGCGTGCCCAAGATCCTGATAGGAGAATGGAGGAGAAGGGATTGTGCAGCGTGGCTGTCCCCCAGGGGGGTGATTTCTCACTTTCTGTCTCCAGCGAGTGCACGTGCCCTATAGCAAAAATATCTCTCTAAAAAAAAAAAAAAAAAAAAAAAAAAAAAAAAAAAAAAAAAAAAAAAAAAAACTACATAACCTACATTACGGGTTCTAAAATGGTTAAACTCCTGAGCTTCTGCATACAGGAAGGATGTTTAGCAGACTTAGACAGGAATTACTATGGTACTGCTCTTCTTGCCCAGTGGGGGATCTTTTTCAGTTCTGGTTCAAACTGCAAATTACTTTCCCATCACAAAATAAGAAATAAAGCTGCTCACATTGCAACATCCATGTCAAATACAGAGGCAACAGACAGACAGTAGCGAAGAAAAAGAAGACGCCAAAAACTGCAATCCAGCAAGTGAAAAGAAAAGCCATTTCCAATGAAATAAGTAGAATAAACAGAAGGCATTTAACAGAAAGCACTGGACAGAGGCCACATCCTTTAAAGGTATTCAGTAATATTACTATACTTACAGTGAACTCACAGCAATGGTAAATTAAAAAAAAAAAAGAAAAACTTGTATAAATGGTAATTAAGGCACAGATTCAAGTATGTAACTCTCAGCACAGACAGGCACAAACTAAAGGCTTGTGTAGAACAACAGACAACACAAGAAGAGAAAACCATATCAGAGAAAGTCTCTAATTTTATTTGGTTAAAAGATTCAGCAGTAACTTAAAAAGGAAGATATTGATATTAATTTTAGGATAGGTTTATTATTCATGCCTTATTATTAACTCTATAGAATATATAGTATCCATTTTAAAATATAGGCATAGTCAGTGCCAGCAGACGGCACAGGAGCCAAGGCACTGGATTCCCACATGGCTGACCTTTGTTGGAGTCCCAGACCTGGTGACTAGAAAATTATGCAGGATGCATGTGCATGCATGCCTAAAATCCTGAGAGGAAAATGGAAGAGAAGGGATTGGGGCATGGCCATCTCCCCTAGGGGGTGATTTCTTACTTTTCCTCTCTCTCTCTCTCTCTGGTGTGCACACATGCCCTATAACAAAAGCAAAAACAAACAAAAACCCTTCAACCACTGGTCTAGATCATCATTAACACTAAATGGGCCTACTTTATTATTTTGATCAAGACTCTGTGCCAAAAATGGACCTACTTTTTTATTTTGATCAAGACTCTATGTCAAGAATGGCAAGAAAAGGTGCTGTAGTTGAGATAATGGTTTGTCCCCCAAGAGTTCATATGTTGCAAATGGGACCCTGATAGAACGGTGTTGAGAGGTGGTCAGGCATTTACAAGGAAGACACATCTCAGTGTGAGCTGGCACCACCCAATCAGCTGGGATTGTGGGAGAGACAAACTGAGTAAGTGGAAAAGTCTGTTTCTTCCCATCCCCTGCCCCTCTTTGCACGTGGCTACTAACCTCCCTGTTTCTCTAGCCCTATTGTAACTTAACACCAGAAACGTGCCAGTTGCTGGACCTTGGACTTTCTGGCCACGAAGATTATGAACCAATTAAATCTCTGTTCTTTATAAATCAACCAGTCTCAGATATTCCTGTTTAGTAATACAATAATGGATGAATCAAAGTAAGTAACCAGGGGCTGAGTAATAGAACAACACATGTCAGAGCACTCAGGTGTGTGACAGAGCTCTCTCACTGCACACCCCAAATACCTATAGACCGCTGCAATTAAACAACTTCTAATTGCACCAAATGCTGATCCAGACGCCTTTTTTAAAAACCCTCCTTCGATTCCACATTTACCTCCTCTGACTCTTTTATCCTTTATGCAAAATGTTGGTAAGCTGCCAGATTAGAGTAAATTGAAGAGCATATGGGAGATGCAGAGGATAAAAAGAGAACACAGACAAGTCTCACCAGACATTTCGTACGAAGGCTAGCATTAAACCCAATCTGCTGTGCTTTGATTTGACGGTGGCTGTATTCTTCTGCTGAAGTCCACAAAAAATGTCACATACGACACAATGGTATGCTTTTTTCAACATTGTCTCTTCAACTGCTTATTTTAACATAGATCCTGTAGATTTTGGAAGAATGAAGCTGCTGCCAAGCCACGGCATGCCAAGGAAGAGCCAAGAAAATATGCTCCTGCCCTCTCTCTTTTCTCTTCACTCATTGGCTTAGCCCACCATAAAGCCAGACAGGCAAGGGAGCCTTGATGACATAGTGCATAGAAATTAGTTTCCCAGGGTAGAAAAGCGACATAGAAGAGGGTAAATGAGAATATACACTACCTTCGCCCAATTTTCTTCCTGATTGTCTGATAATTCTTCTCGATGATTACTTCACTTTCCTCTGTCTGACAATTGAATGTTGGAATGCTGTAACCTTAAGTCCTAGGCCCTCCTGTCTCCTCACTTCACACACTCTACTCTACCATCCACATGTATGGTTGCAATTACCACCTATACACCAAGAATTCTCGAATGTGTCATCCAGCCCAGCCCACTGCCCCAAACCTGAGACTGAAATATTCAAGTGCCTATTGAACATCTCCACTTAGGTGTCTCAAACCAAAAACATTCACAACTGCCTTCATAATCTTCTCCTATAAATGGTAGCCTCTTCCAGTGCTTCCCCACTTGTTGAATGGCTGTATTAGTCAGAAAATTCCACAATCTCTGAATCTTCTCCTTCACATCCTATTGTAATACACTACTCTGCAAAATGGGTCTGCCTTGGAAGGCCTAGGGCCCTGCATCTGCACCATAACCACTATTGCCCACCTCACTCCTACTCCTGCGCTAATCTGTTTTCAGCATAGTAAATAAAGTGATGTTTTTAAATAATCATAAGCCTTGTTATGTCATGCCCATGCTTTAGAGCCTCCAATCATTTTTCCTAGTCTCTGATTAGAATCCTTATCATGACCTATAAAGTCTCCTCTGCATTCTCTCCTACTCTGTTTCTTCTCTATTCCTGCGCTCTTGTCATACTGCCTTTCCATAGTTCCTGGGAATTGCTGAGCCTCCTTTTTCCAGAGAAGGAGGCTCCCCATGTATGCAATGCTCTTCTCACCCCCACATCACTCTTCTGGCATATAATTCCAGCTCATCCTCCAGATCTCAGCTTAGGCAAATGGAATGCTTCTGGGAGAAGGCCTCCCTGACGCTAGCACTATGTACCTCTCCTTCTTAGAACTTACCTTCTTTCTACTTTTAAATTTGTTGGGGATGATTATTTGACTAATACACTCTACCCTCAGGAGACTGTAAGCTGCATGTAAACAGGACTGCATCTTCTTTCGATTACCACTGTGGGCACTGCACTATGCCTGCTACACAGCATGAGCTCACAGACACATGTGTTAAATGGGGTGGGGACAGATGATTGGATGAGTGAATAAGTAAGTGAATGGGAATAGTCAACGTCAATCCTACAGCTGGGAAGTGCTGCAATTGCAGCTGGGAGGTCTTGGGTGGAGTCTAATAGTACAAGAAATAGAACATAGAAACTGAATTTTTAATGATTTCAAGATTTGTGTAAATTAGAAAGTCTATTCAAGCAATCCCTTGGGTGGGCCTTTCCACAAGGCATGCTGGGACTTTGGCACCCCAGGCCAGAAGAAAAGGGAAAGAACCCAGAACCAGAGACAATCTTGCCAGGCCTACAGCCTACAGTGCACATTAGTGTAGGGCCTGCTGTGAGGTGAGGAGCTCAGAAAATCAGTCCAAGCTGCTTGGATTAACGCTTGGGTGCTCAGAGTTGACAGAGAGGTTAACATAGAGCTGGGATTCTGTTACAAAGAGCTGTCCTGCAGGGGTTTTCCATACCTGTCAGTCAGCGGTAAAAGCTTTCCAATCAGATAATACACATGAGAGCCTGGAGAAAAGAGGAAAAAGAAACTGACCAAACTGCCTGTCTACATGGCTGAGTGCTCTCATCTCAGGGAAAACATTTTGTGCATCTTAATGTTCCGCACACAGGTGCCAGCGTTCTTTTTTCCACTTCTAAAATATTTTAGAGCTATCATGTACACCCCAAGCCTATAATTCAAAATAGTTGGCAACAGTATGTTCAGAAAGAGAA
Organism: Tupaia tana; assembly: GCA_026018925.1. Classification (NCBI taxonomy): domain Eukaryota; kingdom Metazoa; phylum Chordata; class Mammalia; order Scandentia; family Tupaiidae; genus Tupaia; species Tupaia tana. Next base: position 23,948,664 of record JAKSZU010000019.1, read on the forward strand.
CATACTGCTTTATCTTTCCACTTAAAGAGAATAAAAATAACTTAAAAGTTGTTTGGGAAGTAATAGTACAATGACTGCCCTGTAGCCTAACATAACACACTACCAGGGATGAGAGACAAAACCTGCAGCTAACAACTATAATTTGTAAAGTTGAATTATAAGCCTGTGGCACTTCAAGGCTATATGGAATTAGAAATTTGAAAAAAAAAAATATTTGACAACTGGTATTCTCTAACATCAGGTAAATTGTGTTTTATCTACGCAGGTAAAACATCAAGTCTCAGATTTCCCAGCAAGTGGGTTTTATTTGTTTATCATTTGTGTAACTTTTAGACCTTTTATCCATTTGATGTCTCTAGGAGTCCCACATTGATGCAACCATTTTTAGTTGGGTGTACAGTCAGCCTGGATGCGTGTAGCCTGCATACAAATACGGAAGGAAAGAAAGAACAGAAGTAGAAAATGCCTTCCCTCAGAAACAGAATAATGCCAAGGCTCAGACTTGACTTTGCAGTTTTCCAAACTTGTCTCTGTTTCCAATGGCAACTGTGAAATACAACCAGCAGAGTGTTTCACATTTAGATTGCTTTTGCCAGTAGGTTGCATAATTAAATCGAGTGTGCTTAATCTCTCTTACAGCTAAAATATAGAAAGATTTCATTTGATGAAGAAGGGAAAAACAGCGGAAAATATGTGAAACTGAAGCATTTGTGGAAGTCTAACATCAATAGACGATGTCCTTTCCTGGTTTGGTTTCAGAGACGGCATACTGGAACTGCTGCATCAAATGGTGAGGTTTGTCGAAAAATGTGTTGTGGTTGCTTCTTACAATCAGAGCCAGGATGAAAAAGAATTGCATCATACTATTTCTCATTATAGAGTTAAGGGAAGAAAACAAAGCTATCCCATCATTCAACAAGCCTTTTTGAGGGACCTATCATTTTGGGTCTGATGAGGGAAAAAATGAACCAGACAAAGTTCTGCCTCTGTGAGTTTGCAACCAATTAAGGAATATTTTACTGTTAAAAATAATAAATAATGTATCAGTGACTAGTTTTCATGTCTTAAGATTGTCAAACAAATTCCTTTGTGCTGACAGGAACAGAGAAGACTTCTTGGGAGAAAATGTCACTTGAGCTGAATCTTAAAAGAAATAAACAAATGCATAGAGGCAAGAAGCATAAATGCTATATAGTTCCTTCCCTGGACTAAAATTTCACTGAAACAATGATCAAAGTATCTATTTTGAAAATAGCAAGCAGTTTTTTTAAAGTGTTTTACACTTATTTACTTACATTTTCAAGTAAGTTTTTGTTAGTGTTTGCTATAGAGCATATGTGCTCACTAGAGAGAGACCAAGAGGCAGAGAGAGACATTGAGAGAGAGAGAGTAATCACCCCCAAGAGGGAACAGCCATGCCACCATCCCTTGTCCTCCTCTCAGGATTTTGGGTACTTACACACAAAGGCCCTGTGTGTTTTACAAGCTACTGGGTCTGAGACTTGAATGGCACAGTTGGCCATGTGGGATCCAGCTATCTTAACCACCATGTCTAACCACTACTGACTAACCTCAAATAAGTTTAAACATCAAAATTATTCTAACAGAAAGTACTCTAAAAAATAGAAAAGACAATTATAAAACTTGTCTGGAATCATAAAAGATCCCATGTCAATCACCAGGGCAATACTGTGCCAAAAGAATAAAATACGAGACATCTCACTGCCTGACTTTAAAATATATTACAAAATGACGATAATCAAAAAAGCATGGCACTGGCACAAAAATAGACACATAGATGAATGGAACAGAATAGAGAATCCAGAAATAAATCTCAACTCATACAGCCAACTGATATTTGACAAAGAGTACAAAACAATGCAGTGGAGAAAAAGAAAGTCTTTTCAGCAAATGGTGCTGAAAGAATTGGATACCCACCTACAGAAAAATGAAACTGGTCCCTATCTCTCACCATTAATAAGAATCAACTCAAAATGGATCAAAGATTTAAATATGAAATCTCAAACTTCAAACTATTAGTAAACTATGTAGGGAAAACTTTTGAAGATATTGGCGTAAGGCAAAGATTTCTTAAATAGGCCTCTAAAGCACAGGTAATAGTGCCCAAAATAAACAAGTGATTATATCAAGCTAAAAAGCTTCATCATAGCAAGGGAAACAATAATTACAGTAAAAAGACAACTCTTGGAATGGGATAAAATATTTGTAAATTATTCCTCAGACAAAACAAGTAATATCCAGAATAAATAGGGAACACAAGCAGCTTGCCCATAAAAAAATAAATAATCCAATTTAAAAATGGACAAGTGATGGACCAGCAGATGACATAACGGTTACTTCCTTGGACTCCCTTGTAGACGATTGTGGTTCAAGTTCCAGACCTGGTAGCTTAAACTCATGCCGGGCTCATGTGCATGCATGACCAAGATCCCTAGAGGGGAATGGAAGAGAAGGGACTGCAGCATGGCCATCCCCCCTGGGGGTGATTTCTCATTTTTTCTCGTTTTCTGTCTCTCTGTCTCTCTCTTCTCTTTCCAGTGAGTGCACACACCCTATAGCAAAAAACTCTCAAAAAAAAAAAAAAAAAAGAAAGAAAAGGCAAGTGATTTGAATTAACAGCTCTCCAAGGGGGGACTTATGAATGGCAAGGAGGCATATAAAAAAAATTTGGTCTCTCATCGTAAGAGAAATGTAAATTTAAACCAAAATGAGATATTATTTAACACAAGTTAGCATGGCTAGGATCAAAAAAATAAAGAATGACAGGTACTGGAGAGGCTGTGGTGAAATGGGAACCCACTTACACTGTTAGCAAAAGTGTAAATTAGTGCAGCTTTTGTGGAAAACAATATGGAGGTTCCTCAGGAACATACATATAGAGCTTCCATACGACCCAGTAATCTCACTCCTTAGTATTTACCGAAACAATAGGAAAACACTCAGTTGGAAAGACATTTGCACATCCATGTTTTTTGTAGCATTATTCACAATTGTTAATACATGAAACCAACCTAAGTGTCCAAAAACTGATGACTGCTTTGAAAAACTGGCACATATAACTGTGTAATATATGGAATATTACACAGCTATAAAAAAGTTGAGATCCTATCATTTGACCTAAAAATGATGAACATAGATGGGTTAATGTTAAGCAAAGTGAGCCAGATTTTGAAAGATACATATATATCTACACTCAATTTGTACTGAATGTCTGCATTCTACTACAGAAGTTGAGAGATCTGAAGATGTGATGAAAGAGAGGATGAGTGTGGATGCTAGAGACTATAAGGTGGGAGAGTGGATGATAGTGGGTGGTGGAGGGTGGGTGTGAGGTTCAAGGGATGAAAACATTTGACAGATGGAAAAATGTAAAGAAAGAAAGAGAGAAAGAAAGAGAATGAACAAGAAAGAAAGAAAGAAAGAAAGAAAGAAAGAAAGAAAGAAAGAAAGAAAGAGAAAGAAAGAAGAAAGAAAGAAAGAGGGAGGGAGGGAGGGAGGGAGGGAGGGAGGGAGGGAGGAAGGGAAGGGAAGGAAGGAAGGAAGGAAGGAAGGAAGGAAGAAAGAAAGAAAGAAAGAAAGAAAGAAAGAAAGAAAGAAAGAAAGAAAGAAAGAAAGAAAGAAAGAAAGTTAAAGGAAGAAAGGACAGTGAAGGAAAGAAAAAAGAAAGGAAGGAAGAAAGGAGGGAAGGAAGGGAGGAAGAAAGAAAGAAAGCATTCTGGAAAATCACCTAAACTAAGGATTCCCATACTTCAAGACCAGTAGAGAAATTTGTTTAGTTGTCTTTCAAATTCCACATTCACATAGATATATTTTCTACCCCTGGCAAAGATTTAGTTGGCCTCAAAAAAGCTAGTTTTAAAACCTTCACTTGTCAAATTTTTACCTATCTTCACCATCTAAACAATGCAAGTACTTCCTCTTCCACACCTAGTGTTTAGTAGGTACCATCTGCCAGATACCATTTCTGCCCAGAGGCTAAAAGGCCCTTATACTCTTTATACTTGTTCTTCCCAACACATAGTCTTTCCTGCATGCGTGTGCGCGTGCACACACACACACACACACACACACTCATACACCCACACATGCACTCATCATGGAAGGAAGAATAAAATTCTGTCTGCAAAGCAAAGCAAGCCAGACTATGAAAGAGAGGCATTGTATGTCCCATCTCAATACATATCGAATGTTTGCACTCTATGGCAGAAACTAAAAGATTTGAAGATATAAAAGATATATTGAGAGCAACTGTGGATACTAGAGACAGTGTAGGAGAAGGGTGGGAAATGGAGAAGGCTGAAAGGGAAGAAAATCAAGGAGAAAAAGAAAGAAGCCAGTGTTTAAGGAACACAAATATGAAAAATTATCTGTTGATGGTAACATGTATGGTAATATTTTTGACTGGACTAATAAGAAGTGTATTCATGCTGAGAAAACTTATTCTGTTTGCTATAATGATATATAGTAATTGAATGTATAAAAAATATTTAAAAATGGGACCAGTAGTTAGCGTAATGGCTATGTCGCTGGACTCCCACATAGTCGACTGTGGTTTGAGTCCCGGACCCGGTGGGTTAAACTAATGCCCGGCACGTGTGCGTGCGCGCATGCCCAAGATCCCAAGAAGAGAATGGAGGAGAAGGGATTGCAGCATGGCCATTCCCCCTATTGGGTGATTTCTCGCTTTCTGTCTCTCTGTCTCTCTCTGTCTTTCTGGCACGCACACGTGCCCTGTAGCAAAAACCTCTACAAAAAAAAAAAAAAAATTAAAAATTTAAGAAAATAAAATTATGTCCTCAGGTATCACCTCAGTCATGAAGTTATCTCTTGAAAGCCTATAAAAAATTCATTATCAAGAGGAAGTACATGTCAATGTCACATATTTATGATAAGCTTAGACTTACAAAATCACCCTATGATTATTGTTCCAAAATTATACATATATATGTATATTTATATATGCATGTGTGTGTGTGTGTGTATATATGTATATTCACTAAAGAGTTACCCAATCTTTTTTCAACTGCCTCATAAATAAAGAACTTAAAATGCTCCAAAAAGCTTTTTGCATAGGTAATTTATTAAATAATATGTTATTTAACAAACAACAGTACCCTATTGTGATCCTATAATTTTTACTTTGAAATCCAACTCTCTGGAGGTGGGGCCCAAGACATCAGGATTTTTTGACAGCTCCCAGTGAGATTCTAATATACAATCAAGAATGCCACAAGAGAATGAGACCATATCCATCATTCCATCCTGATCCTTCACTGCTCTACTTCTAGTCCCCAGCACAGTGCCTGAGAATAGTAAGCTCTTTAAAAAATAATTGTTTAGTTAATTCATCAAATAGTGGTTATCTAAAGTACTAAAAATTAATTAATAGAAGTAATCAATTGATTAACATGATTGAAAAAATATCAGTAAGATATAAAGAACTTTTTTTTTTCTTTTTTTAGAGAGGTTTTTGCTATAGGGTATGTGTGCTCGCCAGAAAGACAGAGAGAAACAGAGAGACAAAAAAGGAGAAATCACCCCCCAGGGGGTTGGCCATGCTGCAATCCCTTCTCCTCCATTCTCCTCTCAGGATCTTGGGCACACACGCACACACGCCCGGTGTGAGTTTAAGCTGCCGGGTCCGGGACTCAAACCGTGGTTGACTACATGGGAGTCCAACAACATAGCCATTATGCTAACTGCTGGTCCCTAAAGAACATTTTTAAAGTTTATAATATAAAATTATAACATGTGCTCCCCTCCCTGCTTCTACTGTCATAGCTAAGAATCATGAGGTTGGACTACACAGTGTTAGAACTGGAAAAGCCTTAGAAATCCCTTAGTCATTGGCTTTAAACCATACTCTGGCAAGCCCTGAGTTACTTACAAAGTATTAGCCAGTTTTACAGATGAGGATTAATTAACACAAAGAAGTTAATATCCCCACATGACTACTCTAATTGTCACTTCCTATTCAGGTCAGTTTAGTATAATTTATCAGATTATAGAAAAATGGTTTTCAATTGTGTTCCTCATGAGATACACAGACTTATTTTTAATACTGATTATCCTAAAATATGCAAGACCAACAAAAGTAATTATTGGATCATTGGAAAAGTCATGATCCATTTTTACATAGAAAAACAAAGAAAAGTGGCCCTCAACTCTTTCAGTGTTTACACAGTTAACACTTCCTTGATCCAACTTCTTCCCGTCCTCACTGCTCTCGTCTCACAGTTCATGTCCTGTTTCCTGCCCTAACTCCCTCTAGACCTGATGCTCAGAGCCAATATGGTCCTCTCTTTCTATCTTGAACTGTGCTCTCCTTTCAGCTCACTGAATTCCATTGTTCTGGGTAAATTTTCCTCCTGTGCTCTACCTGGGCAGCACCCATTCATGGACAGTGTCTCCCTGGGAGCAAGTTATGCCATAGTTCCTTCTCAGAACTCCATCACTAAAAAGACATATGAGTCTCAAAGTAATTTCTTGACATTGCTTCTCCAATAACAAGAATCATCTGTCAGGCTCTTGTGAGACCTGGGTATGCAGCCTATTATTTGGGGTCTAGCACAGTCTCTAACAACCTGTATCAAATGTTTCATTGTACTCATATAAAATACCATGGTTTCTCCTCAGAATCATACATAAGTCAATTTTCTCTCCTTTCCTAAGAAGCTAATTTCTTTTTTTAACATGAAAATATATTCCTGAATGGTGTAGATAAGTACAAATTATTTGAAGCTGTTTTTTCTATTTGAATTAAGTGCTGTGAAAGTATCAATAGAAAATCAAATGGGCCAGCAGATGGCATGAGGCTTAAGGTGCTGGATTCTCACATGGTCAGCTGTGGTTTGAGGCCCAGACCCGATGGCTTGGAAATCACGCTGGACACGTACCTAGAATCCCAAGAGGAGAATGGAGAAGGGATTGAGGCTTGGCATTCCCCACTGAGGGGGTGATTTCTCACTTTTTCTCTCTCTGTCTCTCTCTGTCTGTCTCCAGTGAGTGCATGCACTATATGGCAAAAACCTTAAAAAAAAAAAAAAAAAGACAAAAAGAAAAGAAAGAGAAAATCAAGCAGTAAATAAACGGGAATTTATAGCAGACTGTGAAAAGTATAGAAATTTTCTATTTAACATCAAGCTATTTACTTCTTAATTTGTTCCTAATAGTTGAAACAAAAGGAAGGAAAAAAGCAGGAGAATTTATTTTATGGAAGTACGAAGTACTTAAGGTGATAAATACATAACAAAAAAACTTTTAAAAAATCTTTAGAAGAACACAAAAAAAGCCAAGAACGCATTGCTGATACAAAACTTTTCTTGATGGACTCCTTCCCCGCCACCCCACCCCCATGTGCTTTGATGTTCCAAATAAAACTTGTGCGTAAAACCCACCTTTATATACACTAGACTCAGGATCTTTTAAAGATTTTTATTTTTCTGAAGACCACACAAGAATTGTGTCATTTTTCTTCTATTTTTAGAACAGAGATAATTATTTTCTTCCCAGCTGCTACTTTTCTATTAGTGTAGATGAAGTATGTGTGAGTCTCTTTAAGATTCTCAGTCTCCTAAAAAATAATGCTTTTCTCTGTAAGTGTGTTGGTTAAAATACACACACATACACACAAATTGGTTGTGAGAGAATTCAATTTATAAAGCATATGCAGGGGCCAGCAGATGGCATAATGGTTACATTGCTAGACTCCCACATAGTTGACCACAGTTCAAGTACTGGACCAGGTGGCTTAAACTCACACCAGGTGCATGTGTGTGTGTGCCCAAAATCTCAAGTGGAGGGTGGAAAAGAAAGGATTGTGGCATGGCCATCCCCCTGGGGATGATTTCTTGCTTTCTGTCTCTATCTCTCTCTTTCCGGCGAGCACATGGGCCCTATAGCAAAAATCTCTCTTAAAAAAAAAATATATATATATACAAAGGAAAAAACTTGACTGGTTGGGGGGGTGGAGGTTGGGTTAAAAAACTGTTTTTCTCTTGAAACTCAGCTCGAAGATACTTTGCTGACAGGAGTGAATCAGCCTTAGGTAGTGATTGCATCTAAGGACTCAATCTTGTCTTTATAGTTCTCTCCATTCCTTGGTTTTGCCTCTCTCTGTACATGTTGACTTCATTTTTTTCCCCACTGTAGATTACTTCTTCTTGGCAGTTGGGGAAAGATAGCTGTAGGCAACTTCAGGTTCAAATCGTTCTAGTCAGGTGAGCTCAGAGAAAGAGATGTCTTTCTCCCAGTGTTCACATATAAAATTCCAGGGCAATATGATGAAATCCGGCAGTTATTGATGGACAGATACAGCAGAAATGCATGGAATGGTAGAGTATAGGTTCGCTCAATGAAGTACAGATACCGTAACCTGGAGAAGTGGGTAACAGGTAATGACTATGTTAAAAACAACAGATGTCCTGATTATCAGTGTGGCAGATGTTTTTTGAACCTTATATCCTCTTGCTCCACCTCTGAGTTCATCATTTTTCTGGCAGATGTTTCTGGCACAATGGTCACTTCCTATCTCAAGTTCTTGGTCCTTCTCATTTCTCTGCCTGAGGACTTCAACATTATGGAAGCTTGCACCATTACAGACAGGCATACTACAAAGAAATGTGGGCAAGTTAACTCTAAGAATAGGTTGATATACACCCAGGGAAGGCAAGGTCATGGTAAATAAAACTTTAGGCTTTCCATTGTCAATAGGATAATTCTGAGGCACATTAAACATGGCTTCTCAGAATGTGCCAGTGGAACTGAATTCTACTTGCCTATAAGAGTAGACTTACAAACACATTTTAAAAAATAATTATTTATTTAATACTATTTATTATTATTATCATTTTCTAATTTTCTGTAGGGTGCATGCACTCATCAGAGAGAGACACAAAGAGAGAGAGAGCAAGAGAGAAGGAAACTGAGAAAGCAAGTCACCGGGTCCAGGACTCCTACCACCATCGGCCATGTGGAAGTCTGGCACCTTAACCACCTCACCACCTGCTGGCCCCGGAACATAACTTTTATTGATTCTTTGTTCCCTGTATCCCTTGTATACTACCTCACTTGGTTGCCCAAGTTCATATCCTAAATAGACTATGTCCATCCAAGTATTTATTTCAAGGTTCGCTTTGAGAAGAGCCCAAAAGAAGACAACCAGCTTATGTGTTTAATTTTGCAAATAATAATTGTTTTTGACACTGGGACTCTAACAATCATCAAGATAGGTATAGCCTCTCTGGGAGAGAAGTTTAACTTCTAATTATCATTGCCACCATTTTCTTCTTCTTCTTCTTCTTCTTCTTCTTCTTCTTCTTCTTCTTCTTCTTCTTTTTTTTTTTTGGAGAGATTTTTGCTACAGAGCACATGTGCTCAACAGAAAGACAGTGAAACAGAAAGCAAGAAATCGGGGGGGATGGTCACGCTGCAATCCCCTCTCCTCCATTCTCCTCTCGGGATCTTGGGCATGCACACACACACACCCAGCATGAGTTTAAGCCACCAGGTCCGGAACTTGAAATGCGGTCAACTACATGGGAGTCCAGTGACATCACCATTACACCAACTGCTGGACCCACCACCATATTATTCTCCTATGCCTCCATGGTGTCCATTAAAATCAGGAGAATGATTATATAGATTTATTTCATTTATTGGTACATGTATTGATTATATAGGAATTTATTTTAAATTTTTAATTAATTGAATTAATTAATTAATTAATTAATTCAATTAATTAAATTCAATTAATTAAAGTTGAAATGTGCATTTATGTCCTACATTCTAAAATCCGAATTTGGATTCCACTCAAAAACTTTGTCCCCAATTCTAAGAATGAATCAAATGTAGGAGTGCTTTAAATTGACTTGGGTTCAGCCTCTCTCTTAGCCCAACTCTCTCCCATCCTGCTTATTTTTTTTCTGTAATTTTCCTTGTACTTTAAATTCTAGCATCAATCCTGACCTTCAGCAAATGAAATTTGAATAGCTCTTTCCTGGTACTTTGAAATATAAAATGAAGTTACCTCTAACCTTAAGTCTCCTGAATCATAACAAGGCTTTTGCCTTATTCCTGAGACTTGAAGCCCACCGTGAATCATTTTCTGACAACTGGGCTTCTTCATTTATCCTGGGCAACATCTAATGTATTAGCTGCTTTCAATAACAAATGATACAACAATCAAACAAAAAGGCTGCAATGACAAAGAAATGCATCAGTCCAGGCAACTAAAACTGAAGGCAATGCTGTCTTGTAGCACCACACAATCCAAAATGTACTATATCTTTACAGCTTTGTTTTCATTTCTCTACCAACTTTCAATTCTGCCCATCTCTTTATATCAGCTTTCTCCTGATAAGCTGATGTCAGGAGAAAGGTGATATAAAGGTTCAACTCATGGTACCCAAACTGGCTGTAATAATGCCAGAGGGATGAGATTTAACACTTCAGCAGTTGTAGTTAAAGTTCTGATATTCACTGTGATTGATCGAGCTTAAGTCACTAATTGGCTTAAGTCACTTGGGCTCACCTAGGAGCTGGGTGGAGTCAATTCTGTGTTCACCATGTGACTGTTTTTCCAAAGGAAACCAGTGGAAGATAAAAGGAATGGAGGCTTGACAGCATGGACTAGTGTCCTCTACCCTGTGTCATACTTGAGTAACTCCATATTTTCTGCCTTGATTCTGTTTCCTTAGTCTTTCAGCTTAGTGCCCTGTCCTTTGATCTGTGCTATTTAGCCTTTGGTCTTGTTTTATTCTCTCCAAACTCCTGCTCAGGATCTGGGACCTGAGGTCTATTAATTAACGTCCCTGAAGTCAAACGTCCAAACTTTTGACCATCAAACATCACTTGATTTCCTGTTACTTTGCTCCATGAAGCTCTCAGAACATCCTTTGAAGCCTCATTGCATCATTTTTCTTTACCATACCATAATGGTTACCCTAGCTTACCTACGGGATTGACAAAGCAGTAGTCCCTGCTACCAGGTCTGTTCATAGGCCAAGTATCAGGTCTGGCTCCAGCTCTGCACTTTCCTCTCTTCCACTGCCATAGTTTGTTAGGTGCTGATGGGCCAGATTCAAGATATGTTACTTTTATTTTTTTAATCTTCAAAATTATACACTAAGGGGAAAAAAGGAAAATCTAGTACAAGATAAGTAAGGCTATTTAAAATAGTTTAGAGATATTATTTTGAAAAATATTGATTCATACTTTCTGGAAACAACAGTGGTAGTTATAAAATACTTAAAGAAAAAAATAATTCTATTATTTACTAGTGACATTTTCAGCAAAGTATTTTCAAATAAAGATGTTTAAAGTGATAAAACTAGAATGCCACCGAATAACCTTTCAGGTTCTTTTGAAATAGGACAGGACTTAGAGTAGGTTTAAATAATTTGCACATGGCTCATCTGTTTATTTAAGTCCATAGTTCTAAAGCATTTGAGAACAACTTGTTCCTCTTTTTATCATCTTAAACATCTCATCTACAGACTCATTTATAATATTAAGCTGCTTTAAATTCCTTTCATCCCCTTTTAAGTGATTCAAAACCAAATTTTACCCCATGTCTCTTCTAGTTTATTATAAATTGGCCAAGGCCAGGATTATTAACACTTGCGATACCAAGAGCCTTGGAATCAGAATTATGGGACTGGCTGAGGCATGCAAGACAGTTTCCCCATCCTAAAGATTGTGTCTCCCCATTGAGAAAGTGGTCCCTTCTAAAATGTTGTCTTCTTACATCTTTTATTAAAAGGAAGAAAGAAAACAAAATAGCCAGAATTAAAAATAATGTACTATACTGATTGGCTTTTTCAAAACAATGAGACCCTTCCATTCCAGATTTTCCATGCTATTCACTTAGTGATTTATAAATATTAATGAAACTAATTTAGTATTTGTGATAACATATTAATTTAGCTTTCTTCTTAGTAGTATATGTTTGTATCAAGAACAAAATACTTTCTTTTCAGGGAAAAAAATAGAATTTCAGATCTCAAAAAGATCTTCAAATACAATGATCCATCTGAAGGATTTTCAAGAGTATTTCTAAAAGAGTTATTTTATTGTTTAAATATGCATATAAAAGTTCTCTATTGTCTCCTGAAGATAAAAGCTGTCTTTTAGGCAGTCTTATCTGATCATAAAGGCTAGCCACATTTTCTAAGCTGGAGAAGCAAATGAGAAAATAAATACAATGTCGATACTACTTAATGTTGACTAAATGGGTACTCTCATAACTTTGTAATAATTTTTCCTGTCAGATTACATGGTTGTTTTCTAAAGAAATACAAGAAAATATGCTTACTGTTTGGCAAACCAGTTTTTTTCTGTTTCCCCAAACATTTTTTCACTCTTAAGTGGGACTATTAGTGATTAATGCATTTATTGGTTTTCATAGCATGAAACTAAATGGGATACAGAATTTTCATCTGTTAGTTAAAATTTCAATGTATGTAATTGCTCTCAGTAGTAAAGGCAAATATTGGGGGGGGGGGAAATATGCCTGACTTTCTCAGTATTCTTTAAATTATTAGTTAGCAACATAGCATCCCCTTCTCCAGGAAGGCTTATTGGATGTAGGCTCCTTTAATCAGTGCCTTCCAACTGTGCTTTCATTGAATTGTTCACTGTGTGACAATGAGTTGGTGTGCCTCTTTCCCACCTCGGTTGTAAGGGAAGGATTTTTACTGATATTTTGCCAGTGAGGTGCTATTAATCCTGACGACACAAGTATCATAAGATACGGTTCTGCACTCTAGGACATCCCAGACTTCTAATCCAGCTTCTGGGTCCTCCCTACTACACACAGAGATGACGAATAAACACACTTCTCTTCAAAGAGTACTTTAATTCACATAACATTTTAGAAAAATTTGAACCATCATTTAAAATATAGGTGATTTCATTACAAATCTCAGGATTTCAGCTGTTCTTCGAAAATCTGAAGATCCAGTAGCACTTGGTCTGATTTCTCCTAGGACAATAGTCAACTGCTTCTGAGAGGCAGTTGCTCTTTTACACAGGACAACCCCTCTCCACATTGCCTCAGTCCCTAGTGCACTTTATTGTCTCCCTGACACCCACACCAAAAATCAGTTGTGTTTGTATTAGCACTCTTGGTATAACACTATTTTTCAATATTCATCTTTTTGTTAATGAAAAAATACAACCAAAGAACACTCTAGAAGACCACATTGTTCTTAAAAGTATATCAATATATTTTATTTATCTGCTCATCTAAACTATTTCAATAGCCTTTTGAATAATTCATCTAACACTCAAATATGAGCTCCAGAATTTATCTCTCCATCTCGATTTTCTCCCATCCCATATACCCTGATGGTGGTGTTATTCTTTTCTAAGACCTTTGATACTAGTAGTAATAATAGTAGTAGTGATGGTAGTAACAACAGCAACCCTCGCTAGTAGCCACTGAATGCTAATGATAACTAGACATTTGGCCCTGTTCTATGTACTTTATTTGCATTAACATTTACTTCTATGTTAAAGATGGTTATGAGAAGTAAGTACTATTATTACCAACTCTGAATGGACTTGGACTAATTCCATGGAAACATAACTCAAGAGCACCTGTATCATGCTCCTGTCTTCTCCATCCCAGGACTTCTCTATTGTTGCTGAAATTGTAGGCCCTCAAGCAATGTGGTGCAGCTCAGAAGAGCAGAGAACTTGAGCCCATTAGGCAAAGCATCAGCCATTAGGAGATGTGAGTTGGTGGTTAAATGCCTCCTCTGAGAAGTTAGAGAAATGCTTTGTCCTGAATATCAAGAAGAAACCACCTTAACAGCATAGTCTCAGATTGTATTTCCTGTCTCACTTCCTCTTTGCTCCAGATCTGCTTTCTGAGAGACCCAAGCTGAGACTCTTCCATACTTCTCCCTTTGTTTTTATTTGTTCGTTTGTTTAACTTACATTATTCATATTTCCTTTAAAGACCACCTCATTCTTTTCTCATTTTTGGTTGCAAGAGATAAAAAAACAACTTTGAACTCAGTTAATGAAAGAAATTGGAAGGATTCTGGAGTATTTCCCATAGCACTTTCTCCACTTGCAATTGGGCCGCAGGAAAAGTGGAAACAGTGCACTCTCACTTTCTTTCATTCTCTTTTTTATCCCCACTCTTACTGGCATATCAGCTTCCTTTTCTTCTGTATGGTCCCACTTCTTCCAGGTGGTCTACCTTCTTCCATGTGGGACATGGCAGAGGAGAGTCTCCAGCACACATTTTCCATTAATTCCACAAATTGAAAGCAATTACTCCTATTCCTAAAACTGTAGTTTTCCAATTCCCAAAAGAAGATGTTAACTGGGCTAGCTTAGGATGGGTTAGAGAGGAGCAGGAAGGAAGGTCACAGAGCACTGATATGGCCTAGGAGCTCACTCCAGGGGGTATCTTTATGGAACAAGACTCCACCTGAACAAGATCTGTCAAGGCCTAGCCTAGTGCTACTTTCTGTATGGACTTCCTCTGATCCTGAAAGGTATCCAGTGGTAATTAAAGGGGCCTAGGCCCTGGGGGAAAAAATACCCAGCATGTATCCAGTGCAAAGTGTCAGTTTTGAATTCTTCACACACATAGCTTTCTGAGACGCAGTTTTATCATTTGTGAGGGAGGTATAATAATGCCTAACATTTGAGAGTAATTGTTTTTAAAGTGCCTAGCATATAATAGGTATTCAATAAATTCTATCAGCCAAAAGTAGTATCTCCCTTGAACATTTGCCTGATGTAACAAATCTTTGTATTACCCTGTCTTTATCACTGTTTGTATATTATATTTTATCTCCCTTATTTCCCACAAGGCAGGGAGTGTCTTATTTCTCTTTCTCTCTCTCTTTTTTAGCTATTTTAGCCCTAGTATATTTTCCAGCACATAAATATTTGCTAGAAGAGTAACTTCAATTGTACTCAATGAAGTAATCTGGTTTTCATTTGTAGGTTATGACTACTTTTTAAAAATGTTTAGCTCTTCCTTAAATTCAAGCAAAGGTAAACCTTTTCCCAGTTTTTTGATGAGGAAAAACTTTTCCTTCATCTCTCAGAATGTACCAAATGCCTTCCATGTAGAAAATTCTGTTGGAAGTATTAATAATAGAAAAATAAATAGAACTCTC
The DNA here is from genome assembly GCA_026018925.1 of Tupaia tana. Lineage (NCBI taxonomy): Eukaryota > Metazoa > Chordata > Mammalia > Scandentia > Tupaiidae > Tupaia > Tupaia tana. The sequence goes on from JAKSZU010000019.1 coordinate 23,963,828, forward strand.
TCTGTCCTTAAAGAGTTGAATATTAACTTGCTGAAGTAGTTATTTAATTTTTAGATGTATATTTCTATATAGTTAATTCCACATGTTCCTAATATGCTTAAAAATAAACATCTTTTAAAATGGCTCTTTTCCTATTCCATGTTGCCTTCAGATCCACACCCTTGATGCAAATGGAAACTGTTCATATGTATTCGATTATATGAAAATGGCTTGTGTATTTCCCTCTATTAACTAAAGTGACTCTAAAATTTTTAAACTATTTCCTTTTTACCCGATTTGCCATATTCTCACAGTATTAGTTACACATCCTTGATTTAACATAACTGAAGCACAGAAGTATTTAAGATGTATAAATAAGAGGTTATTAACTACATTAATTTTCGAGGTTTTGTATCTAAAACTTATTTCTCAAAGTTAAAAAAAGGTTGATTATAAGAACAACTTAAAGAATTTATATTTTAAACAAAGAAAAGTTTTTCAGTCATACTAAATGGAGTATGTCACACCATTACAGTCTAATTCACTGTTTAAGGCTTTCTTTGACTCTTATAATGAATTTATATAATTTTGGCAGTCCTATTTAATTGTAAGTGGTAGATGAAATAAGGAATTCCATCCCCTCTGGACACCTTAACCAAATGAGCCTCATTTAGCCCACCAAAATGTAGATTCTTCTCAAAGTTAAAAACACCAAGAGAGTTTCCCCTTCATCTCCTTCCTTTGATTGAGATAGCCTTTTATTATTTGTGATGAACAGAACCATTTAAGCATCTAGGTCTGGACAGCACTGGTGTTCCTTGGACCTCCCTCAACTGCAAAAGGTTTCATTGAGAAACAAGTATCTGCAGAACAGAAGGAAGCCTTGTAAATCAAAAAGCCCTGGGACTTCATTTTGCAGATGAGGCAAAAGGTCTGCAAAATGCACATTGAAATGAATTTGGTGACTTGCCCAAATATTGTACAAGTTAATGAGAGAGTCTCCATAAATGACCACATAACCTAGGAGAAGGACCTATTGATCTCTGATAGTCAGTTCTATTTGGTTTTCTCCCGCTCTCTACCCAGGGCAAAATTCTCAAATGTAGAACATATATCTCCAGATTTTGGTCCACTCCTCTCTAAATGTTCTCATTCAGGACCACACCCAAGTAGACTCACTTTTCCAGACAGTGCAAAAAGACTCACATTTTTTCTTCTCTACCATCAAAACACCTACATTTTCTAGTCCTTCAAGCCATATTGGTTAAATCAATCCATCATTCACTGTACATCATTGATTTAATCCTTCCAAGAAGGTTTGCTTATTAAGACTGGAGTTTTGCTAGTTCCAACATATGACTCTAATGATAACACTAGGACAAGATCAAGGTGGGACCTAGTAGCAGCTTTAAAACTTCTATAAAAATAATTTTTGAGAGGTTTTTTGCTATAGGGCGTGTGCACTCACCATACAGACAGAGAGAGACAGAGAGACAGAAAGCAAGAAATCACCCCCCCCCCCCGGGGGGATGGCCATGATGCAATCCCTTCTCCTCCATTCTCCTTTTGGGATCTTGGGCACGCACACACACGAGCCCGGTGTGAGTTTAAGCCACCGGGTCCAGGACTCGAACTGCGGTCGACTACATGGGAGTTCAACGACATAGCCATTACGCTAACTGCTGGTCCCAGGTAAAAACAAATTTTAATTGGTGGCTGTTTCCAAATTTTTATGTGAGAATACTCAGAGGAGTCATTCTGGTTGGAAAAGGGTGCTGGAGGCTTTTTGTAAAGCTGCATTTGGGTAACAAATCTGCTGGGGTTTTTTTGTTTATTTGATTGATTGATTGTTTTTAGAGACAGAGTCTTGTTATGTTGTCCAGACTAGCCTTGAACTTGTCTCAGCCTCCCAAAAAGCTGGGATCACAGGTACACACCATCTAAACCAGCTAAACACTGCTTTTACACAGATTTTTACAGAAAATTTACCTGCAGTGGAGTGGGGGGATAATGGTGGATATCAGACCAAGCCAATCCCTGACATACCAACTGATTTTAATACTTTTCAATACTGGTTATATTTGGCTTAAAGGAGCTGATTCAAATCTTACCTCATTTTCTCAAGAACATCTGCCTTCTCAATTCTGGTCACTTTTTAACCTTTTCCTGGAGTAAGCCATGAGTGGTGTGCTAAAAACACTCTACTCTTAAAAGCAGGTTGAAATGAAGTAGAAAACAGGGCTGGTTTATGCAGAGCTAGCTCAGTCATTTTCCATTTTAAGAACTGATTAGAAAAACAGAAATGTAATTTTATAACTTACAAATATTTTGCATACTTTGAAAGGAGAGAGCAAAAAGCATGGCTTACTATATTGGACTAGAGACCTGATGTCAGCCCAAGATTCCACCTGATTCCATGTGCATATGTCCTAGAGCATCTCTTAAGTAAGAGAAGATATTTCGGGAGACTGGGTCCATCCACACTTTGGAATAGGTAAGCATCATTTCAAAACAGTCAAACTGTCAGTCAGTATTACTAGGCCTCAGCTAACTAAAGCAAATTATAAATTCCTTGAAGTCTGCAATGAATCTTGTTTGTATTATTTTTTTCTCTCTGCCTCCCATCGGAATCCCAGCACATAATAGGTGTTCAGTAAATGTTTCTTAAATGGAAAAATAGAGTTCTGAACTTAGTTTATTATCATCTCTTCTATAAATATATCATAGCTTACAAGCCATTTTTCCAAACCATATCATCTAGGTCCAGTTGGTATAAAAGAATATCCTTTTCATTTAATATATGCTCCATTTGTCTTTTATTAATCATATAATTTTTCCATAATTAAATTTTCCAACACAAAAAAGGAATGGAAAAATAAAGAATAGAAAGAGAAATGATTATGATAATCAGAGAAGAAAATGCTTACATATGTTTTAGCAGAAATATGCTACTCACAGTTTTAGATTTAATTGTTTTCAAATGTCATAAGTTCCTAAAGACATATGTACATTCTTCCATTCTTATTAAGATCTATTATATAGATATACATATGTATAGTTAATAAACATGTAATAAATAAATAAAATAGTCATTAAGCCCTCCCTGTTGTTCCATTGTCCAGAGACACTCCAGATAATCTTGTAAGATCAGTTTGTTCACCATTGTTTGTAAACCTGATCTGATGGATGTACAGAAATAGCTCACCTGCCAGGCTTTCAGTCCAGATCCTGAGTTTGCACCCACACCTTCTTGGCAGAAGACAAGGGCTAACACATGTCTCCCTTCACTATACCACCCTTCTCCCACCCTTAGCTGTCATTCTGACTTCTGCTCCCTGCCTAATTCTTTTATCATTATTTTTTAGAGAGATTTTTGCTATAGGGTATGTGTGCTCAGTAGAGAGACAGAGAGAGAGAAATCACACCCCCCCCCCGGGGGTGGGGGGTTGGCTACACTGCAATCCCTTCTTCTCCATTCTCTTCTTGGGATTTTGGACACACACAAACACATGGCCAGTGTGAGTTTGAAGCCACCGGATCTGGGACTCAATCCACCGACGGCCATGTGGGAGTCCAGAGTCCAGTGATATAACCATTACTCCATCTTCTGGTTCCACCTGCCTAATTCTTTTTTTTTTTTTTTTTTTCCTGGAGAGATTTTCGCTATAGGGCACATGCGTTCACCAGACAGACAGAGAGAGACATTAGAGACAGAAAGCGAGAAATCACCCCCTAGGGGGGATGGTCACGCTGCAATCCCTTCTCCTCCATTCTCTTCTCGGGATCTTGGGCATGCACGCACATGTGCCCGGCGTGAGTTTTAAGCCACAGGGTCCGGGACGCGAACCGCGGTTGACTACGTGGGAGTTCAGTGACACTGCCATTACGCTAACTGCTGGTTCTCCACCTGCCTAATTCTTAAATCCTTTTCGAAACATTTATGACAGCCTCTGTTAATGTTTCATTACACTAGTATAAGATTGGGCTGCTTCCTCCAGTAGTATAACTGCTGGCCTGGGGAATCAAATCAACTGAGGATTCTCACTCCTCTACCTAGCATAGCAAGAATCTTGATCACTTTTGTTCCTCTCCTGGCCACAATGATGCCCTGACTCCATCTTCCCATATACTTAAAACAGTTAGCCTTTCTAAAATTGGTTGTCTCTCCAATTATAAAGTTGAATAATTAGACGCCTTCACTGGAGTCAGATTGTCAAGATCAAATCCTAACTCTACCACTTAGCTGCCGTATGACCTTGGACAAATTAACCTTTTGGACTTCTGTTCTTCACTTGTAACATGGGCTAATGATAAAATAATAATAATAATGGCAGTGCAGCAATAAAATGCAACATACTACAAGGCTGATCCTCATCAGAGATTTCAAGTTCATGCAGTGTATTCCTAAATACACTGGTCAAGTGTATGCTCATGATCTGACTGGCTGAAGCTAGGAGCAGATCATAGCATTAAGACTCTGTTGGGGTGCTGTCATTTTCTCTGTCTCTCATTCATGGGAGAAATAAAATAATTAAAAACCTACAAATATTGATGTTAAATAGATGTTATGTGGATTAAATGAGCTTGTATGCATGTATAAAGCACTTGGAACAACAGTGCACAAAACAAACTCTAAACCTATCTATTCCTGTCACGATTCTCTCCTTCACCCCAATTTTTAGGATATGTATGTATTTTTGCTACTTTTAGGTGTGGTTCCAAAATTTTTAATGAAAGGTGTTATTTTTATTTAAAGAGTATATGATAGAGCAAAGATTGGAAGTAGAAACATAAGAACTGGAGATAACTGAGCCAGTACCAAGGCATAGTGGAAGAGACAGCTGCATCTCACTTGGTCAACCACCCAATTTGAATCCCAGTCCTAGTGGCTTGGAAAATGCACAGGTGCGAGAGTGCTCAAAATCCTGACAGGATGGAGAAACGGAGAAGGCGGCATTTCAATGTGACCATGTGTGGGAGTGCTTTCTCTTTCCTTCTCTCTCCTGCCTCTCCCTGCCAAGTACACATAACCTCCAGCAAATCAAAAGAAGAAGAAGAAGAAAAAGAAGAAGAAGAAGAAGAAGAAGAAGAAGAAGAAGAAGAAGAAGAAGAAGAAGAAGAAGAAGAAGAAGAAGGAGAAGAAGTAGTGGAGGTAGTAGGGCAACTGCAGTAAAGTAGGTAAGACATCATGGTGGTTTTGACTAGGATGATGGCAACTGAGATGGAAAGAACACAAAAAGAGCAAGCAAAAGATGTGACAATGTGTGAAGTGGTTTGAAAAAAAAAAAAACTTGAAGACAGATAAAGTATCAGGTATGACTTGATACTTTGGTTTTCTGGCTTGAGCTACCTGTGACAAGAAAGATGAGAATACAGTTTTGGGTAGAGATAGTAACAAGGGGGAAATTTGGCTTAAAAGATGTTAAACAATTGAGTAGAATTATTTAGGAAGCATATGATATAAAATTCGGAAGTACTTAGGAGCAAGGTCCAAGTTGGAAAATGGCACAGCACTGAAAGTTGTTATGTAGATATTATAGGAAACCATGCGGATGGGTGAAAAGGCTCAAGGGAAAGAGGAAAAGGGGCCTGACAGATCACTATGGAACTTAAGTATTTCCAAGTTACACAGAGATGACTTCTTAAGAGGCCAAGCAAAAGGAGTGCCAAATACCCGGATCTTGGTTTCTAAATGCCTTTTATTCATCTGTTAATTACTTAATTAAATATAATTAGTGAAGCTAACAGGTAGAGTGGACTCTTAATCCAATGTGACTGGTGTGCATATAAGAAGAGACACAGAAACACAGGAAGAACACCATGTGACAAGACATGACACAGGAGTCATGCAGCTGAAAGCCAAGGAACACCAAGCATTCCTGGCAACAACCAGAGGCCAAGAAGAGGCAAGGAATAATTTCCTTCACAAAGAGTGAGGCCCCATCAACACCTTGATTTTAGACATACAACTTTCAGAACTACAAGAAATTAATTTTTTCAGTGTGTTAAGCCAGCCTATTTGTGGTTCTTTGTTATGATAGCCCTAAGAAACTAATACACCATCCACTCAAACACATTTAGGAATAAAAAATTAAAAAAAAAACATTAAAAAAGAAAAAAGCTGTTTCTCTTCCTCCTTTCTTTTCTTTCTCGAAATTTCAGTCCTAAAGCTTGAGGGAACTTTTCCCTTACCAACCCACAGAGTATAGGAGCTGAGGTGGAGTAACGAGGGTATCCTGCTATTGGAGGAGTCTGAAATAGTGTGTCAGGATTGATCAAGAAAAGTTGGGTTTACTCTTGAGAGGACGGCTCAGTATGTGAAGTCAGAGTTCCACCCAGATGAACAAGAAGTTCATCCATTGGGGAAATGCTGCACAGGGTTTCAGAGCTGGGCTGAGAGGGCAGACGTGCACAGGGGCCACCATCCGCTGTGTTAGAGACTAAGTGGGTGGCTGGGAACACAGGAATTGGCAACATTTAGTCAAATTGAGTAAGTAAATTTATTAAGGAAAATTAGAGCCAAGTTTCCCATGTTTGGAAAAGGGAATTAAATCAAAGGAAAGGGGCCGACAGCTCTGGCATAGCTGTTAAGGGACAGGACTCCCACATGGTCGACCACAGTTTGAGTCCAGGACCTGGCAGCTTGCTTTCTCACATTCTCTCTTTCTCTCTCTCTCTCTGTCTAGCTCTGGTCAAATTTTTAAAAGTAATAATAATAAATAAATTTAAATAAAAGGGTTTTAAACAGTATTTTTGGGGGGGTTTCTCTTTCTTTCTTTTTTTTTGGGGAGAGGTTTTCGCTATAGGGCGCGTGCGCTCGCCAGGCAGACAGAGAGACATAGAGACAGAAAGCGAGAAATCACCCCCCGGGGGGGATGGTCACGCTGCACTCCCTTCTCCTCCATTCTCCTCTCGGGATCTTGGGCACGCACGCAAACGTGCCCGGCGTGAGTTTTAAGCCACCGGTCCAGGACGCGAACCGCGGTCGACTATTAAGCCACCGGGTCCGGGACGTGAACTGTGGTCGACTACATGGGAGTCCAGCAACATAGCCATTACGCTAACTGCTGGTCCCTTAAACAATATTTTTTAAAAAAGTAAAAAAGGCAGCCTGGGTAAACTCTATGCTGGATTAGAATTAGAAGTAGCAGTATGAACTCACAAATTTGAAGAAATAGAAAGAGATACAGAAATAAATATAGGTGTAAATGGGGGGGGGCGTGTCTGTGTGTACATACACATACATCTACTCCTTAACTCAGTTCTCTAAGAGGGCAGGAAAGTGCCTCGTGCCCAAATCCTTGTTTCTGCAGCACATTCTCCACTAAAAGTAACCAGGGATTCCTTGGGAAAATCACAGATTCCAGAACTTGTGTAGGGAAAGTATAAAATAATCATTAAAGAAAAAGAAAAAAAAAAAAGATACAAAAATGCCAAAAAGACATGGGCATTAACTGACAGAGGGTCCAATTGGCTAAATTGGGGAAACTTTGAACATCAAAATCAATAATGATATAAACAGACTCATTGAATAAAATAGAAACTGAATCCAAACAGGTACTAGTAAATGAAGACATTCAAAGTTTGATGAAGAATAGGATATTTGCACAGCCTTAAAGTCCTCTCAACAAAACATCTATAAAATTACAAATTAAAAACAGTCATTTTACAGTGGAGAAACTTGGCAGACACCACTTTAATCAAAAAATGAAAGTGAAAAGCATTAAGGGGGAAATTAAAGTCAAATGTCACCTGATAAGGTGTAATGAGATGACAGAGCATCACGTCTGTACTATCCTTTCCAATGCTGCATAACTAGAACCTAAACCTGAGGAAACATCAGACGGACCCACACTGAGGAACAGTCTTCAAAATAACTCATTGATAGGCTTCAGAAGTAAGAGCATGACTGCTCAAGATCATGAAATAGAAAAAAGGAAAACCATTCCAGAGTAAAGAACACTCAAGAAAAATACAACAAAACATAATGCATGATCTTGAAGTTGATTTTACTATAAAGTTGATTTTCCTATGAAGTTGATTGGGCGAATTGGCAAAACTTAAATGAGGTCTGAGATTTAGGTGGTAGGAAATACATATTAAAATATCCAGTGGAGACAAGATAATACATTTATGAACTTTCTCATAAATGTCTCAGTTCAAACAAAAAAGTCCTTGCACTTAAAAAATAAGTAACTAATTAATTTTTCTGTGTGTGAGGAATATTTTGAGATACAGTGCAAAACGGCAAGCTGTAGAAGATATAAGACCTACATACGAGGAATTTACAACCCAGCAGAGTTGAGACATGTACACGTATATATCTAATGAATCCAGTTAAGAGCCAAATATGACTGAAAACTAACAGAGTTCTTGCCATACCATATATCACAACATGTATTAAGGAAGATTAACAGCCTTTTTAAAAAAATAATGGCCTTAACTTGATCCAACTTATTTGTAATACTGGATCTGTGACAAATTCTTTATGCTTACCTTCGGTCTCCTGGACTAAGGTGGAATTGAATGTGTAAGTTTTACCCATGGCCCAAAGAAACACATGTATAAAGAAATTTATAAATGAAGAAAAATGGAGCTACAGAGAACAAAAATTAAGAACTGTTTTCTGTTCATTATACCTGGTTCCAGAGTAGCATTTATTTTCCAAAGGAGCAATCATCTCCTACAGGAAGTTAATTTCTAAAACAGAAATTAAAGTAGCATCCAGTCACTTATTAAAATGTTTTTCTAGACGACTAGTAAAGCTAGAGGAGAAATGATCACTAGAGGGCACAGCTGAGTTGTTCTCAGCCATGTCTATACAAGGAAATTTCTTCACTTTTCCATCTAAAAGAAGTTTAGAAAATCACTTTGCCTTTGAAACACAATAAATAAATGAGTTTATTTCCAAGAAGGTGGAATGCCTTGCCTGATCCAAATGATTAGTGGTGGAGGAATAAAATACTGTCAGCAAATTAAGACACTCTCTCTTTTCTGAATTCCAATGTCATTTACATTTTTATTTCTAGTTTTCAGGTCATCTTTATCATGTTATAGCATTTAAAACAGGATAATATGTCTATTTGTAAGTTCTATTTCAGTATAAAGAAAGTTTCTCTCATAACTGCTAACCAGCACTACAAATACCTTTTCTTTCTTGTCATCTTTTCGTTTATTAAAACTTTCAGCTTTTTGCTGGGAATTAAAAGTGAAGAATTTTTTTAAGACCTTCTTGGTGACACAGCGATCTCTTCTTTGTCATTATATTGCTGACATGAGTTTTGAAATCCTAGTATTTAAAATACTGTAGAATTTTCTCTTTTCAGTTAGATGCCCATTTCTTTTTCTTTCTTTCTTTTTTTTTTTTTGCAGAAGGTTTTTTGTTTTTTTGTTTTTTTTGTTTTTTTTTTTTGTTTTGTTTTTTTTTTTTGCTATAGGGCGCATGCACTCACCAGAAAAACAGAGGAGAGAGACAGAGAGACAGAAAGCGAGAAATCACCCCCCAGGGGGGATGGCCACGCCACAATCCCTTCTCCTCCATTCTCCCCTCAGGATCTTGGGCACACATGCACACACGCCCTGCGTGAGTTTTAAGCCACCGGGTATAGGAAGTGAACCGTGGTCGACTACATGGGAGTCCAGCGACATAGCCATTACGCTAACTGCTGGTCCCAACTAATCCAATTTTTATACTGTGAGATATTTAGGTCATTTCCTACTTTTTACTATTTAGAAAAACAGTTAACAGCTTATGGCAAAATCTAGTATAAATATTCCTGTAAGATAAATTCTGAGAAGGGGGACAGCTAAGTCAAAGGTACACACATTGTAAAATTCAGGAAGTTTAAACCAATTTACAATTTTCCCCAGCAACTGCTCTGAGGGTGTCTTCTATAAAAATGGGGTATTATTTGTTAGGAGTTTGGTAATTACTTAAAAATCCATTTGTAGGGCAAGTTACATCTGCCATTGTGAGACTAACAAACAGCAAAACAGACTTTGTGCAAACCTCATCAAAGCATCCCCCGGTCCGATCTCTGACATCCTGTCCCCTGTCATTCCTACCCTTGACTCAGATTTATGTCTTTCTTTAGAGCAATGTTCAATTCCCATACATAAATAGCCATCACTGCCATCCCTGGGTGCTGTCCTAACCTCCACCAAGTCTAACTCCTGAATACACGGGAATAAGCAGAATCCTATTCTATTTCTCAAACGTAACCATAATGGGGTGAAGCAATACTGGAGCCTGATAGCTTTAGTGCACTCTGAAAGACAGTATTTATAAAGACTCCTCTCCTTTTCCTCTTCATCTTCTTTCTCCTTCTTCTTCCATTTCTTTTTCTTTTATTTTTTTCTTTTAGACAAGGCATCTCAACTATGATTGTAATCCTCCTGTTTCCGCCTCCCAGGTTGCTGTGATTACAGGTGCACGCCCCTGTGCCCATCCTGCAGGTTGGGCTGCGAATTGAACCTGGGTCTCCCATGTGGTCTCAGCCTATGAACCTATGAAGCACAGCATTTTTAGAAGCGGCTACTGCCTTCTCACTTTTCTTTGAACAACATCTCCCTTCTTTTTCACTCCTTTCTTTTAGGGAAGAATTGCCTCCCCCCCACCCCCCCGGCTCCAATTTTGTGTGGCCTTAGTGAGAGTCCTCCATTGCAGTAACTCACCCTTCCCCCTGGTGGGTAGAAACAGATCCAGTCTGAACTTATAATAGTAGCATATTTTTCTGAACATAGAAATTGGTCCAAAGATCAGACACAGGACAGAAAAAGGGAAGTGAGTTTTTCTCTAAGATTAATATACAAATTTGAGAGAAGGAACTTCTCTCCACGTGGTTAATAAGTTTTGACGGTGATGCTGGTGTTGCTGATGCCCCAGCTACAGAGAGGAAGTTGTTTGCTCCAGAAGAGGTGACCAAACACCAACAGAATAGATATGAACAGATAAAGAGATTGGATGACATCCCTGAGTACTGCCTTTAGAGGTGCTTGAAGGCAATGTACCCCAATAAAGAAATAAATAAAAACAAATAATTTTTATCTAGGAGAATTATTTTATCTAAAAGTTTGATTGGTTTTCTATCTCTAATAATAAAAGGAGGCTTGACGACTGACACAGTTATCATAGAAACAGTATTAACAACATACAGTTTTAATTCAAAGGAGGGAGGCATAAAGTAATGAAATATTTTAAAACAGAGCAAATATTAGGTTCAGTTATAAAAGTATATAAATAATAACAGAGAGCATTATCTATGCAAAATATCTCTAAGAAAATTGCTTGTGTTTAGAGATAACATAATGAATTTAAATAAAGGGGGTAGAGTGAGGAGACCTATCATTTCAATTCTACTTACATTCTTGACCAAATCACATAGTTTGAATAGTTTAAGTCTAGCATCGCCTACAGCTCTAAAATCTGTAAACCACAGGAAAGTCACTGTGGTCTAATCTGTGCATCTAGGAAATGCTATTTCCTGACTGATTCAGGCCTGAGTTACTTTCTGTTAAAGTAGACAAGGGGGATATTACACTGGAGGTAGGGGTGGAATCAGTTCTCCATGGTTATCACACATTAGGGAAAAAGAGTAGTAGATACTGAGGACACAATTACAATGATCACACAGTAACTTTTTTTTATATACACATAAGGTTTTCCTATAGGGCACATGCTTTCTGAGGGCAGATAGAGTAAGGGAGAGGGAAAGTGAGAAATCACTCCCCTGGGGAAATGGTCATGTCGGAATTCCTTCTCCTCCTGTCTCCTCTCTGGATTTTGGGCATGTGCACACTTTTACCCAGTGTGATTTTCAAGCTGTTGGGTCCAAGATTCAAACTGCAGCCACTCATGTAGGCGTCCAGTGCCTTAATCACTACATCACCTGCTGGCACCCGACACAGTAATTTTTAGAAAGCATCAGTGTCTGTCCCAACATAAGCATTCTGATGGAAAATAAAGCTATGGAGCATTTCACAAAATTAATCTAGGTTATTGGTGACTAAAACTTGTACTTACCACCATCTCAACTGATTGTCGGAGCCCCTCTGGAACAACTTTTAGGGCAGAAGTCTCAAACTCGCCGACTACAGATGGAGTCTGTTAAGATCACACGTTGTCGGTCCACCGCATATTTTTAAAATTTTGAATTTCTGGGTTTCTGGCTTCTCTTGAATCAGAACCTCTCTCTGGCAGTGCTAAGCACACATTCCCACATGGCAGCAATACGCTGCTGTTGGGTAGCAGCTGCTTCTTCAGACCACGCATGCGTTTTCCAGACTTCTACAGAATTCTCTGGACCACTCTGTGCATGTAGGTTACCTTGGGCCACTGCGGATTTGTTACTGTGTGATCATTACCTTGAGACCTGGTCATGAACCTGCCCACACACTGTGTTCATGTATTCAATATGGTAGAAATTGACCTTACCCCGTACTCACCCTGGACTCCATATGGCGAGAATGCTATGAATCATGGCTAAGAAGTCACTGCTTTGTCAACAGCTACTTCCCAGAAACTCCATCTGTAAAGTCAACTGACTGCTTTATCTAGCACATAAAACTACAGAAAATGGAAAATTCCTCTTTACCCTTTATTAAGGACTAAAAGATTTAAGACCTTTTTTTTTCAATTGGAAAATTCTAATCCTGAACTTGGTAAGTATGAATAGAGGAAGGCTGATAGTCAAATAATGGGTCATTTCTATTAAATGGGTACATTCTAAGGTTAGAAAAAAAATTAACATGAAAAAACAATTATCAAATTATTTTTATCCGTTTTTAAAGTCAGGTTTATTTAGGTGTAATATACATAGGTTAAATTAACCCTTTTTAAGTGTACAGTCTGCATGAATTTTGAAAAATGTATGCAGTTTTGTAATCACCAACACAACCTAGAAAATTTCCACCGTCCCAAATATTTCCTCCAGTCGTTGATAGACATTTGGATTGTTTCCAGTTCTGAGCCAATATAAATAAAGCTCTTCTAAACATTCTTGTACAGGTCTTTTCAAGAATGTATTTTTCATTTCTCTTGGTTAAATTCTTAACAGTAATATTGTTGGGTCGTATGGTAAGTATGCATTGAACCTTATAAAAAATAGCCATACTCTTTTTCATGATCAATTTATGAAAGTTTCTGTTGCTGACAATCTCGAAAGCATTGGGTATTGTCAGCATTTTTAAGTTTAGTAATTCCAATAGGTGTGTACCAGTATCTCTTTAATTTGCAGTTCTCTACAAAGATGTGCTTTCATGTGCTCGTTTGCCATCTGATGTCTTTTTGATTAAATGTCTGTCCAAACTCACCCTTTTTGGTTGCTCTGTAAAAATGGATCTGGGCCCTTTAAATTTGTTTTGTTAACTGGTATTGAAACATTATCAGCAGAGTGCTAAGGAAACTTTGCAATAGGAATAGTTTTGCTGCCTGGTTCTGGTGTATTTCTATGCTGGTTTTCCCAGTGTGAGGGAGCAGCTTTTCTCCAGCACCAGATTCCTGCAGCATTTGCATCTTAAGAGCTCAGCTTCTGCAGGACATGGCAGCCAGCAGCACCCAGTGGTCAGCAGCCTGCCTCTAGGAGTGCTTGAAGTTCTCCAGTGCCAGCCTCCTGCAGCACTCTCAGCTTCTCTCATACTCAGCTCCTCTGCTGCACAGTGCAGCAGCATCTGCTGGCCAGAATTGTTTCAATTCGATTGTTTTCTTGTAGCAGAGTATGGCACGTCTAAGCAAACAGCTGTTCCTGAAGTAGTACAGGGCATATTCTGGCAAGTTCCAGAAGGCATATTTCAAGCAAGTTCCACTGCTAAGGCACCACAATGACTTCTGCACCCTCCAATGAGCCGCAGGGGCACTCTCTCCAACAAGGTATGGATCTCATCCCCAAGGGCAGGGACAGGGAGGGGCAGGGAGGGGAAAGTGGTTTCTTGCTTGAGTGCTCCATCTCAACCCCAAGTGTGGTGATTGCTCTTCATATTTTCTATTCCAGTCAATCCCTAATTACTGTAGTTCCCTGTTGTGGTTAATAATTCCTCATATTAAATTTTTCCTATTCAAATTATTACATAGTTTATCTCTCCTGATTTTATCCAGACTGATACAAACCCTTTAATCTAAGAAATCAGGACAAAATCAAAACAAAACAAAAAGAAAGAAAAAAAAGACGCTGCTACTCAAGATCTCAGTAGACATTAATAAACTAGAAGAGAGAAAGTCCATAGAATTGATGCATACATTTGAGAAGCATCTGGGAAACAATGTCAAATTGAAATAGACAAACTTATATGGCAATGTTAAATAAGGCTGCACAAATGCAGAATGTTAAGAATGAAACGTAAAATGTAACAGATCTTAAAAACAGAAAATTAAGACACGTAAGAGGGTTATATTAATAGGGAAAAACTGATTCAAGAAAAGCTGCAAAATTAAAAGAGAAGAATAACCCTGAAAGAAATATTAAAGAATTACCTTCCACAAAAGCCTAGTTCAGGCAGTGTCACTATGAAGTTTTGTAGCTTTCAAAAGCAGGTCAGTCTTTTGCTATATTCAAACTGTTTCAGAGGATGGAGAAAGAATAAAAGAATCCTACTCACTGTAAAACTTTTCTGGGTAAAGTACAGACAGTACTATCTGATAAGGTAGTAAGTAATATTAGGAGTGAATGTAAATAAAGCAACTCCTTCAGCAATTCATATGCTGTAAGAGAAGAAGGGGGAAGAAAATATATTTGTTGATGTCCTTCATTACTCATGCCAAAACAACCTGCTGTAAGATATGCCCTCTGGCCAGAAGTGTCTCAGAAGAAAACCTGTTTTTTTTTTTTTTTTTTTTTTTTTTTTTTTTTTAATATAATCAAAGAGTGAAATAGGCCTTTCTAAACATAAAATAAAATACTGAAACATTTTATGTAGCTCTGTATAGTAACCACCACGAAAGCATATACAAAAGAAAACAAACTGGAAAAAATTTGCAAGACACAATGAGCCAAGGGCTATTGTTTTATTTTTTATTTTTTTATGATAGAAAGTGTGAGCAAGAGACAAAGACCCTCAGTAGAATCTCCGCACACTGGGACTCCTTTCCTCAGCCTTCCAACTCTTCAGGCCTGTGCAGTGCTTGCCGGCATCCTGCCTGTTTTTCAGGCCTACATGGGATGGCTTCCAGTGCTTCAGGGCACTCGCACCCCCGTGCCATAGAGACTGGGCCTGTAATGAACCATTTTAAATCAAATATCTGAGTGATCAAAACTTGAGTCAGATTCTGGGCTAAATTTGTCTGCCATCATTATATTTAAGTTTTCTTTTGAATCAGTGATACATATGTGAGGACTTCAAAAACTCCATGGAAAGGGCCAGTGGGTGGTGTGGTGATTAGGGTGCTGAATTTCCATATAGCAGACTGCAGTTCCAATCCTAGACCTGTTGACTTGAGAATCATGCCAGGTACATGTGCATGCATGCCCAAAATCCCAAGAGGAGAATGGAGAAAAGGGAACTGTGCATCATGACTATGTCTTTTGGAGTGGAGGAGGTTTCTCATTGTCTCTCTCCTGCAAAAAAAAGGAAGAAAAAAAGAAAGAAACAAAAACAGTTCCTGAAAAATGGAATTTAAGTATAAGTTTATTTTGGCAGAAAACATTTTGAAATCCATGTGCAGTTCTTTTCATCATACGCATTTTTTCCACAAACTTTTTGAAGCCCTTTTGCACATGTAGTAAAATAGGCCAATGAGTAGGATATGTGCAGCGATTATTTCTCACCACCATTCCGGACCTACCACACTCCAGTCCACGTTCCTTCAGGCAGCCACAATTAGCAGTTTCTTCCGTGTTTTTCAGGAGGAAGTTCAAAAATGCACAAACACAGGAATTATGTGGAGTTCTATGTTTTAATCTTTTGTGCTACTATTTTGTGCTGCTGGGTTAAAACATCGAACGGGGGTTGCAGATTGCAGCGATGGTTTGCTGTGATTTAGACTGATGACAGTGTGCCCGCCCCTCCCAAGCTCAGAAAGGGGCAGGTAAAGCTGGAAGGGCAGTGACTCGATAGAGCTTCTGTGGTCCCAGGCTGGCTCCCTAGGCTTGTCCAGGAGCCTGAGGACTGCTTGGGTGCTGCGTGAAAGGGCCATACCCTCCAGAAGGTGGGTTCCCAGTCACCTTCCTTTCACCTCTGCCCAGGCATCAGAGTGAATATTTATGGAGAGGGCTTCAGGTTTCTGGGCAGTTCCCTCCCCTCACCACACACCATTTGGCCCAGTGCAGCACCACTACCCGGTCCATGCTCATCCCCTTCCTTTATCTGCTGACCCCTCACTGTAGCATCACGAGGAAAGGATTCCTTGTCCTCTTCCATTATCTTCTGCCCTTTATGCACCCTCCATCTCCTATGCTTTGGTCTTCTTTGCAGGAAGATGTTTAGGTCCATGCGCTCTGGAGCCTTGGAGAGATCAAGGTAATCTATGTGATTCATAGATTACAATATTCCTCTGCTCTGCCCTGCTAATGGCTCCCCAAACAGTTGCCAAATTTAACAAATGAAAGTACAGGATGCCCAGTTAATACTGAATTTCATATAAAAGATGAATAATTTCTTAGTGTAGTGTATCTTTTGTAATCTTTTCTCTGGCATTTAATCTGTCAACCCTATTTCCAAACCAGTGGAGTCGTTAAACAATCCTAATCTGCATGTCTTTGCCCTGAAAACAAAATTCTAACCCTCCCTTCAATTCAGTGACTGACTGTGGCCCTTGCGCAGAGAAATGTCCCACTAATTTCAAAACTGGGCATTTTGAGTAGTGTTGGGCCAGTGCAGGAAGCATTTCAAAGTGGTTGCTAGGTGGCAGGTCTCCGCTCTGTAAAGCATTTTCAATTCTATTAGTACTGCTGGGTGACAGTAACATGGCAGTGAGCACAATGTATATGGTTGTGTGCTACCATTTTTTGTTTCATTTCATTTAAAATGTACGATAAAACTGAATATAAATAACACATCTAAAAAGTTTTGTATTTTGAGCCAAATGCCAGGATGTCTGGATAAACACAGAATCAAGTAATCACAGGCTTAATTTATTTGAGCTATTTTTCCCTGCTGGATTTTTGAGATAGGTGAGACTGGATTTCCTCCAAACAAATCTGGCAGGAGAAAACATGAAAGTTCCGGCCAGTCTTAAGTATCCCCACGTGATTCCTGACACAATTTTACCTAAAAAATTTAGTACACATAATAGAATTTTATTTATTTATTTTTATCTTGAGTTCTTTTGCAAATATACAAAAGGAACAGTGTGGTCTATTCAGATCCCTCTTTGTTCAAATTACTTAAGAAACTCCGTGAAACAAGAGTTGTGATTTTATATTCTGTCTTGTTCACCCAGAGAAAGAGCAGAATCAAGGAAAGGACAGAAAAGAAAGGAATAGAAACTGGAAAATAACCACTGAAAGCGTAATGATAATAATGATGTCCCTCCAACCCAATGTTCCCCAAAAAGGAGCAGAAACCTACTTAGAGCATGTTTGTGTATGATTTTGTCACTAAGATTGTATTAAGAGCAGACTCCAAAGTAAACATAACAGAATTAAAACATACCTGTGTTTGGTAAAGTGTTCTTTTTTATTATTGTGCCTTAATGATTCCAGGAATTGAGGAATGAGAAGAAAGCAAAGAACTATGGAAACTTGAAGCTGGAAGGAATCTTACATTTTTTCTCTTATCGGTACTTATATTTTGCAAAGAAATAACTTAAATGTTCAGTAATAAAAATTTGCTGAAATTTACATAATAGTAGTTGGAAATTGAATGAAATTGCTGATATTCAACCGTTTTTATCTTACAAAAATGATGATTTCATTGGATTCTACCTGACGTTTTGCAATACCAGAAAATATATGGTAGTTCTATAAGTATGGGTATGAAACATAGAAAACCCAGGGTAAACTACAAGAAACAGTAGTGTTATAGGGTGCTGTAAGGTATGTGTGTGTGTGTATGTGTGTGTGTAGTATTTTTAGTGATACAATATCCTTATTTATGTCCATCACAAATCTAGGAGCGTACAAAATACAACAAACAACAAAAGCGGGAGCAGTAGATGGTGTAACAATTGCATCACTGGACAGCCACGTAGTTGACCACAGTCTGAGTCCTGGACCCAGCAGCTTAAAACTCATGCCAGGTGCATGTGCATCCATACCCAAAATTCCAAGAAGAGAATGGAGGAAAAGGGAATGTATCTTGGTGGCCAACACCCCTGGGGGTGGTGGGGGTTGGTGGTGAGCTCTCATTTTCTGCCTCTCCGGCAAGCACATGTGCTATATAGCAAAAATCTCATTCTAAAAACCAGAAAAACAAAAAAGCAGTAGATGCCTCTAGAGGGACAAATAGGAAACTAAAAACAAGAGTGAGAGTTTTTTTTTTTTTTGTTTTACTTTTGTACATTCATCAAATTCAGCAACAACAACTATATATATATATATATATATGTATATATATATATATATATTTTTTTTTTTTTTTTTTTTTTACTTTCCAGCGGACACTTGTGCTTGCCATAGAAAGACAGAGAGAGGGAAAAAGCAACCTCTCCCCAAGAAGGTGTGGTCATGCCACAATATCTTTTCCTCCATTGAAGAACCCATTGAAGAAAGTGCTGCTCAATTGGTTATCTAATCCCTACAGTTCAAAGAACAACAGCAAACAGTTTCTGGAGCCTGACTGGTTCTAAGAGTTGCTCTCCACAGTGACTTTGTGGTTTACCTGGAATCTTAATCATTCCAGTTATACAACGAGCTTCTCCTCAAAACACAGTGTCAATAGAGGTTCAATACATCAGACTAAATCATTCTCACTGTGATTGTGAGTGATGGATTGGATGTTTCATGTAAGGACTGGGAGCAGGAAAGAAACCCCTCCACCTTCATCAAATCTTATGATACCCTTAGGTACAAAGAGTACTCGGAGCTATTTCCGATGAATTCCAAACCCTTTTCTCAGCATGATCTTTTTTCTTTACCTTGGAATTAGAACTAATAGAACTTTGAGGTCAGCAGGTGGCATGGTGATTGAGGTCCTGGACTTCCACATGGCAGACTGTGGTTTGAGTCCCAGATCTGGTGGCTTGCTTTCTTACTTTCTCCTTTCTTTCGCATGTGCACCTGCTCTGGCTAACACATGTGCCCTATAGCAAAATTTAAAAATAGTAATGATAATTAAAATAAAATTTAAAAAAACAATGAACAGAACTTTGTTCTAATTACTTGATGTTCAAGACAGCAGGAGGGTTCATTAGAAATTAGCTTGTGTGCAATTATGTGGCCAGGTGGCCTCTGTGCCCTTCTGTGTCTTACTTTCCTCCAACCATCAGACCGGCCACATCCTAATTATTCTAATCAATATTAGTGCTCCTTGAACTATGCTGAGGAGGAGAAGAAACAACTTCTCTTTGCTTTTGAAGAAATGGTGGTCTCAGAGATTCAATGATTTGTCCTTATGCCCTCAGTTCTGAAGTGGCAAACACAAACTGAAACCCAGCTTTTGGATTTCCATCCACGTGTCCCCAGTTCTACAATTAAAACTGATTATTTTCCCCTTTCCCTCCAGCTAATAATCTATTTTTCCCCTCTCTTTTACTGTTGGAATTCCCACTCTTGCAGTTAAATGCCTGTACTGTTTTCTGACTGTGTAAGTCCTGTAAGTTGGGTTCCACACCCGCTGAGACTGAAGGTGCTAGCTTCAAGGGCACCAAGTAGGCAGCATTAGATGCCATTTAAAGTTGGTCTTTCCTGATACACCAAGGCAAAGACCATGCGTCTAGATTTTTCACCATTGTATCTATAGCAAGCACTGGGCTAGGTGTCAACCAGAAGTCGAATAAATTTCAGGTGACCAGCAGACTGCTGATAGGATTTTCTTTTTTAAAAAAATCCTTTTCTCAGGCTTTTGTGGTTCTCTCTCTGTGTGGATGGCCTCTCTTCCTCCACCTCCCCTTCTTGGTGGTAACTATAGGCATTATCATCTAGGTCAATCTGTCCATAGTTGAAACAGTAGCTAGAGGAGATAAAGAAAGATCCAGTATGACTTTGGGGTACTTACATTTCATTTGTAGAAAAATATAAATAGAAAGGAACAATAGAATCACAAGCAATATGACCATATATTGCAATAGCTAGGAGCTGGATTTCCTGCTTCTTAACCTCTCTGTGCTCTGCTTTCTCTCATCTATAAAATTGAGATAGTGATAATTCCTACCTCATAAGATTTTTGTAAGGACTTAATTACTCAATACATCTGAAATACTTCAGAGAGGGTCTGATATATTGTAAGTGCTCAAAAATACTTTTAAAAATATGAGATAATGTAGAAGTCATTATTATAAGTGCTACAGAAAACTCTCCTTTTAAAAATTTTATTTATTTTTATTTATCTATTTTAAATATTTGTTATAGGGCACATGCACTCACTGGAGAAACACAAAGAGAGAAAGGGAAAGTGAAAAAGCAAGCTGCCAGGTCTGAGACTTGAACCATAGTCAACTATGTGGGAGTCCAATGCCTGAACTACCATGTCACCTGCTGGCCTCCAAAGTCTCCTTTTAAGAACCCTTTCCCCCAGTGAGAACCAATCAATTCTCAAAACATCTTTTTCAAATATCCTTTCTGTATATAGTTTTTTCCACTTGGACTTAACACTCCATTGTCTCCAGAATCTTAGGGTTACTGTCTTGCCTAGATATTTAAGATCTAAGAAAGGGAGAATTGAAGATCCCCAGGTAATGGCCCACCAACCAGCTGCTAGGTATGCTAGTTAGTGAGGCTATGTCCTTATGACCCAGACAACCTCGCAACTGGCAGCAACCACATGAGAAAGCCTAGGCAGGAGACCCACAGAACAGCCAAACCAGCCCACAGCACAGTGAGCAAGAATAAAAAATAAAAACTGCTATTTTGTGTCATTAAGAGTTGGGGTAGTTTGTTTCACAGCAAAACATAACTAAAAATTTATCTTTAATATGGCTGTTCAGAGGTAAACATGCTGATGTTTTGTTGAATATTCCAAATCTAGGCATTACATACACATAGTTATTTCCATTTTGTAAAACTCAAAGTAGGACACTCTACATAATGTTTCTTTTCTTTTTTTTCTTTTTTTTTCTAAAAGAGATTTTTGCTATGGGGTGTATATACATCCTGAAAACACAGAAAGTAGAGAGATAGACAGTGAGAAATAACCCCTCAGGGGGATGACTACACTGTAATCCTTTCACTTCCATTCTCTTCTCAGGATCTTGGGCACACATGCACACATGCCCTGTATGAGTTTTTTTTCTTTTTTTTTGAGAGGTTTTCGCTATAGGGCGCGTGCGCTTGCCAGACAGACAGAGAGAGACAGAGACAGAAGCGAGAAATCACTCCCCAGGGGGGATGGTCACGCCGCAATCCCTTCTCCTCCATTCTCCTCTCGGGATCTTGGGCACGCACGCACACACGCCCAGCGTGAGTTCTAAGCCACCGGGTCCGGGACGCGAACCGCGGAAATCCAGCAACATAGCCATTACGCTAACTGCTGGTTCCCATGCCCTGTATGAGTTTTAAGCTGCTAGGTCCAGGACTCAAACTGCGGTTGACTATGTGAGAGTCCAGCAACATAACCATTATACAATCTGCTGGTCCCATACATAATGTTTTAAAATAAACGGGGGAGGGGGGCGAACAGATTGCCTAGCGGTTATGCCACTGGACTCCCACATGATCGACTGTGGTTTGAGTCCCAGATCCAGCAGCTTGAAAAATCATGCCAGGCGCATGTTCGCACATACCCAAAACCCCAGGAGGAGAACGGAGGAGGAGAAGGGATGGTGCTATGGCCATCTATCCCGGGGAGGTGATTTCTCACTTTCCCTCTCTCTGTCTCTCTCTGATGAGTGCACAAGCCCTATGGCAAAAAGCTAAAAAAAATTAAAAAAGAAAAAGAAAAAGAAAAGAGAGAGATATAACAGCTTTATTTTTTAACCAGTTAACAACTTACTTTATTTTTTTGTATAATTACATACCCACACTATTATTCTGGTGGTTGTATTTCACAGCATGTTTTATTAACCAGTTCTCTACCAATATGTATTTAATGTGTTTCTATTTTTTGCCACTATAAAAAGTTGTTTTGATGAATATTCTTGAACACGTTTTTGCACACACCAAGGACTGTTTCCTCAGGATTAATTCCTGCATGTGGAATTACTAAATCGAAGATTTGCTTGTTTTTAGGATTTTGGTTAAGTATCATCTAATAACTCAAGAAAGCTTGTACCAATTTACATTCTAACCATTAATAATTCAGAATTCTCTTTTGCCTGCAGTTCTACCAACAGTGGGTATTACCTTTTAAAAAACTCTTTGCCAATTTAATGGATGAAAAGTTAAGATGTCATTAGTTTTTTTTTTTTTTTTGAGATTTTTTTGCCTTAAAGAGCATGTGCTCTCCAGAGAGAGAGAGAGAGACAGAGATAGTGAGAGGGAAAGTAAGAAATCACACCCAGTGGGGATGGTCACACCACAATCCCTTCTCCTCCATTCTCCTCCTGGGATTTTGGCATAAATGCACACACTCCACCATGATTTTTAAGCCTCTGGATCTGGGATTCAAACCAAAGTTAGCCATGTGGGCGTCCTGCATAGAAACCACTATGCCACCTACTGGCCCCATGAATAATTTTTTAAAGAACTGCAAGGTTTAAATCCCTTCAGGGAATGACAGGTGCCATCCAGGTAAAATCTAGACCATTCAAACTATGTTGTCCATCACATTCTATTTGCGCCATATCTAGACAGATTGATCTCCCACAATCTCTAAATGGAAACTCTGCCCTCGTGAGCTTAGTTTCTTTATTACAGTGCATGGGTCCTGAAGTGTGATAGAGAACCCAGTCAGGGTTCTGACTCAACCTCTTACGATACTGTGAGAGGAACTTCTTGAGCCTCACCTTCTTCATATTTAGGTAAGGTCAGAACTAATATGAGATTAGAATCTATGTAATGAAGAACAGAGCTTAGCATACAGTTAGTACTGGTATTCATTCTGTTCTCCAGGCAGCCCTCTGTTTTTGGCTCATGCTGAGACATCTCTTTGGCATATCCTTTATTTTCCTCCCCCTCACAATATTTTACCTTCTCTTCTGGCCCAGTTTTATCCAAATTTCCTCAGAAAGGCTTCTATAGAATAAGGCACTTAATATATATCTTACTCAGTTTGGCTCTTTTATGCAAGGAATCTTCAAAAAGCTCATGGGAAATACCTATTATGAAAACCTATGCATGGATTTCAATATTTTGCATCAGAATAAATTCACATTATAATCCTACTTTTCCATGGATATTTTGAAGTCCCCTTATGTTATTATTTTAATGTTTCAGATATGCTTAATGAGCCAAGTTGTAAGCTTCAGGAGTGGCATTTAAATCCACCCAGTAAGTATTTGTGGAATATATAAGTAAATGGATAAAAGGTACATGGAATATAATAGCAAAAGTAATAAAACAAGTTTATCATCTACATTTATAAATTATCCTAATCATTGTACTAGTGACCCACAATTGATCAAGACAAATTTTTTAATACATGGAATAATATTTCCTATATTACATCAGTGAATATTCTAACAGTTCACTATAACATTAGGATATACTGAGAGAATATACCATTCCTAATGGTTCAATAAGTGTATGTCCAATACCGTATTTCTCCTTTTCATAAGCATTTAGTCCTGTATTTTAACTTCTCTGGAACTGAGATATATCGTACTGTCAAATAAATAGCCACTGGTCAGGTGATAATATGGTACAGTTGGCGTAGCCTCTTTGTGAACATGATCATAATTGTTTAAATATTCCTCATTTCTATTGAATTCCACACAATTTAGTACTAAATATGTCAGTGTCACATGCCAAGAAATCCAATCAAAGACTGGAGAAATTGCCAAATGTGTCAAATTAGGTGAAAGAAATTCCAAAGCAACAAGAGGTTGATATAACCAGTTCATGTATCATGCTGGACTATAGCTATGGATGGAACTTCCTTCTGACCATTAATAGAAAAGCTTCATAACGTGTAGTGACATAATTTAGTTAAACAAGAACACTATGTTTTAGTCAAATAGAATAATACCAGAATTAAACAAATTTGCAGAATTGGTGCCAATGATTAGAAGGTAAATCTCAGAGACAACAATGGAAAATCCCTTTTAAAAAGGACTATACTGTCAGGGCTGGCAGGTAGCATGGTGGGTAAGGGTCCTGGACTCCCACATTACTGACCATGGCTCAAGTCCTGGACCTGGCAGCTTGCTTTCTTGCTCCCCTCCTTCACTTTGTCCCTTTCTGGTCAAATTAAAAATAAATCAACAAATAAGTTAAATAAAAAATAATTCTAGGGACCAGCAGTTGGCATAATGGCTATGTTGCTGGACTCCCATGTAGTTGATTGCGGTTCAAGTCCCAGACCTGGTGGCTTAAACTCATGCCAGGCACGTGTGTGTGCGTGCCCAAGATCCCGAGAGGATAATGGAGGAGAAGGGATTACAGCTCTGCCATCCCCCCCGGGGGGTGATTTCTCGTTTTTCTGTCTCTCCGTCTTTCTGGAGAGTGCACGCGCCCTATAGCAAAAACCTCTCCAAAAAAAAAAAAAAAAAAAAAAAAAAAAAAATCTAAACAAAGGACTGCACTTTCAATAATATTGTGTGGAAAAACACATATTAATGCTCTGTATGAAAGGGATTATAGATAAACTCTATGAACAGAACTTCAATCAACTTATTTTATTTGTTTTCCTTTTTAAATGCATCTACTAAAATGATCTATGTCTAAGTAAGTTTAAAAGCACTCCTCAGTAAGTATGAAGTAAAAATTTTGTGTGGTACCATTGTGTCACAGTTTAGGTAGCAACTCTTTTTGATTCTTGGTAGCATGCACAATTAAAGATGTCTTGGATTGAATGGGTATGATAAATTGAATGGGGGTGCTTAGTCTGTGAGCTTCCAAAAATTCCTTTTGTGCAGGAACAGTGGTTAAAGTTTTGTTATGTCGGTGGGTATGATGTTGTTGCTAAGGAATGAGGCAGGCAGATCCTTTGATTTCTTCACAAACATCAGTGACATTTGTTTGCAGAACCAACATAATTTGAAGAGAAGCCAGCATCTCCCATCACCATTTACAGCTTAACATAGGTCACAGATTGCATTCTAAATTAGGTAAATGCTCCACCGTCATTAAGACCTCTAGTGTTATATTTAGTATAGATTTTTTTATATATAAAAGTAATGTGTTGGTACAGAAAATGCCCTCCATTACAAAGTCTGCAAGTACGAGTATATAGTCAGCCACATGTCTTCCAACTGAAATAATTGGTAGGTTTCTTTAAAATTTTTTCTTACTTCTTTTTTATTCAATTTCTTCTAGTTTACAAAAAACATCTTAGGGTAAAGCAATGTTTATTGTACAGCATTTGATGACAAAAATATATATAAAAAAATGAAAACCACATCCTTCATCTCACAACTAGAATTGCCTCTTAATGTTTTTGCCATTACATTCAGTGTATTGTATTTATAGCAACACCGCAGCATAACTTGCACACAGTGGATGCTCCCTTCATTCCTTCTGGTGCATGAATGCTGAGAGGGGACCTGGAGGAGGGTCCATATGTCTTGCTATTAGAACCAATTATACAGATGTTATGGTCAAAAAATCATTTGTCGTCTCAAGTTTGCCTTGTTCTTCTAACACAGCAGGAGCTTGGCCAGGACACACCAACTTTCCACTACTTGGCAACCAAGCCCTCAGAGAGAAACAGTCACTGTTCTCACTTCATCTCTCTCATTCATTCATTTATTCACTCATTCATATTTACAGCGTCCACCATGGGCCTGGAATATGGAAGGGAAACAAACATGGCCTCTGCCCTCTTGCAGTTTACAGTGAAGACAGAACATATAAGTACACATGTAAATAAGTATATGTTTACAAATTTTAATAACCGAGGAAAAGGAGAACAGGTAGCTGGGGTTTTAAATTTTATTCTATGTACAGTAGGAAATCAGTACTTTTAAAAAAGTTTATATTGTGCTTATTTTTGGTAAGTAGCTTTCAAAGCTGAAAATATGCAAGGTTCAAATATTTTTAAATGAAAACCTTCCCTTCCTCTGACTTCCTAGCCACGCACACCCCCCACCCCCCCCCCCACACACACACACAACCTCCAGTGTATTTCCCCCCTGAAATATTCGAGGCACAAACAAGAAAATCTCTTTACTAAAAGCCTCTTTAATCAGCGAGAGACTCCGTCGCACGTGTGTGTTTTAAGACTACCCAAATAATGAGAGGGGCATGGCTCTCCGCATTAGAGCTGCATTTTTGCTCTAGCATTCATATTCTTTTCGGCGGCGCGTTCACGTTTTAAACACGAATGATTCCCCGGAGCTCAGGGTTCTCTGTAAGTTGCACCTCTGGCAGGGCTCAGACGCTTGTTCCCACGCTGTGCTCCCAGCGATAGTCACCCCTAGTGCGCAGCTCCCAGCCCGGAGCCCTGGAGCTTGGCATTCAGCTCAGGTGTGCACGTCTATTTCACACAGATGCAAGAGCAGATTCAAGGCACGCGGGGGTGTCCAGACAGCGCTCAGCGGGCTGACCCCGGGGGAACAGGGCGGGGCCACGACGGGGGCGGGGCTGGCTTGGGGGAGGAGCCGGCGCCGAGGCCGGCGGCTGGGCTCTCCAGAGCTGCAGCTGAGGCTCTTCGGTCTCGGACCCGGGCCACCCACCGGGCGGTGAGCGCTCCCTGGCCCCACAGTCTACAAGCCCGGGAAGGTAAATCTGCCTGGGAGTACAGCAGTTTAACAGCTAGGGGATTCATGACGGGAGCGGGCGGCTGGATGGCGGCGGAGAGGAGCGTCCCGCGGCGAGTTTCCCCAGAAAGCTGAACCCGTCCCAAGTTTCTTGTACAGCGGTTTGCGCCCGGCAAATTGGTGGCGGGCTCAATCCGTGCGGGTGGTCTTTGGGCGCAGGAGGCACGCGGAGGTGGGCTGCCTGGGCTGCAGCCCAGATTCCACACAGACGGAGCAGCGCGGCGGGCGCAGTTTTTGCCCGAGAAAGGGCGGGTAAGCGCCGCGCAGCTGCGTCCCGCGCCACCGCAGGGTGACCGCCGAGCTCAGAGCGCGCGAGTGTCTGCGAGGCGTGCTCGGTTGTCCAGAGGCAAAGTTCCATAAGTTCTTTCCTCTTTTGGCAAGACTAGTGGGTGTTGTCACTCGCCCCCCCGTGGTTCTGACCCCGAAGGTCCCACTATGGACAGCGAAAGCGAAGTGGATTTTTCTAGCAACAGCTCGACCCCATTGTGGCGGAGGCGATCGACCCCTCAGCCTAAGCTGCTGAGTCGGAGCAAGCCCAGGCCTCAGTCTTACCAGAGCCCCAACGGGTTATTGATCACGGATTTCCCGGTGGAGGACAGAGGGATTCCTCCAGCGGCGCAGACTCCGGCCCAAGTGCTCGCAGCCGCCGACGGCCGGACAGTCCAGAGAAGCCCCCTGCTTCTGCACGCCCCTCGGAGAGTGGTGGCCAATGGCGGGACGGTTTCCCCGGAGTACAGCGCTGCTTCTCCAGGACTCCGACGGCCCAAGTCACCTCTGGTCCCCAAAGCGGCGCCGGCTGGCTCTCCGAAATCCCCAGCAAATGGCACGACGACCTCGCCTGCGTCGCCGCTGCGCCCCCAGCGGACTGCTAACGCGCTCGTCCCCTGCAGCCCAGAGGAGGACCCTACTCGGTTGACTTTCAGCCCGGTGCCTTCGCCCCCTGCAACGGGCCTTGCCCCTGATAACCATTCTCCTGGCTTGGCTCCGCAATCCGGTCAGACCACCAAGGAGCCGGAACCGGGATCCTGGAGACTCTCTCCTGCGCCCGAGAAAAGGAGTTCGGAACAAAAACTCCCACTCCAAAGACTCTCGTCCCAGGAGACCGAGCACCCTGAGAGTCCTTCGGTGGTTTTGAGTACAAACAGCCCCGCTGCCCTCAAAGTAGGGAAGCAGCAGATCATTCCCAAGAGCCTGGCCTCGGAAATTAAGATAAGTAAATCCAACGGTCAGAATGTGGATCCCCACAAGCGACTCCTCAAAGTGCGCAGCATGGTGGAGGGCCTGGGAACAGCCCTGGGCCACGCTGGGGAGGAGGGCGAGGTCGACAACGACGTGGACAGTCCGGGGTCTCTGCGGAGAGGCTTGCGGTCCACATCCTACCGCCGAGCAGTAGTTAGTGGCTTTGATTTCGACAGCCCTAACAGCTCGAAGAAGAAGAACAGAATGTCCCAGCCGGTTCTGAAAGCAGTGATGGAAGACAAGGAGAAGTTTTCCAGCTTGGGAAGGATGAAGGTAAGAAGGGGCGTGAGTGTCCCATGCCGCTTGCTGAGCCAAAAGTGAATATGCTGGGGGGTGGGAGGAGCAGCCCAGAGGTAATCATAAGTATTCTCTTTTAATTTTGTTTTTGCTGTTGATACCGCGGTGTGCAGACAACTCTGGGCCATTCTGTTTGTTGTCAGAAATAGCCAGGTTTAATGCAAGTTTAAGTGTGGGAGTGAAGCTCACGGCTTTTAACTTTCCAAGCTCAAGCAAAATTGGGGGGGGGGGATACAAATGGAAAACATTCACACCAAATTAAGTATTGGTTGAGTGAATCCTGAACACTTTATTTTTAAAGGTTTTTGCCTTAGGGCATGTGTGCTGGATGGAGAGACAGAGACAATGAAAGGGAAAGTGAGAAATCACCCTGGGAGGGGAGGGGTATGGCCCCCATCATTCTGTTCTTCCCCTAGGATTTTAGGCAGGCATGTGCAGAGTGATTTTCAAGCAAGTTGTCTGGGATTCAAACTGGTGGGTCCTTTGGGAGTCCAGCACCTTAACCACCACACCACCTGCTGGCCCTCTGAACACATGAAGTACAGTTGTCTGCTAAGGGGAGAGGAGCTGAACACTCTAAGGATCTGTTCTCTTCACTCTGGTCAGGTTGTCGGTTAGAGGTGAGCGTGTTAATCTATATCACAGCTGATACAGGAAAATACTTATTTCTGTTTCAGCCTCTGCTTTTTGATATTCTGCTTTTATTTGTTGTTTTTTTTTTTTTCTTCTTCTTCTTGGAATGGTGATCACACATTTGATGTCATCCAGGTAAAATGAGAATTTTAAGATCACTTGCCAGAAGCACAAAAGACACAAATAAGTTGTCATCCGTTTTGTTACTTGCCTCTGTCCCCATGCCCTTTGGTATTTTATTCCCATTTGTCCTGGCATGCATTCACAAATTGGTAGCTCAAAACTTGATGTGAGGGTAAATATTGGTACTGCTTCCAGATAAAGGCCCAGGAGCTGCACTTCCTCAGATACTAACAAATATACATAAAGAAATAGGAAACACTAGAGGGGGATATTTTGGAGTGTGTGCTGCCTTCTCCAGAAATAAGGCAGGTCTTGGCAACAGGGCAAAGATTCCTTCTGGCAGCCCCTCTCCCCCTTTTTATGATTAAGCAGAGAACTGGAACCGTTTTGTATAAATGTTGCATATGTAGTACACGAACAAACCTATTTCATTTGAGAGCTATGGTCTCAAAGAAAAATTACTTAACAGTTTATGTGTTTTTTTCCAACTCTACAAGCATAGGAAAGCTTAGTGACGGTGAATCACGAGTAGTGAAATGAGCTGCCGTGGTGGTCATTTGAGGATTCTCAATCCGCTTTGAAGGGGTGTGGGGAACCTTGCACATTTTATTTCATCGTTCTGGGAATTGTAGTGGCCACAGGAACGAGCTGCTCTAGGGATCATCTGCTATGCTTTTGGAAACCTAATGACTGTAACAATAAAAAGTACTTTTACTTAAAATAGCTGCGTTTTCTATTTGGCGCATTCATTCATGGTTTGGTTTGCCTTTTTTTATTTTTTTTTTTCGCTTTTTGTGTCTCTTAGAAAAAAATGCTGAAAGGACAAGGAACATTTGATGGGGAAGGTAAGCATTTGATTTTCCAGACTTTTATTGCTGTGCCAATGTGGAATATCAATTAGAAGTTGAAATCCAACTGTGGTAACAAAAATACTTAAGATGAGAAAAATGTTCAACTTACCAAATTATAGAGTACAAAGCCCTGCACCGAGCTAATTTTTTATCTAATTATATTAACAGTGAGTAAAATTAATGTTTTTTTTTTTTTTATATAAGTTGATAACTTTTTCAGTGTCCTGGGTTATTTCATTCTATTCTGCTTTGGCTCCATCTCCATCTTTCTCAAAAAATAAATAAATAAATAAGAACAAGCTCTAACTTTCAGTTAAAAATTCTGATTTGGCATTTAGACCTTAAGTCATATTTTCTTTGGACACGTTTCCTTTGCCTTAATATTCTTTTCCTTATATTTCCACATTTTTGTTATCCTTTCTGACTTCCTATTTCCTTATTAAGTTTCAGCTTCAGGGAAATATAACTCTCCTAGCTGACCAAAATATAGTCTTAAGAATTTGCTACCCATATAGTATTTTTTGTTAAGGATCTCAAAAACAAAAGCAGCTTTAACCAGGTGTTCAAACCCTAATCAGATTAGTGGACTTTCTGTAAATAGATGGGTCAAGTGTCAGCCAACTGGAAGAGCATGAAGGGATCTGTCCCAGCTGTAGCCCTTGCAGGGCTGGAGGGTCATGGAGGAGTAAGGGTTATTGGTGTCTCATGCTTTGAAATGCTAAGATTTTCCAAGCTTTAAAGAATAATGAAGAATAATGAAGCCCCTTTATAAGAGTAAAGCTAATGCAAAACCACCAAGAGTTATAAAATATATAACCTTGGGTGATTATAAAACATTTCCCTCTAATTTTTATAAAGATGAGTTTCCCATTGGAGTCTTTAAAAATGACTAATTTATAAAAAGCTGTTCATTGCACCAGTCTTAGGAAATTGTTGCTATGTGGAAATGAAACCCAGAAACAGGACTCTACCTGGTTAGGATAAATTTCTTTCTCTAACTTTATAATTGAGAACCCTGGAAGCGCTAAGAGATTTAAAACCTATCTAGTATCACACAGCTAGTAACATAGCCAATCTTAGGATGCAGATTTGGTTCTTTGCCCAAGTTTCCTTCCTCTTGTACCACTCTATGAATGTGTGAATTGAAGGGTGTCTGCCTAATATCTACTTAGGAAGATTCTTTATATCCCCTGGAATTTGACATTGATATTGATCTGTGACCTTTGCCTCAGAGGGTTAAAAATTCAGAGTATCTTTGAAGGCAGAGGCAGATCTTCATTATAACTAGTCCTATGTTTCTTTTATAAGGAGCTCTTTCTGTGTATTTTCTCATCTCTTCTCAAATGTGACCTAGAAATTCTTTTTCACACTTATGGGTGTGACAATGCAAGATTTTTTACGATTGATGACTAATAAGAATGTAAGTCAGGAAGCAGTGTGGCCCAGTGGTGAGAAGCTGTGATGCAGGATCTGGGCAGACTTAGATAGCTGTCCCACTGCTTCTGCTCATCGGTTGAGTGACATTGAGCAAGAATGTGAACTTGACTGAGCCCCAGTTTCATCACGTGTAAAATGCGTTTAATAATTCTGTTGCCCACATTGTTGTGAGAATGAATGAAAACACATCTCCTCAATGTTGTGCCTTGACTTTGTGCTTACCACTAACTATTTTAAAGACTGGGAAAAACTCAATTTTTTCTCTCTCATAATGTTTTATGTATGCAGAACAATCAGAAAAAAAAGTGAAATTTTGCATTAACTCTATTGTTGCATTAATCATAGAGAATACACAGCAATCTAGTCAATAAGAGAACAAGCAGGTGTTTGTAAGCTTTATTAGATGGGAAAGACGTTTCAAACTCAGTACATTACAAACCGTATTTTCCCCTCTAACTCTCAATCTCTTCTGGTATTCTCATCTCTTACTTTCCATTTGTGGGACCTGATGACCTCATAAACATCCTTATCACTTTCTTTTCTCTGCTCCCAAATATAATCTGTCACCAGTCCATTCAAAGTTGTATGGCCCAAGTCTTCATCATCTTTCATTGATCACCCCAGCATTGTAATTAGTCTCCTAGGTAGTCAGTATTTTGCCCTCCAATCTAAACAAACCTTTCTTTTTAGGGACTTCCCATCGCATTCAAGATTGGATACAATCATTACAGTGTTAATGAAATACAGTCCTTTTGTTTTCAGGGTAAAATCCAGTTTTTCAACCTGGCCTACAAAACTTTGCTCAATTAGGACTATCTGGCTGTCTCTCTAAACTTTCTTCAGTCCCTTTGGCCATTGGACACATCCAAGCCACAGCCACAGTGATCTACCGTAGGTTTTCTAAGGTATTAGGTTTCTTCTTGTTTCTGGACTTTTGCATAGAGTTTTTCCTTTAGTTCGGTAGCATCTGAGTTTTCAAATAGTAAGGTTTCCTCATGGACACCTTCCTCTCAGACTAGGTCACACTTTGCTGTGATCACACAATCTTCTCTGTGTATATAAATCTTCAGTTTGTAGGTGTGTATTTGTGTAAGATCATTGTGTCTTCAACTTTACTTGCCATCCATCATACTTGGAATAAAAATAGCAGTCCCTTGGTGTCTTGAAGCAAGACCCTACATGATCTGCCCTCTGTTTACCCTCAAAACCCAACTTCTCTAGTTTTCTCCCTCCCATACAGTGCTCCAGACACGTAGGCCTCCTTGCTGTCCCTGTATTTATTTACAGATTCCTGCCACAGGGCCTTTGTACTTGCTGTTCCCTGTGAGAAGATGTCTTTTCTTAGGCCACAGGTGGTTAGCTTTCTTGCCTCTTTACGTCTTTGCTTAATGTCACTTTGGCGAGACCTTTCTAAACTACCCTGTTTAAAGCCCACATACCTTTCTTCCAGCACTTGCAATCCCCTTTCCTTGTTTTATTTTTCTCTATGACACTTACCAGTACCAGAAATACCATGAAAATTACTTGTTTGTTGCATTTGTCTTGCACACTAATGCCAGTTCCATGAAGACTGAAATATTTTTATCATTTTTTTTGCCCAGTGTTGTATTTCTGGTGCCTAGCAGTTGCTGGCACCTAGTAGGTATTTTCTATGTATCAGTTGAATGAGTAAATGCATGAGTAAATTTGACCATTTTTCTCATTGAATTATTAGCTCATGAGAGTGTGACAGGTATCTTTTGTTTCATTCTTAGCCCTTGGCATACTATAGATATGCAGTAAAGGTTTATTAAATAGATAAAAGAATAGTGAAGGCTCGTGAAGAAAAGGTTGGGTGTGAATTCAATGTAACTTAAGGAAGTATTTAATAGTCTTCATTATCCTTCTTGAGTAATAGACGGAGACATGGAAACATTGCTTCAGTTAGCATTTCATGTATGGAATGCAGTTCCCCTTCCCTTCCCTTCCCTTCCCTTCCCTTCCCTTCCCTTCCCTTCCCTTCCCTTCCCTAACCTTCCCTTCCCCTCCAGGTGAGTTTGGGGCAGAACTGTGTAAGAAAAAAACACAACAACACATTTTTGTAATTACTCTGTGTCTTTGTTCATTAAACTGGTGACCAATCATTGTGTAAATATGAATGTATTTTAGAATAAGTAGTATAATGATTAGGGCAATTAGTGACATGTGATACTTGCGTTCACGCAGAAAATGCAGTCCTGTATCAAAACTACAAAGAAAAGGCTCTTGACATTGACTCTGATGAAGAGTCGGAGCCTAAAGAACAGAAGCCAGATGAAAAAATTGTGATTCACCATAAGCCACTGAGATCCACGTGGAGCCAGCTGTCTGCGGTGAGTGCGTACCTTCTTTTCTTCTGCAGGAGGCAAAAGCCAAGTTGTGTAAATTATCATGCTTGTGGCTTTCATTTTTTCTGTCAGTGATCTTGTAACCCTTAAGAAAAAGGCTCTTCTTTTTAGATTGTGAAATGTCTCTTGAAACTCTGCAGACACTAATGAGAAGATGAACTTTAACAATTCTGAGCAGGAAAATATAGGTTTTGATAAAATAAAGTGCGTTAGGGGCAGCAGGTGGCATGGTGGTTGGTGCGTTGTACTCCCACGTGGCCGACCATGTTTTGAGTACCAGACCTGGGGGCTTGTTTTCTTGCTTTCTCTCTGTCTCTTTCTGGTGAGCACACATGCTCTATAACAAACTTAAAATAATAATAATAATTATTATTATATAATATATAATATATAAAATAAAGTAAATAAATAATTTAAAAAAATAAAGTGCCTTGAGACTGTACTATGACTCTGGAAACTATCTACCTAGTGTTTTTTATTTTCCTTTCTTTTTTGTAATGCAGTGTATATGTAGTAAGGTCTTACTATTTCTTGAACTTTATCATAATCATGGTTGTATATACATCTGTGCATGTGTGTGTATGTATATATATATCTGGGCATAGTAGGAAGTTTATTATAGCTCTTTCTTGGAAATTTCATTTGATGTATATACTTTTGTATTTTCTTGGTTGATTAATAATTTTTTCTCCCTCTGTGCATCTGTGTGTGCGTATTTCCAACACTTATTTTCATGTTGAAGAGTAATCTCTGTGCTCTGCATCAGACATCTTTTGCTTCTTAGCCATAATTTCTTTTCCTCTTAGCTTGTAAAATGTCACAGTGTGATACTTAGTTTACTTGATAAGAGTTTGGGCACAGCATTTGAGGGTGTTTGATGCATTAGCAAGTAGAAAGGAATTCTCACGGCTGGCTTGGGCAGTGGGAGCATTGCCTCAGAGACAAGCCAGTACATCTCCCTGAGTCCTTAGGCAGTATCGGAGCAGAGACGATTCTTTCTTAAGGTGCAATGAATGTTGTTCAGAGTGGGGAATCGCTTTGTGTATTTTGGCACTGTATAGCTAGGACCATGGGAATGTATGCATTTTACTGGTGCCGGACAATTTCTTATTCAGGATCTACCTCCCCAGACTTGTATGCAGATGCAAAATTCTAGGAAGCAGGCCCTTTCTTCCTCTCTCTCCCACGTCCTAATTTTGTTCTAGGGAGGGTCTATTTATTTCTCGTGCCTCTGAGGTGTGGTACCCTTAATATTGGGCCTTAGGTAGGGTGGTGATTAAGGGTGCTGGACTCACACATGGCCAACCGCGGTTTGGGTTCCAGACCTGGCAGCTTGCTTTCTCACTTTCTCTCTGCCTCTCTTACTCTGTCCCTCTCTGATCAAATTAAAATAAATAAATTACTTAATTAATAAAGTTAAAATAAAATAATTCTTAAAAAAATATTGAACCACAGGTTAAAATGCCTACAATGGCAGGGCCAATAACATGAATAAGGAATGCTGGTGCATGTGCATAAGAGTGTGTGAACAGGGGTTGTGTGAACAGGCCTTATACAAACCGAGCTAGTGCATAGCTCATACCAGGTAAGTATGAGGGTCCCGTGTTGCACATCTTATAATATTTAGAAAATAAAATACAGAAATCTAGGCTTTTATGTGTATTATCCTAATTAAAGTGTTTTTATTTTATTTTATTTTATTTTATTTTTTTAAAGAGAGATTTTTGTTATAGGGTGTGGGTACTCACCAGAAAGACAGACAGAGAGACAGAAAGTGAGAAATCGCCCCCTAGGGGTTATGGCCACGCCACAGTCCCTTCTCCTCCATTTTCCTCTTGGGACCTTCAGCATGCACGCACACACACCCATCATGAAGTTTAAGATATCAGGTCTGGGACTCGAACTGTGGTTGACTACATGGGAGCCCAGTGATATAACTATTACTCCATGTGCTAGTTCCCCTAATTTGAGTTTTAAAGAAATGTTGTGTGAGTCCAACAAAAAAGCTACGGGTCAGGCATGGCCCCTGTGCTAACAGTATGCAACTTTGGTGATATTTTTTATTTTTGAGTATGGTAAGTCAGTAAGACCTCTCCACAAAATTGGTGTATTAGTAGCCTTATGCTCTAATCCAATCCTGATATGTGTATACCAAAACAGATACTTGGAAAAACTGGTGACAGGTCCACAGAGGCTGTGTCGGCTGTACATATCTATCATTCAGTTGTTGGTCTGGACTGTTTGGTAGAGGATCTAAGGAGAAGTAGGCTGTGGATTTTTTGTGTTTTTCTCTCTATCGTGGCTGTGTTCATTAGTACAAGCCTGAGTTCCGCTATTGGTTTCCCAACACTAAATAGAAACATGGACTTCTGTGACAGTTATACTCTGAGCTAACTTAGCTTTAGCACTAAAAATCGAACGCCATGTGAAGAACTTTTAAAAAGTTCATGGAAAAGAGAAATAAAGTGAGCTTATTTTAATTTATTTTGATGCGAAAAAAATCCATGTATACTTTTTCTATGCACATTTTCCATGAACATTTTATTTTGAAGATTCCTCATATGTATACCTCTGGGAGTTTGGCTAGATGAACAAATAGACATGCAAATAAATATTAGTATGTGTCCTTCAGTACATCTTCAAATACGAACATGCATTTTGTTTGGTGAAGGATAAATGCGCTGATGTGCCTTTCATTAACAAGATCAATGGCAAAGGACTATCTTGCAATAAAATGTAAAACTATAAAGTGGATTCCAACTTAGTGTGTGTTCTCTTGGATTTGAATGTTTCCAGGAGGTTTGTGTGTATTTATCGGGTTGCCTGGCAGTTACATTTAATCAAAGCAACATACTTGGACTTTGCCACTTAGCATTGCCCGGGCACAGCCTGCATTTTCTTTGTGCTTTTTGTGTCTCCTTTTCACTTAAATTTTACTTTCTTTTTAAAATTATAAAGTACTTCACACAGGCAAAACATTAAAAAAAACAAGAAATATTAATAGATTTCTGTGTACCCACCGCTCAGATTGGACAAATGTTAGCATTTGAGCATAGTTTGCTTTAGACTCTTTTTTAGCCAGCTATAGCTACACCATCTCCATTCCTTAGTCTTGTTCTCCTGCCTTCCCCAGATGTAATCACTACCCTGAAGTTCTCTTTGTTCCTTCCCGGGTGGGTTTCCTATCCACCAAAAAGATGTAACCGCTTCTGGCTTTTTGAAAAGTAGCTATTTTAATACCAAAAATGCAACTAACTACTACCTCTATAGAAGCCCGTTAGTAAATCTCCAAGTTGCAGTGAGAACCCTAACCAGAAGAGACTTCATGAACTACTGACAGTGTCAGGATGTTTCTCAGAAGTGACAGCACCTCCATTGCTCTGCTGACCTTGTGTCCTGATCCCTCCTTGGAGGAGCTCCAGTACTTAGGCTACTGCTTTTTATGTATTTTTTCATCATCCTTCCATGCTATTTTTTAAGGTTTTTTTTTTTTTTATTTCTTCTAGAAGAGAGACAAAGAGAGAGAGAGAGACAGCACCCCCTAATAGGATCCCTTTACTGTAGACCTCCCTCAACCCTCAGCCAGCCCCAGATCATGTAGCCAGGGTACTCAGGGAATCTCTGGACTTGAACTGGGAATCAGCCTACCTGAGATTTCCTCCAAGAGTATTGCGTTTTACTGCTCTGGCACCATTTGGTCCCTCTCTACTTTGACTTTTTTTTTTTTTTCTTAGTTTACTTCTTCCTTTCATGAGAGAGAGAAATGGAGAGAGATGGGGATGCTAACACGATCTTGCCAAGCCACGATCCTATGCACTACCTTCCAGCCATCCGAGATCTGGCGTGTTTAGGATAACCTGGGATTCAAACCTTGGGCCTTTCCATATGGTCCCAAAATTACGCAATAGTGCCCAATCTCCTGTGCCACCATGGCGGGCTCCCGTGCTTAACTTTCCATCTATCAGTTGAGTAGGGTAGCCCCCTTCTTATCTTGTATATATCATTTAACATGAATGTCTTCATGGGGCAAGGCCTAAATCCCAGAAAGAGGATAGGATCAGAATTTTCTGAAAATGGGTTTGGTCTCCATGTGGCATGTACCTTGAGTTGCTTCTTAAGAGGTGAGTGTCAGTACATATGTGCATTGACTGCTGTTGATAGTTTTATTTTCTAAAAAATCTTTTATCTTCATGACATACCTGTCTGCCTCCTGGAATGATGAAACTTTCCTAATCAGTTAACCATAAAAAGCATTCAGTATGCCAAAGACTCTTGTAGTGCAACAATGTACAGTATTTTATGGTCGTTACATAAGGTCTTCAGTCTGTAGGGTAGTTTGAACGTGTTTGTGTGCCTCCTTTGTTTTCATTGGTCACCGTTCAGGCATACAGGTGACATGGTGACAGGCGCTTCCCCAGTTCCAGTGTTATAACAGGTTCAACTGAGGTCATATGAGAATTAAAAAAAAATTAGAACTGTGTTAGAGAGGCATATATTTAATTGGGCTCAATAGAATAATAAATGTTTAGGCTGTCCAAGACTTTCATAGTAGGATTTAAGTGAGTTAATGGGGTATATATTTAGCAGTGGTGTCTCTGCCAAGCTTCTCCATGTAGAAGTAGATGGTAGTCAGGAATACAACTTGGGCTTCTTACTCTCAGAAGATGGGGACAGGCTGACCCTTCATTCACTTGATTGTCAAAGTCTATAGATCTATTCTTAATTAGAAATACAGGGTTCCCCCCAGGGAAGAGAACTCTGCTATTCTCCAGACCTTGGGCAACATGAATGTATTTGTAGTAATTTAAATTGCCATGGTTCAATAGTTTGGTTGGTCATATGTAGAAGAGAGTTGAGGCTTTGAACTTGAAAAGTCATTATTGACCTCTAAAGAGAATTATCAGGAACGGCCGTGAGACAGGGAACTTCCAGCATACAGGCGAGTGGCTCAGTGTGAGAACTAGGCCAACAGTTCTTCGATCTCTGAGAAAAGCTTCTGGGTTTGAAGAAAAATATTGACCATATTAGTCAGGGTCAGAACAACACATGCTTGTTACAGTTAGTGCCAGGTGTGTAACCACCCGAGTCCTGAATGCGAGGTGAACTTCAGGTTTTCTCTAGGGCTCATCCTTGGATAAGATTCCACAAGTAGGTACCGACTCTTCTTTTAGGTAGATTTTGACTAGAGCATGTTTCCTTTTCATCATAACTGCCCCCACCCGGAGATCACATACTATGCACGTACTGAGAAATGAGTGTTGCGAAACCACTATTTGTTTTGTTCACTATTTGTTTTGTTAAGTTCAGTGACAGCACTAAAGCCACATTTGCCAGCCATTCCCTGACCCCTTTTGTTTGCCATGGGGTGTGTTTGTGTAATTTCATGAAATACCAGGTACTTTTGTAAAGGATGTTCAGGCTCCAGAGGCAGGAATTGAAGCACGTTGGTTTATTTTATACTTGTATTCAACACCTAATACAGTCATTCTCTGCTGTCGTCTTATTTTGTACTAGCTGATACGTGACTTGACCAGTAATCTTGCATCACTTTGAAAGTTTCTTCAGTTTTCTCAAAAATATTAAACTTTTTTAAAGTTTATTTCTTCCTTTTTATGAGTGAGTGAGAGAGAGAGAGAGAGGCAGAGCCCACAAGAGGGTCTTGATGCTGTGATCTACCCCCCCCCCCCCCCCACCCAGCCTTCCATCAGTCCCCAATATAGGCAATCATGTGCTTTGAATATACAGGGAGGTCTTCAGACTTGAACCGAGAACCTTCCCATGTCGGATTACCTCACTGAGCATTGTGTTTTACTGCTGTGCCACCATCTGCCCCCCCCCCCCATTTAAACTCTTTATGAGGAAGTGGTTTTTATATTTTGATCAAAGTAATTCTTCCTTTGTGCTTAGTGTGGCTAATTGGAGATCTAGAATTTTCATTTCAGCCTTTGTGGTTTCTGGATGTGACCCTCAAGGCACACATAATTTACCTATGAGAGACTTTCTGGAACTTGTGGAATGAGAAAGGGAGATTTTAAAAATGGGAATATTATTTTAAATGTAATTTTGTTCAGTTGAAAATATAATTGACACTTCGGAGTCTTAGCAGTTCAATCTGATAGGACTTATTCTTTCAGATTTGGACTTTGTTTATTAATGGCCATAAAACTCTTTCGTCCTTGTCCCTAACTCTTTCTTCCTTTTCCCTGAATTTTTAGTTGCTCAGTGACTTGTTGCTTAAAATACTAATTTCTGTGGCTATAGAAATACTCGTTTATAGTTTTGCAACACAGAAATCTCATAAAATTATTTTTTACCTTAGATGGTGGTTCATTACTTTACCATAGCTATCTTTTATATTTAAAATACAGAAAATATTATCATTTTTCATTTTTGACTAACTTTTAATACTCATAGTTCAACAGCTGGGGCTGCAAGCACATACTACTCCACACTTCTAGACTGGACAGTGGGTCTTCTGGAATGTTTCTATCTTTTTAAGTAGACCATTCTGTGCCTAGCCCTGAAATCCCCACCAGAGTCCCTGTCCTAGTTAAGACAGGTGAATGTAGTGACTGCTTAACCTGGGCCAGAACCAGCCTCTACAAGGTCTTGTCCCTAGTAAAATTAGATTGTGGTATTCTCTCAGCAGTTTTGAAAATTGATTTTGACTTATATAAGCAATACATTCTTCATGTAAAATAGAATCCGAATGTTTCAGATAAGACTAAAGTCCTTTCTGATCATAGCAATCCCAGTCCCTCACTTTTTCTCCGTAAATAATGCTGTTCTCAATTGGCAATACTCTTCTCAAAATCTACATAGAAACATTTAATGAAAACATATAGATAGATTAATAGTATATAAATAGCATTCAATTCATTTATAATATACTTGCTTTTTTTTTCTGATGTATCTTGCCTCAGATTGTAGTTTGCTGTTGCACCACCATCTAGTCCCTGAATGTTTAAACATAAAATTAGTCCTTCAAAATGCTTTACTCAAATCTTGTTGACTTACCTAGAATATTTATAGCCTGTTGATTTTCTAGATGATTAACCTCTACTCGATGTCTTAGGATGAATCGGTTATTCATGATCTGTATTTCTATTATTTAAAGAGGTAAGGACTACAAAGTCAATAGAGGGAAATATTATTGCTAGTAAAAGGAAATTGAAGATTATTTTCTCCTTTGGTGTAGAAAATGAACTCTGCTGTCCACTCAATGACAGTAATGCAGTGTGTTCTGGTTTGGGTGGCAAGAAACTCTGCTTCTGGTGATGGAGTGCAAGAGGAGTATGGCTGTTGCCTGTTCTACTGAGCACCAGGGAGCCTCGTATCCACATGGGTTGAAAGTCTCAATTTGAGCAGGCAGTGTGATGGCTGACTGGCAGGTTAGTGGGAGTGGGATCTGCTGTCGACTCTCACAATATTGATTTATTTCCATGTGGTTTAATTATTTACCAACATTTGCAGAGAACCTATATTGTCCACCTAGGACTATCCAAGGTGATTTCACAGGTAGCCTGGGTAGTCCTCTTGGCGATACCATGAGGGCATGTACTGTTTCTCTGCTTTCTATGCAGGCCAGCTGGGCTTCTGAGATGCTGAGAATGGCTGCTCCCTCACTGTGTCAGTTAGGATCTTGAGATGACCTGAAATAGCGCTTCTGAACTTTCTTCCAGTGATGGATGCATGGGCTCTGGAAGAGCAGGAACTGTATTTCTCTCTGTTGCTCTGCCAGTAATATTACTCAGCACCTCTCTGCCTGTTGGCTCTTTTCTTCTTCTTATGAATTGGCTTATTTTTTCTTTTCACTATGCCTGTCTGGTCTTCTAAGAGCTCCTTCATGGTCCGGGTTTCTAAGTTCTTGTAACTGAGAGTTCAGGTTACCCTAGCTTGGCCTTGGTCCACTCTCATGCTAGCCTTTCAGCTTCCACATGGAATTACCTAGTTTAGTTTTTTTGAGAAAGAAGATCATAGTGGCTCAGCCACTTTCCCCTCTCGTAGCAGGTCACTTCAGCATGTATTGTGTTTTGGCTAACTGCCCAAGTGCTAATCAGCCGATGTATGCTAATGAACCTGGCCACTTTGGGCTGCGTCTTTTGCAGAAGCCACTGAGTAGACTAAATTTTGTTGGGGTCTGTGGGAGTGTTAAGTGACACATTGTCATGTCTACTGTAAACTTACACATTGTGGAGAGGACTTTGCTACCATACTGTATCAATGGCTTAACGTAATGAGAAATACCAGTATGTGTGTATGAGTGTGTGTGTGTGTGTGTGTGTGTGTGTGTTTGTCTCAAAGTTTTATAAGCCAGAAGTTACTCTTTTTTTTTTTTTTGTTTGTTTGTGTGTTTAATTTTGCCAGAGGGTGCATGTGCTTGCCAGAGAGAGGGAGAGTGAGAATGCAACTCCATGAGGCATGTTCACATCATAATCCTTTCTCTTCCATTTCTCCCTCCTTTGGGGTTTTGGGGCACACAGGCACACATGTTTTTCAAACCTCTGGGTCCAGGACTTGAGCCACATAATCAGCTATGTGGGATCCACTGCTTCAA
Organism: Tupaia tana; assembly: GCA_026018925.1. Taxonomy (NCBI): domain Eukaryota; kingdom Metazoa; phylum Chordata; class Mammalia; order Scandentia; family Tupaiidae; genus Tupaia; species Tupaia tana. The sequence goes on from JAKSZU010000019.1 coordinate 24,006,191, forward strand.
CCTGCCTCAACCACCATACCACTTGACCCAGAAGTTATTCTTGATACTTGCAACACATATAGTATTTTCTGTTCTATATTTCTTTATTTTTTTGTTTCACTTAGATAGATGAAGTCAATCTATTAAGAAAATGGATTTTATTTTGGCATTTGCTAAGGGTTTATAACTTACAGTTTGAAAAATGCTAATACCTGATTCCAAAACTCATTTGTATTCCACTGCACAGTTTTGGATGGGGAGATTAAGCAAGCCTAAAATCTAGCCTGCATTTCAGGATCTTTGAACCTAGTTTAGGAAACAATAAAAGTAATTTTTTAAGAATTATTTTATTTACCTTTATTTATTTATTCATTTATTTATTTATTTTAATTTAATGAGAGAGAGAGAGTGAGAAAGTGAGAAAAGCAAGCCGCCAGACCCGGGACTTGAATCCCGGTCCGCCATGTGGGAATCCAGCACCCTTAACCACCACACCACCTGCAAGCTCCCAAAATGAATGTGCAAGTGATGTTTTTGAAAGAATGTAGGACAAACTGCCGAAGTGAATGACACAGATAGGAATCGGAACAGTGAAGGTCAGGAAAGTTCTTTCTGTAGGAAGTGACTTAAACTAGGTAGGCCAGATGGGCAGAAGAGTAGGAGAAAAAAGCCATATGAGGATAAATGGCTCAAACGACATTTACTATATAGGTAAATGGAAGAAGAAAGATGGTAATTTTGTGCTGTTTCACAGATTTCTGTACAATAATTCCTGTACAATGAAATCACTGCCTGCTTTGTACATTTATTATAAAACATTGGCTTGCTTTGTTACCCTGTTTTGTGAAACAAGTTTTTTCTAGGTCAGATTTTTATTGCAAACCTCAGAAATTCACCTCAGTGTCAGTGTTCTAAGTAACCTATTGTTCCAGAGGGTTTTTTTTTTTCTATCCACCTGCCACTTTACAAAAATAACAAATAAAAATATAATAGCAACTAAGAGGTTGGCACCACCTTTACCAACAGGTGTTCTTTTCTTCTGCAAGAAAAGTATCTCAGACCTGTTCTGCCTTCCTCAGCCCGCCTTGACTCACACCTTTACTATGTGTGTGTGGCGTCATTCTCAGTTACGCTGACTCTAGCCCAGTCTTTCTGCTCCTTTATCTTCTCACACTTGTAAATCTGCCTGTCATCACTCATTTTCAACACTGTCTCATAAGCCATTGCATGGTTTGGGCTTGACAAAAATCTTTCTTACTACTTCCCTTTGCCTGAGCATTTTAATCTACTGGTGGTCATTTCTTATTTCTCTGGCTCTCCTCCAGGCAACAACACAGAAATACAGTATTATACAGGTACAAGCATCCTTATTGTCTGCACTACTTTATTTATTCTTTCTATGAGGATGAGTGAGAGAGAGAGAGAGAGAGAGAGAGAGAGGGAGAGAGAACCCCTAACAGGGTCTTAAAGCTACAGTCTTTTCCTGGCCACAGCCAGCTCTGGATGGTGGGCATGCACATGCCCAGTGTACTCAGGGAGGTCTCTGAGTTCCGGACGTGAACTGGAACCTTCTTATGGAGATCAGCCTCACAGAGCATCATGTGTTACCATTGTGCCACCATCTGGCCCCTCTTTTACTTCTTTTTTGAGAAAGGGATTTAACACATTTTAGTTTTTGTTATTGAAAATATAGTTTCACTACTTATCTAAGACGTGTCTATTATAGAAATGGGACCAGCAGTTGACGTAATGGCTATGTCGTTGGACTCCCATGTAGTCGACTGCAGTTCAAGTCCTGGACCTGGTGGCTTAATCTCACGCCAGGCCCATGTGCATGTGTGCCCAAGATCCCGAGAGGAGAATGGACGAGAAAGGATTGCAACGTGGCCATCCCCCCGGGAAGTGATTTCTCACTTTCTGTCTCTCTGTTTCTCTCTTTCTGGCAAGTGCACACATGTGCCCTATGGCAAAAAAAAAAAACTCTCAAAAAAAATTACTAAAGAAATAGGACCAGCAGATGGCATAATGGTTATGTTGCCGGATTCCCACGTAGTTGACCGTGGTTGGAGTCCCGGATCAGGCAGCTCAAAACTCACACCCGGCACATGCGTCTGCGTGCCTCAAATCCTGAGAGACTGGAGAAGGAGGAATTGCGGTATGGCTATCCTTCCTAAGGTGTAATTTCTCACTTTCTGTCTCTCTGGCGAGTGCACATGTCCCATAGTGACAATCTCTCTAAAAAATAAAAATAAATAAAAATGTGGTTTCACTACAAAGCTAAGACATGTCTATTATAGAAAAATCAAAAAGTACTTATAACTAGAAAGAAGAAAATAAAAAACGAGATTTCTTCCTTCACCAATCACTATTGACATTTTGGACACATCGGTTATCTTCTAAGCAAAAATGTAATACTACCATACTAGTTTTGTCATGTATTTTTCTCCCTCTAACGATATTATAAATATTTTTTTACATCATTAAGCCTACTGGGTTTTTTTTCCCCTCTGACTGGTCTCATGAATGACTTTCCATGGCTTTAAACTTTCTTCTAGAACAGTCTTTTAAAGCCCACATACTGTTACATCAAATAAGTGAAAGTTTGCTTCTTTTAACCAGTTCCCTATTGTTTTTTATTAGTTTCTAGTTTTTCCATATAAAATTCAAAACTTAAGCCAAGTTATTAAAACAATTATTTTTAAATTACAGAATGAAAATATGTTCTCCTTTTAAAATGAACGTTTAGGGCTGGAATCTGCTTTGCCTTGACCACCATTCCTGCTTCGTGGACTGTTCATCATTATTATTGGTCTGTTGTACCCTCTGTGTTTTATCGAATACTCCACTTTTTAGCTATTTATCTTGTACTGAGTACTTTCATAGAACTGCTGTTTTACTTAAAAATCATCCCTGTCCTACCTTTTTACCGAATCTTCAGTTTTTCATGTGTTGGTTAACCTTATTTTCTCTTCTTAATTGCTGGTGGATATATGAGAACCACATCTTTCATTCATTTGAGGGGAGCGAACAGTAAATCGTACATTTCTATTCAGCCTCAGCAGCTCGTAGTTGAGGGGGGCTGCAAGTTAGAGAGAGCCACAAGTAAAAGAGAGGAATGTAGGTGGTGGGAGAAATGTCAGGCAGTGACATCACAGTGAAATCACAGGCAGCCCTGCGGACAGCCAGCTTCACTGTGGCAGGAGCTGGGCCATCAATGAGGGATGCAGTTTCTGGGGCATCCATGGACAGGAACTTAACTTAGGGAAAGAGTAGCTGCGTATCAGGGCTCCTAAAAAACTAAGAAGTTTTAGAAGACAGTGTTCCGCAGGGATTAAGAGCTCAGGCTTTGGGAGTGGACAGGCAGGCCAATTTTACCACTTACTAGGGATGATGACTTAACTTTCCTGTCTCTGTTCTTTTATTTGTAAACGAGGGGTAAAAATACTTTCCTTGCAGAGTCATTATATGGCTTAAATGCATGGAAAACAGTGTCTGGTGCCTGGTCAGTGTTTGATACAATGATAGTTTGAAAACCTAAATTGAAGGCCAATAAGAACTCTTTATCAGGAGCTGGCTAGACAGGGGGAGCTTACTAGTAAAGTTTGGCTTCAAGTGAAGGAATGCACGCTTATCTGCTGAATCGCACAAAGCACAACAGTTTATTCTTGTACATTTAATTACCTCTTTGTGGTTTATGTTCCTCAGTCTCATATCTGTATTGAAATAATTTGAGTTCATTCAGGAGTCCTGGCGCAGTCTGTAGAACATGACATAGGCCACAGAGGAGCAAAAGTGTCAAGCCCTGGCCTGCTTCATCATTTTGGTAGACCTGGTGTTACCTGCCAGAGGCTGAGCGCGTACTCCTTGAGATCCAAGAACGTTGGTGCGGATTATAGAATTAAGCTTAATGACAATAGATCAGAGAGCAGATCAGGTTTTTGAACAAATGAATTAGAAAGTCACTTGATTTTTTTTTTTTTTTCCTGCCATAGGGCGTATGAGCTCGCCACACAGAGACAGACAGTGAAAGGGAAAAAGAGAAATCACCCTCCAGGAAGTATGGCCACGCTGCTATTTCTTCTCCATTATCCTCCTGGGATTTTACTTGATGTATTTTTTAAAATAATTATTTATTTAATTTTATTTATTAATTAATTTATTTTCTAATTTGAACAGAGAGACCCAGTGAGAGAAAGAGGGAAAGTGAGAAAGCAAGTCACCAGGTCCAAGACTCAATTAACCACCACACCACCTGCTGGCCCATTTGATGTATTTTTAAATTAAGTATATGATTTTATTAAACGGGCCATTATCTCCTGCCTTTCCTTTAAAAACAGAAGCAAACAAACAAACAAAAGTTAGTGTTCTCTCTATTTACCCATCAGTTCCCAAAAAGTGACCCCGTCTCCACCTCATTATCTCACCTTGGGATACAGAGATCTCTTGCCCTTTGAAGCACTATTTCTATGTCAGCTCACAGAAATAAAGTGATGTCTCAGGGGGCCAGCATATGGCGTAATGGTTATGTCACTGGACTCCCATATATTTGACTGAGTTTTGAGTCCTGGACCCGGTAGCTTAAAACTCACACTGGGAGCATATGTATGAGTGCCCAAAATCTCAAGAGGAGAATGGAGGAGAAGGGACTGTGATGTGGTCATCCCCCCTAGGGGATGATTTCTTGCTTTCTATCTCTGTCAAGTGCACATCTCTCTGTAATTTAAAAAAAAAGAAAAAAGTGATGTCTTGGGACCTTTCCTTGTAGATGAAGTGGGGCTGGAGTGAAACTATGGAGTCTGATGAACAGAGAACACTCCAGAACCTGGTAGATTTTCCATTTAGGGGACTTCAAGTGTACTGTGAAATTGCTGTTGTCCCATGTCGATACAGTGAAGGAACTCTAGCTTATGCATAGTTCTGGAGTGACTTGGTTGTGAATCTGTAGGAAGGACCTGGGAGTGACTGTGCCCTGTGATAGAATTTTACTTTGCAATCCCTTCTCCACCTGAGCTCTTGAGAAATGAAGCCTCTGAGTAGAGAATCACCAGTAGGCATGAACAGCTAGTTAATTTTCCAACAAGGTTAAAGGACTTTGCTCACATGGGTTGTTAGTGTAAATCGATGCCTTACAGGGCCAGAGTTATCTAGGATTGTAAATACCTGATGTAGCCACATTTCTGGGTCTTTTTGTTTGGTCAGTCTTTTAGGGTTCTCTGTTTCCTCTGGCTGGTGGGGAAAAATAGAAGGAGTAGGAGGAATGAGCAGCCATCTCCTCTAAAAACAATATCTACTGGGGGGGGGGCTGAAAATATATCCCTGTTTACCCCACAGAAAATGATGAACTGGGGACCAGCAGATGGTGTAAAGGTTACGTTGCTGGACTCTCATATAGTCGACCGCTGTTCAAGTCCCGGACCCGGCAGCTTAAAACTCACTCTGGGTGTGTGTGTGCGTGTGTGTGTGTGTGTGTGTGCACGTGCGTGAGTGCCCAAAATCCTTACAAGAGAATGGAGGAGAAGAGATTGTGGCATGGCCATCCCTCCTGGGGGGTGATTTCTTGCTTTCTGTTTCTCTGTCTTTCTGTCTCCCTATAGCAAAAATCTACATGCCCTGTACCAAAAATCTCTCTCAAAATAAATAAATACATAAATAAAATGATGGTCTGATCAGCCAAGAGATTGGAGCTGTTCATCTTGGCCCAGTCACAGATAAAAGACTGGCTCTATCCTGTCCATAGTTTCTGTATAAATGACAATATCAGGGCTTTGTTTGGGGTTTAGAGAACTTGCCTCATAACCTATTCCTGTTGAGGAGATCAAGGCCAAAGTATATTAATAAAGTTTATGGATTTCCTAACACGGTTATCCACAAGGTGAAGATGCTTAGTGTAGCTGTGGGGAGAAGTACTGGAATCATTATCTAAAGCTTGTCTGTCTCTTTGTAGGATTTTTATTTGAGAAGCTCAGCTTTGCAAGATATCAGGCGTACCATAGGCATGAATTTTAGATGCAATAGCTAAAAATTAACTTTTGGGTGTATAGGACATGTACTCTTTTAAAAGTTTCAAAAACCTAGTTTTGGGGTATAACAAGACAATTCTGTATCATGGAAGAACTATCTTGTAGTGTCCCTTATTATCGTTGGCTGGTTCATTTCTGTTTCATTTGGACATGTAGAACATTTTGTTTACAAAGATCCAGGGTGAAGACTTTCAGGAACTATTATAATATTAAGTATGTATGATATAATAATGAATTTAAAACAGTTATAGTAGTGAGTTATCTGCATCCACTTTCTTGACAAGCCACAGATATGTGTTAATGTTTTTACCATCAGGACTATAGTCTGCATTTTGTTATTTTATCTGAATTAATTTTAATTCACTGGCAGTATCAAAAATATTGACATGTTGGCAATTTATTATTATTATTTTTTAAAATTTATTTCTTGAGAGAGAGAGAGAGATGGACAGATAGACAGATACCTTTGACAAGATCTTACCACGCTGTGATTTTTCCCCTAGACTTCTAGCCAACCAGCATCACAGTTGTAAGTACGCCTGGCATGTTCAAATTGACCTGAGATCCAAACCTGGGCTTCCATGTGGCTTCAATATCATGTAGCAGTGTCCTACTGCCTGTGTCACTGCAGCTGGGTCTGTTCATATTTTCTCTTTAGAATCTAGACTCTGCTTGGGCCAGCAGGTTGGTGTGTCAGTTATGGTGCTGGATCCCACATGGCCAACTGTGCAGTTTGAGTCCCAGACTCAGTGGCTTAAAAATGATATAAGGCATGTGTGTGCATGCCTCAAACCTCAGGAGGAGAATGGAGGAGAAGGGATTGCAGTGCGGTGCGGCTATTCCTCCCCAGGAGTGAATGTTTTCTTTCCCTCTGGTCTGTCTTACTCTGGCAAGTGCACACGCCCTCTGGCAAAAAACCTTAAAATGAAATAATTAATTAAAATAAAATAAAATAAAAATAATAAAAGGAATCTATACTTTGCCATAGCCAGATTTGAACAGTTTTGTGAACTGGTTAAATGATACAAAATCAAAAACTCTACAGCTTCCCCACTATACAAGATGGCAGGCGAAAAAGCTGCAAAGCAGGATACTAAGGAGAAGAAACCTGAAACCAAGAAGGCTGATGCCAGTGGCAAGGTTAAAAAGGGTGACCCCAAGGCTAAAAAGCCCCAGAAGGGGAAGCCCCATTGCAGCCGAAACCCCGTCCTAGTCCAGGGCATTGACAGATACTCCCGGTCTGCCATGTATTCCAGGAAGACCATGTACAAGAGGAAATACCCTGCCACTAAATCCAGGATCGAAAAGAAAAAGGAGAAGGTTCTTGCGACTGTCACAAAACCAGTTGGTGGAGACAAGAATGGTGGTACCCGGGTGGTTAAACTGCGCAAAATGCCTAGGTATTATCCTACTGAAGATGTGCCTCGAAAGCTGTTGAGCCACGGCAGAAAAACCCTTCAGTCAGCATGTGAGAGAGCTGCGAGCCAGCATCACTCCTGGGCTCATTCTGATCATCCTCACTGGACGCCACAGAGGCAAGAGAGTGGTTTTCCCAAAGCAGCTGAGCAGTGGCTTGCTACTTGTAACTGGGCCGCTGGTTCTCAATCAAGTTCCACTGTGTAGAACACACCAGAAATTTGTCATTGCCACCTCCACGAAAATTGATACTAGCAAAGTAAAAATCCCAAAGCACCTTACCGATGCTTACTTCAAGAAAAAGAAACTGCGGAAGCCCGGACACCAGGAAAGTGAGATCTTCAACACAGAGAAGGAGAAATACGAGATTTCAGAGCAGCGCAAGATTGATCAGAAAGCTGTGGACTCGCAAATTTTACCAAAAATCAAAGCTGTTCCTCAGCTCCAGGGCTACCTGCGAGCCGTGTTTGTCCTTACAAATGGAGCTTATCCTTACAAATTGGTGTTCTAGATTTTTTTCCAGGAACCTAATTAAATAACTGATTATATATATAAAAAAAAAGAAAGAAAAAAAAACTCCACATTAAATCCCATTCTTAATGTTTTAATGAACTTCTTTTGCAATTCTGCTTGTTGATCACATATTTAAATAAGAAATATAAACTAACAAGGAGTATGAAAGTTCAGGTGAGGTTGCTTTGGCTGTCTTTGTGTTTAAGAGTGCTGCCTTGGCTCTCTCTCTGTTCCCATTTGTAATCAGCCAGGGCTACCCAAATGACATGTGTATTTTAAAAATGAAAAATGAATCTGTACTATTTTAATTTTTTTCAGTTCAGATGGCAAAATAGGGCTTGTAGTTTGTAGACACTGGCCTATTACTCTTTTCCATAGATGGTAACAAAGAGACCACATAAAGAAATGTGATCAAGTTCATAGTACTTTAGATTCTCTGAGCAAAAATGTGCACACTATCAAAAGCATGTACATTTTTAAACTATAGGTGTAAACATATGCTTTATACACTTTTTTATACAAAAAAGAGAAAGAGCCTTCAAGTGATTGTAACGTAAGTTTACTGATAAGGTCATTGTTTATGAAGTAGAAAATTTTCAGAGATATTTTCTATTAAAAACTTTGCGCACATTTTTTCTGCCTTTTCCCCTTTCTTTTCCTTTTTCCTATCTCTCTCCCTTTCTTTTCCTCTTTCTTTTGTCTTTCATTGTTTATTTCTACTTTGTGTTAGGCTCCTATGTTCTCATTCTGCTTTAATTTTCTCTTCTCTGTCTTTTGCTAGTCTTTTTCAGGCCACTTTATTATTTATTTATTTGTGTATACATACATTTTAAAGATTATTTATTTAATTAATTTGTTATTATTTTCTTCTTATTTTGACTAGAGAGAGACAGAAAGAGAAAGGAAGAGCAAGAAAGTAAGACGTCAGGCCCAGGACTCAAACCATGGTCACCCATGTGGGAATCCAACACCTTAACCTCGCACGCCACTCTCCCTCTTTGTTTCATTTCCCCACACTGCTCAGTCTCTGAAATCATCTTGCATGCTCATGAGCTTTTACCTCCAGGGACCTTCTCTCAGATGCTACTTAATTTAGACTGGACTATAGATGAGAGCCTCAGGTGAAAAAATGATTCCTCTTGGTTCTGGAGAAAGAACATGGTGAGCCTGCCCTGTGCAGGATGTGTCAGGGCTGAGGCAGGAGGACGGGCTCAGGAGTAGTGGCTGTTATAACCGCACACTCTCAGGCTCCGTGAGTGTGCTGCACATCAGTGGTCTTTATCATAGCCCAAGAATGCTGCTTGCAGTCTTTTGTCCTCTCACAGTAGATTTGTAGGAGTTGCCGTTTTTTTCTATGGAAGACTTTTTGATTAAAGGATTGTCCTTCTATTTGTTATATTAGTATTAGTGAAAGATAATTCTCTGTGTTAATACTTTACCTTTTTCAAAACAATCTCTTCCCCCCTCAAAAGGGCAACTACTTTAGCTGTGGATTTCCTCCACTTTCTGATAGGACGAAGTACTCTTAATCCCTGGGTAAACTGCTGTCATCTGAGAAGGTCTCTATACCAGGGTGTTTCATTCTCTTCCCTTTTAGATTTTTGGGTCTGAACTGCATTGGATGGGGATGCCTGTGGTGTGGAAATTCTTACCGCTGACTTCACCTGCAGAGACTGTGGGCATGGCGCCTGTGTATCCCTCTGCCAGGACTTTTGTATTAGGCAGGAAATCCTGTGAAATTCCTGTGTAGGGTTAACCAAAGGGAGCAGCTCTGAAGGGCTTCATTCTTCTGGCTAGACTCCTCCCTTATTAGAATGTGCAAAGAAGCCTTTTTAGCTATGAATTCTTGCTGACAGGCTGACCGAGGGTCAAGATGGTGGGTAAAGCTAAGAACATTCCATGATACAGGCGGACCAAAAAAAAAAAGAAAAAGAAAGGTAACTTTGATACAGACTAAATTCTAGTGACATGTGACATTCACCCAATGCTAGAAATAGGGTATCCCTTATAAAGAGCAAGTGTGAGCGTAAATTATATCATGATTAAAAGTGTGAGCCCTAGAGTTGGACAAGTATGAATGCAGGCCCTGGCTTTGCTCTGTGTCCTTGGGCCCTAAGCCTCAAATGTTCTCTCCTAGGATAGGAAGATAAGAACAGTATCAACTGTCTACTGTATTTCAAGGATGCCATGGGGAAAGGGGTGAAAGATGCTTAGCATGTTTTCTGGCACATCATACATGTTCACTAAATGATTGTTGACTTCACTGTTGATTTAAGAGTCTGTCTACTGTATTATACTGCTTTCTAACTTGCTCAAAAAAAAAAAACAAATTAAAGACAGTAGCATGCAGTTGTCTTCAACTTCACTACAGCATAACATAGAGAGAACTGTGTAGTCTATAACTGCAGTGTGCATTAAACCTCTGGGAAATCATGACGACTTTGCAAGAATGGGTAGGAATGTGTTTAAGGAATGGAATACAAAAGGTCTCCAGTTCACTGTGGTTTGATTCACAACTTTTTGACTTTACAGAAGTGCAAAAGTAATATACATCCTGTAGAAACTGTATTTCCAATACCCGTATAACCATGTTGTCTACTTTCAGTACAGTATTCAGTAAATTACATGAGACATTCAACACTTTATTATAAAATAGGCTTTGCGTTAGATGATTTTGCCCCTCTGTAGGCTCATGTAAGTGTTCTGAGCATGTTTAGGACAGGCTAGCCTAAGTGCTGAAGTTTGATAAACTGGGTATATTAAATGCATATCCAACATAAGATTATTTTCCACTTACGATAGACTTACTGGGAAATGGACATAACAATGAAGATTTCAAGGCTAAAGAAGAATAATGTAAAATTGCCAAGTGTGAAGCTTATTTGTAAATGAATGGTGGATAGGAAATCATTATGGTTTTCATATGGGGGAGTCTTCAAGAAGTTCATTGAAAATGCCTGTTATAACGAGACTATGCATGGATTTCAATTTTTTTTGGCACCAAAATAGATTCATACTTTAATTCTATATCTCCATGAATTTTTTGAAGCTCCCCCTACCTGCCATATTACACTGGATACATTTCAAAGAGTGTGGTAACACATTTAAACATGTTTAGATTCATAATTATTAGGAAAATACATTTTTTAATTATTTAAACTTAGGCTAAAAAATATGAGATGTCAACCTAAAAATGGGCCTAGAGAACATGGCTTTCAAATACGTTTTTAGGAAGTATGATAGCAATAAAGATTGAAGACCTTTAATCTATTTTATTGCTGTAACTTCTTTTTTTTTTTTGGAGAGGTTTTCACTATAGGGTGCGTGCGCTCGCCAGACAGACAGAGAGAGACATAAAGACACAAAGCGAGAAATCACCCCCCAGGGTGGATGGTCACGCCGCAATCCCTTATCCTCCATTCTCCTCTCGGGATCTTGGGCACGCACACACGTGCGCCCGGCGTGAGTTTTAAGCCACCGGGTCTGGGACGCGAAACGCGGTCGACTACGTGGGAGTCCAGCGACATAGCCATTACGCTAACTGCTGGTTCCCTATTGCTGTAACTTCTAAAGAGAGGTGGGGGTACTCTCCTTTCTTGCTACTCTGTTTTCTGTTATGTGCAGGGTTTGATTGGTAGGTATTTTATACATGCCTTACTGTTTTGCTAATTTAATCTTTGACTGAAAAACATGAACACTTTTCGTGACCAGGCTCTTTGCCATGTGTACCAGAAAAGAAACTGAGTCCTGCCTTCATGGAGTTAGTTCATAGGTCAGTGTCTACTCTCTGGTTTAGAAACTGAATTATGATGGAAAATGCAGCAAGGAAAGGAAAATGTGTGGCAGTTGTGGTGGGGATCACAGAGCTTCCAATAATGAAACCAGTACGTAACTGCCAGTGCAGCCCTAGTATTCATAGTTCTTGTAGGAGCTGTTGCTTCTCCAAGAATACCAAATTAACATCCTTATTTGTCCAATTTAAATATCCTGAAAAGACTACTGACAGATGGAGGGATGAATAGAGGCTTTGTTTTCTCCTGTGATAGGCGTTTTCTAAAGAGGGCTGGTATGCTTTGGAGATTGTGTGGAAGATAGTGACAGCATTACCTTTTCAGTGTGTGTGATCCTGAATAATAAACTCTTAGAGTGATTGGTGCATAGCCTTTATTTTCCGATTCCCTTGTTGATGATTTGGGTGATTAATTTGATGACATATTTTAGGAATATTTAGAGCTAAGATTAGAACAAACTCCGCCTGAGAGTATTGTGTTCTAGATATTTCTTTTTAGTGTTGAACCGTGCTAATTTATTAATGTGACTAAATGGTATTCGAGGGCCTTGAGAATCAAAATGAATATGTACTGAATTCAACATTTTGCATAATTTCTCTTCATTCATTTTTGAAGGGCACAGACCTATGCTTTACGTGATAATGGAACTGTCAAAGCAAATGAGTTCAAATCTTTTTTTTTTTTTTTTAATAGGTGAAAAGAAATGGTTTGTCTCAGACAGTGAGCCAGGAGGAAAGAAAAAGGCAAGAGGTATGTTTCTACTGAGAGGATGTTTTAGGGCTGGGCAGTGTGCATATGGATGTCTGTGTAGTACTCACCACAACTGTAAGCAATACCAGCAGCTAAGGTGCTGTGCTGCACAGGCTGGGACCACGTGAGAGGCCCAGGTTCGATTCCCAACTACTTAGGAGGCTGAGTTAGGAGGACAAAGAGTCAGTAAGACCCCTATCTTTAAAATAAAATTTGAAAAAGGTGTGACTAAATTAAAAAACAGAATAGTACAGAATTTAAGTGTACCACCATTGAGAATGAACAAATGTATTGCTTGTAACTTTTTAGAATACATTTTATAAAGAAAAGAAAATTATTTATTTATTATTTATTTATTTATTTTGGAGAGGTTTTTCCTATAGGGTGCGTGCGCTCACCAGAAAGACAGAGACAGAGAAACAGAAAGCGAGAAATCACCGCTCCCCCCCCAAGAAGGGATGGCCACGCCACAATCCCTTCTCCTCCATTCTCTTTTAGGGATCTTGGGCATGGATGCACACACGCCTGGAGTGAGTTTAAGCTACCAGGTCTGGGACTCGAACTGTGGTCAACTACATGGGAGTCCAGCGACATAGCCATTATGCTAACTGCTGGTCTCATGAAAAGCAAATTTTTGATAACATAGAAGTCCTACATTCTCCTCCTCAGTCCAATCCCTTTCCTCCCCTCCTCAGAGAGAAGTATAGTTATACACACACACACACACACACACACACACTCACACACACACATTTCTGCATGTGTTAAGATGTGCATAAACGTATAATTCTGCATTTATTTTCTTGTTTTAATGTTTTTCCATAGGGTGTGTGTGCTCAATGGAGAAAGACAAAGAGGGAGAAAGTGCGAAATCATCCCCTGGGGGGTGGGGGCGGGGGATGGCCATGCTGCAGTCCCTACACTGCGGTCCCTTCTCCTCCATTTTCCTCTTGGGATTTTGGGCCCATGACTTGAACCATGGTCACTCATGTGGGAATGTAAGGCCTAACCACCATGCTACCTGCTGGCTGCCTCTCTCTCTCTTTTTTTAATTACTTATATTTTATACTCAACATTGTTTTGAGACTTAGCCAGGCATATTAATCTAGATGATTCATTTCGACCACTGTATAGTATTTTATCCTAAGAATACCACCTTTTAAATTCTTCAGCCAGTTTTCTTATGATGGACAGCAAATGGCACATTTTTTCCTCATTATTAACAGTGTCATTAACAGTGCTTCTTTCTGTCTTAGTCAAATTCAAAAACTTGTCCAAGGTCCTAATTCTGTTTGAACATTTCTGTTTTTCTAAACCTTACATATTTGAACCTTGTCTATTTCTGTTGAATTCCTAAAATATTCAGATTTGTAATAGAAAAAGGAAATGACAGCAGCTAATCTCCTTTTTCAGTTCCTTTTTATTACTGTACAGCTAGTGTTAGGAGGTCTAACCTGATTTGCTTTTAAGTTGTCAGTGGCTCTTAGAATGCAGGATTTTTTTTTAAGCCTTTTGCTATAGGGCACCTCATCTGAGACAGAGAAGAACAATGAGAGCAAAAGAGAGAAATCACCCCCGCCACACAGGGTTGGCCACACCACAGTCCCTATTATTCTCTTCTTTCAGGATTTTGGACACACACACACACATGTGCCCAGCAAGAGTTTCAAGCTGCTGGATCCAGGACTTGAACTCTGGTCAGCCATGTGGGAGTCCAGTGCCCCAGCCACTACATCACCTGCTGGCCTAGTGCATGATATTTTAACAATGATTATATTACATTTATTATATTTAAGTACTACTTAGTCACCTTTACATGTGGTCTATGTAGTTCATTATATATTTTTGCCCAGTCTTCATATTCCAGATTTGATTTACAAAGCCTTTGCTATTAAACATATTTTAAGTCATTCCAAGGCAACATATTCACCAAAAATAAAAACTCTATTATTTTGGTTTGGGAAGGGAAAATTGTTCTTATTTGCTTTATATTTCTTGGGGATAATTGTATTGAGTGACTAGAATTACATAAGATACAGATTCAATGAGACTATCAATGTTTTTACTTTTTTTTTTTTTTTTGACATTTATTTCTATTTAATTCCATGGTGAACAGCTAAGGTTAGGCCAGCATATTTAAATAACAACTAAGTCCTTAACACCTCAGAGTTGCTAAGTTGCTAGCACTCTCCTGACTTACAGAATATGGTCCAGCCATCAGCATCTAGGCGTCCACTTGCCCGTACCTGCTCTGCTCTCACCAGCCTGGGTCCCTTGTGCTCTTTGGGGGAAAGCTTAAAGGTCAGACGCCCTGGAGGGTGACAGTAGCAGAGTTACTTGGGAGCTCTCCAAGGAGTATGTGAATCCCTGGCCTGCAAGGATGTTCACTCCCCTCCCTGAGGAGGAATTTCTGCATTGCCATTCTTAGAAGATCTGAATTCGATTTTGTTAAGGAGCTCCTTGAATTCCTTGCATAGGGCGTTGGTGTCTACCCATATATGGGTTGATATTTCATCACTAACATTTATCAGTAAAGCAGCCATGTGCCTGATACCAAGAGTGTCCTTTGCACCTTCTTAAAGCAGCAGAGAGGGTAGACATTGTGGACAGAATCACCTTCAATAGTTCAGTTAATATAAAGGAATCCCTGTGGCTGCTAAAAACCTTTGAGGATGGGTGCAGTCATGTCACAATAGTTCCTCTTCTTTAATCACAAATTAGCTGGATTAAAATTTAAGGAGAGAAAGCACACACAAAAGAGGGGAGTGGAGGAAGATATTCGTGAGAAATTTTCTCGGAATCTCAAATGAGGACCATAAAGCTTGACTGTCCCTGAAGCAGCAGGCTTTGAAAGTAGGGCTGGAGTTGTTGACCCCAAAGGCTAATTAATGTCACACTGAGGTTTTATGACATGCCCTTGCTTCCTTGCATAGATTAGACCCCTTGGCAAAGGCATGACCTCAGCATGCAATGTGGAGTCATCTGAATGTTTCAGTGTTTTCATACTTGCAATGTAGTGGCTATTTCTTCAATATTTGGGTATATGTGTCTTATATAAAGACAACAGTTTGGTGATGCCATTTTCGTAATGATTATCTTTTCACATTTTTCAAGATATGTCATCATAATGGCAGAATTATGAGAGCTATATTTAGTTTTACAATTAACACATTAATATATTTATTTTCCTTCTTATTAGGCTATCTTTGAAGTCATATCCTCTGAACATTCCTATTTACTCAGCTTGGAGATCTTGATAAGAATGTTTAAAAATTCTAAAGAACTGAGTGATACAATGACTAAAACAGAGAGGCATCATCTTTTCTCCAATATTACAGATGTCTGTGAGGCAAGCAAAAAGTAAGTGCACTCCAGTTTGCCTTTGGTCATGCCAAAAATTGCTTCCTAATAAACGGCTGTGTATCTCAACTGGAAGGTGTTTAGCGTTATAATGACGCTTTTCTTACAGAACTACAGTGTTATGATTAGACTTACCATTACTTCATTCTTCACTTTATTCTATTTTTTTGTGTGTTTGTAATAGATTCACCTATTTTTAAAATTCCAAAGATACAACAAGTTATATATTATAGCTGCCATTTATATACTGTTCCTTGGCTACCTATAAGACAACCAATGTAAATATTTTCTTTGTTGTGCATCTTTTTAGAAATACTCTATGATTACATAAGAAAATACATGTATGTATTTATTTTTACTTAACTGGAGACATAACTATAAACACTTTTCTGTTTCTTACTCTTTTCACCATTGTCTTGAAGATCATTACAGGTTTATACATTCAAAGTGTCCTCATTCATTTTTACACTTTTTCCTTCCAAATTATTTATTGAGGAGACCAGGTCATTTGTTCGTAGCATTTCGCAGGAGGCACATGTGTGGCTGGTGACCAATACCAGATCCATTAATTCATTAAGGATTACAAAATGTGGTTTGTCTAATTTTTCATTCTTCCTTTATTAATTGGAATATTTCTATAAAAGGAATGGTAAATCCATCTAATCACGTAGCCAGTGGTAACATGGTAAAGTGGTAAAGTTTAAGTTATTTTATTTATTGATGCCTACATTTTCTCATCTTTGATCCTAATAATCATTGATCATTTTCTTGCTTTATGGTATTTCAAGATGTTAAAGGCTCATGCTTTACAATTCCTGATCCAGGCCTGGAATCAGCCATTTTCCCCAGGAGCCCTCAGGTCTTTTGAAGTGAAGTGGTCTTTTAAAACCTTAGTGTGAATGGTGGGGGTGCTCATTGCTAAGTGATCTTAGGATGTTTCAATAGATACCAGAAAAATAACCAATTTGATTCTACAAAACAAGGTATAATCAAAGAAACCTGTAGGTACTTCAAATGCATCAAAATGTATACATTAAATATGGGTCTTTTTTGGTATATAAATTATACTTCAATAAATCTTAAACGCTTTTTTAAGAAAGGAAACCTAGTTTCTATCCTTGTCCTCCCTACCTTTTCCTCTTTATATAGGTAATCTTTTTATTATTACTAATATTTTGAGAGTTTTTTGCTATAGGGCACATGCTCTCGCCAGAAAGAGAGAGACAGAAAGACAGAAAGCGAGAAATCACCTCCCAGGGGGGATGGCCACGCTGCAATCCCTTCTCCTCCATTCTCCTCATGGGATCTTAGGCACACACGCACATGCATCCGGTGTGAGTTTAAGCCACTGGATCCAGGACTTGAACCACAGTCGACTACGTGGGAGTTCAGCAACATAGCCATTACGCTAACTGCTGGTCCCTATAGGTAATCTTAAAAAAAAAGGAAAAAAGAAAATGGTACTTTCTTTCTTTTTCTTTTTCTTTTTTTTTTTTTTCTTTTTAATGCCAGAGGGTGCTTTTACAGAGAGAAAGTATCCCCCTTTGGGACCTGATCACACCACAATCCTTTTTCCCCCATTCTTCCATCCCATCTGGATTCTGGGCATGTGCACACAAACCTGCCTACTTTGTTTGTTCTTTTTCTGTTTTTTTTTTGTTTGTTTGTTTTTGTTTTGTTTTGTTTTTTGCTGTAGGGCATGTTTGCTCACCAGAGAGACAGAGAGAGAAAGTGAGAAATCACCCCCCAGGGAGTTTGGTCATGCCACTATCCCTTCTCCTCCATTCTCTTGGGATTTTGGGCATGCACGCACATGCACCCACCATGCTTTTCAAGCTCCCAGGTCCAGAACTCAAATCGCACATTTGGCCATATGGCATCCTGCGGTTTAACTCCCATGCCACCTGCTAGCCCTGCCTGTGTGTTTTCCAAGCCAAAGAGGCCAGGATTCAAATCATGATCGGCCATGTGGGATTTGGCTTTCTTCACACAGAGCTAATTAACCACCACCATGCTATAGAGCCAGCCTCGTTTATCTTTACTTTTTAAACCTAATTTACATAGTCACACACCTATGTATATTTGTACTCCTTCCCCTTTGTTAGCTAAATGAAGGCATAGTCCACATACTATTCTCAAGGTCTCTTTACTGATGTAGCAATATCTGTTAGTGATTGCTCCGTCCTGCTTAGGAAGATACTCCTTTTTCCAGCTGCATAATTCTTCATTTAGAAGCAATGTCATAGTTTATACATTCAGTTCTCTACTTATGGGCATTAGGACCATTCTATTTTAGGTTTTTGTTTGTTTGTTTTGAGAGAGGTTTTTGCTATAGGGCTCATGCACTTGCCGGAGACACAGAGAGAGACAGAGAGACAGAAAGCGAGAACTCACCCTCCAGGGCGGATGGCCACACCACAGGCCCTTCTTCATTTTCCTCTTGGGATCTTGGGCACACATGCACACACTCCCGGTGAGAGTTTTAAGCCACCAGGACCAGAACTTGAACCGTGGTTAACTATATGGAAGACCAGCATTGTAACCATTCCACAATCTGCTGTTCCCTTTTTAATTCTTTTTTTTAGGATTATTTTCAATCTCACTGTTATGAAGATTCCTGCTTTATGCTTATGCCCTGCTCTATTTTAATCATTGTATCTTTAGGGTATGTCCTAAAAGTTAACTAGCAGATCAAAGGGCAAATACTTCCGCAATTTTGTAAGCTATTGCCAAATTCTCCTTCATCACAGTTGCACCATTTTATAATAGCACCAGGAGTGGGTGAGAGTCTGCTCCCTGCCAGCCTTCCAGCAGGTATATCAACAAACTCAGACTTTTGTCCGTCTAATAGATAAGAAGGATCATCTGAGCATAGCTCTAGTTAGCATTTCTCTTTTAAGGTTTTTCGTACGAGTAAGAGCCATCTGGAACATATTGGTGGATTTATTCCTCTATAATTTATTTCCACTGAAATGAATTAAAATCTGGGATAAGCACCAAAATTATACCAACAAAAGTGGGGGAAGGAAGGAGTTTCCTTGTGCTTGACTAAAAGGGAGAATGTTTGCTTTGACTAGACTGGCGGCATTAACGTGAAAATTCAGTTTAATCAAGGGAATTAATTATCTGCTTAATAAGAAGGAGAGGAAAAAAGTATTAGCATTTTTCTGCTCTGAAAAATAAAGGCTAGTGTAGACATCTGATCTGAAAAGTCGATAAACTCATTGAACAAGCAGAAATAATGAGCATGACTAAATTCACCAAATACCCAAATATTAGAATTTGAAATGCTCCCTGAAGCTTGAATGAAGCATACATTCGTTTATTTAGTCATTAGTTTTATTGTTGTATATAGGATAATTATCGTTTATTAAGTGTTTTATTACAGCCTTTTCAACACAGTATTTATGTACAGCTAAAAAACAAAATAAACTGCTCTCAATTAACACAAATTGAATTATTACGATCAATAATGAAAATATTAATGTAGTTTGTGGTATTAAGCCTGTAAAGCTTATGAAGTCCAAAAGGTCAGAAAAACTGAAAGAAAATTGTTGGATTGGGAAATGAGCAGTAAAATAGACATAATTTAGTGGTATCTGTCTGTAAAATATAACCAATAAAAATTTTCAAAAGGGTATTTAATAATATGGAAAGTGTTTCATTGTCTATTCAGATTATAAAGCAGGTTTAAAGAGTAGGATTTCATATTAGGTTACATTTTAATTATTCGAAAGGTAATTTATCAAAACAAATGATCATTTTTTTTGGATTACAGAATTGTGAGTTATTTTGTTTCTGTCTTTCTGTAGTTGCCACTTGTATAATAAATGTCATATTTGTATAGTCAGAAAAGGAAACATAGAGAAAAATGATTAAAAAAAAATGTGAGCAGGCCTAGCAGTTAGCGTAATGGTTATGCTGCTGGACTCCCATGTGGTTGACCATGGTTCAAGTCCTGGACCTAGTGGCTTAAATTCATGCCAGGCACGTGTGCATGTGTGCCCAAGATCCTGAGAGGAGAGTGGAGGAGAAGGGATTGTGGCATGGCCATCCCCCCTGGGTGGGGTGTGATTTCTTGCTTTCTGTCTCTTCTGTCTCTCTTTCTGGCGAGCGCATGCACCCTATAGCAAAAAAAACTCTCCAAAAAAAGAAAGAAAGAAAGAAAGAAGGAAAGAAAGAAAGAAAGGTGAGTAAAAAGAAATGAGAAGATGTTAGATAAGTTGACTGACAAACAATAAATAGTTAACTTTGAAATACATCATTTTATTTAAATGGTAGATTATAATTATATTATAATTTCCATTTTAAAACTTAAATATTTTAGGATTTTATTTAGAAGTTTTTGTTTCTGTAGCTTATAGTAAAGGACTATTTTGAACATGTTTGCCTATTTTTTTTATTTTATAAAGGAAGTTTAGAAATTTCTCAGCCTCTATGGAAGGATGAAGAAAGGAATATCCTTATTCTTTACATTTGTTTTCTTTTCACTTGGGATGCAGTGCTTTTGTCTGGAAGGCTACCTCCAGGTTATATTTTAACTAAGAATGTTCAATTTTTTTTTTTTTAATACAGATATTTTTCTATAGGGCATGTGCCCTCGCCAGAGAGACAGAGAAAGACAGAAAGTGAGAAATCTCCCCACCACCCTGAGGGTTGACCACACCACAATCCCTTCTTCTCCATTCTCCCCTTGAGATCTTGGGCACACATGCACATGTGCCGCGCATGAGTTTTAAACTACTGGATTTGGGTCTCGAACCACTGGGAGTCGGTGACGTAACCATTATGCCATCTGCTGGTCCCAGAATTTTCAGCTTTTACGTAATAACTCTATGTCTGTATCATAATAACTTACATTATAAAAGTTTATTTGAAACACTCAATTTCGTGTACAGCCTTTTTAACGTTCAGAGTGCTCAGAAACCTGGGAAGCTCATTTTGTAATATAATGCTTACTTTTTGAACTACGAGAGACTCTCAAGTGTTGATAACAACTTAATGTGCTACCCATAAAAGATTTCCAGTCCTCTGAAAATGTAAAATAAAACACTGAGTAAAAGAAATAAGCAGAGTCTGAATTAGAAATTACCAATTAAGTCTTTTGTTAAAGGCATCATAATCAGGGCTGTCTTCATTATTTTACTTTCACCTGATAAAAATTATAGCTATATGGATGGCATTTTTAGTATAAGTCGAGGTAAAAAAAATCCTCCAAATCCAAGTTAACTATATGGTATCTGTCCCCTTTGTGGTGGTGCAAATTATGTACTGTTTGCCAATAAATGATATTAACAAAACCTACTATGTAAATTGACATTATTTGAAATCAGACAGGCAGGAATAGAGGTTATTATGACAATGGGTGTATGTGCGTGTGTGTGTTGTCACTACTAGACATGTTCCTACTAGATTATTTTCTTCTTTATAAAGAATGGTTCATTTCAGTCAACACTAATGGGGCCTCCTATTCTGCCAGGCACCTAGGTTCTAGAGCATTTTGGCTGGTGGCATCTGTCCAGAGGTCATTGGTCCTGGGGAGTGGGGGGCGATGGTCGCTGGTGGAACATCCCCAGCACATGTGCAGAGGAGGCTACCTCCCCCCAAGTGGGAAGACTTGGATCAGGCTAGAGGTTGTGGGCTTAAGACCTCTGAGTAAGAATCAGAGGGATGAAAACAGATGGTAAAGGCCTTTGTAACCTTCTGAGGGAGTTTTCACTGTTTCCTGAGGAATTTCACTACTCCTAATAGGAAACATTTAGCACTTAGGTAGAGAACTAATATGTTGGCATTTAAGAGAACAGTATGGTGTTTGCATAAGAACGGAGGTGAATATGGTGAAAGATTTGAGGCAATTGCAGTAACACAGCCAGCTATAGTGGAAACCTGACTGGCCCCAAAGAGGAAGGATTTGAGAGAGCCTTAGAAGGAACACTGAGGAGGTCTTGAAAAAGAGAGAGGAGTTCAGTTGCCTTCAATATTTCTGCCTGGTTGACTGTGTACTGTCTTGGCCAGGTTATAAAGAGAAGCAGGTTCGGGCTTAGGGAGACAAGCAATTCGGTTTGGATCATGTTATGTTTGAGTGTAGAACATGAGGGGAAGATATCTAGTTGAAAGGAAAACAGAACTCTAGAAAAATCTTGAGTAGAGAAACAGATTTGAAACACTCAATTACAAATTTCAAGAGATGGTTCTTGTCACTGTGGGTTTAAATAAGAAACTGGATCTTGCAGCAGTGGTTTTTAAGTGGCGGTGGTGGTGTTCACTCCCATGGGTATTTGGAAATTCATTTTTGGTTGCCCCAGTGACTTAGGGGCCTCTACAGACATTAATAGCTGGGATGCCAGGCATCCCGCATTTGGTAGGGCAGTTTCAGACAGGCATGCATTGTCCCATGCAATTGCTAGCAGTGCCTATCTTCTGACATGTGGATAGAGTTAAAAAACCACGCATGGTCAGAAGATTGGCACAGAAATGTGTAAGGAGCTTGTGGGTTGGAACAGTAATGAAGTAGATAAGATAAGAAGAATCACACAGTGCACATGGCCCTTCTTCAAGTCTTTCGACTGTAGTGGATTTGCCTTTCTTGTTTTTGTTTGTTTTATTTGTTTATTTTATTTTACTTTATTTTTATTTTTTGCCATAGGGTACATGTGCTCACTGGAGGGAGAGAGAGAGAGAGAGAAACAGAGACAGAGATAGCGAAAGTCAGACATCTCCCCATAGTGGTGATGGCCATGCTATAATCCCTTCTTCATTCACCTCTGAAGATTTTAAAACAGAGCAACAGAGTTAATATTTAGTCTTGAATATTTGAGTACACATACATGCGTACCCAGTGTGATTTTCAAGCCGTAGGTCTGGAACTTGAACCATGGTCAACCATGTGGGAGTCTGGAACCTTAACCACTATGCCACCGGCTGGCCTCATCACCCTGTTACTTTCTCTTTTCTCTTTTTCTTTCTCTTAGTGTTATGGACCTAGCAACTGTTTTTTTCTAACCCTCTTAAAAAAGTGTATATGGGAGGTAGTGGAATCTTTTTTTTTTTTTTTTTGGAGAGGTTTTTGCGATAGGGCACATGCGCTTGACAACCAGACAGAAAGAGACAGAGACAGAAAGCGAGAAATCACCCCCCGGGGGGATGGCCACGCCACAATCCCTTCTCTTCCATTCTCCTCTCGGGATCTTGGGCACGCACGCACATGCGCCCAGCATGAGTTTTAAGCCACCGGGTCTGGGACGCGAACCGTGGTCGACTACAAGGGAGTCCAGAGACATAGCCATTACGCTAACTCCTGGTCCCCCGAGGTAGTGGAATCTTATGGGTCCTGTTTTCCCTCTTCTAAGAAGTGTGCCATTCTTCTTTTTCATGGAATGATAAGGGTGGAATTCTGTAAGTTTAGGTAGTGCCAACAGGGCACTGGGTCCATGCCAGGGCAGACCTTTGATCTCCCAGCATAGACCGACTACTTGCATCTTAACTGTACTTCTTCCCTCTCATTCAGATCCAGCATTGTGCCCACATTCATGATGTTCCTGTCTTTTGAGAAAGGAAGATGTTCTGAAGGTCTGATCATTCTATAAAAATGAGAGTATCAGGTATCTTCTTTCATGTACAAATGATTCCGCCGTGGGTTGGCTCTAGAGCCTGGTGGTTAAGGCAGTTGGATCCCACATGGCTGACTGTACAATTCAAGTCCTAGACCTAGCAGCTTGAGAAACATGCCTGGCGCATGTGCGTGTGTGCCCAAAATCCTGACAGGTGGAAGAGATGGGGGGGATTGTGGTGTGACCAGTCCTCATGGGGAGGGCGCAGTGTGTATGTGCTGTTTACTCTCCCTTCCTATGTTTCTCTAGCAAGTGCAGCATGCAACCTGTATCATGAACAGACAGACAAAAAAAGCAGAAATGATTACACTTAATCCATAACTAAACACCACGCATAGCTTATTCTTGGCATATTTACATAGTTCCTTTGATTATTTTTTTAGTTCTTCCTTCACAAATCTGTATTTATTTAGAATAAATTATAGGTAATTGTTATACTAATAAAAAAAGACCTATTAGTGTGATTACTTTATATTGACTTGCAGTAGAATATGATTTAATTCTAGATGCTTTAAATCAGGAAAGGAAATTGTCTTTTGAACAAGACTGAATATTAACCCTGCTGCTCTGCTTAAAAATTTCAAGGCTAAGTAAAGTTTTTTGTGTTAGAAAATTTTGTGCAAAAGTTAGAAGAGTCCTTTGCTTTGATGTTTTATAAAATGTTTTTACCCTCAATTTTGAATTTTAATATCTAGACTATGCTAACTTTGTATCCTTTAATTGTTTTCTATAAGAGCGTGCAGTTTGTATTTTATACAAAATATGTTGCTGAACCAGCCTATGGCATGGTATTTAAAATGACTGAATCCCACATGGCCAACTGTGTGGTTCAAGTCTTGGACCCTCCAGTTGAAAACATGGTGGGCAGTTATGTGTGAGTGTGTGCCCAGAATTCTGAAAGGAGAAATAGAGGAGAAGGGATTGAGGACTGACCATCTGCCATGTGGAGTGTTTTCTCCATTTCTCTCTCTCTCTCTCTCTCTTCTTCTCTTTCTTTCTGTCTCTCTCTGGTGAGTGCACGCACCCTCTGGCAAAATTAAAAAAACAAAAAAAATGCCGCTAAAGGATTTTGCAAGGTGTTTGTTTCTCTTTCTCCCATTACAAAATTAAAACACTGGTATTTTTATGGAAAGCCATTTAAAGCTAAAATTTTGCTTGTCTTCAGTTTCTACTGAGAAAAATAAAAATATCCATCAATGTGCTTTTGTGTCCCAAGGAACTGAATTTGTTTCCAACATATAATGAACAACTAATGCCAGATTCTCCAGTTTCTGCTTTATATAACAGAGTAAATTACAATAATGGTAAACATACGAAATGATACTTATTCAGCACTTGCTTCTCTGGAAGAATTTTCCCCTAATTTTAATCAGATTATATTAAAATCAAAATATCATGGGACATCAAATACTACTTTAAGTGCACATGGTTTAGTATTATTTTATGAAATGAGTTCTATTACCAAAAAATGACATTTTATTCAAATAATGGCACAGCATATCTGAATTATAAAATGTTTTCTATCTGGTGATTAACATTCTAAATTATACTGCATCAACCAAATAACAGTAAGCCTTTCAAAGTTTTGTATAGTATTAATATTAGCATGTCATTCTTTCGTATTCTCAAAGCTAAATTTTAAAAAGAAAAATATATTGCATTTAACTGTGCTGGAGAAATATGGAACTCTTTAAGTTGTAGAACCCATTTAATTTTTGTCCTGGAGTAATGGCTGTTGCTAATGTTTTTTTGTTAGCAAATGTTCTTTCCTTATCCAATATACATTATAAGTTTACTACAGAGTCTTTAGCAAATAAAGCCAGTACCCTAGTTCTCTTAATATAAAAGAAATCTGATTCTCTATAAAACTGAACTTCAGTTGACAGTTGAAAGACAGTAGTATTCAGAAGCCACTTTTTATAACATTCTTTGACTTTTTGTCTACTCCAAAATGAATGAACAAAGAGACTCATTTGTAATTCACCTCAAGTACCTCACAGCAACATAGGTATTCCAGTCCATGCTGTTCAGTTCTTATCAAGAACCAGTGTCAGAAAGCATAGCAAAAGAAATAAGTAGATATTTATGTATTATTTAAGTAGAGGAATAAGAGTGACAGATGTCTTAATTGTTACATGCAGTCCTTTTAGATAAAACTGCACAAAAGCAATGGGTGATCTGAAGTCTTGGTAAAATCAAAGAAGAAATGCTACCAGTTAAAGATAACTGATTCGGAGGCCAGCAGGTAGTGTAGTGGTTAAGGCACGGGATTCCCAGAAAGCCAACTCTGGTTCAAGTCCTAGACCTGGCCACTTAAAAATTATGCTGGGCATGTGTGTGTGTGTGTGTGTGTGTGTGCAAGATCTCAGGAGGAGAAATGGAGGAGAAGGGATTGTGGCGTGGCCATCCCCCCGGGGGAGGATTTCTCACTTTTCTTTTCACTGTCTCCACTCTCTCTGGTGAGTGTATGCTCCCTATGGCAAAAAACTGGGAAAAAAAAATAAAAGTGACTGATTAGAGACCTGCACTTAACTTTAATTTCTTTTGGAAATCATAGTAAAAATTATGGGAAAGTCAATTTACAAATTCACATGGATAAAGAAAACAAGAAAAGAGACACCACCATCACTTCAGAATCTTAAAATACAGACAGATGCTTTGAAACTATTTCAGGCAATCCATCAAAGTTTAAGCCTAAACCTGAAGTGAGGGAAACCAAGAAAGAACTAGCATTAGACTCCAGAAAGATGTGCAGCGGTTCATGGTGAAGTTGAGGTCAAGGTATGACAAAAAACAGGAATTCTGGGACTGTCTTTTGAGACGTGGTCAGACCAGGGATCTTGGGCTCTGCATGGCTGGTGATTCCCCTTCGTCCCAGAGCACAGAAAAAGAAATGGACACTGAACTGGGAGACTGGAGCCCAAGTGAAGAGGGACTGCCAAGCAGGAAGCAAGGCTACAGGGACAGTGGATACACAGAATAAATTCTTCCGTAACGATAAAGCACATCTTGGCTGTGACTTAGGTAGGATTAAAGCCTGTGAGTGGTAAGGTCCTTGGACTAGTGCTTCAGAGCCAGCCCTGGCACGCTTTAGCTGCTAGTTAGGCCATTCTGGTAATCTTTTGCAGACATTTGGGGTTACTGTATGCTTTTTTGCTTTTTTAGGTTTCTGAGTTGTCAAGGGAGATTTAAACTTGGATAATGATCCTAATGGAGAGAGATTTAAGGGTTACCAAGCTTAGTCATTAGTTGTTATCAATTTTAAACTAGGATAAAACCTTATGGAAAAAGAAACAATGCCTTGGGTTTAGTTGCAGTATTTCATCTGCATTGCATTTACAGCTGCGGATTTTGAGCTATTACATGGGTTTTTTAACTCTGCCAGTTGTGAGTAAAACAAGCAAGACCACACAGTGTTCTCGGCTGATGGAAAAGATCTTAATGTAAACTCTGTGATCTAGCCAAGTTACATCTAGCACTTGATTTAGGCACAAGGAGGATGGCTGATGAATGAAGCTTCAAAAACAAGCTCTAGGAGCTTTCTAATTGCTTATTGTGGTATGGTGCCTCTAATTGCTGTATGGTAATTATTAGCATCTGGGCATCGGCTTTGTTTTTCCAAAACTTTTCTTATTTCATCTGATTTAATCCTTTATAGCATGTGGTGACATACCATCATTTCCATTTTGCTGATAAGGGAGACTTAAATTAATTACTTTATGTGAATTTGCTTAAAGTCATTTACTTAAATAAAAGTGAGTTTTTTTGAGTTTTCAGAATTCATTCCATAGACTATATTTTTCAAAATACATATATGAATTTTCAGTGCAGTTAAGAGTTCAGTTTAAAGAACTAAATTTCAGGGACCAGCAGACGGTGTAATGGTTACATTGCTGTACTCCCACATAGTTGACTGTGGTTTGAGTCCTGGACCCGGTGGCTTAAAATTCATGCCAGGCACGTGTGTGTATGTGCCAAAAATTCAGAGAGGAGAATGGAGGAGAAGAAATTGTGGCATGGCCATCCTCCCTGGGGGGTGGGGGCTGGGGGGGTTTTTCTTGCTTTCTGTCTCCTCGTCTCTCTAGTGAGCACATGTGCTCTATATAAAAAAATCTCTTTCTTAAAAATAAGGAAAAAAAGAACTAAATTTCAGTGTAGGCTTCTGTTAGGGATTACACATCTGGAAAATAACTAGGATTTGCTTTTTTTTTTTTTGAAAGAATCATTTAACTTTATTTATTCATTCATTTACTTTATTTTGACGTGTGCACGCACGAGAGAAAGAGAGAGAGAGAGAGGAAGTAGAAAGCAAGCCACCTGGTTCGAGACTCGAATCCTTGTTGGCTATGTGGAAGTGTTCAGTGCCTTAACCACCACGCCACCCACTGGTCCCCGGATTTGCTTCTTTTGGTGTGCATCATCCATGGAGCTAACCATTAAAGAATGATTAGACTGTTGTCTGATTTGAGTGTTTTTGACCTTCTAGAACGTGAAGACCTTAAAAACAGAGAGCATCTTGTTTTCTGTGACACAGCTCCATGGCACACCACAAACATCATTATCCCCTCATTTCCTTATGGACATTGTTCCCTAAGTAAAGAACATTTACTTTATAGTCCAATAATTCTATCATAAAAGTCCCTAAATGTGTTCCCATGGTTGCAGGGCTGGCAGTCGTCTCTAGAAATTAGCTAATTGATGATAAAAGTACCTTACGGTTCATACATCATCAGATTAAAAAGACATTCAAATAATTTATATTAAACTCCTTAAACTACTTTTACAGAGGAAGAAAAGAAAATGTATATATAGAAAGTGCTGACTTAATGCAGAGTAATTTTCTGCTTCTTGGTTTGAAA
The DNA here is from genome assembly GCA_026018925.1 of Tupaia tana. Classification (NCBI taxonomy): domain Eukaryota; kingdom Metazoa; phylum Chordata; class Mammalia; order Scandentia; family Tupaiidae; genus Tupaia; species Tupaia tana. Next base: position 24,034,489 of record JAKSZU010000019.1, read on the forward strand.
AATCTAATGTTTCCAAAATAAACTTTCTTTGAAAATGATTTTGCAAGTCTTTCTTAGGATTTAGGTGAAAGAATTCTTTATCCCATAGGTCGTAATGTAGATACTAACCAACCTCACAGCAAAACACCTTAACTTTTTTTTTTTTAATTTTTTAATTTCGATTTTGAGTAAAAAGTTGGGAAAGTACATTTTTCTTTAAAATTTCTAAAATCACTTTCGGTGTGCTAACAAGACAGGTAAATACTGTTTTAAATAATTCATTCTGTTATTGCCATTCTTTGTCTAATTTTTTAAAGGATGTAACATAAATCATATAAGCCTTGTGTTTCTTCCATTTTAAAAGTATATTTATAGGAAGTAACCTGAGAAACGTGTATATGGTGAAAGAACTTAACAGATACTTTATCTATATGGTGTTTTCTTTGGATTTCAAAAAAAGGTTTTGGGAAATGATTTGGACTCGGAAAAAAATTTCATGGAACGTTTCCATAGAAATGTCAAGATTGGCTAAGATTGACCTTGTCACTTGTGGGGGGACTCAAACAAAGGTCCCTTTGTAAAAAGAAAAACTGTCTCTGTATTGGGAGTTCATTGGAATTTCTTTTTTAGCAGAGAAGAGTGATATGAACAACAGAATGAGGCACAGTAGAAGTGCTTGTGTTTATCTGCTGAAGTCGCCCTGTCATGTAACTCTTTGCTCTCTCATCTCGTGTATCTGCAGTGTGCACCACTTGGTTATTTGTATTTAAATATGTTTTTATGTATGTCTGAGCTAGTCTTAAAAATGCTGCTGTGGGGAACCAGCAGTTAGCGTAATGGCTATGTCGCTGGACTCCCATGTAGTCGACCGCGGTTCGCGTCTCGGACCCGGTGGCTTTACAACTCACGCCGGGCGCGTGTGCGTGCGTGCCCAGGATCCCAAGAGGAGAATGGAGGAGAAGGGATTGCGGCGTGACCATCCCCCCTGGGGTGTGATTTCTCGCTTTCTGTCTCTATATCTCTCTCTGTCTGTCTGGCGAGCGCACGCGCCCTATAGCGAAAAAAAACAAACAAACAAACAAAAAAACCTCTCCAAAAATGCTGCTGTGAATAAGATGTTTTCCAGGACATCCTCGATAATCATTCTCAAAAGTTGAAATTTCAGTTGAGTGTTCTATTGCAAAAAGGGCAGTGAGGCTAACAGGTTGGTGTGGTGATTGAGGTGCTGGACTCTCACAGGGCCAACCATGGCTTGAGTCCCAGAACTGGCTGCTTGATTTCTCACTTTCTCTCTCTCTCTGGTTGAATTAAAAATAAATAAATAAATAAATAAAAGCATAAATAAATAAGTAAATAATTCTTTTAAAAAGAGAGAGCAGAGATGATTAAGCCATAAAATTATTCTCTTTGACCTCACTAATTGGTTTAAGGATCTTTAGGAGGAATGTTTTTTTTTTAAATATATATCACGGGGCATAGCAGATGATGTAATAGTCACATTGCTGGATTCCTACATAGTCAACTGTGGTTAGAGTCCCAGACCAAGCGGCTTTAAACTCATGCTGGACTTGTGTGCATGGGTGCCCAAGATCCTGAGAAGAGAATGGAGAAGGGATTGCAGCATGGTCATTTCCTCTGGGGGGTGATTTCTTACTTTCTGTCTCTTTCTCTCTCTCTCTCTCTCTCTCCCTTTCCAGTGAGTGCACATGCCCTAGAACAAAAATCTCTTGCTCTTAAAAAAAAAAACAAATCACAGATTTAGCTACTTCATCTTTAAATTTTGGAGCATCTGATTTAGTTATTTCAGAATTTATGTTTTGCTGATTTTAAAAGATGTTTGAATATGAGACAAAACTTCTTTTAAAGATTTGTTCATTTTGCTACAGGGTATGCAAGCTCACCAGAGAGAGAAAGTGAGAAAGCAAGTTGCCAAGTCTGGGAATTGAACTGCGGTTGGCTGTGTGGTATTCTAGGCCTTAACCACCACACCACCTGCTGGTCCTGAGAAAACTTTCCAAAGTTTATTTTTGTCAGAGGATGCATGTGGTTGCTAGAGGGGGCGGGGTGAGGAAGTGAGAAAGCACCCCTCATGGGGCATGGTCACACTGCAATCCCTTCTCCTCCATTTTTTCCTCCTTTGGGGACTGTGGGCACATAGACACGCATGTGCCCAGCGTATTTCTCAGACCACCAGATCAGAGACTCAAACTGCACAGTCAACCACGTGGGATCCAGCCGTCCTAACTACCACGCTACGGGCTGGCCTGAAAACTTTGATTTACCTTGTTTTTTGTCATGCCATCCCAGGGAATCACTGTGTTTAAATGTGTCCTGTTTTGGAACCTCACTTACCATAATTTTTTTTTTTTTTTTTTAAAGAGCTTTTTGCCATAGGGCACATGTGCTTGGAGAGAGAGAGACAGGGAAAGTAAGAAATCATTCCCCAGGGGGAATGGCCATACTACAATCCCTTCTCCTCCATTCTTCTGGGATCTTAGGCATGTCTGCACACATGCCCGGTGTGATTTTCAAGCCACCAGGCCCAAGACTCGAACCGTAGTCAGCTATGTGGGAGTCCAGTGATGTAACTACTACGCCATCAGCTGGCCCACTTACCATAACTTTCATCCCTTTTTTGTTCTTCAGTCTTCTTAGCTAATATCTAGTTTACTTCTACAAAACTACTTTCATAATCAGAATATAATTTCCTTAATTTACAATATCAGAATATCATTTTATCTGTTTATTAATAAATTTAGAGATTGACCAGGATATCATTAATATTTCTGAAAGATACACGCTAAGTGATTTTCTGTTATTTGTGAAGTATATTTTCCAACTTAGAAAGGATAGAGTGTAATTATTTAGATTCAAGACACTCTTCCCTTGCATACTATTGAATAAAACATATTCTTCTGTACTCTTTGAAGACCCTATATTTGGAAACTCAGATGTGAAAACTGGAGAAAAGTTTTGCTTGCCTTTGTCTGTTTTATTTTAGATTTTCTTGGCATGAACTAATTCCCAGCTTTTAAGATGAGATTTTTTATTTTCTTTTTTAAGATTATTATTATTATTATTATTTCTGAGAACGAGAGAGAGAGAGAGTAGTGTAGAGGGGGCAGGGAGATAGGTACCCTCAGCAAAATCCAGCCTCAGTCTAAATCAACCTGGATACAGGCACAGGTGTCTGTGCCCAGCTCACTAAGGGAAGTCCCAGGACACAAACCAAGAACCTTTCCTCTACGGGTCCAGTTCGATTACCACTGTACCACCACCTGGTCCCTGAAAACTATTTTTTATTGTTCTCATTTCTCTTTCTGAGATTAGAACAGGGAACCTTAATCTGATCTTAAGGCAGGTCAGTTCCTCCTGCATGTCAGCTCCTAAGTGAGTTTTCCCTCAGCACAGAACTAACATTTATCAGAATAAGTAAAGACTCTAAATCCGTACTCTTAGGACCTTAGTTGCTTTGCATCTGTTGTCATCAGCTTGACTGGAAAATTACTTATTCCTTCCAATGCTTTTTCTAGACAGTACATTTCCCCCCTAGTATGTGGATTCGGAAAAGTTAGTCTCACAGAGGGTGGGCTTTGCAAACATTATCTTAGGCTCAGAAGTCTGACTTGCATTAGGGCCTGGATGTGGTGAAAGCCTGTTGGGGACGGAATGAAAAAATATAGCTGTGCGTGTTACTACTTTTTTTTCATTAATGTGGGAAGATTGACTAGAAGAGATAAAGATGGGAATAAGCTGCTAATAAGAGGATAATGTATGAAAATGATTTTCTTAGATGAACATCAAAGCTCTGAGAAACAGATGGAGCAGAGGGCTTTGGATGAAGGGCTGCCTTCTTTCTTCTGTGAACCACAGAATAACATATTTGAGGAAAAACATGGTATAATATTTGGATGGTTTTAGAAAATGTGTGGTTTTTTTTTGTTTTTGTTTGTTTGTTTTTTAATAGGTCCAGGATTGAGTTGTAGGCAAAGGAAGCTGCTTTGGGTCTACTTGAAATGCCTACTTTTTTCCTCATGAATTGTGGGCATCCTTGTTAATCCTGGTAGTTTATCCATCTGAAAGGAATTACTGTACTTCAGTCAAGAAACAGTAGTTCAAAGAGTTTGATCACCACCACCCAAAATAAAAAATAAACATGGTGAAAATTTTTAATTCTGCCAACAGAGATGGAATGAGGAGTCCCCCAATATGACTGGGTTGAGGTACAGCTTCTGCAACTTCTCCGTGTGATGATAACCTACCATGTACCCCATTACTGCATCAGTACCTCTTTGCTTTCCCTTTAACTGATTAATGGCCAGAATCCTAATTGAGAAACAATATTAGTTATTATTTTTCTCTTTTTGTACTCACCAAGTAAGCCAGGGCTTCATGTACCTACTCCTTTCTATTCAGGAACTTTAATTAAGTAAGTAGTTCCACATGAGTTAGGGAATGTATTTTCTTGAGGAAATAACAATTGCTCTGAATACGGAATTTGTGTTCAGCATTACGTGTTATTCTTTGAAAACCTTTCAGGATGAGTTTTTTCCCATGTAATGTATTGACCACCTACTGGGTACCACACACTGTGCTAGGCTTTGAAATATCACTGTAAACATGACAGGCAAGGTCCTAGTCCTTGTGATCTGGTGGGTAAAACACATGGAACATCTGAGGAAGATAGTACCCTTTAGAGTAGGACCCTGTTCTGGTCTGGGCAAATGGGGGAATGATATTTCCCAGTTGCTTCCTTATTTTCCTTTCCACAGATTAATGTCATAAAATTTCTGTTCTAATTCAGTCTTGCCTCTACGTGTATATAGAAATGCAGTATTAGACATATGTTGGTAATTATTTTGTATTTGCAAGTCAGTTCTTTAAATGGGCAACTAAGATGCATGGAACAGAGCTTAATGAACCAACATTTCTGCAATGGAATTAAATTGATCTTTAGATACACAATGATTTTTATTTAAACAAAAACAGACTCAGGAATCTGTCATAGTTCAAAATGCTAAACATACTCTAAGTCTGCATGCATAATTTGTCAATTTCCTTGACTGAATGATTTGTAAATCTGGAAGATGAAGATTTGGATACTGGTGTTTTATCTAGTTTAAGGAAAAAAATATGCTTCAGATTATGCTTCAGGTTCCCTAGAAAACTTTTCACATTATGTTCTTATTTCGTGAACATTTCTGTCACTCATGATTATAGTTTTATTTTTAAAACCTCTAGCTTAGGCCAGCCCATGGCATGATGGTTAAGATGGCTGGATCCCACATGGTCAACCATGCACTTCGAGTTCTAGACCTGGTGGCTTGAGAAACACACTGGGCATGTGTGCATGTAATGGCCCAGGATCCCGAAAGGAGGAAGAAATGGAGTAAAAGGGATTGTGGCATGATCATTCCTCATGGTCTTTTTCACTTTCCATCTCTCTCTGTCTCCAGTGAGTGCACATACCCTGTGGTAAAATTTAAAACAAAACAAACAAAACCTCTGGTTAGCTTATTTCTAATAGAAAATAGACATTTTAAAACCTACTGTCTATATGACTGGTAGACAGTGAGCTTGACTAAGGTATTGCTCACCTGCTATTAATTTATTTTTCATAGTAAATAAATCATACGAAACACCTGAACTTATTTTACTCTCTTAATTTGGTTTGTGATTAATGAACTATTTACACAGAATTTGGGGTTTGAGAGGTTTACAGATAGCATCCCAGACAGCACATCAAATTAGAAACAGATCTAAGGCTAGAAACCACTGATTCATTATTTTACATGAAAGGATGTTTCACTGCATTTGAAATGAATTATATATTTACATGGGTTGAAAGTCCAAACAGAATCAAGTGGCATGTACTAACTCTATTACCCCTCACCTGTTAATGTATTAGATGACTTGTTCATTCTTCCAGCATTTCTTTATGCAAATACAGGCAAATACAAATAGTTTCATATTGGCCCACTTATCTTAAAAAGCATAGCATATTGGGACCAGCAGTTGGCGTAATGGCTACGTCACTGGACTCCCACATAGTTGACTGCGGTTCGAGTCCCGGACCCGGTGGCTTAAACTCATGCCGGATGCATGTGTGTGCATGCCCAAGATCCTGAGAGGGGAATGGAGGAGAAGGGAGTGATACGTTCATTTGTTGCAATTGATGAATCTACATTAACACATCAGTATCCTGCAAAGTGCACAGTTTACATTAGCATTTACTCTTGGTGGTGTACATTCTGTGGGTTTTGACAGATGTATAATGACATGTAGTCACCATTATAGTATTATGCAGAATAGTATCACGTGTTGAAGATATGTGTGTTTTCCATCTGTTCATCCCCGTCTCATCCTAAGGCCCTGGCAACCACTGGTCTGTATTTGCCACTTCCAGTACTGTTGACTTTTTAAGTTGTTATTTGTCCCACGTGCCCTTTGCCTTTCAGATGTCTGTGAGGCATAAAGAGACAGTATTAGGGACCAGCAGATGGCATAATGTTACATCATTGGACTCCCACGTAGTCAACTGCAGTTCAAGTCCTGGACCTGCCAGCTTAAACTCAATCTTGGCGTGTGTGTATGTGTGCCCAAAATCCCAAAAGGAGAATGAAGGAGAAGGGATTGAGGTGTGCCCATCTGCCCTAGATGGTTATTTCTTGCTTTCTGTCTCTCTGTTTCTCTGGCAAACACACATGCCCTATAGCAAACATCTCTAAAATAAATAAGTAAATAAAGAGCCAGTATTAAATAGGCAGATAACCAGTCTGGATGTGGGTAGTTTGAAGGTCAGAGACATATCTGGGAGTGGTTTAGAGCTAGCTAGAATTCCAGGCAGTGATTCCAGATTAGATTACTGGGGAAAGCGTGGAGATAGAGAAGACTGAGCATCAAGCCCCAGCACCTTGCAACACTAAGACAGAGAAAGGATGAGGGAGGAGGTGGAGGAACAAACCAGTGGAGGTAGAAGGAAACCTGGGAAAAGGATGTGCTCTAAAAGCCAAATGCCATCAGTTTTTATTTTTCTTCTATAAAGAACAACTTCCATCTCTTGTGGCATCCTTTTGAAGATCCACGTTTTGTACACATCAGTGAGATCTACATTTGTAGACAGGGATGGCTCTGCATGAGAAGCAGTCACCACCCAGTCACTTCACAGTATGATTGATGGAAAAAGGACATACTTTAAGAACCTAAGTCCTCCTGGGGCCTCTGTACCCCCAGATGATTATCAAGGTAGCCAGCATTACTTCCAAAGAAGTGAGAAGAGCAAGACGGGGGAGAGAGCTTCACTCCATAGGCAGTGGGTACTGTCATTGAGGTTCTGCTGTGGCAGCCAAACACGGGTGTTTCTCCCTGGCTCCATTTGTTTTCATGATGCAGGAAGCACAGGTTGTATTTAAGGAAAGGCTGGTCTAAGAAGACCCAGACAAATAAAACAGATAGATTCCAAGCAGAGCATGTTCATCCCCAAATTTGTTGTCTTTTTACAAAATGAACCATCCAAGGGTATTCTTTTTTATTTATAGTGATTTTATTTACAGAAATATTAGCGTTATAAAAATTGTATACATAGGTTCCTGTTTTCAACTTCAAGTTGTTGTGTAAGGGATAGGCTGTGTCTTACAACTGTTGAGAAGTAAAATGCTTAGAGGATCATAATTTAGCCCTGCTCTATACTAATTTCCACATGTGCAGTGCCCAACATCAACATCTGGGAAACTGTCAAGGCTTTACAGCACAGTTTACTTATCATCGGAATATAGTGTATTTGGCCAAATGCTATTAATACTTTTTTTTGGAAAGGTTTTGGTGTAGGCCACATGTGCTTGCCACAAAGACAGAGAGAAACAGAGAGACAGAAAGCAAGAAATCACCCCCCCCGGGGGGGGGATGGCCACGCCACAGTCCCTTCTCCTCCATTCTCCTCTCAGGATCTTGGGCATGTACACACATGCACCCGGCATGAGTTTAAGCCACCGGGTCTGGTACTTGAACTGTGGTCAACTACGTGGGAGTACAGTGACATAGCCAATATGCCAACTGCTGGTCCCAACGTTTTATAATCTTAAATGTGTCATTTGAAAGAGAATTTATTAGCAGAGCTTCTACAAATTCTCTGTATCCCCTGCCCTGCTCAGTCTCTTTAAAAATGCATTATGTGGGACCAGCAGATGGCATAATGGTCATGTCACTGGACTCCCAAGTATTTGACTGCAATTTGAGTCCCGGACCTGGAGGCTTAGAACTCATGCCCGGTACGTGCGTGTGCGTGCCCAAGATCCCGAGAGGAGAATGGAGGAAAAGGGATTGCAGCATGGCCATCCCCCTTGGGGCTGTTTTCTTGCTTTCTGTCTGTCTATAGTGCATGTGCCCTATAAAATCTCTATCTTTTTTTTTTTTTAAAAGGCATTATGTTACTGCCTTGGACTTTTGCCAGTATGGTATAAATCATTGAATTTAGCTTCTGATATGGTTTCTTCAGCCTCATATTATGAATATAAGTTGACAAGATTTTTCTGCTGATTTCAGTTCACCAAGATTGCATGAAGATTATGAAGAGGTGGCTAGAGATGACTGGGTATAATTTTTCTTCCTTTTACTCCTTTGTAATTGAACGGTAAAGGTGCCCAATTAATTGCAGTTCTTACAGCGATATCAATTATTGCAATTTGCAAACCCCAAAGCCTTCGTAATGAAAGACAAACATTTTACAACCATTCATTTGTTAAAATTTGATGCTAATTGCAGCAATTAATTTTTCCTAACAGTTTAAATAACATTTTACAGGTTAATCCCCCTCTCTCGCCTCTCTCTTCATATTAATATAAAAGCTATTCAGGGGTAGGGAAAGGATTGATTGATACATGTGTAAAACTATTTCTGACAAGCAGTCCGTTGTTTTTCTTAGCAGTTGGATGAAAACCAGATGTTGCAGAGATTTGTTTTTGTTTTTTTTTCCATGTAGGTGGACTGAAGTCTTGCAGGTTCCTGACAAATGGAAGTAAAAGTTTAATGAATCCCTAATAATTCAGTTCGCTTCTAAATAAAACATAAATGTGGAATGTTAAAAATAAGTAATTTCAGAAATGTTTTTGACTGGATAGAAATTAGCATCTTCTGAAGTACACCTTAGATGTCGTGTAATTTGATGATAATATAGTAACAACATCTACCACCATTTATTTAGCCTGATGTGCTGCATATTATATTAAGTTCTTTTTTATACTTTTTAAAATTTAAACCTTGCCACAACTTATACAGGGGATAGTAATATCTTCTTTTAGCAGATGAGAAACGGAGAGGTTAAGTAATAAATTATACCTGTGTAGGAAGCACTCAGTACTAAGTGATAAACCAGAATGCAGATACAGATATGACTCAAGAATCGTCTTTTTAAAAAATAATTGTTTAACTTTATTTATTCATTCACTTATTTTAATTTGACCAGAGAGAGAGGGAGGAGGGGAAGTGAGAAAGCAAGCCACCAGGTCTGGGACTCAAACCATGGTTGGCCACGTGGGAGTGTCCAGCACCTTAACCACCAAGCTACCTGCCAGTCCCCATGTTATTATTTTTCTATTTGACCAGAGAGAGAGAGAGAGAGAGAAAAGGTGAGAAAGCAAGCTGCCAAGTCCGGGCTCAAATTGTGGTCAGCCATGAGGGAGTCTAGTGCCTTTAACCACCACCACACCACCTGCCGGCCCCAAGAATCCTCTTTATAGGAAGATAAATTGAAGACAAGTCCCATGCCAGCCTGGTAGCTAGGACATGTCGCTAAGTAGGATGGGGAGGGTTCTCAGTGGTGGAGGTCACCATGAATTGGACTGTGAGTGCAGCCCCAGTGACTCTGGAATCTGAGCTCAGTGTTTCTAGATCTTCTCCTTCAGATATTTCTCAAAAAGTAGGAAATCTATAAATATATGGGCATGGTCTCTTTATTTTTAAATGTTAAAAACTAATTCAGATTTTATTTTTAATGGAGATTTTTGCCTTAGGGCGCATGAGCTTGCCAGAGAGAAAAAGACACAGAGATAGTGAGAGAAAAAGTGAGAAATCACTCCCCGGGGGAGATGGCCATGCTGCAGTCCCTTCTCCTCCATTCCCCTCCTGGGATCTTGGGCATGCACATACACACACTGGGAGTGATTTTCAAGCCCCCCCCAGCCCGGAGTCAAACCATAGTCAGTTATGTGGGAGTCCAGCAGCATCCTCTGCTGGCGCCCTAATTCAGATGTTTAAAATACCCATGTATAGGGCAACTTCAACCCTCCAGCCACATATTTGAGAGCTCTTATGCACACTGCATTGGCTTGATCATTTGGTTTGAAATAGCTTGATAAAATGTATGGGCCTGTACGTGAAGTCACACTCTCAAGGTTCCTCAGAGACCCCTCTCAATATACTTAGCAAGAATCGGAGTGAGGAGCCAAACTAATGTGTTAATATATTAAGGTGAACACCATTATCAAGATTTACAGAAATTAAGCATGACGATTTTCAAGTACTTTATCTCTAACATTATATAATTAGAGGCAAGAAAATGCATTCGTATCAGTGATAAAGCATGCTTATCTTTTCTTCAATCCCGCCCCCCCCCCCCCCATTAAAATTAGATGGGCAGTCAGTTAAAACTCCTTTGTTAGATTTTTTTTGCATTAGAGCAACTAAAGGATAGGAAGATGTGCCTTTTTTCATAATATTAACAGATAAAAATAAAGTAGCCTTAAAAAAAAGAAAAGACAGCGGACTAGCCCAATAGCACAATGATTATGGGCTATAAGTTGGGAGGTAGATCCCACATGGCTGACCGTGGTTTGAATCCTGGCCCAAGCTTGAAACACACCAGGCAGTGCTTGCTCCAAATCCTGATGGGATGGAGAAATGGAGGTAAAGCGTCATGGCGTGACTAGGTCCCACTAGGGGAAGGGGGACTCTTTCTCTCTATCTCTCTCTCTCTCTCTCTCTCTCTCTCGTAAGTACACATGCCCTCAGGCAATTAAAGGAAAAGAATTGGGAAACACCTGTATACATATACATACTCTTTTTCTTAAGTTTGTTTCTTCAGAGAGAGAGGGAGAAAGAGAAAGAGAGAGAGAACCAACAGAGTCTTCACACTGTGATCCACACTGCAGCCTCAACCAGTCTGGGTACAGGCACGTGGCAGCATCTGGCATGTATGGGGAAACCTTGGGATGTGAAGTACAGACCTTCACATGGGCGTCTGTCACTGCAGAGCATTGCATTACCATGGTGCCACCGTTTGGTCCCTCGTTTTCTTTTTTAATAATTATTTTATTTAACTTTATTTATTTATTTATTTATTTATTTAAATTTAACCAGAGAGGAACAGAGGGAGAGAGAGAAAGAGAGAGTGAGAAAGCAAACCACCAGGTCCGGGACTTGAACCACGGTCGGCTATTTGGGAGTCTAGTGCCCTTAACCACCATGCCACCTGCTGGCCCCTTGTTTTCTTTTATTAATTAAAAAAAAGTGAAGACAAGGGGCCAGCAGGTGGCATGGTGGTTGAGTTGATCAAGCAAGAAGGTAAAGTAATTACAGAAAACTGAGAAATTCTTAAAATTTAAAAATATATAGATAGGAGAACTATACCTTGTAATCACTGAAAAAAAAAAAAAAAAACTGATAAAGAAGATGATTTGTAGTTTGAATCTCCTATTCCTAGTGAAAGTGCCCCCAGTATACCAGTCATGATTTTTCAGTGAAGGATGTCTTAGGTATAGTTCCCTACTTTTAAAAAATACTCTACGTCATAGAGTAGAGGGGGAAGTTTAGGGATTAAAAGTATAAGAAAAAGTGATGACATCCCTTTCATCTTGTTGTAAAGGTCAAAGGTTAGATTTTTTTTAACCTCCTTTCCTACAGATGCAGTTAAACTTAACTCTGAATGTTTAAGTGTGACTTCAAGCACATATAATTTACAGAGTGAAAGCAATACAATGTATAGGCTGTTTCTACTGCCGGTGAAGAAGAGTAGGCATTGCGGGAACTCTTTTTATCTAGAACTTGATGTTCATTAACTTCTGAAGGAAATAAAGTATTTACCTTTTCTTTCTCTGTTAACAGTCAAGCTGGTCTAAAAAAAAAGGATTTTCAAATCCTGAACATTTATGGGGAAAAAAATAAAATCTTTCCAAATGATCATTTTTCAAAAATCTTAAATTCTTTAAAAAATTCCTACAGATACTTTAGTAAAGATAAACTCTGCATGTGCTTTAATGAAACTGCCTCTGATTCATTTGCATATTAATGATAAACACTAATAAGTGAACCTACAAGTCATTTTTTGCTTCAAAGACCACTTCTCCTGGAACAATTCTCTATAGCTGAATTAAGGTTTTTGGGTCCTCCTCAAAAAAGGAAAGTACTGGGACCAGCAGTTAGCGTAATGGCTATGTCGCTGGATTCCCACGTAGTCGACCGCGGTTCGAGTCCCGGACCCGGTGGCTTAAACTCACGCCGGGCGCGTGTGCGTGCGTGCCCAAGATCCCGAGAGGAGAATGGAGGAGAAGGGATTGCGGCGTGGCCATCCCCCCTGGGGGGTGATTTCCTGCTTTCTATCTCTCTGTCTCTCTCTGTCTGTCTGGCGAGCGCACGCGCCCTATAGCAAAAACCTCTCCAAAAAAAAAAAAAGGAAAGTACTTACACTGTATGTTTTGTTCTATGCTAGAAGGAAGTTAGTTGGTATTTATTTTGCATACCTATAATATGTTATGGGGAAAGTACCTGGAAATGGTACATGTTTAAGGTGTATAAAACTACTTGGAAACTCTAAAGCATTATATAAGGTATAGTTACACTCTCAGGTTTAATAACAGATCAGCATTCTGTAGCTGACATTCATGCTGGATTTGTTAGCACGGGTGCTAAGGCATTTCCAGAATCCGACATTTTATAGAAACTGTGGTGATTGCTGACAACTTGAGCAGTCATGTGCTTTGGCAGGGCCTGGATCCCTCAGTTCAGTTACCCAGTAGCACGGACCTTCCCTCTCACAAGTGTACCTTCCTCCATGTCTTCAAGGTGAAGAGATTGCAGTGCAACCATCTCCTGAGTCAGTGACAGATAGTCTCTTTAATCTTTCTTGGATTCCTGCAGTTAGCTGGGAGCAGTTCTGTTTTGGGGCAGAAAGAGAGGTGGGAGAGTGTAGTTGGCAGTTACTATTTGGTGAAGAAGGGATAAAACTCAAGTGTATATTGGCCAAAGTCCAGATTGACGTTTTCTAGTCATTTCCATTGCAACCAGTAAGTTATCAATAACAATGGAGATAAAGGGAGAGAGAGAGAGAGAGAGAGAGAGAGAGAGAGAGAGAGAGAGAGAAAGAGGGAAGGAGGAAAGCCAGAGAATGACAAACTCCCTGAAGTTGAAAGTGATCACCTCTGTACGAACCAGCCACTGTGTCCTGGTGCATGACATCGTCCTGGTGATCTAGTGTCCACAACCTTAGCAAGCAATGAAAGAAGTGCGGAGGTAGATCCAGGCATTTAATCTGGTCTATAATGTACCTGAGAGGGCTGGATGAGAATGACCAAGACAAGGTGTGCATTCGTGAGCTTTTTAAAGGAGGTTTGTGTGGTTAGAAGCCAGTATTCACACATTGGTTTGAAAAGCTGAGACCCGTTGATGTTTCAGAGAAAGAAGGTGATGGGGTCAGAGAAGTTCTTGCCTGGGATTTTGGTAGGTTCTTAAAGGTGAATTAAAGCAGGGGTGGGGGAAGGAGGGGTGGTTACCATAAAGAGCCCATTGCAGAAGACGTGTGCTTTGGGGTCAGCATTTGGGCAGACAAATGTGAGAAGGAAGGGGCGCGTGTGTAAAACACAGCAGAGACGTTGGTGAAATGTGCCTTTGTATGCTTTATTAATTACTAGCTGGCAGCAGGGAATACAGATTTAACAGTATTCACACTGTAGAAACTTCTCTAAAGGAATAGATAGCATATGTTGTAATTCTCATACCACCATTATTTAAAAAGTTAAAGGCTGCCAGCACCTTGGTTATGGTCCAGTGCTAGGTAATGTTTGGGAATATGAAAGAAGTTCAACATTCGGACCCTTTTGGTCTAAATTACCGCCATTGGACCTCTCCAAAAGCCTTAAGAGAGGGAGTAAAAACAAACCTTCCTTAGCTTTCTATAAATGAAACCATTACTGCTCCTGCTAGGGAATCTCGTGCCGTGATTAAGCAGAAGAATAACAGTTGTGACTTGGGCTAGAGGGCTGTGCGATGATGCAGGCTGGCTTGGTGTGGACGTCTTGTCTTAATTCCCTGGGGTGGCTAGGGATTTTGGCTAAATTCCCTCTCACTGACCCTACAGAGATGCTTAACATTCCCACATCTCTCAACCCTTTCTATCTGGAGAGTGGTTTCGGATTGCGTTCCCTGGGGCCAGGAATTCCCTGAAGGCTCTCCAAGGTCTGCCAATTTGGGTATCAGGGATGCCAAACAGCCAGGCTCTAGGCCTCCTGACCCTGCTTCAAGCTGAACAGGCCTCCTTTATTGGTTAAGTCTTGGGGACTTTTTATAAGAGTTGTTTGAAAAGATAAGAAGCGTACAAAATCGGCTTTTTGGGGAAGTATGAAAAGGGCGAGCTCTGAACATAAACATTAGCTGAGAGCAGCCCTCGCTCCTCTGTTCAGTTCCCTAGCTGCTGCCCTTTTTATTTTATTCATTCGATTGCTTTATTTTTTAAAGAATTTTTAAAAAATAATTATTTATTTTATTTTTTATTTATTCATTCATTTATTTTTTAATTTGATCAGAGAGAGACAGAGGGTGAGAGTGAGAGAGAGAGAGAGAGGAAGTGACAAAGCAAGCCACCAGATTCAGGACTTGAACCCCAGTTGGCCATGTGGGAGTGTCCAGCGCCTTAACCACCACGCCACCTGCTGGTCCCAAAGAATTATTTTTATTTAATTTTATTTATTTATTTTAATTTGGTTGCGGGGGGGTGGAGAGAGAGGGAGAAAGTGAGAAAGCAAGCTACCAGGTCCAGTACTCAAACCACAGTTGGTCCCCTGGGAATTCAGCACCCTTAACCACCATGCCACCTGCCAGCCCTGTACCCTTCTTATTAAAAGAGCTTTATTGAAGTCATAATTCATGTGCCAAACACATAACTCTTTTAAATTGTGTAATTCAGTAGTTTTTAATATGTCCATGGATGGTGTGACCATCACACCGTTCATTTCACACTTTCTTTAACTTCCAAAAGAAATTCTATGCCTGTTAACTCTCACTTCATTTTCCCCCATACTGCTCTAACTCAGGCAACTCCCAATCTACTTTAAGTTTCTGTGGATTTGACTCTTCTGGATATCCCATATTAATGGAATCATACAAAATGATGTCTTGCATGACTGACTGTGTTCACTCAGCGTAATCTTGTCAAGGTTCATGCAGGCTGTAATATGTGTCAGTTCCTTCTGTTTTTTATTGATGGATACTATTTCATTGTCTGGCTCTACTACTTTTTATATACTTTTTATGTATTGATTTGTTGACTGATGGACATTGGGTTGTTTTTCCTTTTTTCCTATTAGAAATTATGCTGCTATGAACATTTATGTGTAAGTTTTTGTTTGAGGTTTTGATTTCTCTTGGGTACATACCTGGGAGTGGAATTGCCGGGTCATATGGAAACTATGTTTAACATTTGAGGAACTGCCAAGTGGATTATATGTGAAGACTTGTGGCTGGCCTCTTATTTGCACCTCAGTTCAGCCTTCCCCAGCCCTACGGATGCCAACTTTCACCCTGTTGCCTCTAAGGTAACTTTTCTAAAATACCAGAATCCCCAGTGGTTTTCTGTTACCTAAGAAGGGAATTGAAACTGCTTACCATGGCACTTCAAGTTCTGTGCAGTCCATGCCCAGCCAGTGTTTATGATTTCATCTCCCAGTAATTTCCCAGTTTTTGTGTAGCCTTCAGTGTTAGATATTTTGTTATAAAGCATTGGTTCTTAAATTTTTTGTGTCATGGATCTCTTGAAAAAATCTTCTAAAAGCCATACATTTCTTGGTTCCTCAAAAAAAATGCATGTGTAGTTGTGCTGACACAACAAACCTGACGTGCAAATTCAGAGAGTTTGTGGTTGCTCTGAAGATCATTAATGAATCCTGAAGTTCACCACCGCATTCCCTGGGCACGACTTGCCTGCTCTCATCTTTGCTAATACCACTCTCTCATCTGTCTTATCCCCTCTCTTCTGCCTTTCTCCTTCCCAGCAGTTACCTGTGAAGGTGTCTTTCCTTTCAGAGTACCTCTCAGAGGACCTGGAAGGGAAAGTATTTGGCTCCATCTTTTGTCACTGGTGCTCACCAATTGCTTCTGCTGTCTTACCGCAGTGCCCTCAGTGGGTAACAGTGAGAGCTGACTTCCCTGGGGGCTAGACTGGGAGTACCATGAAGGCAAGGATTTTTGTGGGAGCTTCCTGCGCCATGTCCTGTGTGCCTAGCATAGAGCCTGGTATGTAGAATGAGCAGAGAGGGAGCTGGATCTGGAACCTCCACCTTTCTGGGATTGATGAAGCTGTAAAGCAGGCCCCAATGAGTAGTCAAGGGCCTGTATGCCGGTGCTAGATATTGAATCCTGGGGAATGAATGGGAGCCTAAAAGAGAGAGTGACTAAACAGATTAAGGACATGTATTAGTTTCCTGTTGTTGCTGTAACAAATGATCACAGACTTGCTTTTTTAAAGGACATGAATGTGTTCTCTTACAATTTTGAAGGTTAGAAATTTGAAATCAATTTACTAGGCTAAAGTCAAGGTGTCAGCAGGACTGCTTCCTTCTGGAGGTGGTAGGGGAGGGCCCATTTTCGTGCCTTTTCCACTTGCAGAAGTCTGCATTTTGTAACTTCTAACTCTTTCTCCGTCCTCACAGTGTCTCCTCTTCCCTCTGATTTGTTTCCAGCCTGCCATCTTTCTGACTCTGATCCTCTTGCCTACCTTTTATAAGGAACTGTGTGATTATTTTGGGCCCACCTGGGTAGTCCAGGATAATTTTCCCATTTCGGTATCTTGAATCACATTTGCTAAGTCACTTTTATCACATCAGATGATATCTTACAGGACACGGTCATCTTTGAGGACTATTATCCAGCCTGCCACAGAAGGCTCTAAAGTAAACATGGTGCCCTTTGTGTTCTTACCAAGGGGGTCTGTGCCTTGCCTGGCATAAGACCTCTTAATCAGAGCATGGCATCTTTGTCACAGTTGGGTAAGAGGCAAAAGCCCAGGACCTGCTATATGTGAAGAAATGCTCCACCGCTGCTCAGGAGCAAAGAATTGTTGGATTGACTGAGTTCTTAGCTTTCCTGTCTGTAACTCACAGAGAAGGGACCAACACACAGGACCTAGAAGCTGGATCGCCTCCAAGTTCCTGTCACATTTTAAAAATCTGACAAGAAAGTGCATCCCCATGACTGTGAGCAGATCCACTGTCAGACGGGGTGATGTTGCACCTGTTCACTCTGACTTAATTGATGAAAATGGCGGGAAGTAGGCTTGTTATCCTTGATCTGAGAGGACTGGAAAAGGAAGAAGCCCTGCTGGAATTGCTTGAAATATGTGTGAATTGTGTGAGTTCGTATAGGAGGGAAAGGCATTTTATTATAGTTCACATAATAATTAATGTAGAGCATGAACCATGTGTTTGACTATGTTAAAGCACGTTAACATGCTTTAATGCATTTAATAACTATAGAACCTCATGAGGTCATAACATTATTACTCCCACTTTACAAATGAGAATATAAAGACATGGTAATGTTGAATAAGTTGCCTAATGTTACATGGCTAGTAAAAGAGGGGACTAGGATCTGAACCCAGGCAGTCTGGCTCTAGAGCCTGCACTCATAACCAAGATGCTGCTCACATTTGCTGAAGGTGTGATTTCCATGGTACTTGATTAGCTTTGCTACAGTGTGTACAGTGTGGTAAACCATGAAATGGACTTTATCTGGAAGTGTATTCAGTTACAAGTATTATTACATATGAGGTAAGAGATCCCATCTCACCAACGTGGAAGAGAAGTCTGGTGCGGGTATAGACTGTAATGCCTGGTCTTTGGTACTGGGGAAGTGATTTGGAGGCTTCGTAATCATACTTTCTCTCTTTCATCCACTCATGCTCCCCTCCCATTGGTTTAGAGGACCTTCACTCTTCCTCCCGACATGTCCCGCTCCTCATCAGGCCGCCAGTGGTCTTTCTTAAGCTCATGACTGTGCCAGGACTGAAGGTTGACCCAGTGTTTTCCACTCAGTTTGTTTTGTCTTAATAAATAAAGAAATGGAAATTTAACATTATTCCTAAATCTGCTTAAAAATCAGGATAAGAAGTTGTTTACCCCATACATTCTTTTCTTCTGATGCTTTGCTAACCAGTGCTAATAACCATTAAGGAGAAAGTCTTTTTAAAGTCCTTGATAAAAATCAAAGGAGAAAGTTGTGGAAAAGGGTCTTACTGGAGCTGGCTGCTTCACAAACTGGAGTGGGCAGGAAAATGTCAAAGAGGACAGAAAATTCTGTTTCCTTCATGCAGACAGCATCATTTTTCTTAAGATATGATGTCATAGCAAACTGACCTTGAATGTTTTTTGAAATTCTGTGTTCTGATTTCTTTTTTTATTTTTTTAAATGAAACGGATGGGAAACATAGATAGCATTTATTTTTCTTTTAGGCAGCACTAAGTTCCCCAAAATTTGTGTGTCGGGATTTGGTTGTGACAGAAATAAATGGGTGAAAACCTGATCTGATTATTATGGTGTTGAAAGGTAGAGGTGGGCAAGCCAGTGGTGTGGTGGTTAAGGTGGCTGGATCCCACATGGCCAACAGCACACTTCAAGTCCTGGACCTGGCAGCTTAAACAATATACCAGGTGCGAGAGTGTCTGTACACTTGCGTGTGTGTGAGCGTATGCTCAAAATCTCCAGAGGAGAATGGAGGAGAAGGGATTGTGGTGAGCCATCCCCCCAGGGAGTGCTTTCTCACTTTCTTAGTCTCTAGCAAGTGAACATGCCCCATAGCAAACAGAAGGAAGGAAGGAAAGAAGGAAGGAGGGGCAAACCTTTGGAAGGAGATTAGGATTAAGGTCATTAGGGTGGGACCCCCATAATTGACACCTGGTGAGTTTACAAGGCAAAGTAAGGAGACCAGAGCAAAGAAACATGGAGGTAGATGCGTGTACTCCTGCCCTCCACCATGTGGTAATGCGCCCAGAAGACCCTCACCAGATGGTCCTCCAAGCTGAGCTGAATGAATCTCTATTCTTATAAATCACCCCATTTCAGGCATTTGTTACTAGCAACAGAATGGACTAGAACAAGAAGACAATTTATTTGGGTACATTTAACAAGGAAAACCTCTGATGCACAGATTTGAGGCTCAGTTTAAATGTTGTTTTTACCTGTTCATTGAATTCTGATTTGCAATAGTATAGGTACTCCCCAAAAAGGATTTGGAAACAGTGCCTGAAGAGAAACACGTTCTTTCCTGTACTGATTTTTATCCAGAACGACCAGTTCACAGTAGGGCAGGGGGCTTTGGCATGAAAAAGCTTTTTTGTTTTACTTGACTTTGTTCCAGTATTCTGGAAGTTCATTTTTGCTGCTGTTCCCCAACAGCATCAAGAATCCACATTTTCTCAGTTTGTTTATAATTTATATCCCAATTGCATCCATAAAAGGCTCAAGGCCCCTTGCAATAAAAGGCATGTACCCAATGAGGCTGTTAAGTGAGAACTAGGAAACATGGGGCCAGCACGGTGGCTGACTGGAGTTTGAGTCCCAGACCCAGGGCTTGAAAAACATACTGGGCACCTGTTCATACATGCCCAGAATCCTGGGGGGGAGAGTTGAGAAGGGTTGTAATATGGACGTATCCTCTGGGGAGTGCTTTCTCACTACTCTTCTCTGTCTTTCTTTGGTGAGTGTATGCTTGCAGTAGCAAGTTTAAAATTAAAAAAAAAATTGAATTAAATTAAATTAAAAAAAAAAACACTTGGGACCAGCAGATGGCGAAATGGTTACTTCGCTGGGCTTCCAAGGAGTCCCAGACCCAGCGGCTTAAAACTCACATCAGGTATATGTGAGCGTGTGCCCAAAAACCCAAGAGGAGAATGGAGGAGAAGGGATTGCAGCGTGGCCAGTCCCCTGGGGGGGGTAATTTCTTATTTTCTGTCTCTTTGTTTCTGTCTCTCCAGCAAGCACACATGCCCTCTAGCAAAAATCTCTAAAAAAAAGAAAGAAAGGGTCACAGAATTGGTTATATAGCCATCATCTACTAAAAGGGAACAGTTTCTTAGAGGTCATAAACCTTTCCTAGGTTTTGAGTTTTCAAAGATTTTTTTTTTCAGGCAATGAGATTAGCAAAACTATTCTCGAAGACACAGGCCCTGCATCTCAGATGTTATGTAAGGAGTGTAAACTCCATGTGCTATATTTGCCATCCAAGTTCTGAAAAATCAGCCTCTCAGCACTACCTCAGTTCCGCCCATCCCCTTCACCAGGTCCTGATAATTTAATGCAGTTATTAAGTTGTGCCTGGTAGATACTTTTTCATATTATCCCTCACTATTCCTCTCCTTGGAACTTGGCACTTTTAACAGTGCAGCAAGAAGACATAATAGATACCTAGAATTGATTCATTCAACACATTTGTGAGTGCTCATTCTTTGTAAGGCCCTTGAGATCCCGTGGTGAACCAGACACCCTTTGTCTCAATCTTCATGGTTACATATAAAACAGGCGAGAGAGGGCAGGATTTTCCATTAGATGGAAATTAACAATTTTGCTCACATTAAAAATCATAATTAAAAACTATAAAACTGTCTAGAATCATCCAGAGCATTCTGGGCCCATGCATTCACGTACTTTCCTCTCTTCTAAAGACATTTTAGTGAAAGTGCTGGCACATGCTTTCAGTCCTTTGTTAGAATCTTATCCTCATTTCTGGGAAAAATTAAAATATGGATGAATGCATGTGAGTAGCCCTGAAACAAAAGAATCATGTATGCAAAAGGTTACCATGGGAATGAGCTTATTTTTCTTCACTTCATTTCTGTGAAGCAGGTTCAGATGAGAAATACCTTACATTCTCATTGTTAAGCCAAAACTCAGTTTTAAGGGGGTTTTCTTTTTTTTTCTATATTTGTATGATCCTGTTTATATTTCTTCTAGTAAATATATTTTCAGTGAAAGGAAGGATTAGTAAATTTGAGCCTGACCCAATACAGAACCTTCTGGAGGGAAACTTGATTTTATAGTCTTTCTTTGCCCCTCCTTTCCCTCAGCTCTACCTTGACTTGGGGGGTTGCCAGGTGCCTGGGGAGTTGGATTTAAATCTAAGCAGGCTCTGTGTTACATGGTATTAAGTGTAAGAAAACCCTTTGATTCAAAGTCCTGAAAATACCTTTAGCTTATCTCTTTTACCCCAGCCTCTTCTGCTATATATCCAGGCTGATCTTAAAGGGTCGAATAGAATGATAAGATTTTTTTTTTTTTTTTTTAAACAAAAGTCATCCTAGAGATCAAACAGTAGCTATCAGAATGGGAATGAGAGCTATCAGAGCATTTTTGCTTGGAACTTTTTTATATCACATTTCAAACCAGTTTTAATTTCAACCCTTATCCCCTTATTATCAATCCAGAGACAAAATTTCAGAAGAAAAAGCTAAACTAGAATGTGAGAAGATAGTCTTGTTGTTTAAAAAGAATTATTTTATTTAATCTTATTCATTGTCATTATTGTAATTTTATTTGAAGTTGACCAAAGAGAGAGAGAGAGGCAGAGAGAGAAGGAAAGTGAGAGAGCAAGCTGCCAGGTCCAGGACTCTAACCGTGGTCAGCCACATGGGAGTCCAGCTGCCTTAACCACCATGCCACCTGTCGGCCCCAAAGAAGATAGTCGTTTAAAGAAAAAGTTTCTGAGATTTTTCCCATATTAAGATGCAGAACATTCTGATTGAAAAATAACAGCTCTATGTTTTGTCAAACTAACACATTTCCTATTAGTGTTAATCTGGCAAAAGATTCATAGGAGAGCTCTGTCTTGCTCATCATTGATTTTGATTGATTAATAATGGCTGACTGAAGTGAAAGGTTGCATCTGGGCAGAGTGCCACAATCTGTTAATGATGCCTGCCATGGGTTGGTGTTTATACTTTGGCCGTGTGTTTGCTATCCTTGATTCAGTGCGTTAAAAGAAGTCAGCGCCGATCATTAACCAAAAGGAAAAAAAATAAAGCAAGTAAGCCCCAAATCTCACTTACCCTCCACAGAGTAAAAATTCATTTTGGTAGGGTACAGAATGTTCTCTTAGTGCTCAGTTAGGAAAGTATTTCCAACAGCACATAGTTTGCTGCCACTTATCTGGACTATTACTTTGTTTAGTGAAGATATTTTATTACATAACAGCAACTTAGAGTGTAAAACCTGCCCACTATGTTATATGTGTCCCGCCTATGTCACTATGATGCTCTTTGGCGGGCTACTACAGCCACTTAGATAGATGGACAGCTCATTCAAATAAGGAAGAAGTCCCAGAATGATTTAAGTTGCTTTAGGCAAATGACTATTAATGAAGGAAAAGTACCTTGAAAGGATGCCATTCTAAGAAAGGCACAGAATAGCGATGATTATAACCAGAGCCCTTGTCCTTTGCTTCCAGAGCTAGAGTTCCAAGATTGCTGAGCTTCTTGGCCTGGCTGGAATTCTCCCTTAATAGAGTGGGGGAGGCGCTGATCTGGCAAGTTTTTCAGCAAGTGCAGCTGGCACTGAAGGAACTCTCAGCTGGACTGGGTCTCATTTTAGTGACCCTACTAGACAGGATTATAATAGCTGGTGCTGGGAGTTTGTGTCTTTCCTATTGTGTCTTTCCTATGGCCCTCACTGAACCTAGCACAGGTCTGGGAACCCGAATTGCAGTCCATTAATAAATGCTGACTTGATTTTCCAGTGAGCATAGAAAGCTACAGTCAGAACAACTTCAAAACAGGCAGAGATTGGTCAATTGGTGGTGCTACTTTCTTGGTAAAATAACAATAAAACAAAATTCCTGGAGTGGGCTTCATCTTTATGATTTTCTATTTAACAACAAATTCAATTTTTTCATCCCTGGATTATGTATCAAAAATTGACTGTCTGTAGTGTTTCAAGTTCTGTGCTAGGGCCCGGGTACATAGTGATGATTATAGCAAATAAGGCCCCTGTCCTCTAGACTTTGCTAAGAGACACCATAGTACATAAAATCATGAGAATTAATTGGGATCATAATAGGTATGCTGAAGGAAAAAAAAATAGAGGTTTATGAAGGTATAAAACAAGGGACCTTAACCCATCCCAAATGGGTCAGAGAAAGCTTTCTGGAGGAGATGAATTTAATTTTCAAGACTTGAAAGATGAGTGGGAAATTCCTAGGCAAAGCACAGGGGAATAGGGCACCAAGAGTGTCGTCCGTGACTTCCCAAGAGTTTCACAGGACACCTGTAAGCTAGTACTTGATCACACTGTGTTAGCCAGGACCAGAGCACATTGCTGGCTGCCACTCCCCTTATTTCTTCCCTGGCAGTTGCACCTAGTGTGCTTGCGGACTCTTCTGCTATTCTGACATCTTACTGTGGCATAAATCGAGTGCAAGCTTCACTATGTGGGTTTGTGCAGTTCGCTTGACATGATACAACAAGCTGGTCTTCCTGGAAAGTAACGTAATTCTCAGTTCTGTTATTCTTGCTGGATGTCTAGGTTGAGGCTTGGCAAGCAGTAACAGGGATGATTGGCTTATATCTGAGAACAGGGCAGTAGGTGTGGTAATTCTAGTACAGGCACTGGACTCAAAAATGCTGTGACTCTGGGTTTAAACTGGGTTCAGTTTTTTAGAATTTCAACTTAAACTTACTTGACGTTGTGTTCTTATCTGTAAATGGTCATCTCATAAAGCAGGCTTGAGGATTAAATGAAATGATTCAGCGTATGGGAAGCATGTAGCACTGGGTCTGGCACAATGAACAGTGGTCATGTTTACTACTTGTAGTTCCCTGACACTCATCAGTCTGCTGGCCTATGCTCCACACATGGGAGAAGATTTTGTTGGTTGACTGAATTAAGTAGATATATTGCCTGTATTAAGTGCATTTTAGTCTCCTCTATAGATTAGTGGGTTTACGGCATAGTTTGTTTTGTTTGGTTTCTTTTCAAGAACTATCAGGAATGTTCATATTTGACACGCCAGTTACATTACTAGTTGAATTTTTGTTTTTAACAGATTTTTGCTATAGGTCATGTAGGCTCACCAGAGAGGCAGAAAAAGACAGAGAGACAGATAGCAAGAAATCACCCCCCAGGGGGATGGCCACACCACTATTCCTTCTTCCCCAGTCTCCTCTCAGGATTTTGGGCATGCATGCACATGTACCTGGTGTGAATTTTGAGCTGCCGGGTCCTGGACTTGAACTGCAGTCAACTGTGTGGAAATCCAGTGATGTAACCATTATGCCATCTTCTGGTCCCTATCAGTAGATATTTTTTTTTAAGAGAGATTTTTGCTCTAGGGCATGTGTGCTCATCAGGGAGACAAAGAAAGAGAATGCGAGAAATCACTCCCCCAGGGAGTGGCCATGCCCGCAGTCCCTTCTCCATTCTTCCCTTGGGCATGTGTGTTCCACACGTGCCTAGTGTGTTTCAAGCTGCTAGTTCCAAGATTCGAACCATGATTGACTATGTAGGAGTCCAGTGACGTAACCATCACGCCATCCGCTGATACCCTTTGTCAGTAATGGTATCAAGGGGCATGTCTACATCACATGTGTATGCAAGATCCAAAGGGAAGCTAATAAAATTATATACGGCTAAGCATATTAAAGTAGCCTCTGCTTGTGGACCTTGTTTTTTCCTCAAAAATATGATGTTACTTATAAAACTGTCACTTGATAGAGCAAACACGAGAAACATAAAGTATCTACAATCCCTAGAGTTCTGGAAAATGTTACAGGGGAGAATACAGACCATGTGCAAGCTTTGCATCAGACTCATTCTTCACACAGAGACCTTAGGTAAGGTATCTTGAAGCCTTACCTCCTAGAAGCTAACCTTGTACATGTGGTGTTCTGTTTTCTGTACAGCTAAGGGAAGGCTCGTCAGTCTGCAATCATTTCAAACACTCACTTGAAGTATGGGTGTGATTGCACTGGTGATGGTGAGTTAGCAGTCAGATTGAGTTAATTTGGGTTTCCAGTTAGCAGGGAGTTTCTTTAAGCAGCCTTTCCTGGTCCACAGGAGGTTGTTAAAGATCTAGGCTTTAGTGATAAGATTGGAATTTTGGTATGAAAAATAAATGCAACATGTAACACGATTGATTATAAAACATGACCATCGTGGTAATGAGGTAATGAAGGCATTGTTCTAGAAATAAAAATTTCATAGAGCTGAAATACATATTTCTGTTAAAAAGTTATCCTCCACAGAAGCCAAGTTACTTTATAAACCTATTCAGGTTTCATTCAGGGAAACAGAATGCTTTTACTTTTGTTTCAGATTTTATTTGAATCACCAGCATTATTGGTTTCTGAAACAATACCTTATTCTTCGATAATACTTCCTTGGTCTCAGCTTACTCAATAAAGTATGCAAATTTGCCCAAATCACCCGTAGATCATTTAACATAGAAAGCTTTAAATTATGTCTTAATTATGCTCATGTCAAAATAAAAGGTGAGTGGTTTAGTTTATATTATTTTAAATGTAAGTAGCATAAACAGGTATTTTATTAGTACCTTGTTTTTCATTTTATCTTTGGCAAACCTTTCACAGTGATAAATGAAATTTTCCTTTTCATTGAAAAAAGCCAAGTTACTGTTCTTTTTCATCATATAGCTGCATTCCTTCAGATTGGCAACAGCTAAAGACAAGACACTGTAAGAGAGATTTGTCCCAAGATATTTATTTCCTAGAGTTACATGGTAATGACCTTAGGAATGGTTTCTTTTTTTAAAACATTTTCTTAAATTTTACATTTAAAAAATTGCACTTAAATTAGAAATAGTTATGCATTTACATGAAATCAGAAAGAAATGAATAAGTCCTGACTCTCCAGTATCAAGAAATCCAGTTCCTCTCATTCTCACAGATGTGCATTTTCAGCTGTCGATTAGATATATCTCAAAGGCAAAATTGAACAGTTTCCGTCCTGTGTTTCCCTCCTCCTGATTCCCTGTCTTATATTAAATGGTTAAATGATCAAACTGGTTTTATAGGTAGAACCCTTGGCTGGAAATCCTGGTGTCTTTCTTGGCTTCCCATTGAATCAATTTCTCAATTCTATTGATTTTACTTGTGTATTTTCTTTTTGATTTCCCACTGCCAGGTTTTATTGTACTTGCCTAATCGTGCCATCTAACTGGCCTGCTTTCTATCTCTCTCTTTCCGCTTATAGTCCAGCCTTCCTCTGCTCCTCTGTCCCAGTTTTCTGTCTGGTTGAATGATCTGTTGGCTTTTACGACTTCCAGTGATTTCTCATCCACAAATTATGTGCGAGCTCCTCGGTGCACCATAAGGCCTTTCCAGACTACCTCTAACCTGCTTTTATTTTCCTGCCCTTATTCCTACTGTTTAACTTCACCTCCAACTCACTGAACTTCTCAGTTTCCTGCATAAGACTTATGCCTCTGCTCAGGTGGCTTCCCCTGCCCTCAGGGCTCTGTTCCTCTGCTTGGATCAGGACATCCTGTCACTGTTGACCCAGCTCACATGTTTCCTCACCTGTTTGTAGGGTGGTTGCCCCGCCCTCTGGAATTTTCATCATATGCCTTTCAAGCTGTCACACAAACCAGTTCTTCAACTCCAGCTGGAGAGTTCAGTCCTGACAACTGCCTAGAGTTGGCATTGGGTGCCCAGATTACCCACCCCTCTGTTCTACTTGGCTACAAAGGCCCTCCTTTCAGGCTCAATTATTTGCCAGGAGAGCTCCCAACTTACCAAGGCTCTTTACTATTCCTGGGTTATTATAAAGGATACAACTCAGGAACAGCCGAATGGAAGAGACATATAGGACAATGTCTGAGGGGCAGAGCTGCCAGGCGCTGTCTGCCCACTACCCTCCCAGCACCCCAGTTAGTCCACCAACTCTCCCCATTGTTTAGGGGATTTAATGGAGGTTTCATTATGCAGGTAGTAGGCACTTACGATGGATTAAATCTTTGTCCCTTGGTGATTGAACTCAACCTCCAGCTCCTTTTCCTCAGAAATGTTGGACTCTATAATCATGGCTTGGTCTTTCCATGGTCAGCCCCCATCCTGAAGCTGTCAAGGCATCCCCAGCCACCAGTCATCCTATTAGCACACACATGACACTCTTGCTGCTCTGGAGATGCCAGGGATTTTAGGAGTTGTGTTCCAAGCACAGAGGATGAAAATCCAATGTTTCATTTTACAGAGCCTGTGTTTTCATTGGCTCCATGCCTCCCATTGACTACTCAACTGTGAGTGTTAGGAGAGAAAGGATCATTCTTACTCAGTTTGTATTTAGTAAACTGCTCATGGCATATTTAGGTTCTCCCACATTCATTCTTAGAATTACGCTATCATTTCTTGATATATATATATAGAGAGAGAGAGTTAGTGTGGTTAAAATTTCACCTCTGGGAGGCAAGCAGGTGGCATGATGGTTAGAGTGCTGGGTTCCCATATGGCTGATCACAGTTTAAGTCCCAGACCTGGCAGCTTAAAAAAATCATGCCAGTCACGTGAGTGTGAATGTCCAAAATCCTGAGAGGAGAGTGGGAAAAAGGGATTCCAGTGTGGCCAACCACCCTGGGGAGTGATTTTTTCACTTTCCTTTTCTCTGTCTCTCTCTGGTGAGCTCATGGACCCTATGTTCAAAAAAAAAAAAAAAATTATCTCTAGATACATACACCAAAAATTTGAAAAGAGATACTCACACAGGAACTTGTGTGTAAATGTTTATAGCAGCATTAGCAAAATAGTCAAAAGGTAGAAACTATCAACAGATGAGAGACTTTCAAAAGCTAATACTGATTATCGAAAAACTACACATAAGATTTCAACCTTTCTGCACTAAAATAAATCCATACTTTAATATTATTTTTTTCACAATCATTTTGAAGTCCCCTCATATACATTCAATTGTCCCTATATAATGAGACCTCCATTTAAACCCTTAAATGATGGAACTCAGAGTGAGTATACTGAGGTGCTGGGAGGGTAGTGGGCAGAGAGGGTCTTGGAATTCTGATGCATCGGCCCATTATACCTTGCCCTAGAGATCGCTTACATTTGATTCTTCTGGAGTTGAATTCTTTATTGCACACACACACACACGCACGCGCCACTAAATCTGACAATTCTAAATTGCTATCAGTCTATACTTTAAATCTGGTAACTCTAAATTGTAATCTATGTTATGAAAACATTCAAATACTGTTCATATTATTAGATTTCAAATAATTTGAGCTTCTTCATTTTGAGAGAAAGGACACATAAAATCAGATTTATTTTAGACTTTTTTAAAAAGCATTTTATTGATGTTTTTCTCATGACCTTTTCGGTATAATAAAATATGTAGGCATGAACTCTCTCCCCCTCATAACTAGGGAATTCTTGAAAAACAATATTTGCCTATTTGAAAATATACCTGAAGGCAGAGAAATGCCCAGGATTATCAGTGTTTTAAACCAGACACTTCAAGTAAAAAGGTATTAATCTAATATGTTTAAATTTAGATAAAATATTCATGGTTTGTTTTTATTTTTTTTTTGAGTTGATAGTGTGTGCTGCTGACATTTTCTAACCTTTCATAATAGCATTATATGAGGATAATTTGTTTTCTCTTAAAATATATGGAAGAAGTATAATGCCTTTCTTTTTTTTCCCTAGATTCTTTACAGAGTTAGAAGCAAGACATCAGAATAATATCTTCATAGACGATATAAGTGACATTGTGGAAAAACACACAGCATCCACATTTGACCCGTATGTGAAGTATTGCACAAATGAAGTCTACCAACAGCGAACACTACAAAAATTGTTGTAAGCAACATTGAATGCTGCAGTTTTAATAGTCTAACCTAGTTTTAATGAAGCCACGTGGATTGAAAATTAGTTGATCTCTGATATCATATTTGGAAATGTCTCCTGATGGGCTATTTCCCAGGGGAGAAATGGTTAAAAGGATTACTTTTATGGTGAGGGTGTTCGAGAAGAAAATAATATGTGGAGAATTTTTCTAAAGCACTTAATGGAATTATTATTTATTGTTGTCTTTGTTTTTGTTTCTTGTGTTGTGTAAGGCTTTTTTTTTTTTTTTTTTTTTGCTGCAAGACACTCAGGTGATTATCACTCCCAAACCCCTAGTTTTTAAAGTAGTTACCCGGCAATTAAGTGATTTGCCTGAGGCCTTGAACAGGTGCTTGAGTAGGTGGAGCTAGAAGTGAGGATGCAGGACTTTCTGTGCTATTCTAAACCCCTCCATTCAGTTGACAACTATAGTAACTTATTAATAGGAATTGCTGATTCTACCCCTTTGAGTACTGAGGGCTGAGGAGAGGAGGGATGGCCCAATGGCAGGCAGTAGAAAATAATGTTCTTCAGGATTTTAAATACACTACAAAAAGGAATCCCAACTTTAATAAAAAGCAAGCTTTGATTTCCTTCCACACCTTTTCTGAGTAGGTTACTGAGAGTTTTGATATCATGTAGAATGCCATGTCTATCCTTAGAAGAGTCAGCAATTGTTTAATAGCATGATAGTTTTATGTTTAGGGGCCCTATTTATCACAAGTAGCTGTCTGTTTTACAGTGCAAATTCTGTAAATCCAGCTTGGGGGCTTTCAAGCTATTATTATTCTCACCCTCTCCTTTGAGTTGTGGCATTAATGATGACAGTGTACCCCTGGTTGGCTTCCATGCAGTGTGTGAGAGCCCTTGAGGGCAATGGCTGCCTCCTGACAGCTTGGAGGAGTACAGAGCTGCCATGAGACAGGAATAGTGAGGGTTGATTATGCCGCTTCTCCCCTCCAGATCCCCAAGACATTCTCTCATGGGCAGGGAGGAAAGCCCCTGGCTGCCAATCTCAAAAGAGGATTTTGGTAAAAAGTAGAGTTTGTCTGCACTTTTGACATTTGGGCTGGATAAATCCATGTTGTGGTGGGCTTCGTAGGATGTTTAACAGCATCCTTGGGCTCTACCCACTGGATGTTAAAAATGTCTACAGTCCTAGGGGCAGTATCACACCCCTCATTTCCCTTAATCCCCTTCTCCCGTGGAAACACTCACATAGATACTGAGTCTGTCCAGTAATTGAAGAATGTGAATTTACGTTTGAAAACAAAACCTTAAATTAGAGCTCAATATGTTTTTATTTTCCATTTTGTTTTAAAGAATTTAAAAAAAAACTTGAGTAGGTACTGCTATCTGTTCTGGTCCTCTTAAAAACATAGATTTTATCTAAATTAATTTAATGACACCATCCTTTTTGCTTTCACAAATTAACATTTGTGTTTTCAGGGATTTTGGTGCCATTAACATGCATTCAAGATTAGAGCACTGACTTTCAAGTTTTAGGGGCACATTAGTAACGCCTGGGAATCTTTGGAAAACTAGCAAGTAATATCCTGAATCCATCCCAGATGGTTTAATCAAAACCTTTGTAGGAGACTTTGAAAGAGGTTAGGCTGGGGCCTGAGTAATTTAAATATGCAAGCAGATTAGAGTCTGATTGTCATTGCTTTTTCCTAAAAATTACTAAAAATCTTTTCCAAATCATTCAGCAAAGAAAACCTCAAACTTTTTGATTGGAGAAAATCCTATAGGACTCATGCGCTCGCCAGACAGACAGAGAGAGACAGAGAGATAGAAAGCAAAAAATCACCCTCCAGGGGGGATGGCCACGCCGTAATCCCTTCTCCTCCATTCTCCTCTCGGGATCTTGGGCACGCACGCACACACGCCCGGCGTGAGTTTAAACCACCGGGTCCGGGACGCGAACCACAGTCAGACTACATGGGAGTCCAGTGACATAGCCATTACGCTAACTGCTGGTCCCTTGATTGGAGAAAATGAAAATAAAACATTTCTGTGTAATTTATTTGATTTTACTATTATATTTACCAATTAATTTTTTTAACAGACTTGAAACAAATCATCTCATTTTCAAAATACATTTTTTTTTTGTTTTTAACAAATGCGATCTCTGTGGCCACTACCTGCCTTCTGCTCCCACCGTTTGGCATGGCAGTACAGTACCCTGTACTCCCCACACCCTTAGCGGAAGCCATGGGACCAACTTCATGGGGTGAAGTGAC
Source organism: Tupaia tana (assembly GCA_026018925.1). NCBI lineage: Eukaryota > Metazoa > Chordata > Mammalia > Scandentia > Tupaiidae > Tupaia > Tupaia tana. The sequence continues at coordinate 24,065,804 of JAKSZU010000019.1, forward strand.
ATGAGAGAGTAGGAGACAGGGGATGAGAGCTAGGGTGGATTCCATTTGACATACGTCTTTGCCAGGTACTAAGTCTACAGTACTTGGCAAGTTAGGGACTCTCTTGAGCTCTGTTTTCTTATCAGAATCCCCACCTAACTTTTCTTAAAAGTTATATGGGTGGTTCCACATGATATAATACAACAGAACTTCAAGAAGGCCACGAAGAAATGGAATTAAAGTATGAGTTTATTTTGGCGCAAAATCTTTGAAATCTATGCGTAATTTTTTCACAATATGCATTTTCTATGAACTCTTAAAGATCCTTCATATTAGGTTGGAATATCTTGCCCAACTCCATAAGATATTGTGGCAGCATTATCACCACCTTATGTCAGTGGGAGAGGAGGGAAAATATTCTTGCTGATGTAGTGAGAAGGTTTTCTGTCTTTTTGCAGAAGTCCAGCCTGTGGCATGGTGGTTAAGGCCACTGGATCCCACATGGCCAACTGCACAGTTCAAGTTCAGAAGTAACATGCCAGATGTATGTGTGTGCATGCCTAAAATCCCAAAAAAGGATGGAAAAATGGAGAAGGGGTTGCTTTCTTGCTTTTTCTTCTCTCTCTCTCTCTTCAGCGAATAAACACACCCTCTGGCCAAAATTAAAAATAAATAAATAAATAGGCCCAAAAGCCTTTTAATAAGTTCAATCTAACTGTTTTTTTTTTTTTTTTTCGTAGCTCTTTGTTTAAGCTATAGCAGTGGCTTAAAAATATTATTTATTATCTTAATGAAGTTCATTTTTAAATGACAAGATATAAGGTCTAATCTGTATTCTAATTTATAATCGATGTGTTTACCATTATGATCGCCTCTTCATTTATTTACTTTGACTTCTGTAAATGTCTGTATTTTATACATTTTTATTTTACTGCTAATGTTATGTGAAACTCACATCTTATATTCACCTTTGACTATAAAAGGCAGACAAGCCATCTGTATTTGCCCATGTAACTGTGTACATGTTGTTTTCCTGTGTTTAAAAATATTTGGTAATATATGAATTTATCACAGTATTTTGTAATATACTTTTACTTCTACTTTTACTTTAAGTAGAGAAGGAAAATTTTTAAATTTTTCTTTGCTTTATTTGTTTTGTTGCAGAGCCACTAACCCATCTTTTAAGGAGGTATTATCAAGGATCGAGTCCCATGAAGACTGTAGAAACCTACCCATGATCTCTTTTCTCATTCTGCCCATGCAGAGGGTGACCCGCCTTCCCCTGCTGATGGATGTAAGAGCGGCTGCTATAAATCTGATTAAGATCATTTTAGTTAAATGAATGCGTATCCTTGTATAAAATCCCCCGAGTAAGTGAGGTGATGCCCTTTGGTCAGAAAGTCTCACCCATGTCTGATATCTCTGGAATTAGTTTCATTTAGGTTGGTGTGGCCATTCTGAAGAAATTAGATTACATCACCCAATTAGTCAACATTTTTCAAATGAGAAGAATTTTGGCTTCATTAAGTCAGGAGGCCTAGACTCCATTTCTGGCTGAGCTGCTAGGTGTGTGGCCTTGGGAAAGTCACTTAATCTCTTTGGGCTTATGAGCGCTGTGTAATTTCTCTGTAATGTTCCATGATGCTCCATTTCACATGGGAATGAGACTCTCTGGGCATTAGAAGGTATAAACTCGCCCCTGTTATGCTTTGTACAATGCTGGAGAGGAAAGCCAGTTGTCCTTCTGGTGTTAGGCAACAGTCATGAAGAAAGCTAATGTTTGATTTTGAATAATGGTGATACGAGGTGGGAGAAGTGCGTAGAGACCGCATGGGATGCAGTGCAGCTGGGAAAAAGGTAGGCCATCGGGGAGCCTGTGCCTGACTGTACTGGGACTGCAGAGGCTAATACAGGAGGGATAGCCATGAGAGCAAAACAGTGTGGCTCAACACAGAACCAAATGGCAATTTTTCATCAAATCAGAATATTTTTAAACATTATTTATTTATTTCATTTCTTTATTACTATTACTATTATTATTATTATTATTATTATTAATTTGCTATTGGGCATTTGCTCTCACCAGAGAGAGGTGAAAGAGAGAGACCACTAGGTCCGACACTTGCACTATGGTCAGCCATGTGGAAGTTCAGCACCTTAACCACCATGTCAAATAGTCATAATTCTGCTTTAAAACTGGATCACGATGATGATTTTATTTTTTAAGAGGGATTTGCCATTTAACCCTTGCAACAATCTTGTGTTGTTACCAGCATTATTCTGACTTTACATATGAGGAAACTGAGCCTTATAAAGACAGAGTTGGTGACTTGCCCAAGGTCAGATAACTAGTAAGGGCAGATCTGAAAGGAGTCTGTCCTCTTATTTAACCGTACCCCACATGTACTTGAATCCTCTGTGTTTAAAGATTATTTCCTACTTTTAAAATTAGATTTGATTATCATCCTTGTGCTCATCCGTAATACTTTGTGTAGCCTTACTAAATTTGCTATGAGTGAGAGAATATGGCTGGACATAGATTTTATCTTACTTAGTGAAATAAATCAGTTGATATATTCACTTTTACTTCATTACAGACAATCTGTCAAAAAACACCTAAGGAGTCTCCTAAGTACGAAGTCTGCAAAAGAGCCTTAAAGGAAGTAAGCAAGGTAACTATTAAATAACCTATCGGATTGTAAACCATTTGGAAGAGAGTGTGTCTTGGTTTGATGCTGAAAATTGGTGGATTCTCACAGCCATGTGAACAGTACTCTTTAGATCATTGAAAAAAAAAGTTTACTGGACTCAAATGAAATTGAAAATATTTACTATTCAGTTTGACTTTAAGGGCCTCATAGATATCTTATTTTCTTTTAGTGCCTGAAAAGTTGTTTATTCTTTCTTTCACTCAAACATGTTTATTGAATATCAACTCCTAAGCACTGTGTCAGCCCCTGAAAATACAGTGATGACTAAGACAGATGTGGCTACCATGCTTATGGAATGTGCAGTGTGAAGAAGGAAGCAGACATTACACAGAATTATAATAAAAGATGATGAGTGACGTGACAGGGAAGTACAGAGTGATGTTTGAGCTGAGACCTAAAGCTGTGATCCAGGGACTGCGGAAAGAGCATCTTGAGGTTGCATAGAGACTCAGAGGCAAAGTATTGGGGAATTTGAAGAAGCAGAATGTCCTCCATATGATTAGAATTTGGTCTAAGAGAGAGGGTACTGGGGAGCCAGTGGCGTGGAGCTTTGTTCCACATCCTAGAGAACTGGGGACCTACCCTAAGATGACGTAGTAAGTGTAAGTTCACGTACTACAAAGATGACAATGGGATGGGACCAATTATGAGACTAGTTATAGCTGATTAGGCAGAGATGACAGTGACTTTACCCCTGCGTGATAGTAGGATAGAAAGAGTAGGCTTGGAGGTGTATTTGGTGAGCACATTTGGGGACAGATGTCAGGGACTATGGTCACTGGCTTGGGAACTGGGTGGATGCTCTTGTTTATCTTTACAACAGGAACAGAGGGGGACACTGATGAGTTCTACTTTGGAGCATGGTATAACTGAGATTTCTGGAGAAAATCCAAATTCAATAAACAAGTAAAGAGCTCTGAATTTGAGCCATGCAGTTGAGAATTGGAAAAAAAATCAGTATATGGACAGTATTTGAAGATGGGAGAATGGAAGAGATTATCTAGGGAAAGTGTATAGAATGAGGAGAGCAATGGGTCAGAGATAAACCAGGAGGAACACCAACATTCACATCTTATTTAGGGAAAAGGAACCACCAGAAGAAACTTTAAAAACAAAACAAAATAAAACACACCAGAGAAGAAGGAAAACCGTAATGACCTGGCAAATGACAGTTTGGTCAATCCTATCGAATGATCCTGAAAGAGAAAGTGGGATAATGATTGAAGCATTCATTGGGTATCTTCAGGTAGGTTGTGTTCTTGGGTGGGCGTGGAAGCCAGGTTGGAGCATGGCGAGGAATGGGTGCGAGGTGTGAATACGCATCCAGCCAGCAAGGACAGCCAGCTGTGTCGAGAATCGGATGGAGGGCCAGCTCAGTGGTGCGATGGTCACACGCTGGTCAAGTGGTGCTGGATCCATGTAGAAGACTGCTGCTTCAGTTCCCTTGTTTCCTAAGTCAAAATACATGCTAGGCGAGAGTTCCCTTGATCTTGGCTGCTAACAGGGCTCGGGGAGGAGGTTGCAGTCTTGTGAGACCCTGTGAGGGTGCTGTCTATCTGTCTCTTACTCTCATAAAAGAAATAGATAAAAACTTAAAAAAAAAAAGTGAATCAGGCTGGGAGTAGAAGGAGAAAGAGGTAAAGCTGAAAGGGAAGTAAGGGAGGAAGGTTGGATCTTTGTTTATTTGTTTAAAGGTTAGAAAAATGTGGGTATGTTTACATACTGATAGGTCTACTTAGCAGAGAGAAGCAGTAGCAGGTACTTGAGTCACTGAGAATACCGTATGAGCTAAACACAGAGGTGCAGAGATAAAGATAGCACTGAAAGCTTCCCGAACATTTGCAGCTACATACCTCCTCCAGGAGTTGGATACGTCTTTGTGCCACTTTACTGTGAAGTACGGTTTACTTCTCCCCGTCTTGTCCGTAATAGTTAGAAAATCATGGATTTTATTGTTTATTTTTTCTAACATACATTTTTGTGTTAAAAACAAGTGTATCTGCACACCACGTAAAGTCACCTCTTGCCCCCTCTTTGCACTGCATACCCTTTTTAAGAAACACTAAATGAAGCAGTCTGATTAATATGAAGTTACATAAGATCCTACCATCAATGGGTCTCTTGGGCCCCTAAATCCTGCTGCCTCCCTAGAGGAGAAGTGGAGTGGGGAGGATCTTTAGGAGAAATAACTAGAAAGTGGAAGCTTTGAACATAAAACTTTGACAAATTTTGCTTGATTGTTACCAGAAATTGAAAAAGAAGAATGCACACAAAAGAAAAATAGAAGAAGAAAATAGTGATGGATTGTTGAATTGAATGAGGAATTTTATGTATTTGCTTTTCTCAGTATTTCACATCTCAGTTATAGTAGACTGCTACATTCCTTCAGGCATCTCTAGTTCATTTGATTTGATACTGATAATTTTAGGAAAAGCTGGCAAAAAATATAATGGACCAGTGAATTGCCTTACCTTGGTACTTTAAGTATATAAAAGTATATGAAGAGATGCTGTCCCAGAGACTTGTTTTCTCTGTCAGTTGGTGTTTCTTTCTCTCTTTTGAGTCTGAGTCCTGATTATTAGAATTATTCCTCCAGTCTCCTCATGCTTCATGGGAACAAAAATCATTAATGGGACAAGCTTGAGAATTCATCATTTTTATTTGTGCAGGTTACTGATGGGTTTCCTACATTCTGATAAAACAATATTGGTATTTCAACATAAAGAATGTGTATATAGAACATTTAGGGTTCAACATTAAAATGTCGAATTTCACTTGTTTGCTTTGTCTAAATTAAAGAAAATGAGGTTCTCAATATTTTATTATAGAGAGTTAAATTTGGTAGGTTGAAGTCCATGTTTTTAGAATCAGATTCTACCCAAATGTTTTGGTAAGTCTCTCTGGATAGTTACTCCTTCCTGGGGGAAAGTGAATGGTAATTAATTAAAACGTTACTGCAGTTTATTTGCATCATGCGAATTGTCCTTCAGTGGATTGCTGAACTGACTGTGATTGTGACAACTTACAGAACGAGGGGCATTGGAAAGGCGTACTAACTTAACCAGACAACTCAGAAATAAGCAACATGCCTCTATTAAATGAAGAATGTGTTTACTTCTTAATTTTCTGTTAACATGCTGTGGTGAAGCTGTGGGGGAAGAAGATTCCCAGGGAATCTGATGGTTCATCTTGTGAGGTGTGCTGTCTAAGGACTGGTGGTCTAGAAATGGCTTCTTTTGCCAAATGAATTTTGCCTACTATTTTCTTCTATTTAGTTTCTCTCTCTATTTTTTATTTTCATTTTTTATGTTTTTGTCGTAGGGCATGTGCACTGGTGGGAGAAAGAGACAGTGAGAGGGAAAGTGAGAAATCACTCCCCCCCTGGGGAGCGTGGCTATACTGCAAGCCTTTCTCTTCCATTCTCCTCCTAGGACTTGGCATGCATGCACACAGTGTGATTTTCAAGCTTGCAGGTCCAAGACTTGAACCATGGTCAACCATGTGGGAGTACAGCACACCTTAATCACTATACTGGGCCCTATTCATTTTCTCATGGAAAGAAAATATCTGCTTTAACTCTCACCTCACCAAAATTCTACTTAGGTTTGGAGATAGTATTACATTATAAGCTTTCCTGCCAGAAGCAAATCACCGAAGGCCTCTTTAATCTTTTCCTGTAACTTACTACTTCAGCCACTTACAAAGAGGTAGAAGATCTCTAAGCTATGTTGTTTAGTGAAGAAAATTAAGTGATAAAACACTACAGATGGTATAATGACAGCTAGATAATAAAGTGTGTCTCTATGCCTATGTGTGTTATTGGTCTATAGAAGTGGATTATATACACATCAAACTTTCAAACATGGCTAGCTATGGTAAAGGGAAAGGGATGTAGAAGCAAGGAAATAATATGACTTATTTTTCACTCCGAGTACTGCTCTGTAAGAATGTGTTTGAAATTTACATAAGATTTACTATTCCTTTATAGTTATGTAATTTTTTTTCCTTTTTTTTTTTTTTTTTGGAGAGGTTTTTGCTATAGGACGTGTGTGCTCTCCAGAAAGACAGAGAGAGACAGAGAGACAGAAAGCGAGAAATTACCTCCCAGGGGAGGTGGCCACGCCGCAGTCTCTTCTCCTCCATTCTCCTCTCAGGATCTTGGGCACGCATACACACGTGCCTGGCTTGCGTTTAAGCCAGCGGGTCCGGAACTCGAACCGTGGTTGACTACATGGGAGTCCAGCAACATAGCCATTATGCTAACTGCTGGTCCCTAGTTATGTAAATCTTCATCCACTATTCTAAAGTAATAATATACATTATTATTATTATACATAAAGTAATAATTATACATTACAGAAAATTTGGAAAATTCAAGTAAGAAACTGAAAATAAAAATGCATCAATAATTTTATCAAAGATGACTATTGTCATTCTATTATGTATCCTAGTTGTGTTTCCATGGCAATGTTAATGTATGGCTGCAAACCTGTGCTTAAAAATGGGTTCATGGAGCCAGCAGATAGTGTAGTGGTGAAGTGCTGGACTCCAGTATGGTTGACCATGGTTCTAGTCTTGGACCTGGCAGCTTGCTTTCTCGCTCACTCTGTCCCTCTCTGGTCAAATTAAATAAATAAATAAATAAATAAATAAATAAATAAATAAATAAATAAAATAAAGCTCAGTAAATAAAGCTCAGTAAAATAATTCTTTTAAAAATATGGGTTCATATGGTACCTACGTCATCCACTATTCTGAGTGCTGCACTGAATGTTGTCTTACACAAATTAGCATGCTCATCTGATTATTTCTAAAGATAAATTTCTAGAAAGTTAGTTTATGGGAGGAAAAATATAAGTCAAAGTGCCTTCAAGAAGGCTCTTTCCATGTCTGTGACAAGAGTAGTATTTGAAAGTGTCTCTTCTTGCACACTTCCCAGTTCAGATATTCTATTATTCTCTTGAATTGGATACATTGAAATTATTTTTGTTTTAATTTATGTGAATTAACTAGTGGCATTGCTTGTCACACACACTCTCTGGCTTAAAAACAAAAAAAAAAAAGAAAAGAAAAGAAAAGAAAAGAAAAGAAAAAGAATCAATTCCTTTATAGTTATCACGTTTTAAAATGAAAGAGAGAAATGGCATTAACTCTGAATTATTATCCCTCAATGGGATGTGGTCAACTTGCAGTCCCTTCTCCTGTTTTTCTCCCTCTTGTCAGATTTTTTAAAGAATTTCTTAAAATTTAATTGTATTAATTATTATTATTTTTTTCAATTTGCTATAGGACACATGTGTTCACCAGAAAGAAAGAGAGAGTAAGAAAGCAAGCCACCAGGTTCTGGACTCGAACCACAGATGGCCACGTGGGCAACCAGAACCTTAATTACTATGCCACCTGCTGGCCCCCATCAGGATTTTGGATATGCATGTACACAGACACACACACACACACACACACACAAACACACGATGTGGCTGGTGTGTTTTCCAAGTTGCCAGGGCCAGAATTCAAACCGTGGTCAGCTATGTAGGATTTGGCTCTGTAACTGCGAGGCTCCAGGACAGCCCTCTTTTCTTTTTCTTTTCCTTCTTTGAATGATTTACAAACGGAAAGTGGTTTGTTTATACAGAAACATTTGCAGAGTATCACATTGTATTTAGATGCTGGGCTGGGGCTTGGCTTAGAAACAGGGAAATTTCAGTCTTTGCTCGCCAGTCTTTAGGGAGAGTAATGGCCAAGTTGAGAACTGAAAGACAAATAAGAGGTATTAATTTAGGTAAGAAGTAGTCACTTGGAGAGAGCGTGGCTAAGGGTGTTCAAACAAAGGTTTGCACGAGAAAAGCATCAAGGCAGGATGCAGCGTGTGCTTTGGCTGGACATCTGGTAGGGATGGAGCTAAGATGAGTCATTGAGGTTAAAGATCAAGTAAGTAGGTGTCAGATCCTGAGGGCTTTGCTAAGACAATTTTGAAAGCTATAAGCACCTTCTCAAGATTTTCAGCTGAGGAGTTTCATGATCAAATTTGAACTTAGGAAGATTGACATCATTGTTTTGGAGGATGTGTAAGGGAAGGACAGAGGTGATGGAGAGAATTAGGCAGCCAGTAATCCATGCAGGGAAAGAGTCTGAGCCTCAGTTCAGAGAGCGGAGCGAAGGAGAGAAGTGGCTAGCAACATTAAGGAGACTGGTGACTCTCTGAATTTGGAGAGCAAAGCAGGGGAAGAGATCTGAGTGGTATTATTTTATCTTGGGGAGGAAGATGATGCTCGTGTTAGCCACTGAGCTAGCAAATGTGGGGCCAGGGTCAAGAGGACGTTGAAGATGATGCTCATATTTGGTCAGGCTGAGTCCGAGATGGCTGTAGGTTATCCAAAAAGAGATGATATCTAGGTAGTTGGATCTAGAGCCTAGGAGACAGACCAAGTCCAGGAACATAGATCTGGGTGCTGTGAACATACTCCGCAAGAGATGTCATAAAAATGACCTTAGTGAAACCAGCAGATGGAGTAATGGTTGTATTGCTGGACTCCCACATGATCAACCGTGGTTTGAGTCCTGGATCTGGTGGCTTAAAACTCATGCAGGGCACATGTGTGTGTGCCCAAAATCCCAAGAGAAGAATGGAGGAGAAGGGATTGCAGCATGGCCACCCTTTTGGGGGTGATTTTCACTTTCTGTATCTCTGTCTTTCTGTTGAGCGCACACATCCTATAGCAAAAATCTCTCTATCACCTGAGCAAAACTATCTGTTACAGTGTTTGGACTTCACCCTGACATGCCTCATTCGTTCAGGTTATTTCAGTTTCAGGTTGGCCCTGACCCCACCAGGATATTTTTGGATCTTAGCTTTGACCTGATAGTAGCCATCAGTCCCAGCATCGGTGAACCCATCACTCCATTCAAAGCTAAAGATAGACAGTAACTAAAGATAGATAGACCCTCCAAACGCACAAATCAAGTGAGTAATCATTTAAGGGGCCATCAATAGAAAATGTAATACATTGTGGAAAGCCCATACAGTGATTGTAGCATCAACTGGGTTGTATAAAGCCTGGTGGTTGCTTGTCTTTGCCCTTAGAATACAACCCATACACCCTAAGACCTTGCAGGATCTGATTCTGGCCTAGCTCTGACTTCAACCCATGACACCTTCCTTCATGTCAGGATCTTCTTTCACTTGCTCAACACACACACACGTGCTTTCCCTCCTGGGCCTCTGCTCAGGGTGTTTCCTCTGCATGGACCACCTGATTATTCAGTACCAACTCTCTCTTCATCAGCTTTCGCCTCAAATGACCTCTCAATAGAGGTTCCCTGTAGGACCAGCAGAAGACGTAATGGTAATGTTGTTGGACTCCCAGCAGAGTCAACCATAGTTTGAGTCCCAGATCTGGCAGCTTAAAACTCATACCAGGCATGTCTGTGTGTGCCCAAAATACCAAGAGGAGAATGGAGGAGAAGGGATTGCAGTGTGGCCATCCCCCCCTGCGGGGTGATTTCTTACTTTCTGTCTTTCTGTCTCTCTCTGTCTCTCCAGTGAGCACAAGCACACTATAGCAAAAATCTCTCTCTAAACGAAAAGAGAGAGAGGAAGAGTGAGAGAGAGGTTTCCCACTTCTCTGTTTTTTCCTTTCAATCTCAGTCTTAGGTTTTTATGTATATCTTTTCTGCCTCTCCATGAGGTTAAGGATTGTGTATCTCTTACTAAATATCATTATAACCTTAGCACCTGAAATATAATAGGCACTAAATAACTATTTTTCCAGTTAATAATATATTCGTAAAGAGAAATATTTATCTTAGTTCAGGCTGCTTTAACAGAATACCATAGGCTGATGGCTTAAATAACAGACAATTATTTCTCATGGTTTTGGAGGCTGGAATGTCAAGATCAAGGTATGTGCAGATCTGGTCTCAGCTAAGGATCAGTTTTCTGCCTTTTTGTCCTGTCTTCACATGGTGGAGAGAAAAGCAGAGAGAGGAGACAAGCTATCCTGTCTCTTTTTACAAGGGTACTAATTTTTTTTTTTTTTTGAGAGATTTTGCTATAGGGCGCATGCGCTCGCCAGAAAGACAGAGAGACATAGAGAGATAGAAAGCGAGAAATCACCCCCCAGGGGAGATGGCCACGCCGCAATCCCTTCTCCTCCATTCTCCTCTCGGGATCCTGAGCACGCACGCACACGCGCCCGGCGTGAGTTTAAGCCACTGGGTCCAAGATATGAACCTCAGTCAACTACATGGGAGTCCAGTGACATAGCCATTACACTAACTGCTGGTCCCACGAGGGTACTAATCTTATTCAAGCAGGCTCTCCCCTAAAGACCTCATTAATCTCCCAAATCCCCCACCTCCTACTATCATATTATCTGTTAGGATTTTAACACATGAATTGGGGGATGAACATGAACATTCAATATGTAGCAATTGATAAGTGCAAAAAAAGTCAGATACGTATAGAATGATCCACTTAGAAAAATAAAAGAGAAATTTGTGTCCATATATCTGTGTATTTATATGTTTATATAAGCATAGGAGAAAAAGAGAAACTACTCTGCAGACTAGGGTTAGGTCAAGATCTTTTTGGACTTATTTACTTTGTAGTATCATCATTATTTTATTAGTTTCTTAATCATGGGCATGTGTCACTTACATAACAAAACAGTAATGCTGAGAATAATTTAATTCTAGCCTTTTAAAAAATGTTTTTCTAGCCTTTATTTTTAATAATCACATTTGTCTTCATGGTCAATGACCCTCACACTGGCTTTTTCTTTTTTTTTTTTAAGAATTTCTAGTAAATAGGCAAATGTAGATGGAAAATTTGTTTTGATTTAGACCAGTGGACTAAATAGGTGTTAGGTACTCATGAAAGGACTGTGAGTATATATGCTTTGGAGATAATTCAATGGTTCTAATTAAACTGAATTTTCCTTAGTCTGGCCATCCTTGAGGAATCATTGACCACTGGGTTTTAACTGAAGACCTCTCTCTTTCAGCACCCCATTTACTGATCATGTTCTTTGCACATAGCGTGCCTCAGTGTACCCTCCAAAGGCAAATATGTGTAGTCTGCTGTGATTCAGAAGGGAAGAGAGAGATGCAACTTGCTCTGAGTTTGGGTGGGGCTCCCATCAATAAATACACAGGGGGTAGGAGAAAGGACAGGATGGACAGAGACCTGGAGTGTGCAGTGAGCGTGGAGAGAGTGTGTGGAGGGCACGGTGCAGTAAGAGGGCACATGGAGGGTGTGGGTCCCTGAAAGCTTTGAGGACTTTTCATTCCCTTACTGTCCTCCCATCTTAATTAACCACACCCCTTCTAACTGGGTAAAACGTCTTTACTGTGTAAAACTGTGAGTTCTGTTACTGTCAGAAACAGTCTCTGGGGCTTCCCAGACTCTAATTATTTCCTTTGAGAGATCTGTATTGAAAAGCGAGGTTTCTTTTCTTCACCTCATAACCCTTCTTATTATTCTGTGTTCTCAGTTGGTTCGGCTGTGCAATGAGGGAGCCAGGAAGATGGAAAGGACCGAGATGATGTACACGATTAATTCCCAGCTGGAATTTAAAATTAAGGTATGCTCAGACCTATGTGTCTTCCTGCTCTTGCTTGAATCTTATCTAAATGGAGATAGTTGAGGGCAACAAAGTGGATAGGAATTTGCTCTTCAAACAAGGGCCATAAATTGCTAAGCGAGGCTGGCAGAGGGAGCCACAGATGCTTCAGGCAGTTCTGTTCTTGTTTGTATCAGACAAAGTGACCTTTCTCCAGACCATGAAGTTAGGTATTATTTTAGAAGACATTCCTCCCACCCCCAGGAAAACACCAAACTTGGAGGAAAGAGTCATTAAAATAATAGAACTTTAGAATCTTTCTTGAGTATTCTAGAAATGCTCAATAACATAATGCTAGCTCACTAGCTGGACCAAGATGTTCTCCTAAATCAAATAAAGACACTGTTTTTCCTGTTTGCAAACAAGATCATCAATGGGCAGTTCTTTTCAAATTTGGGAGCTTTTTGGCCACCATTTTTCTTTGAATGTGTGCTGCCTGTTACTGCTTGTCTGATGCTATTCATGAGCAGATGACAGTGAACAAAGAAGAAAAATGACAGGCAGTGGCAAATCTGGGTCATGGCCGTTCCTTCGTCGGCTCACAGATGAGCTCTTTACAGATGCGAGTGCTCCTGATTGTGATCCTATTTCGTTTTATAACACATAAGTTTTATTAAGCTATTTAAAATGATTGGTCATGTTTTTTCCCTAGTAAAGTGTTTCTAATTCATGCAGTGGAATTACGGTGATCAGTATTTCATGGTACTCTGCAGAGAGCAGATTTTCTGCCACTTCACATCATTTGAGATGACTGATTTAGTGCAACTATATGCCTTTCTTTTTCAGAAGTGAGAAAAATGAAGCCCAGATAATAATTAATTGTCCACAGAATCTCTTGGCAAGTAATAAAATTAGGACTAGCATTCAGGTATCAGACTTGCAAGTCAGTGTCAACTCTTCCATTGCGACACCCTGACTGTAATGGTTCAGATGGAGAAACACGGTCCATGAGACAGATGGGTGCTTCAACAACACCCCCCACACACATGCATTTCAAGTAGTATAACGTTGTTATATACAAATTTACCGCAGTTGTAGAATTCCTCTTTTTCCTGACTCTCAGAAAGAATCTTGTCATTTTAATTTGTTTCTTAATATTTTAGAAAATATATCTGACAGCAGCTTTTTTTTTTGGTTACTGCCATAGGATGTATATGCTTGCCTGGGATGGGGGAGAAAGAGAGAGAGAGAGAGAGAAAGAGAAAGTGAGAAATCATTCCCCAGAGAGGATACCAGTCACACCACAGTCCCTTCTCCTCTATCCTCCTCTCAGGATTTTGGGCATGCACTCACATACACTCAGTGTGATTTTCAAGCTGCCAGGCCTGGGACTTTTACCATGTTCCTGGCCATGTGGGATCCAGCCACCTTAACCTCCATGAAGTCTGCTTGGCCCCCTGACTACAGTTTTTAAATCTCCTCCTTTTGAAAAATAAAAATAACCCCAATCATTTTCTTTTTTAAAAATGGTAAATCCCTAACCATGTTCCTTTTTTTTCCCTACACTGAAAATCAATTGGTTTCTCTAAGAACCTCTGTCTCTCTAGAACACAAAATTAATTTGTAATTGAAAAATGCTTATCCCTTAAAAGTAAGTAATTAACATCAATTGTTAATAGATGAGTTTCTGTTGTTTTCTTTTAATTTAATGATTAAAGTATTTGCAAGCCTGAAGGAAAATATTGTTAAGTATAGATTTATAATAGAGCACCTAATTCAGACCATTTAGAAATAGTAATGAGTACTAATTAGAAATACAAAATCTTAGGACCTTATAACACTTTATGGGTACTAATAGGTATTTTATTCAGTTTATTTATTTAAACTTTTTAGAGTTTTTTTTGCTTTAGGGCATGTGTACTCACCTGAGGGGGAGACACACACAGAGACAGTACGAGGGAAAATGAGAAATCACCCCACAGGGAGAATGGCCACGCTGCAATCCCTTTTCTTTTATCCTCCTCTCAGGATTTGGGGCAGACACTCACATGCATCTGGTGTGAGTTTCAAGCCGCCAGATCCTGGACTTGAACCATGGTCAGCCCATGTGGGAGTCCAGCACCTTAACCACTATGCCTTCTACTGGCCTTGGTTTATTTTTAACTGAGAAAACAGAGGCTCAAAGACATTTTATGATTTATTCAAATGCATGCATTCTTTTAACAAATTTACTGAGCATCTTCTTTGTGGAAGGCAGTTGGAAAATGAAAGCATGGTACCTGTCCTCAGGAAGCTTATAGTCTAGCAGAAGGCTGCTGCAGTACAGAGGCTCAAAGTCCACAGCTGTTCCATAGACAGAGGACTGTTAAAAACCCTGGGAATGGTGGGCCAGCAGGTGGCTAGGAGGTTAAGGCAGCTGGATCTCACATAGCTAACTGTGCAGTTTGAGTCCTGAACCTGGCAGTTTGAAACACATGCTGGGTGTGTGTGCATGCATGCCCAAAATCCTGAGAGGAGAATAGACAAGAAGGTATTACAGCATGGCCATCCTTCTCAGGGGGTGATTTCTCACTCTCTCTTTCTATCTTTCTGGTGAGAGCATGTGCCCTATAGCAAAAAAATAACAACAAAAACATACAGCAATAGTAGCATTGGAAATGGAAGAGGATGAGGAATAGAGGGTTGGGGAGCTTGGAACAATCAGGCTCAGAGTACTTCAAACTAGTGGTATGTTTGAGCTGAATCTTGAAACCTGAGTCTTCCAGGAATAAAGAGCCATAGTTTCAGCTGTTGTTGCTCAGATGGGAAGTACTTCATGTGAGTAGGCTCTATATAGGACCAAGAGGAGGAGGGCACAAGCTGGCCAAGAGTTGGAACTGCGGAAGATCCTTTCGGGGGCTACTGCAAAGTTCTAAGTAGGTAGGGAAGTGACAGGCAGATGTGCATCTAACAGATGACTTCAGCTACCGGAGAAAGGCTTTTTCAACTTACTCATTTTAAATCTTCTTCCAAAAGAACTGTCTCAATGAATGGGGTCTTCTAACAATGAGTTTTAAAAGCCCACTTATTATGTCCCATTTTGTTTTGAAAAGAAGCATAAGCATAATGAAAGCCAGTTTTTCTTTTTCTCTTCTTTCTTTTCTTTCTTTTTTTTTTTTTTTTTTTTTGAGAGGTTTTTGCGATAGGGCACATGTGCTTGCCAGAAAGACAAAGAGATACAGACAGTCAGAAAGTGAGAAATCATTTCCCAGTGGGGATGGCCACGCCACAATCCCTTCTCTATTCTCCTCTCAGGATCCTGGGCACACACGTACATGTGCCCAGCGTGGGTTTAAGCCACCAGGTCTGGGACTTGAACCATGGTCGACTACATGGGAGTCCAGTAACATAGCCATTACGCCAACTGCTGGTCCTGAAAGCCATAGTTTTAGGTGTTTAGGTGGAAATTAATTTTTGCCTAATAGAGTAAGAGGAGTCCATAAAAATCAATCTTCTTTAAAAACAAAAAAAACAAAGCAATGAAAAAAGCTTTACCAAACTAAGAACAGTCTTAGGGTGGCATGAACAATGGAATGTGCCCATGATGCTGTCCTTGGTTCACCTTGGAGGGTGACATGCAATAGTAAGATAGCCCGGTGCTCCCAGTAGTCCTGGCCCTTTGGTGGAACCCAGTCTGATACATGAGTCTTGGTGGTGACCTCTTATGTGTGCTGGTTGGTTCTCCAGAATTGTCAAGAAATCTCTGTGTCTACTGACTTTTAAGATCTCAGCCATTGCTCTTGAATAATTGCCTGGTTCAAGATTCGGTGGGGGGAGTGGGGAGGCTGGAAACTCTATGGATTCCTCTAATAGCAGTTTTGAAAAGTTTAAGTTTAGCTGTAATCTTTCATCTTTCTTTTTGAACTTTCAGGAAAATAATGTGTGACTGATGAGCAACCTTCTTACAAAAGCCCTTTATAAAGTTAAAAAAAAAAATGAAATCCTTTCTTAGCCTTCTCATTTCCTCTCTAATAGTCTTGATTTCCTTTAGCTATTTTTAGTCACTATTCCCTGAAAAGGATGACATTTGGTTGCACCACACCACATTTATGTTTTGTGTGTCCACGAACTTCTGTTTATTTTATGGATAGAGTTATTCAAGTTAGATGTCTGGTAGCAGGCATTTCTGGTAACTTAAAAAGAGATAAAGAGATAGAGAGAGAGGGGAAGCAAGCTCTTAAGAGTTAGGATTGGGGGCCAACAAATGGCATAGTGGTGATGTCTCTGGACTCCCACATGGCCGACCACAGTTCAAGCCCCGGACTCAGTAGCTTGGAAATCCTGCCAGGTGCATGTTCATGCATGCCCCAGATCCCAGGAAGAGAATGGAGGATAAGGAATTGCAGGGTGACCATCTCCCCTGGGGAGTGTTCTCTCATTTTCCCTCTCACTGTCTTTGTCTCTCTGGTGAGTGCACATGCCCTATGGCAAAAAACCTCTTAAAAAACAGCAACAAAAAAGAGTTAGGATTGTTCTGTGGTTTTGAGAGCTTCCATCAGTTTGTATAAAACTGTATAAAGAAAAAACAGTATGCATTTCCTTGGGTATACCCTTTGAGATTGTGATGGAGTATTTAAGAAGAACTTCTTTTTCATAGCCAGAAAGAGGCATGGTGTTTACAGGGGATGAACTTCCATAAGGAAAACTACCATAAACTTAAGAAGAGGTGTTCCCTCCACATATGACTAAGTGGATAATCAATAGATAAAACATAAATTTCTGAGGATTTTTTTTCCTCTTGAAAAAGCCTTTATAGGGACCAGCAGTTGGCATAATGGCTATATCGCTGGACTCCCATGAAGTTGATCACGGTTCGAGTCCCGGACAAGGTGGCTTAAACTCACACCAGGTGCATGTGCTTGCATGCCCAAGATCTTGAGAGGAGAATGGAGGATAAGGGACTGCAGTGTGGTCATCCCGCCTCGGGGGTGATTACTCGCTTTCTGTCTCTGTCTCTCTCTGTCTTTCTGGTGAGCACATGTGCCCTATAGCTAAAAAACACCTCTCAAAAAAAAAAAAAAAGGAAAGAAAAGAAAAAGCCTTTTTAGTTCATAAAGTGAATGGCAGACTTTTATATTTGTCTCTTGTTAGTTATAGTTATCTATGTTTTTCTATATGTTTGGATTCTAATTTGAAATATATAAAATAACTATAGTAGATATGCATAGATTTTATTAATAGCTTTTCAATTTTAAGTGACTCTTTACTTTGGTGTTCTTTTTCAGTTGAGAGTTAATAGAAAGGTCATAATTTTTTATCAACCCATTAACATTTTCTCATTAAGTTTTAGATTCGTATTGGCAAGCTAATGGTTTTTTTGTTGGAAGATAAATTGTTCTTTTTCATTTTCTCTCTGAGAATTCACTTTATTTCTCCAGTTATATTTCACTATTATACACCTATAAAATAATGATGTGTACCATAATTTGTCTCGTTTATTGGGATATAAGATTTACGTCTTACTTTCGATAATCTTAAAAATGATTTTGATTTGGTTTTTGTACTGAGGTTTCCTGTTTTTGTAGCCTTTTCCTTTAGTCTCCTCTTCCCGGTGGTTGGTAAAAAGAGGAGAGTTGACAGCCTATGTAGAAGACACTGTGCTTTTCTCAAAGAGGACATCCAAACAGCAAGTCTACTTCTTTCTCTTTAATGATGTGCTCATTATCACCAAGAAGAAGAGGTAAGCTCTCATCTGGTTTAGCTGGCTAGATATCCCGGGTTTAAAATTCTGTAATGCAGATGCCTGTTAGGGCATCCTTTAAAAGCTTGAGATGGGGCCAGCAGGTGGCATGCAGGTTAAGGCTCTGGATTCCACATGGCTGGCTGTGGATTAAGTCCCAGAACCAGGATCTTGAAAGTCACATTGGGCATGCCTGCATGTGTGTGCCCAAAATCCTGAGAGGAGGATGGAGGAGCCTTCCCCAATGGTATGTGTGTGTGTTGGGGGGGGCAGGGAGGGATTTCTCACTTTCTCTCTCCCTCTCTCTCTTCTCTCTGTGGTGAGCACACATGCCCTATGTAAAAAAATAAACAAAGCTTGAGATGTTAATGTATAGTTTCTTCACATTGAATACAATCTTGTTTCTGCTTCATTTTCTTAACTTATACAGTTAAGACTTCAGTCATTATTTGCATCATGATTTTGTCCAACATGAGCCACTGTTCTAAGCATTTGATATATTTATATCATTTAATCTCATGATATTCCCTAGAGAGGGAAGACGCTTATTACTCCCATTCAGTGTTTTTGAAGCATCTGCCATGGAACCATGGCCACAATCTCTTCTCCTCCATTCTCCTCTTGGGATCTTGGGCACATATGCACACATGCCTGGCATGAGTTTAAGCCACAGGGTCTGGGACTCGAACTGCAGTCAACTACATGGGAGTCCAGTGACACAGCCATTACACCATCTGCTGGTTCCGAGGAAATTTTTCTTCACAGTGTTTGTTCTCTCAAGCTGTTCTCACTCTGAAAACACACACACACACACACACACAACACACACACATGTGTGCATGCACATGAGTGCATGCCTTTCCCTAGGAAGCAGTCTTTATTAAATGTACCCAATACATATACGGCTGTAAAATACTTTCCTGCTGGTCCTACATAAATATTCTACCATATATAGAACATGAACGTAGAGAAAAAAACATAAATCTGTGTGTATTTCCACATATAAAGGAAACAACAGGGGCCGAACTGATGGCATACAATCAGAGTAGAGGTACTTCATGGGGCTCCATTTAGGCCAGGTGAAGAGAATCAGAGAAACAGACCACTATGAAGATATAAAGTAAATGTCTAAATTTATCGTGAAAGATTTCTTTCGATGATATTTCTGACTTGCAGACTGTAGCTTGAGAATTTTAATAAAATTGAAACAGATTAAACTTTTTTTCTCGTTCCTTTTGATGAAACCATAGTATGAGTTATTTCAGCTGCTTGACTATCTAGCTGAAATGAAAACTCTGTATGATCTACCCTGAAAAAACCTTACTATGACTATGATAAATACATTAAAATGCTGACATGTTTTTAATACTTAGGAAAATAGTGTTTCTATATCTCCAAGGAGAATGTATTTCTCTTACCTGGGATAGTCTAAATAGTCCTAGTAGCTAAGTAAATTTTATAAATAAAGATTGAGGAGGAGTTGTAATTTTTATGTTTTGTTGGTTTCCTACAATATAGCATGGTTTCTTGACTTTCTTCAATGTGTTTTGTTTTTAAAGGAGAATAATTATATATGCCTCTTTAAATACCAGAACTCTTGACTTTTAACATGTTCCAGCTGTTGAAATAGTTGTTCTGTCTCAGTGGACCAAAAACCTTAACTAAACTTTTGATTTAAATGACAAAATGCACATTGACAGTACCAAGCCAGTTTTAAATATGTAGTTCTGATTATGATGACTTGGGTGACTTGGTGAAAACATTAGGTGTATTTAAACCAGAACAGTGCATCTTTTATTCTTGAACTTGTGCAGAACTACTCAATGAATCTAGGTTTTTGAAAGTTAGAATCAAGATATATGCTGTTCTACTTAGCCACGTACTTTGCTCTCCACAGGTGGTTTTGCCATTGTATTTCATGTTGTTCAGGTATATTTGAACTTATATTTTTAATAGAAGAAAGATCTAGATATTCCATTGCAGTGGAAAGTGTCACCTGAGTACCTAAGGTGGCTTTTGACAAGATTGTCATTTTCTTGCCTTACTAATTAGCTCCCATAACCTACCGGGTTCTTAACTTAGGGAATAGCATTGGAGATGGAAGTTGTTTATGACCTGACTGTGTGGTGAGGGTGACAAGCAGACCGTAGAAGCTTGTTAAACAGGTTGGTTAAAAATGTACAGTATGCACTGCAGCCCTATCTACACGATCGCTTCAAGGAGGCAACTGTGAATGCTCTGCATGCCAGAGGCAGCAGCAAAGGAGATACAAGAGCTTTGAGCAAGGCAATAATTTAGGCTTGGCTACAAGATACAGATAAAGAGTACTTACCTGTGCCAGCTCTTTAGGACTGATCCAACCACACACCGCCTGATTGTAATTCCAGGTTTCAGTCAAGGAGCTTAGCTGCTCAGCCTCCAGTGGTGTTCAGCTTCAGGGAGGCTTACCAACTACTGGGAGAGACTGCTTGGGAGGACAGTTACTCTTCCTCCTTCTATCCAGACTGGCAGATAGTTTATGCTGAGCACGTTCCGTAGATTGCTGAGGTGTGTGGCCCTCTCAGCTCTGCAGTGCATGTATTACTGCTCGTATTACAGAGCTGGGCTGGGTTAGGGGTCCTGGGGCTGTCTTTGAGTTTCATTTTTTTTTAGAATATTAAAAGGAAGTTTCAAGTTTTCATTATATCTGGACTACTCTGGACTCTAATAGGCCACTCTGCCAAATTTCAGAAAGACACAAGTTTAGAATGAGAAAAGCGAATTCTTTGGTATTTAAAGCTTTGATTAGGATATTCAGGTACTGCTCGAGTGGACTTCTCAACCTTGACACTGTTGACATTTCAGGTCTGATGATTCTCTGTTATTGGGGGGAGGAGGCTGTCCTGTGCAACTTAAGGTATTTTAGCAGTATTCCGGATCTTTACCTGTTGTTTGCTAGTAGCACCTCTCCCGCCAGTTGTGACAACCCAAAATGTTTCCAGATGTGGCTTAATAGCCAGGGTGCATTAGTGCCTCCTATTGAGAATCACTGTATTAGAGCGATGGCCACCTATAGACCATATTTGCTTCCAGAGTAATAAATTTGTAAATCTGTCAGACCAGATGCTGCAATAATGGTAATATTATATTGTAAAAATAAGATTGTCAAATGATGCTCATAGATTAATGAATAATAACGTATAATATACAATTCATGCCTGGTAATAACTTATAATTACCTGATTTCAGACCACTCCCACATGGGACCTTATGGGTTAAGCACTATCCCTATGCACTTTTGAAATGCAAAAAACAAACCCAGCACCTAAGTAGGCTCAAATTCCCAAAAGATCTATTTTGTAAGGTAGTTAACTGTCTTATTATTCTTGTTAAGTGCCTTATATCTGGCTTAGAGCTTCCCTCCAAATTTCTCCTAAAGGTAAAAGCAAAGTATTCCTTCCTATATGTATTAGTTTCCTACCGCTGTTGTATCCAACCCACAGAATAAGTGGCTTGAAACAATAGGACTTTATTGTTTCACAGTCTGGAGGCATAAGTCTGACATAGGGGCTGGTGGGGCCATGCTCCCTCTGCAGACTGGGAGAGAGAATCTTTCCTGCCTCTTTCAGCTCCCGGTGGTCCGCTGCAGTCCCTGTCTTGTGGTATTATGTGTTCATTTTTAAAATAAATTTTTTATGCTAGAAAAACATATTTAGAGTTAGCCAACTGGACTCAGTTTAGACGACACTCGTTTCATTGGCAGCATCCAAGCATCATACACAAGAGCCAGTGAAACACATTAGCTTTCTTCTCTCCAGTCCTGATCAGGGTGTTGACCGTGGCTACATTGGTGTCATAGCCCGATGGGTGTGGTACACATTGCCCCAGACAGACACATTGAATGCAAATGTGTTGTTGTGACAGATTCAGTGGTCATGAGAAGCTTGATAATGCTAAGGTGGTCAAATTTGTTTCTCCAGAGTGTGTTTTCAGGGATATTTGGGCTGTTGTCAGAGCTGTAGTGTCTTAGACTGACAGAAGGGGGATGACTTATGGGTCTTCTTTTTATTGTGGCTGTGGATGCCTTTGCAACTGTCTTCTTAGCCTTCAAAACTTAGGTTTTGAGAAGGCCAGGGACTATTTTTCTCCACTTTCAACATTATCTTTATAAGGTAAATAAGGGACTGGCAGGTGGCTTGGTGGTTAATGATGCTGGACTCCCACATGGCTGACTGTAGTTTGAGTCCTGGACCTAGCGGCTCTCTTTCTTGTCTTTCCTTGCTCTTTCTTTCTACCTCTCTCTGGTAATAATAATAAGTAAAGTTAAATAAAATTATTCTTTAAAAAAGGTAAATAAACATTTTTAATTATTTAATTTTAGCAAAAACAAATCTGCAGCTTTGTTAATCATGAGGTTTTTGACATCCTTGTGAGTTTTACCCATGCCCATATCTATAAATGCCACATAACTTTAAACTGAAAAACATTTTTTAAAGAATTATTATTTAATTTTATTTATTTATTCATTCATTTGTTTGTTTTAATTTGACCAGAGAGAGACACAGAGAGAGAGAGCAAAAGAGAGGGAAAGTGAGAAAGCCAGCTACCAGATCCAGGGCTCGAAGTATGGTCTGCCATGTGGGAGTGTCCAGCGCCTTAACCAACGTGACACCTGCTGGTCCCCTCAAACTGAAAAGCATTTAACACTCTATTTATGAAACTCTGCTCCATGTGAAAAGCATATTTTTTTACTTTCTTTTGTATTATTCTATTAACTACCGTTTTGGGCATAAGCAATACAAATGCTAAATTGTCTTTTTCCCACATGTATACAAAAAGCCACAAAAATAAAAAAAGCAAGAAGTGAGTTTGGTAAACCCTACATACTCTATTCCCTTTTAAAGAATTTACTGTTGGTTCATTTGGGCTGCAAGTAACAGAATTTCTAAATAGTAGTGGCATGAGCAATTGAAATATTTACCTCTCAAAAGGCATGAAGACTGCTCAGGAGACTAGGTGCAGACGCCAGCGGAACCCAGACCTTTGTGTTCATAGGCTTCAGTGTGCTCTGTGCTCACTTTTTGTCCCCATGTATAGAGCTTCATGGTTGCAGATGGCTCCTGCAAGTCTGGACATTATCATTTTACTCAAAGACCTGAGAGGGAGGTGAAGGTGAAGAACAGAGGCTGCCCAGATGAGGCTGTCCTCAAATGGCACTTATTTATTTCATTAGCAGAGGAAATTCCCATACAGTCCCTGAAAGACTGTAATAAATAAATACATAATAACTGTAATAAATAAATAAATCTCATGGTTCATTTTTTAATCGCAAGACTTCTCATAAAGGAGGCTGGGAAAGCAGCTTATGACAAGGAATCATGGAAGAGCCATGCGCGTTTTGGTTCTGTAAGAATGTATTTCCTGGTGATGGGGACATGGAGGTTTGATGGGCAAGGAAGTATGAGAGGATCCAGCTAATAAGATAATAGATAGTTTCTTTTCCCACAGAACACCTGTTATTAATGTGCAAGTAATATGGGAAACAGGAAGAGCTCTTTAGAAGGATTGATACCTTGCCTTTAAGATAAATAGGGTGGGGGACTCATTTAAAAGGAAAGAGAAATAACTGGAGATTTAGAAGGTACTTGTTTTAGCCATTGTTAGTCATCCAGTTGTGGTTCATGTGGGTATCCCGTTGGTGGAGCTTTCTGCTCCACCAGCCCAGCTGTGACTGTCAGCACATTTAGATCATGCAGGTAGATGGGCCTGGTCTAGACATTAGGCACAATGCCAAAACAGGGCTGAAATCTAGGCTAGTCTTGTTACCTACAGCAGTAAATGAAATGACCTTCTCGTTTGTTTTCTATTTGTCTTCTTAATCCTCTGTCCCCAAATGATCTCACCATGATGTTTTCAGGTATTCTTAATAGCAGGATCAGTAGTAACAATAATAATGATGCTAACAGCCTAGCTTATTGAGGACGTACAGTCTGCTGTTCACTGTGTGTTCATTACATTATTACAATAACCCAGTAGTATTTCCATCTTAGAGATGAAGACACTGAGGAAAAGGAAAATAAAATAGCTTTGTTTAAGGTCTTCCAGAAGAACCAGTATTCTAATCTTAGTCTTTGATTACAGAGTCTCAATTTCTTTGTGTTCATTTCTTCCTGATTTCATTTTTCTAGAATAGTTTCACCCTTTCTTCATCCTACAATGTCAGTGAGGAAAAAATAGTCTAGTAACTTACACTAGCTAATCTAGCATCAAAATCTGGGGAAGAATTTCCTTTTTATACTGTTTCCTTCTGAACACCATTCAAGACAGTAGATTTCCACTTCCCGATTTCTGGCTCCATAAATATTGCATATATTGACATAACTTGAGTTCTGTGATGCTTTGTAAGTCCCAGGGTTTTATAAAAGGATCTTCTGTGATAGAATACTACCAGCTTATTATCTTAAGGTCAGGGGCTAAAGTTAGAATTTGCATTTTCCCAAGTAGATTGAAACCCAAGTAGCTTAAAGTTGTGAGGGATGTCTAGAAAGGGTCATGTTCTGGTTTGGTCTCATGTTGAGTCTTTCCATGGGAATGCTTTTTCCCATTCTAGAGAGCTGAAGTCACCTGGCATTAACGGTCTTACTTTGCAGAATTACTCTTTCCTTAGGAAATTAACACTAAGAGTGTCTTGAATAAAGAAAAGGCAGTAGGTGTATGATGCTAAACTCTTCTTTCTGGAAGAAAAAACTTGTCTTATTTCTGACCAGTGTTCTAAATTCAGGGTTATGTGGTGGGGTGAGAGAGAAATGAAAGACTGTTTCTTTTTTCTTCCTTTGCTTGTCCTAATACCACATGCATCTTGATTCCTCTGATCCTGTGGCTTGTTGTGTCCTCTGAGTCTGTACCGACAGTTGACATTGACAGCTGCCACCACTGAGCAGCATGGTATTTATGCCTGCGATAAGATAGGATGGGGCTTAAATCCTGAGGGGAGGAGAATCAGACAAAATCAGCCATATTACTTTTGGACATGTTGTTTTGAACCTCTCGGTGCCTCAGTGTTCTTATCTGTAAAGTGGGCATAATAATGTCATCTTTGTCTCAGAGTTTCTGTGAGAATTAAATGAGATAAAGAGCGTAAAGCTTTTATAGTGAATAGTCTCTCCTAAGTGACTAACACATACTCTCATTAATATTATTTTTAATACCATATTTCTCTCTCTGAAGATCTTACCATAAGTCAAATGATTGTCTTTCTTCTACAATATTCTAGTGTTTAAAAAAAATGGTTTAAAACATTTATGCCCTTGCTGCACAACTGAAAGTTGTGGCATACTCTGGGGCCAGACCTGGATTTTAGGCCTCTGGAATGAGTAGTTTAGGAATAAGTACCTCTCCATGCCTATCCCTCTTCCTAAAACATCAGAGAGCAAGTAAGTGAAGAGTAATTACTGATATACTTTTATTATTTTAAATTGTGAATCATGCATTCAGTTTTGTAGTAATGGTTTCCTTGTATCATCCCTCCCAACTGATTAGGAGACATCATACTATGTGGCAGAAAAACCTGAGTTACACATGTTTTTCCTTTTCATTGAGGGAAGTCTGTGGCGGTGAGCCACAACTGGAGTGTAGGTTGCTCCCATAATTTGGAGTCACTTGTTACCCACACAGGCCTGCCTGCTTGCTCTTCGGAGCTTGCTTATTTCCAGTTATCCCCGAGAGAAAGCATCTGTGAGGTGCTGATAGCACCTGGGAACTGCCCATCTTCTCGTAGTCGAGGGCGGTGGGTTCAGAGCATCCAGTGGGCCATCATGGAGGTACTGGGCTTTGGCATCTGACAATTCAGGGTGACAGGGATGGAGGCTTTCTGGTCCTTGTGGGACTCATTGGCGATCTTTGTTTGTGGCAGTGAATCACAACAGATCCTTATCTTAGTGACAAATGCAATCTTCATCCCAACTTTCTGTTATATTCTTGACAATGAAATAGGAAGTGGGAAGCATGTTTGTTAATCTTCAGAGTTATTTTGAGAAACTAAACAAGTAAGGCAGTTGTTTGAATTCAGTTTATGGATAACTACTATGACTTGTTTCGCTGGTCAGAGAAATTGCCAAATTAGGACTTTCTTGACATGGGAATTTTGCTCTGATTATGCCCAGTCCACTTGCTCATTTGCAATACACATATCATTATCAAACCTTTAGCAGACTGTAGGCAATTTAAATGAATGGTGTTCTGCTAGGACAATTTAAAAAATAATAGCTAACATTTCCTGGGTATTCGCTGTAAGCCAGGCATGATTGTATGTGCTTTACACACACAATGAGGTAATAAATGTATTATCTCATTTAATCCACAGAACGGTCCAGTGGGGCTGCGATTCTTATCCCTATTTACAGATGAGAAAGCGGAAGCATAGAAATCAGTGACTTACTCAAGTTTACAAAGCAAATAAGTGCTAGGATTCTTATGAGATTCTGAATCAACTCTGTACTCTGACCTGCTGTGCTGTGCTTCATTACTTGAGAGCTTGTTAGTGTAATTCTAAAACCAAGCTTTAAAATTTAAATCAACTTCAATCAGGTGAAAAAAGTGTGTTCACCCCTTAACTTGAAATAACTCTCAGCATAGTCCAGTGTTCTCCATGCCAGCATGGTTTAACTAGAGTATTTTTATTCCACCTAAGCCAATATCAAATATAGGGATTTAAGAATCATGTGTTCAGAAGTAGGAGAGAAACAAGTCAAAATCTGCAGAGGAAGAGTTCTCACACCAAGAACTCAGAGGAAAGCAGGAAGACTTTCTTTTGATCTCATAAGACCCCACTGGCTTCTGTGTATCAGCGTTTCGAGGAGAATGGCAGAGTCCTTCAATCCCTGAGAGGGATCTAATGCAGGAGGGTTTAGGAGAGGACCTTGGAGAATGGCCCTGAAGAAGAAAGATTTAGAAAGGTCACTGAAGATCCAAGGTGCACAGCATAATGTAATGCTCTTTGTGGAAGATGATAAATGTCACAGAAGACATTATAAAGAGAAGACACAGGCTCTCCACATCACTGAATTCTGCACTCACATCAGGGAGAATAATGGCGAAAACCAGAGTGTTGGATTTGGTGGGGTGCTGGGTCACAGTCACCTTGGGGAGCCATTTCACTGGCATGTACATGCAGAGTCTGAGAAAACAGATGCAGCTGCTAGTTTTTTCCCTTTAATTATTCACTTATCTAATTCCATTTGTTTATTATTACTATTATAATTATTACTTTAACTTGACCAGAGAGAGAGAGAGAGAGCGAGAGAGCGAGAGCGAGAGCGAGAGAGAGAGAGAGAGAGAGAGAGAGAAAGGGAAAGCAAGAAAGTAAGCCTCCAGGTCCAGGACTCAAACTGCAGTCCACCATGTGGGAATCCAGTGCCTTTAACCATCACACCGCCTGCTGGCCCTGAAGTTGCTAGTTTTGAACAAACAAAATGTGTCCATTTTCCTTCTCCTTCCCAGAGTAACTATGCTGAGGTCAGTGTTTATTATTATTATACTTACTGCTGCATAGGTATGAGACATCTTCAGAAAGCTCATGGAGAATGCACAGCACCAAAATAAAGTTATTCTTTAATTTTATTTTCCCATGAACTTTCTGAAGTCCCCTCACGTGTGTGTGGTTTTGGTATTTCAAAATGTATGTATTTGGTATGCAGCTTTAAAATGTTTCCCTGAGTGTTATAGCTCTTTGAAATTCATCTAGCAGGTTTTCCAATTTTTACTGGAAACCACCCCCCCCAAAAAAAAGAAAAAAATGTTTTCCTGATTTGAAAATCATAAATATATAGCCAACGTGAAAAACTCCAACATTTACAGAAAGTTAAAATGCTTCATCAAAATGTCTTTAAGGAAGTCACTATTCACCATAAAGTGTACCATTTCTATAGCCAAGATGTTATATTGCGTGTAGCACAACTAAACACTATCAGAGAATGCCTTCTAGAGAGAAAATAATTGGAGTCTGTGTTTATCATCATATCCTGTTCTCTAGTAGTTCTTTATTTTGTTTTAAAAAAGGCAGTCTCAACAAAGGTTACTAGGACTTTAAGCAGGTCTCGTTGGGAAGACCCGCCATTGTTTACACCACAGAGCCACAGACTTCTATAGATTTGATTTGATTGCTGCACCTGATAGGAGCCGCTACTTGCACAAAGCAGACAGCCTTGATGAGCAGCTGGTAAACTTGGAGCACGTATAAGACAATCAGAGGAAGTCTCCCTATAAACGTCTCCATGCAAGGAAAGGTGCTTTTTCCATTTGCCTTTTTCTGAGCAATTTAACTTCCTAATTACATGTTCCAAATTGTTTCAGAGACTATGTAAACCATATGTTTGTTAAATGATAGAGACAAACATGGGGAAGTCTGATTAGCATCAACTTCCCTCAGGAAAGGGGTTTCTTTTCCAGTGCAGCTTGGCCTGCTTACTGGACATGACTGAGTAATCAGAGGAGGGAAACAGGGGCCATGGATCACTGCATCTGGGTATAGAGTCTCCCCTTCTGAAGCACATGTTTTAAACTAGAGTTATCCTTCTGTGTGTATTCGAGTGAGAGAGAAAGTATGTACTGGTTGACATTAAGAGGACGAATCTCATTCAATATGTAGCAGATTCAGAGGGCGGGGGCAGTACTCATGATTATCTTCAACCTTCATGAGATTGTGTGTGTGTATGTGCGTGAGAACACACAGCTAGCAGGAGTGAGCTATTTTTCAGTTTTGGTTCTATTGGGTTTGAATGGTAGCTGTTAATAAAAAAATAAATTTACTTCATTACTGTTAAATGAAATCAAGTTTTGTTAACATTAAATTCACAAAGAAGAGTACTAAAGAAGATGTAAATACCTACATTATTATACAATGAAGAAGTTTACCGACCTGGATAAAATAATGATATTGAATGATTGATAGTAAGTCACTTACAAAAACAAATAGGTACGCATGTTTCCTGCAACTTGTTTTGGAGCCATAAGTAAAAGTAGTGGGAAAAGTTTCTAATTCGGGTATAGTTAACGACACAGCTGTGCAGACATACACAAGTAGATGCTTGGGATGAGTTTGCAGAGCTCTAAGTTGGATGGCCACAGTTTATCAACCAAACTGAACGTTTGAGAAGACAACAGGCATGCACTGGGTCATATGGCCACCTTGGCTTTTAATCAGTGGCATTGCAATTGTCATCACTTAAGAGAACAATTAAGAAACCTTGGAGCCAGCAGGTGGCATGGTGGTTAGGGTGCTGGACTCCCACATGGTCAACCATAGTTAGAGTCTTGGACCTAGTGGCCTGCTCTCTCACTCTCCCTCTCTCTCTGTGTCTTTCTCTGTTTCTCTCTGGTGGGCACACATGCCCTATAGCAAATTTTAAAAATGACAATAATCATAAAATTAAAAAAGAAAGCTTTATAAGATTTGTGTACTTTTTTCTCTAATTACTCAGAAAAGACAGATTCAGAGTATGGATAAAGATACTAGCTGGTGGTGTTTGTGTATAGGCACACACTAGGGAGTATATGAGGTTTGAAAATTAGGAGAAATTAAAAAAAAAACTTAACTAGTATGCTCATATTAGTTTCTTGTGAACTCTTGGTCTTGAATTCTACTGAGCACTACTTAGTAAGTGAAATCACTTTGTGCTGAAGACTTTTTAGAACTTGAGTCATCTTAAATAATGACTTTTTAGCATATAGATTTCTTTGATTTTTATTTCTTTAGATATACCTACAATACCTGTGTATTATTTAGAGCTCTATCCAAATACTCCGTGTTCATAGTATTTGTTAGGTTCTTTCAATTTCTGTCTGAAGCGGAATTATTTTTACCTAGAAACAAGTGTCATCGACTGCTAGATGATCCTTTTTCTTTTTTTCTTTTTTTTTTTAACTTGAGAATTGGACCAAAGGAGTGACTAGCAGGTGCAGAGAGAAGACAGTAACAGGGAAGCCCCAGTTCACCTACGTTTTCTTGTTTTTGATACCATTCTTGAGGTTTTTCTCTTTTGTTTATTTGCTTGTTTTTATCCTGAGTCTTGGGCTGTTCGATCTATGTCTGCGATATCTATACAACATTACTCTTGTTCTGCTCTGCTAAAATCTGACTTCTTTGTTTCTAGTAAATCTTTTAAAATATAATCAGTTTGTTCATGAAGTATATTAGTATGCTTCCTCCTTTTGTAAACACTATGTACACTTTGATAAGGCGCATCATCTGGATAGGAGAAGTATTTTATATACCCTGGGTGTGGATGCAGTCATCTATACACAGTCTCAGGAGAGCTTTGCAGATGAACTTGACGCATCAGCTTTCAATCAATGCAGATAACTACCCTGGCAACAAATAAGCTTTAACAGAAGGCAGTGTTTTGCTTTTATAGGTAATAACTGTGTTCACAGTTTTTTAAGGTCAGAATACATCAAACTGAGTTTTAAAAAAGATTATAGGAGAGTTAGGAAGATGTTCATCACTGAATAAAAGACATTCCAAGAAATCTTAAGCAAAGTGGCCTATTCTAAAATTACTATAATAAAATATTTGAGCAGAAAGAAAACCTTTTCTTTTAGCTCCCCTAAGTTCATATAGTTGCCTTATTATTATATATGGTAATTATTTATTATCCCTAGACTGTACTAAAATCTGCTGCATATTTGGCTATTTATTTAACTTTTTTTGGTGTGTGTGTGCCTGTTTAGCTGCAAGGGTACAGATGCAGAGTAGGAGGAGCTGTATCTAACCAGGTTTGGGATTTGCCAGGCAGGTACAACCAAGTAGATGAGCATTGTGTGCTAGCAATGGTTATAACTAAGCTGAAGGAATAGAGCCAGATTAGACATACACAGCACTATGGAGATGAGAGTACAGGGGAATAAGGAGTCCTAACCATAAACAGGGATAGAAAGCATGGTATCCTTGGGACCAGCAGTTGGTGTAATGGCTATGTCGCTGGGCTTCCATGTAGTCGACTGCTGCTCAAGTCCCGGAACCGGTGGCTTAAACTCACACTGGGCACATGTGCGTGTGTGCCCAGGATCCTGGGAGGAGAATGGAGGAGGAGGGATTGTGGTGTGGTCATCCCCCTTGGGGAGGGGAGAGTGATTTCTCACTTTCTGTCTCTCTGTCTCTCTCTGTCTTTCTGGTGAGCGCATGCGCCCTATAGCAAAAACCTCTCCAAAAAAAAAAAAAAAAAAAAAAAAAAAAATAGTATGGCACCCTTAGTCCTGGTGACTTTGAAATGGTTAGTGAGGCTGTGAGTGTGAGAGTGAAGGATCGGTTGAACGTCTTTCCAGAAACAAAGAGAACTTCTGGGTCCCTTCCCCTATGTGTGACTCTTCGGAGGCTAGTAGTAAGCCTTAGTAACCACAGCCTGGGTGGATTTGAGGATTCTTCATCACTCTGTAGATGGAGGTTTGCAAGGTGTGCTTTGGTATTACCAGGATGCATGCAAGTCTCACTTGTTTTAACAGTTTCAGGATGATGTCAGGTCAGACCTAGAGGTTTAGTCATTTCCTAAATATTGGTTTTATACCTAAGATGCAATTTATTATATTACATACATAATAGTAGTAATTAACAGGTTTAATTGAGAAGGGTGTTACATTGATCTGTAATCAGTAAGTATAATCAGATTCAGATATGTATTTCAAAATAAGTATTTATCTTCCTCACTTCTTCCTCACCCCTATCACCTTCCCCAAAATTTGACTTGAAAACTGAAACTGTCACAGTCTTCTCTATTGAACACTGACACGTTCTTTTTCCTCTCCTATGTAGTGAAGAAAGTTACAACGTCAATGATTATTCCTTACGAGATCAACTATTGGTAGAATCTTGTGACAATGAAGAGCTTAATTCTTCTCCAGGGAAGAACAGTTCCACAATGCTTTATTCAAGACAGAGCTCGGCCAGTCACCTCTTTACCCTGACAGTCCTTAGTAACCACGCAAATGAGAAAGTGGAAATGCTGCTGGGGGCTGAGACGCAGTAAGTATGTGCAGAGAGAGGGTTTCAAATAGCTGGTATCTGTCTCCCCCTACCTAATTGTTCCTGGTCTGTAGACCTCCTAAAAGTACTGATTACTATTTTGTTGTTGTTGAGTACCTAGTATATACTGCGTGCTGTGTCCAGGTCCTGTATACAGATGTTCTTTTTGTTGTGATCCTCTCAATGTCTTAAGAGATGGATGTTGTTATATTTGTCCCTATAAGTTCTAATGGTTACATTGTACTTTAGGTGATATGGATTTTACTTTTATAGACTGGTTTAAGCATCATTTTTATTGGGACCAGCAGATGGCGTAATGGCTGCGTTGCTGGACTCCCATGTAGTCAACCACAGTTCGAGTGCCAGTCCTGGCAGTTTAAAACTCGTGCTGGGCATGCACATGTGTGTGTGTGTGTGTGTGACCAAAATTCTGAGAGGAGAATGGAGGAGAAGGGATTGCAGTGTGGCCATTCCCCCTGGGGAGTGATTTCTCACTTTCTGCCTCTCTGTCTCTCCGGCGAGCACACCTGCCCAATAGCAAAAAATCTCTTTAAAAAAATCTTTTTTTTCCATCAACAAAAATATGACCCACCGGCCTTAATAAATATGACTCAGGGTAGATTGAGTCCTAGTCATAAGATTGCTTAGATAACAAAATTGAAGTTATTTTCCTTTCACCTGCCTTCATCTAGATAGTGAAAATCCTAATGATTTCTGTCAAAAGAGATCCTCAGTTTAGAGAAATACATTATGAATCCTCTTTTCAGCCCAGCTTTCATGCAGAAGTGAAATAGGCATCCTGTTTCACTGCAGCTCGTGTGCTGGATGAGGGCAAGGGAGTTTAATTTTCAAGACCATCCTGGTTATTTGGTCCATTTTTGAGTTATTTAACCGGTTTGGAAACAATTATATTAGCAGTTGTAGTCTTATAAAATATAATTCTTTTTCTTTCCTTTTCTTTCTTTTTTTAAAAAATTAATTTATTTTTGTCGTCAAAGGGTATGTGTACTTGCCAGAGAGAGTTACAGAGAGTGAGAGAGAGACAAAACACTCTCAATGGGGTGTGGTTATGCCACAATCCCTTCTCCATTTTTTCATCCTGCTGGGATTTGGGACATGTATGCACATGTGACCAGTGCGTTTTTTCAAACCATCTGTGCTGAGATTCAAACTGTGGTTAGCTATGTGGGATCCAACCCCCTTAATCATTAGGCTATGGGGGCAGCCTCAAATAAATAAGACTTGAAAGTTGAAAATACTCCTTGATCATGGGCTGTAGAATAAAGGTTGTGTTAGCAATCATGAAGGTTGTGTTAGCAATCATGAAGACAGCATTCATATCCTTGTACTTCTCTATCAGAGTTCTTTGGATTACCAGGGACATTGTCAATAGCAATAATGTTTTGAAAAGAATCCTTTCTTTTTCTGACCAGTAGTTCTCAACAGTAGGTTTAAAATATTCAGTAAATCATGCTCTAGACAGATGTGCTATCCTTCAGGCTTTGCCATACCATTAATAGAGCACAAGCAGGGTAGATTTAGCACAATTCTTTAGGACCTTCAGATATTCAGAATGATAAATAAGTATTGGCTTCCACTTGAAGTCACCAACCTCAGTAGCCTTTAACATGAGTCAGCCTCTACTTTGAAGCTTCAAAATCAGACATTGTCTTTTTCTTTCCAGCTATGAAAGTTCTAGATGGCATCTTCTAATATGAGGCTTCTTAAAATCTATAATGAAAATATTTTATCTACAATGAAAAATTGTTTATTTTGGCCACTCTCACCAATTATCTTACCTAAGTCTTCCAAATAACTTGCTGTGCTTTCTTTGTCACCTCTTGTGCTTCACCTTGCACTTTTGTGATATGGAGATAACTTCTTTCCTTGAACCTCATGAGGCAGCCTCTGCTAAGTTCAGACATTTCTTCTGCAGCTTCCTCACCTCTCTCAGCCTTCGCAAAATTGGAGAGAGTTCAGACCTTGCCCTGGATTCACTTTACCTTAGAGGAGTGTTGGAATTGGTTTGACCTAGCCAGACTAGTAAAAGTTTATATCAGCAATAAGCTTGCTTCACTTTTCTTATCATTCTATTCACTGGAGTAGCACTTTTAAATTCCTTTAGAACTTTTCCTTTGTGTTCACACTTACCTAACTTGAGGTCTAGCTTTTGGCCTATTTTGACTTTTGACATATTTTTCTCGTTACTTAATCATTTCTAGCTTTTTTGATGCAAAGTGAGAGACATCCAACTCTTTCTCATTTTGAACACTTAGCCCATTGTAGGGTGCTTAACTGGCTTAATTTCAATAATGCTTTGGCTTAGGGAATAGGGAGGCCTGAAGAGAAGGAGAGAGACGGGAATAACAGGTTAGTAGAGCAGCCAGACACATACAACATTTATCATTGAAGTTTACCAGTATATATGGGTGCATTTCATGGCACCCCAAAACAATTACAATAGTAACATTAAAGATCATCTGATCACAGATCATTACATACAATAATGATGAAAAAAAAGAAACATTGCGAGAATTGCCAAAATATGACACAGAGACACAAAGTGAACACGTACTTTGAGAAAAATGGTACTGAGGGGCCAGCAGGTGGTGCAGTGGTTAAGACACTGGACTCCCACATGGCCAACTGTGGTTTAAGTCCTGGACCCAAAAGCTTGAAACTCATGCTGAGCACATGTGTGTGTGTGTGCCCAAAATCCCAAGAGGGGAATGGAGGAAAAGGGATTGTGGTATCCCCCCAGGGGCTGATTGATCATGCTCTGTCTCTCTGGAGAGCACATATGCCCTAAAAGGAAAAAAAAAAAGAAAACTCTCAAATTAAAAAAAAAAAGAAGAAGAAGAAACAGAGAGAAAGAAAAAGAAAGAGAGAGAGAAAGAAGAAGAAAGAAAAGAAAGGAAGGAAGAAAGAAGAAGGAAAGAAAGAAAGAAAGAAAAAGAAAGAAAGAAAGAAAGAAGAAAGAGAGAAAGAAAGAGGAAAGAAAAAGAAAGAAAGAAAAAAGAGAGAAAGAAAGAAGAAAAGAAAGAAGAAAGGGTAGCTCTGATAGGCTTCCTGGATTCAGGGTTGCCACAAACTTTCTATTTATGAAAAATGGAATATCTGCAAAGTGCAATAAAGTGAAGCATCATCAGAGGGGATATACCTGTATTTCAAATAAACTTGAAAGTCAACAGAAAGCATGAACATGAAAAGGAGCCTCATTCTAATATGTTTGTTTACAAAATTAAAAAAACACAAAGCAAAAAAAACTTTTGTCTAAAGTCTGAGGTTCTTTCTGAAACTACTGAAAAGTCCTGACCATTCCAAGCATACCTAGTGTATTTGCCATTTGAGGGGTGACTTGGGTGGTGGTGTAGTGCTTGCTGGTCTGTGTAGGTGATTAATATGAGTCATAGCCAATGCTGAGGGAGGGCGTGGCTTCAACTCTACAGGTAATTTAAGGCCTGGACCAGAGGCACAATTGGTAGCAAACTGAGCTGCAGTGCTGGAGATCACATGGCTGACTATGACTTTCTGGGATTGGTACTGAAGATTCTGACAAGCTGGAGGACTAGAGAAAAGGGATTGTGGCATGACAAGGCCCTGTTAAGGGTGCTTTCTCTCTCTCTCTCCCTCATATATACACACACACTATTATGAGTAAAAATAAACTTTAAAAATATTAGAAAATAAGGCCAGCCTGTGGCATGGTAGTTAGGGAAGCTAGATCCCACATGACCAACTACACTGTTTAGGTCCTGGAACCGGCAGCTTTAGAAACATGATAGTTTTTTTGGGCATGTCACATATGTGTACATGCCCAAAATCTCAGAAGGAGGGGGACATGGAGGAGAAGGAATTGCAGCATGACCATTCTCCATGAGTAGGGGGATTGTTCTTTCTTACTTTATATCTCTCTCTCTGTCTCTCTCCAATGAGTGCACATAGCCTCTGGAAAACCAAAAAAAAAAAAAAAAGTTAAATCTTTGGAGATCAGTACTAGTTTTAGACAATTGTCAGAAATTAGAGACTTCCTTAATTAGTAATGATGAAAATGTTGTTTCCTTTTCGGTTCACAATGATGGTTTTGGTCTTGCCAGGACCTCAACACAGCCTTTCCTGGTGGTCTCATTCATAATGTATGTAATCTTCACCACTTGTTTCTTTTATTTTCTAAAGAATTATTTTATTTAACTTTATTTATTTATTTATTTATTTTAATTTGACCAGAGAGGGACAGAGTGAGAGAGAGAGAGAAGGAAAGTGGGAAAGCATGGCGCCAGGTCTGGGATTCAAACCACAGTCAACCATGTGGGAGTCCACCACCTTTAACCCCACACCACCTGCCAGCTCCACAACTTGTTTCTTAGATGACCCCAAGAGAGTAGGAAGTAAACTAACAGGTCCAGTTCGTTCTGCACCGAGGCTCATTCCTTTCCCGGAACATTCTGTAGTATTTGTCCCACGCTCTCGCCTTTTGATCTTGCCATGCATGGACTGAATGGATGTTCATTTCCTGAATCAAACATGTTCTCAGAATATTTAGTTATGTCACTCGTAAACCCATGGGTATGATTCATACTGTAGTTCTTAATTAATAGCAAGGGAACATTCCAAAAAGAGCAGAGAGGCAGAAGTCTCTTTGGGTACAGAAATAATGACTCTCCCATTCTCCTCGCTCTCCCTCCCCAATTCCAGTTGAGAAGTAAATAGATGGATGGACGCTAACAAGACATAAAGTAGTGGTGGGGCTAAAGGAAAGTATATTATAGCCTACGATGTATTGTACTTTTTTCAAAAAAAAAAAACACAATTAGCTGTTTAAACGCTTTGCAAATTGTTAAATGCCAGTGTAGAATGTGTTTATCATTTCTTAGATTTTCAAAGTGTATCGATGAATACATATATGTTTTTTAGGTTTTCTCTCTTCTATGTCTCATTTGGCTAATATGGTCCATTGGCAATCTAGTTGAGAAAGTAAGGTTTTTGCAAACTTTCAGTCACATATATCCTTTGACTTCTTATTCTTTGACTTGAAAAAGAATAGAGTTCACACATAAATATTTTACCTTTGAAAACCTGCTGTCAGTGGAGGCCACCTAGGGACATACAAAATGCAAAATCAGCAGTAGGAGGGCTGCAGCTGTTTGGTGCAAGGACAATTCAACTCCGTAAGATAGTGGAATTGTGAAGAGCAAATCAATGGCTTTGATTACTTGGAGAATGCAGAAATCATCCTTAAAGGGATTGGGGCAAACGCTTAGTGAGCATCTGGGATGTGCCAGGCACAGAGCCAACTACAGAACATGAAGAAAAAGCCCCCACCCCCAACCCAGTCATTTTTAGGGAAGGAAAGAATTTCAGAACTGAAGAAGAAATATAGGTAAGGTTCATATATCTCAGTTTCTCCAGAATCAATAGTTCAAGTTTACATCTGTTGTCCTGGTGAAGTTATGAGTAGCACTCTCTTTGATTCTCAGAAGTGTCTTATATAAATGATAAAATATATGGGGACGGTAATTATATGTCCTGTATAATTATAAAAGAAAATAATATTGGGGCCGGCAAGTGGCATGTTGGTTAGGGGTTCTGGATTCCCATATGGCTGACTGCAGTTCAAGTCCTGGACCTGGCGGCTTGCTTTCTCCCTTTCCCTCCTCTCTCTTCTCTGGCCAAACTTAAATAAATAAATGAAGTTAAATAAAATAATTCTTAAAAAGGATGAAAAGAAAATAATATTATAAAATATATAAAGATACATTTATAAGTGTATATATTCTAACTCCTCATTCGTTCCCTGCTGTAAAATGAAACTTACAAAATAAACTGATTTTGCCTAAAATCATAGAGTAAGTTACTGCTGAAGCTGGAGCTGAACACTGACCGCCGCCCACCAAGCCAATGCTCTTTCTTTTTTTTCTTTTTTTCTTTTTTTTTTAAGAGAGACAGAGAGACAGAAAGCGAGAAATCACCCCCGGGGGGATGACCACACTGCAATCCCTTCTCCTTCATTCTCTTCTTGGGATCTTGGACATGCATACACACGCACCCAGCGTCAGTTTAAGCCACCAGGTCCGGGACTCAAACCATAGTCTACTACATGGGAGTCCAGTGACATAGCCATTATGCTAACTGCTGGTCCCAGGCCAATGCTCTTTCTAGCAGCAGATTTTCATCTCACCAAGAAACTGTTAATCAGTAGATTGTTCCACCCCGGCCCCTCAGGTTGTTTCTTGCTGTCCCATTCAGCCTTGTTCTGGATCTACTGGGTTGTCGGAAAAGTCATGATGCATTTTTACATAGAAAACATATATCATGACTTTTCTGACAACTAATAGAAGGGAAACTCAAGGAAGTCAGTTGTTACTAAATGTAAGAAGTTACCAAAAGTATAGATATTTTTTACAGTCCCTACGCTCTAAAAGGAAAAGGTTTGTGGAAACCAGATGGTGAATTGAGGATGTTTTATGGTTTGAAATATTAATAGTCATGAATAGATAATGCGACCCAACAATTATTTCCTGTTTAAATTTTTCTATCTTTTTTCTTTGTGTTTACTCACCTCCTGGAAGGCCCTCTTGAGGTCTCCTTGGGTTGCCAGATGGCTCACCTCCCAGGACTTGTGCCAAGTGGTTCCTTCCCTAGGAAACCTCTCAGTACTACTTGTGGCTATTTCATCCCACAGAATGCCCACCATGTGTGCCTTTCTTAATTCATTCTCTTCTTTTTTTCTTTCTTTTTTCTTTTTTTTTTTTTTTTTGTTAGAAGGTGTGTGTACTTGCTAGAGAGAGACAGAGAGAGAGAAGAGAAAGCACTCCCCATGGGAAATGGCCAAGCCTTCTGCTCTATTTCCTCCTCTTTTTAGGATTTTAGATACTCACACACATGTGCCTGGTACATGTTTCCCAGATCATGCAGTTGGCCATGTGGGATCCAGCCACCTTAACCACCAGGCCCCAGAGGCAGCTTTGTTACTTCATTTCCCCTGTTTTTTCTGTCTCATTCTCTTCTACTGAATTACTCATGACTCTCAACCATCTCCTAAATCCCTCCTGCCTTTTACAAAACTTCTCAAAAGAGTGATCTTTATTTCTCTCTGTTAATTAATTCTGAGGATTTTTATTGGGCACTTACTTCCTGTCAACTGCTAGTCTCTGTGCTCGGATGTAGCAGTGAACAATACAGAGACCAGATTCCTTCCCCTAGGCTTGTGTTCAAGTGAGGAACCTATCCATGTGCTTCCTGCCCCTAGGCAGAGTGACTTTGTTTAGTTGTTTATTTATTTCTTCCATGAGCAAGAGAGACAGAGAGAGAGAGACAGACAATATCCCCAGCAAAGTCTTGATGATCCACTCTGAGCCTCAGCCAGTCCAGATCATGGATACACATGTGCCTGGCTTAGTTAGTGGTGTCTCTAGATGCAAACCCAGAATCTTCCCACATGGCTCAGCTTCACTGACATTTGCCTTTTGCTGCTCTACCACCATCCAGCCCCCAAGAGGTGATTTTTGCATGGAAGTGAGCTTTTGCCAGTCTGCCTGGGCAAACTGCCTACAACATGTAGAGACAATGGGAAAACATTTCTTCCTGATCCAATTAAAAAAAAAAATAAGGTAGTGATAAATAAAGTGAAGACTATCAAGCTGGTGATATGATCCAGATCAGATATTAAGTGCTAGGTGTGGGGATACATACCCTGAAATAGAGGATGCAGGAAGAGTTCTCTGAAAAGGTAATATTTGGATGGAACCCGGAGTGACAAGGAGTCAACCCTTGAAAAAGTGCAGGGCCACAGTTTTCCAGGAAAAGGGAATAAGTGTAAAACTCCTGAGGAAACTAATTTGGGGTTGTCAAACTTGGCTTGAACGTGGCGAATGTGGCTGGATCAGAATGTGGGAGAAGGCCCTGCTCAGGAGGGGGGAGGAAGCCAGAGCATCTAAGAGCTATCCCAGTGCAGTTGGTGGACTGTCAGTCTTCAAACCATCAACCAGCCTGCTGTGAGGGAACAAAGCTAAAACTTAGAGCAATTTGACATTTCTGAGACACCAAAACATGAGGATTTTAACAGTAATTCATTTTTATTGTACTTCTGGAAACACTTGGTCTGCAATAAATTGGGGGGGACTGGTTTTCTATCACAGGTATTTTGAAAAGTACTGATTTAGAGCCCTTACCAGTCATAGTAGGGTGTTCCATGGAAGCCCTGAGGGGGCAGAATTTT
Organism: Tupaia tana; assembly: GCA_026018925.1. Taxonomy (NCBI): domain Eukaryota; kingdom Metazoa; phylum Chordata; class Mammalia; order Scandentia; family Tupaiidae; genus Tupaia; species Tupaia tana. Next base: position 24,105,987 of record JAKSZU010000019.1, read on the forward strand.
CAGTGGGGAGAATAATTAAGATCTTGTTAAAGTAGTCAAGGGGTATTAGTGTAGTCATGGTGATGTTGACTCCAACCAGAGTATAATATATAAGAGGAAATAAGAAATGTCATGTTAGAGGCAAAAACAGAATGAACTAATGAGTTGGAAGCATTGGAATGGCAGAAAGACAGAGGACTTGATGATGCTTTAGATTTTGGCTTGAGCAGCTGATGCCACATATTCAGCTATTTCTAGACCATCTTCAATATCACATCTTCCTCTGCCACCCTATTGAGGCTTTTCCATCAAAAGATGAACAGTGGCTCCCTCGTTTCACAACCAGCAGTTCAGTCTTCCTCTTTCTTCACCTCTGGTATCATTTAATTTTTTTGACTGTCTGCCTTGCTCATGCTAACCTGTTGAGATGACCCTTTGTCACCTCTGTTCTCTTAATTTGCTTCCAGTCTGTCACCATTCCTCTTCTGTCCTCAATAATGCAGCCTGTCTGAAACCAGTCAGTGGTAGCTGCTTTCTGCTTTCCCTGACATACTCATTTCTGTAAATGGCACCATTTTGAATTGAAATGACATCATTTTGAATTCTATAGTTTAGACACTTGGTACTATTGTTGATGCTTCTGTGTCTAAACAGAGCCATCACCTGTCAGTTCTTCTATACAAAAGTCTATCACATCTTTTCACATGTTCATATTTCCACTGCCTCCTTCCTAGGTCACTTACCTGTTGAACCATTCTGAGAGCTTCTTAACCATTTTCCTCTCCAGTCAATCCTGCACTGTTGTATTACTAATCCCCAATCTCAGCTTTATTCTTGTCCTTGTCTGGCTTTATACATAGCAGGCTCCTCATAAATATTTTTGAGTTTTGACTAAATTGTATTTTTTTTTTAGAGGTTTTTGCTACAGGGTGTGCACTCGCCAGAGAGACAGAGAAACAGAAAGTGAGAAATCACTCCTCATGGGGAATGGCCACACCGCAATCCCTTCTCCTCCATTCTCCTCTAGGGATCAGGGGCATGCACGCACACACACCTGGCATGAGTTTAAGCCACTGGGTCCAAGACTAGAACCGCGGTCAACTACATGGGAGTCCAGCGACATAGCCATTACACTAACTGCTGGTCCCCAATTATATAACTTTTCTATAGCCAAGACAAGGTACAGTAGAAGCCACGGGTATGGAAATAATGCTTCTTACCCATTGTATTAGCTGCCTTTTTTGTTGCTGCTGGAGGTTTTTTTTTCAAATTCTACTTGCTTTCAACCTTTGCTGTCAAAGATGGAGTTAAACATTTTTTTTAGAGTGTACATCTAAGCCACGCCTACTGTGTTATATCTGCTGGTTATAAATCTGAAGTCATTGTATTGTTAATGAAACAATGGCCTGTGAAAACCTCAAAAGCTTACCCTTCATAAAAGGACAAAAGAAGAATGTTTTACTACTGCCATTTCTTTTCCCTGTGGGTTTTTTCAAGAGGAATGTGGGAGCCGGAGAGCCCCCTTTGTCTGCCTTCATTAAAATCAAGCACAGAGGGCTGCAGCTGGCCCAGTCTGCAGGCTGTGGCAAGTGGCGTCCTTGGCTTCCTGTGTTTACAGTAGGATTTGGATGTCATTTGGGTCCAACGTGTACAAGAATGAGAAATCTAGGATGCATTCAGTGGTGAATGGAAACTTCTTCACCCATTATATTTAGCTATAGGATATAATCACCTTAAACCATAATCCAATATCTTCCTTGAAATTTCTCTCTCTCCCAGAGAGCCAGAAGCCTAATGAATGTCGTTGGTGCTGTCACCCCCTCCAGACAGTCAGTTCCTTGCTGGGCCTCTAGATAAAGGGGCATTGTTTGCAGAGAGTCTCTGCACCCTTCCTGCTTCTGTTAATGATTTAATTAACAACAGGAAGTAAATGGGATGGAATCAAATTATAAATCGTGTGTCTGATACAGAGTTGTATACTTCTATCCTTTAAAAAAAATTACAATATAGAGAAGATATGTTACATGGAAAAAAAATGGATTTATTTCAGGTTACAATCTTTTTTTTTTCCTTGTTGAATTTGGAATCTAGTGTAATGATGATATTTTACATTTATAGGACCTGCCAGTGTACACAATATTGTATGATCCTTACCACTGACCCCAGTGGGACAGAAGGGAGGTGATGATGTGAGTCTTTTATCAATGAGGAAACAGATAATTGACTTAACTCAGGTTAACTTAAAGGTTTTAGACCAGACTTTAGGTCTCAGGAGCTACCTGGTATGATTAACAAGACATAATTTAACTATATAACTTATCATAAAAGCCTAAAGTTTAGAACTTCTCTTAGTGGGTTAGGAAAATTAATTTGGTTTGGCTAGATGTTTAAAATTGGGTAAGCTGAGCTGGTGTCTAGTTTTGTTAGGCTTTGTTTCAGCCCTCACAATGACATTTTTGCCCTGTGGGTTTTCTTTTATGGATCAGTTTAGTAAACTAATCTAGTTGAGTTGAATGTGTGAGAGAATGAACAAAAACAACCATCTTTACAGTCCAACTCTTTATGAAGCCTTTGAAGGACTTTTTTCCAAAGGCTATGGGTATAGAAGTTTTAAAAGGAACCACATGAATTTGTAGGCTATGAAAAAAAGGTGCACAAAGATAACTGGTAAATGGCATTTTAAGAGGGATAAAAGGAAAGCCAAAGAGTGACTAAGGCCTCTTCACTTCTAATGAGAAATTAGGAAACCCTGTGGTGACGACGGTCCTTGGCAGTTGCTCTGATCTGTGCCATCTCACCCACAGTCCTGTCTCTGTGTTGTTTCCAAGGCTGCTTTCCACTTTCTTAGTATTGAGCTATCTTTTCTAGCAGGTGCCTGTTATTAATGAGAGGTCGGGCTTTGCTGTACCTTTGACCTTTGTGCAATGAAGTTTAAACCTACTGTGCCTATTAATGATAAGAGAAGGACAAAATCCTGCCGCTATTAACTCTTGAGTAAGAAACTGTTGAAACATCATTTCATGCCATGCATAGAAAATTGGAGGGTTATGGCAGGACTGCATCCATCTATAGATGTTTAAGTTAAAGGTCTCTTGTCAACATGTGTTTGCAGTGCTCTCTCTGTCCCAGCACTCTGCACAGTTTTTGGTTTTGGTTTTGTGTTGTGTTTCTGTAGCGAGGATGTGAAGAGTGAGATCCTATTTTATTTACTTGGCACTGCCAACCTACCCAAGGCCTGTTGAAAGGCTGGTATTCAATGAACGTTAGTTGAAGGAAGGAACTGTCCTGCAGGCCTTGGAGGTTCATGCACTGCAGGTGTCAATTTCCCTGGTTCAATATTTCTTACTCTTTCACTTTGTTGGGACAAAGGGAAAAATCTAAACTGGGTGAGTGGCAGAGTATGAATTCATCTTACTTATTGTCTTTGTAGAAAATACATATTTGGAACCAGCAGATGGCATAATGGTTACATCACTAGACTCCCATGTAGTTGACTGCAGTTCAAGTCCTGGACCCAGCAGCTTAAAACAGGCCAAGTGTGTGTGCATGTGTGCCCAATATCCCAAGAGGATAATGGAGGAGTAAGGATTACAGTGTGGCCATCCCCCACCCCCGGGATGACTTTTCGCTTTCTGTCTCTCTCTGTCTCTCTGGCAAGCACATGTGCCCCATAGCAAAAATCTCTGTCAAAAAAAAAAAAAAAAAAATATCTGTGAATAAGCCCGGGACTTGATGTCTAAACTTAATAATGGGTACGCCTATGCCCTGGGTTTTTCTGTCCTTGGAATTTCATACAAAAAGGGAGTGCCTTCCCTGCTTTAGAGATGCGGGCTCTCTGCTTCATGGTGAGTTGGAACTGCTTGGCAGGGTTCTTCGGAAGCCCTGGGGGAAGTCGTGTGGTTTCTACAGCATCTAAGAGGGGGTGGAACTGACTCAATTGAAGCAGTTTCAAGAAAGCGGCTCTTTTCAGTCAGGGCAACAAGGAGTGTCTTGTTCTCTCTGGAGTCCTTGTGAGGGGCCACCGTGTCTAAGGGATGCCATTAGCATCCAGGCAGCATGCCACAGGACTGAAAGATTTCATCTAGACTTCTGGAAACTGGCAGCATGGTGAAGCCTTTGCTGAAGCCGGCCACTCAGTGCCAGAGATGGGCTTTACCTAGAAAGTCGTATGTGCAAGATCTGTTTCACTGGCTCCAAATTGCTCCAAAGTGCTCTGAGAAGACAGCAGTGTTCTGTAAAGACACAGTGATAGCTCAAGGATGAGTTTAATTTGGATATAGCATATAACCGCACAACAGGTTCTTTTTTCAATAGATTACTTTTGGTGAGTAACTCTTTCAGAGTTAGATATTAGTTTTCATTTGACTTTGTATTTTGGAAATTTCCGGTGAGCCTGAGTGAAAAATAGGTCTTATCCCAACAAAGAGATACCAAAGACTTAAGTGTTTTCTTAGAGATTATTTTAAAGGAAATGGTGCTTTACTTGTTCCTCATAAAACCATTGTAAAGTCCTTTGTTTTGCAATAGAGTCAAAGTTTTTAAAAGGAAGACAGTGACATCATTTTTTATATAATTGTGCATATTACTAAGTGACACACCAGGTTGGCGAGGGCCCAGCCTCATTTTGTTTTTCAACATAAGTCTTGTCTTTCCATCCTTCCTGCCTGCCCGCACTATCTTGTAAGCACATGTTAGGGAACACTGCCTCTCTGATCCTGGTTGTCTGGAAGTATGTCCTTAATACTTCAAATTTGCTTCATCCTCTGGGAAAAAATGGAAATGATAATGGTATCATTTTCTTTCCAAGATTTTTGTAAAGATTAGATGATACTTGCAAATTACTTAATATCATATGTGGCACTTAAGTAATCCATAGTGATATTTAGAACGACACCTAGTTCCTGCACATCTGGGATTCATGGCTTGGTAAGAAAGCAGATGGGTAGTAAATGATCCGGGTTCAGTATGTGATAAGTGATATCATTCGTTCATCAGTAAATGTATACTCAGCCTGGGTTATGTCAGGCATTATGCTGGAGGTAATGCAGTGAACCAAATAGATAAGTTGCCTGACTTCATGAGGCTTACCGTTAACCAGCAGTGTCCTAGAGCCGTACAAGGAAGTGCTATGGGAACAGGGTTATCAGATTGCGGTAGGGATAGAGGTATAGGTTTACATATCAGGAGAAGCTGCATGGAAATTAAGCTTGTGTTTTCAATGTCATATGACCACAATAAACAAAAGAAGCCAGAGGCCAGCAGGCAGCATAGTAGTTAAGGTGCTGGACTCCCGTGTGGTCAACCACAGTGTGAATCCTGAACCCAATGGCTTGAAGCTAATGTCGGGCATGTGTGTATGTGTGCCTAAAATCCTGAGAGGAGAATGAAGGAGAAGGGATTGCAGCATGGCCACTTCCCCTGGGGGTGATGTCTCACTTTCTGTCTCTCTGGTGAGTACACATGCAAAAATCTCTCTCTCTCAAAAAAAAAAAAAAAAAAAAAAAAGCCAAATATAAAAATATATACTTATAGGATTCCATTGCTATCAAGTACGAAAGAGACCAAATAGTTCATGCTGACAGAAATCAGGATAGCAGTTACCTTTGGACAAAAGTTATTCTTTGGAAAGCGAGCAAAGTGACTGCCTGGTGCATCTGTGTCTTGATCTGATACCACATATACATGGGTATACATAAGTAAATACAGAACTGGATACTGTGGTTTGTTTATTTTATGTATGCCATTCCTAAATAAAAGATTAGATGGTAATAGTAAGTAGGCATAGGTAGAAAGAAACTGAGGGGAGAGGTATTTGAGAGAGAGAAGAGCTAACAGATTGTGGAAGAGTGTTCTATGCTCCAGTGCTGGAAGTGGTGCTTTCTGACAGAATAGAAGGATGCAACATGAGGGAGTGAAACTGGAGTGACAGTGACAAGATCTCTCATGCAGGCTGTTATGTGAAAAAAAAAAACACATTTTTTTCAAGTACTAGGCATAAGGGTATCTTTTTTTTTCCTCTTTAAATATTTGCTGTACTTTATCATTTACATGTAATCATTACACATCTTCATAGGGTACAGAACGGTCTTTAGAAATATATAGATGATGTGTAATAAACAAGTCGAGGATATGAACATATTCACCACCTTCAACATTTAACATTACATTACGTTATGAACATTAAAAACCCACTCCAAGTTATTCTGCTGTTATGTACTGAAGTGTCTATGCCATTCTTTTCTGTGAGAAACAGCTCTAAAGAAAAACATATTGATTAAGAATCAGGCAACAAAAGAATCTCGTAAATTAACGAAGATAATCTTAACATAACCAATGAAAGAAAAATTTATAATTTCCATGTAGAGGACTGTGGGAGGTAAGAGTTTATAATCTAGAAAATTCTGTGGGTATCAATCATTGGTTCAGTCAAAGACAGGTCAAATTGTATACAATAATAGCTCATAACAATAGCTCATTGGAAAGAGATAGGAAAAGAACACTTTTATTCACTCAGTGTGCGTTCTTGTAAGACCATAATACTATACTGTGCATAAAGTAATAAGCCCTCAAAAAAAGCAAATCAAAACAAAATTGAAAAGAGATGGTTAAAAGTGAAGACATAATAAAGCCAAGTGATTTAGAGATTCACAGGCTTTACAAAGTTTTTTTTTTTTATTTTAGCCTTTTTAAAATTCTTCCCAAAGAAAAACTCTTCTACTTGTACATTTGGGACTTTTCCTCTATTATCTAGATTTATACACTAATGGTTGTGATAAATATGTAAATTGAAACTTTTGGAGACAGCTGTCTATCACAAAACTGGTGAATTTGTATTTAGAACTGCCTGTGTATAAAATAGTTGAATCTGCCTTTTAGTTAGAACATTTAGTTCTGACATTCAATGTTATCATCAGTATGTGTGGACTTACCTTTTTTTCTAGTTGTTTTGTGTTCTTACTTCTCTCTGTCTCCCTTTACTTTTCCTGAGGTAGTAGTCCCTTAAGTATTTCCTGAAGAGCAGGTTTCATTTTGGTGATTCTTTCAGCATTTTTATAAATCTAGGAATGATTTTATTTCTCGTTCCCATTTGAAAGATAGTCTTGCTGGGTATCGTCCTCTTGGCTGAAATTGTTTTCTTTGAGAATCTTAAATATGTTTTCCCATTCTTTCCTTGCCTCCATTTTTTCAGTTGAAAGATTCAATGTTAGTCTAATGGGGTACCTTTTGAAAGTAGCTTGATGATTTTCTGTCATGTGAATATTGTCTTTGTTGGGAGCGCAGATTGCATAATAGGTACGTTACTGGATTCCCACATAGTCTATCACAGATTGAGTCCTGGATCCAGTGGCTTAAAACACTCCAGGCACATGCATGTGCATGTATGCCTAAAATCTTGAGAGGAGAATGAAGGAGAAGGGATTGCAGTGTGACCATCTCCCTGGGGAGATCTGTCTCTCTGACAAGCACATGTGCCCTATAACAAAAATCTCTCTGGAAAAAAAAAAAAAGAATATTGTCTTTGTCTTTGATTTTTACATTTTGGCTGTGATATGCCTTGGAGAGGATTTTCTTACATTATATTTATTTGTTCTCCTTTGTATCTCCTGGATTTGGATGTCCGCATACCTCTAAACTTAGAGAATTTTCATTTAATACATTATCAAAGATTTTTTTTTTACCTTTACATGTCTCTTCACCTTCTGGAATATCTATTATGCAGACATTCAGCCATCTAATGGTGTGTAGGATTTCCCATACATTGTCCTCATTTTTAATGGTTATTTTTCTATTTCTGGTTTCTTGGACAAATTGGAGGTCTTGTTTTCAGGGTCAAAGATTCTTTATTCCGTGTGGCCCAATTGACTGTTGATACTTTCAAGGGAGGGTTTTGATTTCCTGCATCGTATTCTTTAACTCTAGAAATCCTGTTGATTCTCCTTCATTGTGTCTGTTTTTTTATGGGATTCCTCCTTCAAGTCAGGGAAGGATTTTTTCATTTCCTGGAATTGGTTATCTTTTCTTTCTTGCATCTCATTGAGTTTTATTACAATGAATATTATAAATTCTTTTTCTGATATTTCTGTGACTTTTTTGTGTTTTATCCATTGTTGGTGAGGAGTTGTGATGGTGGGGGGTATTTCCTGATTTGCTCTTATTTCTTGGGGCTCTGCTTTGATTTTTAGTCATCTGGTGATATTCTCACTACTTCCTACTTCTTGAGAGTATGTTTCTGTAGTTGTATGTTTTTGCGCTTCTCTGTAATATATGTGAGTTCTACCAATTTCCCTCCTCTACTGTGGGTGGAGTGTAGATTCCACAGTAAGAGATTAGGGTTCAAGTTTTCAGAGTGGAATTTATCTCTTTTTACTGCAAAGGGAGTTATGGGGAAAGAATTCCTCCGGAGTATCCTGTTTTCAAGTGTTTGGTTCTTGTATACCCAGACCTAACAGCCCCCAGTGAGGATGGAGGCTGAGCTGAAAGGTAAAATGTAAGGTGGTTGATGAGCGTGTCATGCAGGCTAGAGAGTCTCCTCTTTCCCCACAGCAGGCTGAGTGGAGGTCCATTTTATTTTCTCTTTTCTTTTTGAAGAGAGAGAGATTTTTGCTGTGGGGTGCGTGCACTCAACAGAGAGACAGAGGGCGAGAAATCATCCCCTGGGGGGATGGCCATGCCATAATCCCTTCTCCGCCATTCTCCTCTCAGGATTTTGGACATGCACACACATACACCTGGTATGAGTTTCAAGCTGACCAGATCTGGGACTCGAACTGTGATGGACTATGTGGGAGTTCAACAATGTAACCACTACACCATCTGCTGGTCCCTGCTGATAAGCTCAAACTGATCAGCGTGGTGTGGGCCTGGCTATTGGTCCTTCTATCTCTTAGGACAGCATGGTCTCCCTGTTGCTCCTTCTCTTTCTGAGATTGCAAGAACCAGGTATTGGTTCTTGAAGGCTGGAGAGCCTCTCCTCTCCCACAGCAAGATGGGCAGGAGTCCCTGCTGAAGAGCTCAAGCGGAGCGGCTTGGGCCTCAAGGGTATCCCTTCTTAGGAAGGTGAAGAGAAATAGTGGAATTTGACCTTGGAACTAACTGCTTACCTCAGAACATCTGTCTCATCTTCACATCCTTCAAATGGGCTTTAAGGAGCATTATGAAATAATAGATGTCAAGTGTATATATCTGATATGTAATTTGGATTTAATTAACACTTCTTAAGATTTAAAAGTCTCTGTGTGTGGCTTATTTAACTAATTGCAACGCAAATACTTCATTTTCAAAATAAAAGCCGAGGTGACTGGATTATGGAGCAGTGCTTGCTTCTCTGAAACTTTGATCTTAAGTTAAATAATTATTTTGTTTGCAACTTAATAGTGTATCCCCCTTCCCTACCTCAGTGTACTCATTAAGACATTTCAAGTATCTAAGAATAGTCTTTAAAAGTCAAAGAATTTCTGTTTCAGTAAAGCTCCTGTATGGCACATTTAGTTGTCTGAGGGATGAGACAACTTTAAATATGTCAAGTTTCTCATCCTCTTTTCCGACATGATTTCACTGTGGGGAATGGATGGGGAGAGAATGGAAAGAGATATGAAATTTGCCATTTGAATGTTAAACGTCAGGTTATAAAGTATGCCAAATATCATTCTGGATTATGGTGTTAGTGTAATTAGCTCTTTGTTAACCATTAAACTTTCATTTGAGAACTTCTGTATAATCAAAAGACAAATTCATTCAGAAGCTTTGACAATGATGACTGATGATTGGTTGTCTAGCTATTTCAAACATCCCAGATAATTATTTTCAAGTAACTCTTCCCCTTGTTTTGAAGGCCAACCCTCTACCCCTCTGGAGAGTCTCTGCCTTGTTTCTGTTTTACATTGACTGTCCAGCACATTCTCTATTCTATTTTCACTTGGACTTGCCCTCTATGTTTAGGAGTGAGCGAGCCCGCTGGATAACTGCCCTGGGACACAGCAGTGGGAAGCAGCCTCCCGACCGAACCTGTAAGTTCCCAGGGCCACCTGCTCTGGATCATGGAGGGGCTCTGCCCCCTGCTGGATGCTGGGTTAATAAAGGATTGCACCACCACAGTACTTGCTTCCAGTGTCCTTCAAGGTTTCCTTCATTCTGCCTTTCAGCAGAACTGTGTGATCCTTGCTTTGCAAGTCAGGAAGTCTGAATTCAATTCCAAGGTGCAGTTCTTCTTGGTAGTGTAAATGTGGCAAATCATTGCTTAGCCTTTCCATAACTTTTCCAGTCACCTGCAACTCAGGTACATTGTTATATACAACATGGGATTATTATGAGGATTAAGTTAAATAATATAAATTGAGAGCTCTACTTGAACTGTAGAGCTTTTGAATTGTATCTGTTATTAATTGACAGTTATTGCGAGGTTAAGCCTTCTTTATCCTGGCAGTTTGAATCTAAACTGAAAAGTATTTTTAGCATAAAAATATTACGTAGCAATTTCTTTTCACCTTTCTTATTAAGTGATAATGTTAAGTGATCACGTTAAGAAAAAGTATTTCATTCTTATAAGGAACTAGGAACTTTTGCAATAAAGCATGATACCCTGTGCTCCTTGACTTTGATATTATGCTTCTGAATGAATCTAGTTGGAAAGTCAAATTCAAAGAATTAGGGCGATGGATGAAAACCATCACTATGACCTTAGAGTCAAGCCAAAGCGATTGGTGGAAAAGTTCCCTAGAACTAAGTTTTATATATAAAAAGATTACCTAAGAAGTTATGTCAGTCAGTGCTAAGTCACTGACTTTTTTTAATTTAAGCATCTGCATTTTTAGGAGGACTTTAAAATGTCTTCTAAACACGGTTGGGACTCCTTTTATTTCAAACATTAGCAGCTTTCATGCACTGCTGCTGGGGGTGGAGAAGTGCCCTGGATGAGATCCAGAGGGCGGGGTGCACTGCAGATTTTACCGTCAGTTACGTGGCCTTGGCAGGACACCGCTTTCTTGCCTCAGTTTCCCTGGTGCATCGTGGGCTGTTTTCTGCTCCCTTATGTGTATGACGGGTGACTGCTAGTCAAGGCTGTCAAGGGATTCATGTATTAAAAAGGTCTCTCAAATCCGAGCTTTTAAAATTCTGACGTTCGTAACCATGTAAATGTTCCTAGAAAAGATTTTCTACTTCTTGATAGAAGACTATCTTGGTCTGTCAATGAAAGAGACTGAGTACCTGCCATAGCTGGTTTGTGCCCGTTCTGGTTTTCCTCAGGATGTCCCCTTTCTTCTGCAGCACTGACTCAGGTGGAAATCGTTAGGTCATTTACTGCGAAGCAGCCAGATGAACTCTCCCTGCAGGTGGCAGACGTGGTCCTCATATATCAACGCGTCGGTGATGGTGAGCGGCATTGTTCTACTATTTATTTATTTATTTATTTATTTATTTATTTATTTATTTATTTATTTTTGAGAGAGAGATTTTTGTTATAGGGCATGTGCACTCACCAGAGAGACAGAGAGATGGAGGGAGAGAAAGTGAGAAATTCCCCCCCCCCCCCCCCAGGGGAGATGGACATGTTACTGTCCTTTCTCCTCTTGGGATTTTGGGCACATAGGCACATGCACCAGGTATGAGTTTCAAGCCACTGGGTCTGAGACTCGAACTGTGATCAGCCACGTGGGAGTCTAGCACCTTATGTTCTTATGGGGTCTAGCATTATGTTGCTAGGGACCCTAGTGGTTTCATTTTCTCATTCATGCCCATAGTCCATATCCAGATGCATTAATGTTTGGGATCACATGTATAGCCATCTCCTCTCTGAGGCTGGCTTTGCTTTTTCTCCGTTATTGCTTTTTCTCTTTCCCCAGACTTGATTTCTTCAATCAGTAGCTCCTCAGAGCTCTATGACCGATTTAGAGAGGTGTTTTAGGGATTGATGCACGTGGGAAAGTTCACAGCCTTTCTCTTTATACTCACTTCTACCTCTCACTTTCTACATTTTATCATTTATCTACACTTTAAATTTGTTTTTTGAAATAGGGATGTGGTGACATGTTTTGTTATTCAAAAGAAAACAAAAAGCTTTCATTATTCCCAGTCTACCAGCGATCTCTCATCTCCAAAAATTTTCTTTACTTACACTTTTTACCCTCCTGCTCCTTCCCAAACCATCTCCTTCCCCAGCTCCGGTCAACCTCACATACTCTCTCAACCCTCTCACTTCTATTCATGACCTGTCCTTGGTATGTCATTCGTTCTCTCTTGAAACCTTTCTCTCTATCCAACTCTTCTCACCTTTCTTCACTCATGGTACCCAGTTTGGGAAGGGTAGCTGCCTCTGGGCTGCTCTCATAGCTTCCTCGGAGCCTGGCACAGCACAGATTCCTCCAAATTCTTATTACTTGATGCAGACTCTTGTTTTTTCTTGCAGGCTGGTATGAGGGGGAACGACTTCGAGATGGAGAAAGAGGCTGGTTTCCTATGGAATGTGCCAAGGAGATAACTTGTCAAGCTACAATTGATAAGAATGTGGAGAGAATGGGACGTTTGCTAGGACTGGAGACCAACGTGTAACCTCTCAGATGTCCCTTTCGTTACTGCAAGATTTGCACTACACAATGGTGGGCTGGTTGGTTTGGGCTGGTTTCATTAACTTTATCACAGTCTATTTAATTTTCCTTCTTTCTTTCTTTCTTTCTTTCTTTCTTTCTTTTTTTTTTTTTTTTTTTTGGAGAGGTTTTTGCTATATGGCGCATGCGCTTGCCAGGAAGACAGAGAGAGACAGAGAGATAGAAAGCGAGAAATCACCCCCCAAGGGGGATGGCCATGCCACAATCCCTTCTCTTTCGTTCTCCTCTTGGGATCTTGGGCATGCATGCACATGCACCTGGCATGAGTTTTAAGCCACCGGATCTGGGACTCGAACCACGGTTGACTACATGCGAGTCCAGCAACATAGCCATTATGCTAACTGCTGGTCCCACAGTCTATTTAATTAAGAGAATGGAAACACTTTGCTTTTAAGCTTGCCAGGTTGTTCTGTTTTAGAACAGCCAGTGGATACAGTTAGTTTACTCCTTGCAAACCTCTCTAGGTACACAGAATACCCGAGCAGTCCATTTCAGGGATCAGGCAGTCTCCCCTCTTCCCAGTTGCATCATGTTCTAACCTTAAAAAAAAAAAAAAAAAGTAAGATTCTGTATCCTGTTTTTTTCTAGCCTCACTTAACTAAGAACATTACTATTCCTCTTTAAACATGTCTTTTTTATGGTTCTTCCAATATTAGCCAGATTTTATATCTTCAAGGAAGGCCCAGTTTTGTAAATATTTGTCCTGCCTCTGATTTTACCTTTTTTACATCTGATTCTAATGCTGTTCATTTCCATAAGGATCTGGTAGAGTTCATAAGGTAAGCTGTTATATTTCTTTAAACCTCTTCCCTGGAGAGGGAAATTGACACTTGAATTTTTGCCACCTTTTTCCTCACTAGAAGGAAAGTAAGGAGCTTTACTGTAAGGATTTTTTCAAAAATCCATCTCACCCAATATTGGTTTTAAATATGTCTAGCCTAATAAACCTAAGCTACTTTAAATGACATTGAATTTAGATGGTTCACGTATGTGAGAAAATTCTGAACAAGGGTCAGAATAGGACAAGAGTCCTACTTTTTCTTAATATTCCCAAATAAGCTGATAAAAACTGACATGAGGCTGCTTTGCCTTTAATAATGCATCATTTTGGACTATTCCTACTTCAGTTTCTAAACAGGAAACTGGTTGAAACACACTTCAGCATTCTAAAGGAAAAATTAGAATCATAATTTATCAAGAAGCCAGCATAGTACCTAACTGAAAAATTCTGACCTTATGGGAATCCGTTCTATTTGCACTAAAGGTCTTGCTTGCTGGTTTTGGAGGCTCTTAACCGCAGGTTTCTGTAGAACTGCATTTCTTCCACTAGTGCAGAGAGAGAGAAAAGTAACTTTAATAGTAGGTTTCAAAAGAGGTAATGAAGGTTTGGGAGACTGAGAGAGGGGAAATTACTTTTACTGGCAGCTATGTTTCCTTTCTACTCTTCTCTTCGACAAAGGGATAAAACCTGGCAAAGTGTACATACATCAGTGGAGGACCCAGATCTGTGTGAGTCAGGTTCCAGAAGCCCAGTGTAGAGGTAAGTGTTTGCACACACACGATGCACCCTGCCACCTCAGCAGTGGGGCATTGAGAGGCTTCTCACTTCTGGTCGTAAAGGATATCTCAGGCCTTTGAGTTCCTTGAGGTCTGGGCAAATATGTCATTGAAGTTATAGCAGTGGACGTAGCAGGAGATATCTTGAGGTTTGTAAAACAGGAAGTCTGTCTTCTCCTTAACAGTGGCACAGAGTTCTTAGAGGAGAAGCTAACAGCTGTAATTTAATGTCATGTTTTATTTAGAAAGGAAGGTAAATCTATTGCTTGTGGGAGAGTATCATCATTTTGCATTTTTGCTAATAACCAGTTGATGCTAAAAAGTAACTATGAATCCTGTAAATTAATTTGTAAGTAGAAATGTTAAGCAGTTTTAGAAGTATGTGCATCTTATAAATCAAACCTTACTTAACAAGCAGATTGATAATGTTATTAAAGTGTTGTTATACAGCGAGTATTTAACACATGCACAAGTTTCATTTCAACCGTGAGTTGTTGTTTTTAACATGGCACAGTATTTTTTTGAACCTTATTCAGTTTTTATGAATACTTTCTCTGAAATGTACAGTGATTTCATTTGTAGAGAAAAAAATGTTCATTTTTGTCCCAATAAATGGAGACTGCTTGTACACTTGGAGCAAAATATGTGAATTTATAAAGATTTTGTATGTACTTATCCTTTGGTGCTGGTGTGATTTCTTTTCCTCTAGGTTGTTGTTGTTTTCAATTATATGGTTTCCTGAATTTGGGGCCAAATCAGAGTTCTACTCAAAAGGGAATTGGGAGCTGACTTTACAGAGACTAATCTTCCCTCTGAGTACATGCTGATGTCAACTGTCATAGAAGACTGGAGCGTTTGTTTGTTTGTGGTTTTTTTTTTTTTTTTTTTTTTTTAGAGGTTTTTGCAATAGCACACGTGTGCTCGCCAGAGAGACAGAGAGACAGAATGCGAGAAATCACCTCTCAAGCGGGATGGCCACGCCACAGTCCCTTCTCCTCTCGGGATCTTTGGCACACACGCACACGTGCCTGGCGTGAGTTTAAGCCACTGGGTCTGAGACTCCAACCGCAGTTGACTACATGAGAGTCCAGTGACATAGCCATTATGCCAACTGCTGGTCCTGAGACTGGAGTATTTTAAAGAGAGACCATGCTGTTTCTTTCTTTTTTTTTTAATTTTTGGAGAGTTTTTTGCTATAGGGCATGTGCGCTCGCCAGAAAGACAGAGAGATAGAAAGCAAGAAATCACCCCCTAGAGTGGATGGCTATGCCGCAATCCTTTCTCCTCCATTCTCCTCTCGGGATCTTGGGCATGCATGCACACGCGCTCGGCGTGAGTTTAAGCCACTGGATCCGGGACTCGAACTGCGGTTGGCTGCGTGGGAGTTCAGCGACATAGCCATTACGCTAACTGCTGGTCCCCCTTGCTGTTTCTTTCTATGGTCACTCCAAAACTGCAGGGCTGACTACCTTAAGCAGTGCAGTTCCCTTACTGCTCTTTGTCTTTGGAACACTTCTTAGCCCCTCTGGCCACCCAGTATCTGAACCTTTGTGTCTGAAGTTTTACCACCTTGTGAATCTTGTTGGGAGGCAAAGACTTCTACTACATTAGTTTTCCATTGCTGCTTCTACTATTATCACAACGTAGTGGCTTAAAACAACATTCATATATTATCTCACAGTTCTGTAGTCAGAAGTCCCGGATGATGAGGTTGGGTTTTCTGCCTAAGAATCTCAGAGGCCCAAATCGAAAGTGTGAGCTGGCTCTTTCTCATCTGAAGCTTGGTGTCTTCTTTCAAGCTCATTCCTGTTATTGGCAGAATTCACTTCCTTGAGATAGAACTGAGGTTCCTGTTTCCTGGCTGGCTGGCTGCCAGCCAGAGGCTGCTTGAAGCTTCTGAAGGCCATCTGTCTTCCTTGACACCTGGTTTCTTCCATCTTAAGTCAGCAAGTCACCACTTGGAATCTTCTCACACTTGGAATCTCTGTGATTTCTGCTTATGCTATAAGCAGGAGAAAACTGCTTTTCAAGAGCTATGCAATTAGGTTAGGCTCATGGGATAATCTCCTTTCTGATTAACTCAGAATCAACTGATTTGGGAACTTATTTAGATCTACAAAATTCCTTTGCCATGTGCATAAAATAATCACAGATATAACACCATGTTGGTGGAAATCGGGTGTGAGGGGTGGCGTACTTTTAAATTTTGTCTACAACACCCTCCATAAAACTTTAATATGCTAGATATTTAGTTTCTCAGATAAGATACAGCCATGTGACAGGAAACACCAAATCAGATACATCTACCTCAGGATACACCAATCTAAGACATCTTTATTGGATTTTCACTCAAGCTCGTAATGAAAGAGGAGCGAGATCAGGCTTATCGTTTGTCTTCATTTTTTTTTTTTTTTTTTTTTGAGAGATTTTTGCTATAGGGCATGTGCACTTGCCAGAGAGGCAGAAAGCAGGAACTCACCCTCTAGGGGGATGGCCATGCAGAGATCCCTTCTCCATTCTCCATTCTCCTCTCGGGATTTTGGGCATGCACACATACACACCTAGTGTGAATTCTAAGTTGCTGGGTCTGGGACTCGAACCACAGTCAGTTACGTGAGTGTCCAGCGACGTAACCATTATGTTATCTGCTGGTCCTTTGGGCATGCCATTTATGGAAGTAACAAGGTGCATCACCCCTCTTTGCTCCAGCCCTTCTCTCTGCTGTTGCATTTTCCCTGGATTTTGGGAAGCAGCATAGAAGCAGACTACTTTGATGACTCGCAGTGCTAAAATGATGCAGGTCAGAGTTTAGTGCCTGGCACCAGCAGGTGGAGTAGTGGTTATGTCCTTGTGCCTACCATTTACAACCCTTGTTGTGGACTGAGTCCCTAAGAGGCTTATCCAGAACAGTATGAACCTTAAAAACCCTAAAATTTAAGAGTTCTAGCCTCTGGGCTTCTAGCATATGAAAATCAAATCAAAATCTCTCACCAGAGGAAACTAGCATCATCTTAGTTCCCAATTATTTTTTAAAAGAATTATTTAATTTTATTTATTCCTTCATTTATTTTAATTTGACCAGAGAGAGACACACAGAGAGAGAGGGAAAGTGAGAAAGCAAGCCACCAGGTCCAGGACTTGAACCGTGGTTGGCCATGTGAGTATCCAGTGCCTTAACCACCATGCCACCTGCTGGTCCCCAAAAAGCAAATTATCAAATTAAAGATTCGACAAACAGTAGCAGATGGTTACATCACTGGACTCCCATGTAGTTGACTGTGGTTCGAGTCTTGGACCTGGTGGCTTAAAAGATTTATGCTGGCTGTGCATGTGCATGCCCAAAATCCAAGAGGAGACTGGAGGAGAAGGGATTGAGGCATGGCCATCTCCACTAGGGGGTGATTTCTCGCTTTCTGTCTCTCTGGTGAGGACACATGCCCCCCCCTTTTTTTCCTCCGAAGGGAAAGAAGACATGGCATTGTGATACAGAAAAAGTGAACACAGGGACTGGACTGCAGAAACTAAAGTCATCAGATACATATGGTAAAATAATATAATAGCTATGTTTATGGAGATAAAGTCAAAGTTTAAAAATTATACAGAACTGGAAATACACATAACAGGGGGAAAAAAAAAACTAGTAATTATGGAACTGGATTTAACAGCAGCTTAGACAGCGTTAAAAAAATCCTGTGGAACTGGAAGAGAGGATAGAAGAAACCAAAGGGAAGCAGGGGATGGATAGATACTGAGAATGTAATAATTTAACTGTGGTCCCAGAGGAGAGAGAGAGGAGTAGGAGCAAGGGGGATATGCCTTCATAACCCTACCATAACCCTACAGTCATGGGATACAGGCTATCCTCAGGAAGGGGGGATAGGGGTCGGAGGCCTTGAGCAAGGTGGCTCTCTCCAGCTGTAGAGGCTGTTGGGTGAAGGATGTAATCTGGTAGCACTCCCTGTACGTCAGAGAGTAAGTCCTTCAGTCCTGAAGAGGGATGAGGGAAGAACATCACATTTACTGTGTGGAGCTATCTCAATATTAGATAAAGTGATTTTTAAGATTATAAAGTATAGGGACCGGTGGGATGGCATGGTGGTTAAGGTGCTAGACTCCCACAAGGTTGACCATGGTTTGAGTCCTGGAGCTGGTGGCTTGCTTTCTCGCTTTGTCCTTCTCTTGCTCTCTCTCTGTCTGTCTCTTTGTTCAAATTAAAAAATAATAAGTTAAAAAGAAATAATTTTTAAAAAGATTAAAAACTATGACTAGGGATTAAGAGACAGCCTATATCATGATGAATGGTTCATTTAATCATGAAGATATAACCAATCTAAATATGCTTGTGCGTACACATGCACCAGGTGTGTTTTACAAGTTGCCATGTCAGAATCCAGCCGCCTTGACCTCCATGTCACCTGCTAGCCCCAGAATTGCAGTTTTTTACAATACTTAACCATTTGACTATTTCTTGGGTGATTAGGCACGTTGCACCATATTTTAAAGGACTGAAGTTATAGAGTGAGTTCTTGCAACATAATTTGGTTAGAAATCAACCACAAAAATAAAGAAATATTCATTTATTTGGAAACTTAGACCTAGATGTAAAATGCAAAACTGTAAAATTCCTAGTAATTAATATAGGAGAAAACTCAAGTGATCTTTGGCAATGAATTTTTAAATATAATACCAAAAGCACAATACATAAAAGAAACTGGTAAGTTAAACTTCATTAAATTAAAACTATCAGTTTTGGGGACCAGCAGATGGCAAAATGGTTACTTGCTGGACTCCCACATGACAGAAAACAATTCTAGTCCTGGACCCGGCAGCTTGAAACTCACACCAGGCACATGTGCATGTGCGCCCAAAATCCCAAAAAGAGAATGGAGAAGGGATTGTGGCATGGCCATCCTCCGGGGGTGGGGGTGGGGTGGGGTGATTGCTTGCTTTCTCTCTGGCAAGTGCACATGCCCTATAGCAAAAATATCTCTCTTAAAAATATATTTATATATGTACATTAGTTTTGTGAACAACATTGTTAAGAGAATGAAGGGACAGCCACAGAGGGAGGAAATCTTTGCAAAACAATTGACAAAGGATTAGCATAAAAAAATACAAAGAACTCTTAAAACTAAGTGGAAAACAACTCAGGAAAAAAAAAAATGATGGGCAAAGAACTGGGCAACTCGCCAAAGACATACAGATGGCAAATAAGCATATGAAATGATGCTTGACATTAAATGTCAGAAATTGCAAATTAAGAGAAGATACCAGTATGCCTGTTAGAATAGCTAAAATCTAAGACCCTGACCATACTAAATATTGTTAAGAATGAAAAACAACAGAAACTCTTATTAATTGCTGGTGGGAAAACAAAGACTACTTGAGAAGTCAATTTGACAATTTCTATAGAACTAAACAATCATACTCCTTGGCATTTATCTGCATAAGTTAGAAGCATGTATACACAAAAGCCTGTACATACATGTTTATAAGTTTTATTTATCATTGCCAAAACTTGGAAGATGTACCTCAGATGTACCTCAGTAGATGAAGGGACTGTGTTACATCCGTACAATGGAATATTAGCAATAAAATGAGTGAGCTGTCAAGCAATATCTATTGCTGGGTGAAAAGAGGCAAATTTGAAAAGGCTACACATTTTTGGACTACAACAATGACATTTTGGAAAGGCAAATCATGTAAACAGTGGTTGCCAAGGGTTCAGGTGGAGGGAGAGAGGAAGAAGTGAACAAGGCAGATTTTTAAGGGCAGTGAAAATATTCAATATGGTAATGATGGCTATATGTCATTGCACATTTGTCAAAATGTACAACATAAAGAGTGAGCCCTGGGACCAGCACATAGCATAATGGTTACATTGCTGGACTCCCAGGTAATCAACCGCAGTTCAAGTCCTAGACCTGGCTTGAAACAGACTGTGCGCGTGTGTGTTTGTGCCCAAAATCCCTAAAGAATGGAGAAGGGATTGCAGCATGACAAGCATACGCGCTCTATAGCAGAAATCTACTAGGAAAAAAAAAATGAGCCCTAACGTAAACTGTGGACTTAGTTAATAGTATAGTATCAATATTGGCTCATTAGTTGTAACATACATACTCCATGATGCAAAATGTTAATAATAGAGAAAATTTTAGGAGAGAGGGTTCAGGGTTAAACAGGAACTCTGCACTTTCTATTCAGTTTTTCTGTAAACTTAAAACCACTCTAAAAAATAAAGTACTAAGGGAACCAGCAGTTAGTGTAATGGCTATGTCGCTGGACTCCCACGTAGTCGACCGCGGTTCGTGTCCCAGACCCGGTGGCTTAGAACTCATGCCAGGCACGTGTGCGTGTGTGCCCAAGATCCCGAGAGGAGAATGGAGGAGAAGGGATTGCGGCGTGACCATCCCCCATGGGGGGTGATTTCTCGCTTTCTGTCTCTATGTCTGTCTGGCAAGCGCACGCGCCCTATAGCAAAAACCT
Organism: Tupaia tana; assembly: GCA_026018925.1. NCBI lineage: Eukaryota > Metazoa > Chordata > Mammalia > Scandentia > Tupaiidae > Tupaia > Tupaia tana. Next base: position 24,126,611 of record JAKSZU010000019.1, read on the forward strand.
CTCAAAAAAAAAAAAAAAAGTACTAAAACAAAAGAATTGTTGAAGGAAGCTTATATATATAAAAAAATGATAACAGAAGGAAAAAAAAAACATCAGGAATAAAGAACAAAAAGATTAAACATTTAAGTAAATATAAAAGACTCTGCGAGTTCTCAAAACTGTTAGATGGTTGAAAGCAAATGATATTGTCTGATGTGGTTTTCATCAGAGGACTGCAGTGTAACCAGGCTAAATTGGTGTGTGTATGTGGTGGTGGTGGAGATTCTAGCTCATTTCCTGTCATTTAAAACATAAATTTTATAAATAAATAAATAAATAAATAAATAAATAAATAAATAAATGGCTGGTGATGAAAAATTCCAGTTATGTCAATTGGTGCAAAAAACAGCATTTGAGAAAAAGTCAAAGTACTTGGAAAAACTCAAACTAGGGCTAAATGTCATCTTTGATAGTGTTTCATACAAATTTCTGTCATCATTAAATGTATATTTTGTCAAGATAGGACATATTTTATTCATTTGTTCAACTGATTTTAATATTAAAAAAATTATAGAGATCTGGAGCCAGCCAGTAGTGTGGTGGTTAGGGTGCTGGACTCTCATGTGGCCAACTGTGGTTCGAGTACAAGACCTGGCATCTTGCTTTCTCACTCTCTTTCCCTCTCTATCTGGTAATCACATATGCCCTAGCAAATTAAGTAATAAAGTTAAATAATTCATATATATATATATATATATATATATATATAGAGAGAGAGAGAGAGAGAGAGAGAGAGAGAGAGAGAGAGATCTAGTACATTGGTCTCCATTTGTATTAACTCCAGACACTGCAAAAATGTTAGAGGTACAGGTTCCATCTTTGTTTCACAATCAAAGGAAAAACTTGGCTTCTAGGAACTAAAAATACCCAAACTATCAAAATTAACAAGAAAAATGGCTATAAACTGGATGAATGGAAACTGTAGCAAAAACTATGCACTACAGGGAACCAGCAGTTAGTGTAATGGCTATGTCGCTGGACTCCCATGTAGTCGACCATGGTTCGCGTCCCGAACCCAGTGGCTTAAAACTCATGCCGGGCACGTGTGCGTGTGTGCCCAAGATCCCAAGAGGAGAATGGAGGAGAAGGGATTGCGGCGTGACCCCCCCCCCCGGGGGGTGATTTCTCACTTTCTGTCTCTCTGTCTCTCTCTGTCTGTCTGGTGAGCGCACACGCCCTATAGCAAAAAAACAAAAACAAAAACAAAAACAAAAACCCTCTCCAAAAACAAAACAAAACAAAAAAAAAACACCAAAAATAAAACTATGCACTACAATACTTAAAATCCTTGTAAATAAATACACAACTAGTATTTGCTTTCTTTTTGTAGGATAATGCTGGTCTCTTAAATATAGGCCCAGAAAAAGAAAAATCACCAAGGAATCACTGTGTCACTAAAGCTTTGCTAAAATCAATTTTATTTCCAACCAAGTTACCTTTGTTGCATCAAGGTAGCATATCATACTCTGCAGGGATTCAGAGATACAACAACACTCACGGTCTTCTTGAGACTATTGCTTGTACACAGGACCAAGAGGTTAATCAAATTTACAAAAAAGGGTAGTCACAATTTAAAAGATCCCTAACTCAGCAGGATTGGTTGGATGCTATCACCCACGTAAAAATTGGCTCTGCAACGCTTCCACAGTTGCCGTTTTCCTCCTTTTCCATGCTTTCTCAATACCCAGAAATGTCTTTCATACTGTTTCTCGTCTAACAGTGTATATGAAACATCATGTCATCATGACTACCTAAAACTGATGCTATTCTCTTCTGGTACTTGGTAACAATGGCTTAACTCTTTATGCTGTATCAGCCAACTGCAGAGTAACATATTTGTCCATTTTCAGTATCAGAACATAAATAACAACTTCTGTATCTCTAAAATACTAAGTACTGGCAAGGGCATGGGACATCCAGAACCCTTGTATACTGCTGTTGGATATGTAAAATTGTATACCAACTTTCGACAACAGTTTGGCCATCTTTTATAAACTCACTAACCATGATATAGCAACCTTAATCCTAGGTATTTACCTAAGAGAAATGAAAGAGCATAACCACACCAAGATTTGTATACACAGGTTCATAGCAGCTTTATTCATAATAGCAAAAAAAACAGAAATAAATGTCTATCAACTGGTGAATGAGTAAACAAACTGGTATAACCATACAATGTATTATTAATATTGAACAATAAAAAAGAAACTACATCCGACATAAATATCTTGAAAGCATTATGTTAAGTGAAAGAAGCTAGACACCAAAGACTACGTATGATTCCATTTACTTAAAATTCTAGAAAAGGCAAAAGAGTGACAAAAGCAGATCAATGGTTTCCAGGGGCTATAAATGAGGGCAGGAGAGTCACTAAAAAGGGAGGAAGGGAAATTTTTAGGTGACAGGAATGTTCTATGTCAAAACTGTGGTTATTTAGTTACTTACATAACTTTATACATTTGACAAAGTTCACTGAATAACACACTTAAATTGTTCAATTTTATAATATATAAAATAATATCTTAAAGCTTAAAAAAAGTATGAAAATATATCAGAATATAACAATGGTAACATGATTTACTTGCTATGTTGACTTTCCAGATGTCCAATGGTTGTCTATTTTTTAAATCAGAATTAAAATGCCATTTAAAAACTAGCATATTACAGATATATGCCTATACAACATGAGCATAATTACTTAAAAATACAAACTCAGAGCTAAGAATGAAAAGAAATTTACCATTTACTCTAGGTGAGGAGGTACTAAAATAAATTCCTTCTACAGTTTTTTTTTTAAATTTATGTTTAGGTTAGACTGTTTTAAAAATGCAGTAAGAATAGAGAATAAATTGTAATAGTTTGTATAAATTCATGTAGAGCTTTTGCTCATATTAATGAAATAGGAAGGCATCCTATGTACTCACTGTACAAAGAAGCTTTTTAAAGATTATTCAGTGGTTTCTCTTTTATTCCCGTAAGCTTCTGTTCCAGAGTTGTTTTTTTAAGAGTTATACTCTCTATTGCTCAGAATGGTAAGACAAATACATTTTCCTTCTTAATTTAATGTCTTATTATAAAGAACAAACAGTTCTTACACCTGGAATCCATTTTCCACTCAGAACTACCCAATTTATTTTGTAAACAAAAGAAACAACCTAAGTAGCACCTTTGATTAAAATTTCCATCTTGATTAGCTTTAAAGACAAACTGGAGGTGACAGTACTGCTTCAATTCTGGTGAATTAACTCATTTATTGAATAACTCTTTAGGAACTTTTTTTTCCATTCATATGGAGATAGAATATTATTTGCAAGTACAAAATCAAGTCTTTCTTATAGAATCATTAAAATCCTTTCTTTCAAAAATCATTTTGGCCAATGGACTGTGAATTTAAACTGGACAGTAACAACAGGGAGAAAAAAAAAAAAAAAAGCAAAACACTTGTACAGAGTAAAAATGACCTAATGGTCTTCACAGTCAAAATTAATATGCTTCAATACTGTGACATGGAAAAATAAGAATGCAGTGACAGGCAGCTTACTTTTGAGAGACCAGCCAAGGGAACAGTTAGGACACACAGTACATTCAAAACTGGGTAAGCACTGACAGATGACATACATTTCCAGAAATGGGAGCAGTACCCGAACCAGTATTGTTAACAGATCGTCATAGCATTATTGATACATCCGTCTTTGTATGATATTCTTATTCCTTTGGTTTCCATGCATTTATTGGAAGGCACAATAAAATCTGCATTTTTTAGGGTATAGTAGTGTGCTTTTTCTAAATTTCTTTTTGCAGTATGTCCAGCCCTGCTACTTTTATACCTTCCGTCAAGACACATGGGTCAAAACTGTTATATCACAAAATAAATGGCAGAAAATGAGCCCCCAGCAAGTAACACTTAATGATGGAGAGTTTATGTGTTTCAGTTAACATGCTTTTTTTTGCTAAGTTAAAAACACCCTACTAAAAGTGGCTTAAACAATGAAGGAAATATTAGATCAAGATAAATCCACGTGAAGGGCAGTTCTAGAGTTGGTTACTTCTGCAGCTCACCATCCTTATTAAGGACTCTGATGAGTTCATCTTTCAACTGAGTCCATCTCAGTACATGGCTCTGTATCCTCCAGTGATTATAAATGAGCCGTAGCAATTCTGAGTATCAGATTTAGATAAGACAATGTCCAAAGAAAGAGGGCAGAGTTTCCTCCTTTAAATCTATTTATTAGTGAGAAAACATCTCAGGCATCCCTTTGCAGATTGCTTTTAGGTGGCCTTTGGCCAGGAAAGGGTCACATATACATGCCTCACCAATTATTTATGAGGGGAACAAGATCACACGACTGGCTAAGAACAACCCAATTCACACTTGGAGAAGAGGGTCCAAAATCTTGGGCACAAGGTTGCATAGAGGGGCAACACTTTAAGCAGCAGCAAGCAAGGAGAGTGGGACAAATCTGCTGTTGGACAGCAACCAATAGTACTTGCTACAACTGACAGAGATGAAACCACACACTACATGTTGTCACACTAGCTTCCAGTGGCTAGGAGGGTCAAGTAGCAATGTAAACAGTATTTATAGTATAATGGATTGTTATATATTAAAAAGATATGTCTGGGACAAATAATAAGATTCAGTAAGTACACTCCTTGTGCCGGGCTCTAGACTATGTGCTTTATGTGTATTAACACTGTATCCTCAAATTTTCACCTTTTACAGATAAGGAAAGGGAATCATAAAAAGGTCAAGTAACTTGCCAAAGACATCAAATAAGTGACAGAACTGAGACTGGGACCTAGGTGGTAAGGCTGTTCACCCCTGTTCTTCTTTGCTGGGTTATACTGCACAGGTTGATGCAAAAAGGTAACACATGTATTTTTAAAAAATAAAAACATCAAATCAAGTGATATGTGGAGATGTAAAAACCAAGCCAAGCAATTAGCTAAGATTTACACATTGTACATTTTATTAAACACTGGGCTTTATTACAACTTAATTTACTTCTGATCGAAGTGTTATTTTAAAAAATACGGTTGTGTTCAAATTCTCACTTGACATGGCTTTATGGCTAACCATCTTATTTTTGCAGGATCTATACTCAGTCCTTATGGGCACGAAGGTTAATTTTGTGTAACTGAACAAAGGAATATTTCAAGTGATACAATAATCAATAAATACAAGAGAAATACTCCCAAAGTGTGGATGGACATGACCATGACAGGGTATATGACCAGAGTACATATCACTTTTTATGGTATACTTATAGTAGCTACAGATAACATCATTAAATCATGCACATGAAGTCTTTACTACCTACTGAAGGTTTCTACCTTATACACGAAAATTAATTTTATCCCAGGGTTTGGCGTCTAGCCCAAACTTAAACTGTGATGGAAATGGCTGTCCACCTGGCTTTTCAGACCATCACAAAAAAGCTGTCAGCTGTAATATCCATCCTGGATTCGTGGTGGAAAGTTCCTGGGTGTTGCTGCCTTTTCCTGTGATTTGATCAAGTCTATAATAGCTGAGAGTACTGCACAGTCTCTGGATTTACTGTCCTTCCAGTCTACAGGATGAGGACTTTCGATCTTCTCTTGGAGAAGGGTATCTAGTTCCTTTCTTAATTCCTAAGGTTGGAAAAATGAAACATGTTCAAACAATATAATAAAAGTGATTTTAGCTGGTACAGGAGTATCATAAGCTATTATTATAAAAGGCTGTTGTGAGGGATCAACCAAACTGTGCAGTTAAAAAACTCAAATTTTAATCACATTAACCCACTTTCAGAGGGTAGTTCTGCTACTACCTCAAAAATAATTTGGAGAAACTATGCATGAATTTTTTAACACTATTTGCTCTACTGAAATAGAGCAAGAAATGTTTCATATACCTAACACTTGGGACAAAACCATGAGACCATTACTGATTTGCATGTGGATTAAAGATAATCAAGTAAAGTCAATCACCTTAACAAGATGGGCAATTCTTTCTGGAGACTGAAAGACGATCCATTCATCAACAGCAATAGTTTCCTGATCATTATCCTTCTGGATAGAAATATCACCTCCAAAGAATAAGAGACAGTATGGGGAAACCTCTGTGCAGTCATACAAGTATATCTGTAATGAAAATGAATTAATACATTCACAAGTCTAAAAGGATTATCATGTTAATTCAACAACATCACCAGTATCAACCTATTAGTACCCTCCTTGTAAGATAGGCATTAACCTGCTAGTATAATTATGGAGATTAATTTTGAAGAAAATAATTTTTAAATAAACCACTTTCCCTTAACTCATAAAACAGAAGAGTTTTATATTTTTGCTCTAGACCACTGCACTATTCTTTGAACAAAATATTTTCTGTGTGACAAACCCAAAACAGTAAGGTAGCTGAAATTACTTTTATCTATAGATCTAAGATTATAAAAATCATTATTTTCCTAAAGAGAAAAATATAAACATAATTCCATTTTTCTCGAAAATGCTTATTTCAGGCTATAAGAGAAAATTATGCAAATCAAATAAATAACTGTCCTCATTCATTAAAACACAAAGATCCACCATGACAGAAATATGAATTAAAAGTACAGGTCATATGCTTAAGGAAAAAAGTAATAATTTATGTTAGAGGAAAATAAATGTTTATTTAAAGTTATGAAAATCATACAATTATAAGAGAATAATAATCAGATCTATAATTATTTTAAATGTTCACTTACACTACTTGTTCTCATCTTCAGGTGATAGATAAGCCAGTTATAATGAAAGTCTGTCTGTTCCACATTGACAGATTTAGGATGTATAGCAACCAGGCCATCGGTTTTTGTGTAAACTTTCACCCTTTAAAAAAGTTAAAATGAAATTTGTTAGAAGTTTTTTTTTTTTCATTACTTCAAGAACTGCTTAGAAAGACCTATTAACAAAACCATGGAACCAAAAAATCCAAATAAATTCTAGTGTACTTTTACAATATATAAATTCACAAATTTATATTTGAGGGAAGAGGAATTTTATTCATAATGTATAGAAACAGTAGGAATCTATTAAGGGACCAGCAGTTGGCATAATGGCTATGTTGCTGGACTCCCATGTAGTTGATTGCAGTTTGAGTCCTGGATCCAGTGGGTTAAACTCACGCCAGGCACATGTGCATGCATGCCCAAGATCCAGAGAAGAGAATGGATGAGAAATTATTGCGGTGTGGCCATCCCCCGGTGGGGTGATTTCTTGGTTTCTGTCTCTCTCTCTCTTTCTGGTGAGTACACATACCCTATAACAAAAGCCTCTCAAAAAAAAAAAAAAAAAAAAAAAAAAAAGGAATCTATTTAAAAATATGTCTTAAGTGGTCTCTCACTCATTCAAATCTCCAAATTACAATACATTTGGAATAAATGTACTTTTAAACATTCAGCTCCTAGGGTTTTTACAATTTTTTTGATAGTAACATAAATTTTCTCTCACTTTGTTAAGTCTTTGATTAATATTCAACAGGAAGATGTTTGATGGTTCATTTAAAAAATAATTAATGATAATTATCAGTATAGGATAATAGCATGAAAACTAATAATTGATGAATTCTCCTTATTTGTTTTTAAGAATTATCTTTTACCTTTCTTGAGATTCTCGGAATTCATACTCGTATCAAAAACCAGATACCATAGTCACAACTCATTATTCAGAATAAAATGAGAAATTATGCTTCTTATCCCATAGTCAATTTAATCAACGCTATCCCAGGTTCCTTTATCACTTGAGTAGCAGTGGCTTGTAAATTACAGGACTAATATTTACAATGGCCTTATTTTACTAACATTGTGATGAGAGAGGACATGCTGTGAGGGACAATGACACCTATGTTCAATGGTATGCCTTCTTCTGTGTGATCAAAAGAACAAAAATATGGCCCAAATATGGGTAAGAACAAATTCACAATATAAGCCCTATTACTGGAGAGAATTTCAAGTTTGAGAGAATTACAAGTAATTCATAATAATCTTCAATGCTTACATTTTTCTTTTTTTGCTCAAATTTAGTCGGATTTTAGCAACTTTGGGATATAGACCAGCACAGATGACAGCTTTAATTATCTTCTCATTATCTATTGGGGTGGGAAGGTAGAGAAATATAAGTAAATGAAAAGTAAAATACTGATACAATGGACAACAATGGTAAGTTATTTGCACTGTTTTTCTGTTTTACCTGAATTTATATTAGATTTTGGATCTTTAGGATTTCTACTGCTTACAAATCCAGCTCCAAGAAGATGCTCAGCAAACTGTCCTTTCATGTTATGCAGCATCTAGGGAGCAATGGTAACACATAGAACCAGGTACCTTTCACACGGGGGCTACACAACATACACTCACAAGTAAATTTAGTTGTAAGCTCTCCCTGCTGTATGAAAACACTTGCACACAATTATGATGTTTTAAAGCAGAGGTTGGCAAACTAAGAAAACATGTTTTTATCAATAAAGTTTTACTGGGTACAGCCATACACATTCATCTACATATTGTCTATGGCAGCTTTTGCACACTACAATGGCAAAAGTGAGTAGACGTAACAGAGTCCATATTGCCTGCAAGTCTAAAATGTTAGTTGGCCTTTTACAGAAAAAGTATGCATGAGGTAAGAAATAACCACTGATGTTTAAGGACTTTTCTACTTTTCAAAAGATTCACTAACATACTTTTAAAAATACCTCCCCTGGGACCAGCAGTTAGCGTAATGGCTATGTCGCTGGACTCCCACGTAGTCGACCGCGGTTCGAGTCCCGGACCCGGCGGCTTAAACTCACGCCGGGCGCGTGTGCGTGCGTGCCCAAGATCCCGAGAGGAGGATGGAGGAAAAGGGATTGCGGCGTGGCCATCCCCCCTGGGGGGTGATTTCCTGCTTTCTATCTCTCTGTCTCTCTCTGTCTGTCTGGCGAGCGCACGCGCCCTATAGCAAAAACCTCTCCAAAAAAAGAAAAAAAAAAAGAAAAAAAAAAAAAAAATACCTCCCCTAGGACCAGTGGGTGGCATAGTGGTTACATCACTGGACTCCCACATGGCTGACCATGGTTCAATTCCTGAACTTGGTGGCTTCAAACGCACGCCATGAGCATGTGCATGCGTGCCCAAGATCCCAGGAGGGAAACGGAGGAGAAGGGACTGCGGCCTGATCATCCCCCTTGGAGGGTGATTTCTCACTGTCTCCCTGTCTCTTTGTCTCTCTGGTGAGCGGACTCTCCCTATAGCAAAAATATCTCAAAAAATAAAATACCTCCCCATACTTTGAAAAAATATAGAAATATACCAAGAAAATAATAAATATCCATATCATTATTACTAGTGTTGGCATAAGCTTAAGACCTGATTTTTTAAAAAAAAATTATTACTTGAATAAAAATGATACATAGCTCATTATAAGCCATCCAAGCTATACAGGAAAGTAGCAGTAAAGAAACATGCCTTAATACTTTTCAGAAATACTCATTATTACATAGACAAGATTGCAGACACTAATTATGACATATACCAACCGAAGAATTAGACAAAAACATAGCCTAACAAGATCAATTTTCACAAAACTGCTGTGGTTTTCATAAAGCTATGGAAGTTATTTTTATAAAACTATTACAATTAACTTTAGTTAAACAGAGTTAAACAGAAACAAAAGTAAACAACCAAATAAAGCTTAAATTTGAATTCTGAAGATTTCCTTTTAAGCTTAAAATAGTAAATTATGAAACACAAAGTTGGTCATATTTAAGTATACATCCTCTCTATAAAAGGTGTGATGTGGGATCAGTAGTTGGTGTAATGACTATGTCGCTGGACTCCCATGTTTTCGACCATGGTTCGAGTCCTGGACCCGGTGGCTTAAACTCATGCCAGGCGCGTGTGCGTGTGTGCCCAAGATCCCGAGAGGAGAATGGAGGAGAAGGGATTGCGGTGAGGCCATCCCCCCCAGGGGGCGATTTCTTGCTCTCAGTCTCTCTCTGTCTTTCTGGTGAGAGCATGTGCCTTATAGCAAAAATCTCTCAAAAAACAAAAAAAGAAAAAAAAAAAAAAGGTGTGATGTTAGTTTCCCCACTTTTTTCTTATAACTATTAGCTAATTCGTGGTTTTCCTTACCCTTATCTTATTTTGTTCAGGATAATCATTTTTATATTCTGTTTCGAATGTATAATTCTCAACACTATTTTTCATTAGTTCTATAGTTACATGATTTCAGTACACATTTGTAGGTGATTCAGAAGGCACTGTACATTTCTGAAATCCTCACTTGTTAAAAAAAAAAAATTGCCAGAGGGCATATATACTCACTGAAGAGAAAGAGAGAGAATGAAAAGCACCTCCAATGGAACATGTTTAAATTGCACTTCCTTCTCCAACTCCTTTCAAATTTTGGACACATATGCACACATATCTGGAATTTATCAAGCCACCACATGCAGAATTCAAATAGTGTTTAGCCATGTGGATCCAGCTGCCTTAACCATCAGGCCAAGGGCTCACTTGCAATCTTCAAGTGGATTCATCTCTTAATACGCAGCATTTTATTGTCAACGAGTTTTTCAAGAGCACATGGGTACAGTATTTCCTGAATGTTTTCTTCAACGCCTGTTTTATTTCTGTACTTAAATTAGTATCTTCACTGGACATGATATTCTCAAAATAATGCTTAGATTAAAACATTTCATACTTCTGGCTCATTTTTTTTTTCATTTCAGGGAAATCTCTTCCATACATATCTCTGAATAAACTTTCCATTACATGTGATTCTATGTAATATACTGCTTGTGTATTTCGGCTGCACCCCTACATGGCAATTACCTCACCCTTTCTTCTATGGCAGTTATGTTTCTAGGTGTCCATTTTGTTCTTTTGATTTTCTTCTCATCTTCTATTTATTTCCTTAGCTCACAGCTTTTTCACTGACTCTATCAGTTCATTTTCTTATTTTTGTTTTAAGGAATCTATATATGTGTGTGTGTGTGTGTATACATACATATATATTTATATATACAGACAGACAGAAACACACACATATATTGAGATTTTTGCTATATGACATGTGCACTTGCCAGAGATATAGAGGAAAAAAATGAGAAATCATCCTGCAGGGGGGATGGCATGCTGTAATCCCTTCTCCTTCATTCTCCTTTCGGGATTTTGGGCATGTATGCACATGCACCAGGTGTGAGTTTCAAGCCACCATTTGAACTGTAGTCAGCCATGTGAGAGTCCAGTATTTCAACCACTATGCCACCTGCTGGTCCCACTGAATTCATATTTTTATTAAGCTATTTCATATTATGAAAGACTTGTTAGGTATTTTCTGTTGAAATATACTGTGTTTCATTCTTTTTTTCCTTTGCATACAGCATCTTTCAGAGTCATCATGATTCTTTTTCTTTCATTTGCTAATAATTGGACATGTCTGATAGATTTTTTACTTGCTTACTGCTTTGTATCTGTTAAATGCCCAGAACGGGAGTTTGTGCCACATCACTGGAGTGTATGTGTATTGGGAAAAGGTGAAACTTTATTCCTACTGCTTGAGATCACTTCCCCAGTTCAGAGGTCTGAAGAATGATGGGCATATGCCATATATATTGCTTACTTTTTTCTTTTACAAACACCTATCAAGGAGCATTTTGCCACAGTAAATTAGAAAAGTATAAGAGATCTATCCTATCTGATATTTTTCAATAGATTTTAGAAGTGCTAGTGAAAATTCTCAGGTTGATTCATCAAAATGGCAACTAGTGGGTAGGGATAGAAATGACAATTGAGCCTTATTGTACTTTGTTGTTTTACTCTGGAACCTTCTTCTCACAGCCACTTGTTTTTTTATCTTTTAGACCAAATTACACAACCTTACTAGTTTTGTTGCAACTGACTTAATGAAGATTTCCATTATTTTGTTTATAAAACAAATACATGCAAATTGTATTTACTTAACTTTCTGCTACAATCTCATTATACAATGAATACATACTTTCTTTTATCTAGCACATATAACTATTGTAGAATAGTTGCTGTTACCTGTAGTGTGTTTGAAGAAAGAAAATATTCCCAGCAATAGTCCTTTTCATATCTGAAACCACGTCGCCTAGCATCTTCCCAGCCCTATAAGGTTGAAGAAGTAAAGAAATCTATTTATATTGCTAAAAACCACTTACTGTTATAAATCCACTTGTATTTTACTAACCTTCTACTGATATTTCATATCTTTGTAAAAATGTAAAAATTTTTAAATTTACAAACCTAAAAAAACCCCATAAACTTATGATCTTAGTCATTGAGGGATAAACACATTATATAGAAATATACTGTGTACACTGTATATGGTGTATACACAAAACGGCATCATACTATACATGACATATTAATTAAAAAGAGCACACTAAACAATGTTCAAAGCTATTGTCCATTTCCAACTTCCTCCCAAAGTTTTTAACCTAGAGAAGGAGAGAAATTGGGAAAAATGAAAGACTGAATAAGCTCAAAAGGAAAAAAAAAGCAAACAACTGACTTCCTTATAAATGTAGTACAAAACTAAATCTAGAGCTATAAATTAAGGAAACTGACTCCATAAACCAAATTACACTTAAACTGGCAAATATGGGTGGTATTTATTCTCAGATAAGCTGGGGTCTGGAAAGCAGAGAATATCTTCCTAATCTGAATCATATAATAATCAAAAATGTTAAATCTGAATAAAGAGGTAGTACATCAATGAATACAGACTGTCACAAATGTCAGTAAGACAATGATACAAAGGAATAGCAAATACAAAATTTTAAAATGCATCATTCACTTGTTCCAGTTTTACTAAAACAGACACCTTTTACCCAAAAGGATCAATGTAATGACCTATTACAAAACTGAAAATGATTTTTTTTCAAATGTTCAACTAACTTTAAATATTATCAACAAATTTATTTCTGATATACCTATCACACAGGTTTTTAAAAGATTAAATATTGCTATGTTCCTGTTCTATTAACAGATCTTCACTTGAATAATGTGTCATAATCCAGAATGAATATATATACATACACACACACACACACACACACATTTACCTCAAATGCATTCACAACTGTCAGGTGGTCACTTCTAGTATCCTTTGCCAATTCCTTTCTCCTTGCATCTGCAATCTTTTCTTTTCCCTTAAAAAATAAACAGATAGAGGCATTTAAATTGCTCTGATGCTATAATAAAGAATAGCATTCTAATGAAAAGCTAATGAAAAATGTATCTAAACAACAATTATTCTCTGTGCCTTTGTTTGTTTCTTACCAATGGAATGACGAAGGGATCTTTGAAACTGAGACTAGCAGCAATAGTGAGTACTGGGTCTAAGCAACAGAATAGAGCTCCAAAGAGAATCATTTTCCCAATATGTGGCTCGACTGGTAATCGTGCTAAGTGGACTCCAAGAGGTGTCAATTCTTCTTGCTTATCCAAAGCATTCTGTAAAGGAAGAGTTCATGTTTTAAATAGACAATATAAAGCACTACATTAAAAAAAACCAGCAGGCCACTACTCACTCCTTTGAGCCCAAATGCCCTAATTATGTTCAGCTCTAGTTTTTTTCATCAAAACATCAACTGAAGTCAGCAAAGTTAGAAAATTATTTAAACAAAATATACAACTTGGCTTTACTGTATATATTAAGAGAAATAACAGAAATAACAAATGAGCAATTTTTTCATTCAAATAAAGAAAATCACCCAATAAAATACGAATTGTGGAAAAGAAACAAAACCAAAGCAAAGAGGGACCAGCACATGGAGTAATAGTTATGTCGCTGGACTCCCAAATATCGACCATGGTTCGAGTCCCAGACCCAGTGGTCTAAAACTTGCGTCAGGTGCATGTGCATGTATACCCAAAATCCCGAGAGGAGAATGGAGAGAAGGGACTGTGGCATGGCCATCACCCCAGGGAGGGGGATGATTTCTTGTTTTTTGTCTTTCTGGTGAGTGCATGTTCCCTATAGCAATAATCTTTCAAAAAAAAAAAGCAAAGAAAGAGACATTGTCATATATTTGGAACATTCAATGCATATCTCCTAAATTCTAATTTAGGTGATTTAGGTGGCATGAGATAGGACAGCAACTGATAAGAGACCTATCTAGAACCATGAAAAACTGGAGTGACTTCTACTCTGATTCTATAGGAAACCTGGTCCAACCATCCCACTAAGGACAGCTACCTAAGTGGCTTGAAGATACTAAGGAGTTAACAAAAGAGTTACAGGTCTAATATTTAGGGATAGACACATGTCCCAGGAAGTGAGCACAAAGGCCGGGCCTCTTTTCCTGGCAGAAGCAACATTAAATCCTTTCTGAAGAAAGTTATCATAACCCCAGGTTTCTGATTTTTACCTACAAATAATTTAGTAAATAGAATTTCTAGTACATAATTAAAATAACTAGAAATACACGATTCAAATAAGAAATAATAGAAAGAAGAACCTAAACAACCCATTAGGCATAGATTTTTACTAAACATTTTGGAAGGATATACCCCTGATCTTATTAAACACCCTCCCCCCAATCATAATACCCTCAACTTGTTTTTGTGAACCTAGTGTAATCTTCATATTAAATTTTGACATGGCCATCTGAAGAAAGGGAAACTACTAAGTAATCTTAGACATGAAGAACATTTAACAAAATAAGGCAAGCTGGGCCAGCCTGATGGCATGGTAGTTAGGGTTGCTGAGTCCCCCATGGCTGACTGCACTGTTGAATCCTGAATTCAGCAGCTTGCGAAGCACCTGGGCACATGTGTGTGCATGCTCAGAAACTCAAGGGAAGAATGGAGGAGAGCAGAGTGTGGTATAGGCATCCCCCCAGGGGTGCTTTCTCACTTTCTCTGTCTCCAGCTAATGCACGTGCTCTATAGCAAAATAAAGGAAAAATAAATAAACAAATAAAGCAAGTTGAATCCTAGCAAGTTAGGTTTATTTAAGGAATGAAAACTGAATTTGTATCATCAAATCCAATACACTAGTGTGTATTGAATAACACACTAGTGTACTAAACAAGTCATATTCACACCAACAGCAGAAAAGGTATTTGATTATCCATAATATAAATTATCCATGGGTAATCAAAATCTCTTAATAAACTAGGAACATGTCCTTAATTTGACAAAAACTCTAAGCTTCAGTATTATATTCAATGAAATATTGATAGAGGACAAGATCAGGACAAGAATGTATACTGTATCTTATAACTTCTGCTTAACATTGTACAAGGGGTCCTAGGAACTGCAAAAGAATAAATAAAATTGGAATTAAGGGACCAGCAGATGGTGTAATGATTATGTTGCTGGTTTCCCATGTAATCAACTGTGGTTTGAATCCCAGACCCAGTAGCTTAAAACACACACCCGGCACAAGTGTGTGTGTGCCCAAACTCCCAAGAGAAGAATAGAGGAGAAGGGACTGTGGCATGGCCATCTCCCTGGGGGAGATTTCTCGCTTTCTGTCTCTCTCTCTGGCAAGAGCAGTACCCTATAGCAAAAATTTCTCTTAAAAAAAAAATGTGACTGTATATGAAGAAAAAAAATCTATATGTGTTTTTTAGACCAGGTAAATTTTATGCCATTAATAAACACAAGGTCAGTGTCCAAAAACCAGTATTATTTCTCTATATCAGACTTCCATGAAAATGAAAAATGTAGATGTTATAGAATAGAATCCAAAGATAGTACTTTACTAGGAATCTAAAAACAGGTGTACCACTACAAAGAAATCTAATATGCTGAGATTAAGTGCCTAGATAAATGAAGAGACAGATCATGTTCTTGTTAAGACAAGGTAAAGGTGTCAGTTTTCTCAAATTGATGTACAGGTTCAATGCAATCTCGATCAAAATCTCAACATTCTAATAACGTATTTGGAAATACAGGCATTACTCACAAGTGTGCCTACTGAGCACTTGAAATGTGTGAGAATTGAAATACTGAACTGCTCATTTAATTGAGAATTCAGAACACCACATATGCCTAGTGGTAGGTGTATTAGCAAAGCCCTCAATGCCTCTGCCTTTCTCCCCACTCCAGATACCCACTCACAGCTAATCCTGTGCCTCTCTCGATATCATCCCGTGCAAGTACAGATGCCAACTAAATGACACTAACACTGGCATCTCAAAAAAGAGACTTCAGAGAAAAAGGAACTAACAAAATCAGAGTCAGGTCCTAAGAAAACATGCTATTATATAATAGTAAAATGACAGGTAGAGGAATATGGTTATTTAAGAGAAAAGAACATCTGTTAGTATTCCTTCAAAAAATATGAGTTGCCTTAACAAGCTGCCCATACTGTCATTGTTACTGGGATTTGACAAAAGCTTTAAAACATCATGGAAATGAGAAAGAACAAATTAAAACAATCAAGATCATTTCATGAATATATACTAAGACCAGTAATTGAAAATTTTCAAAATTTTATGTAATTATAAATGAGAACTATGATGAAAAAAATTATGTGAAAGGACTCTCAAGAGGAAATCACAAATATATCATTTTACAACTTTCTAATGCATATCTTGTATACCAGGGAATCTGCAAAAAGTACATAGAAAATGCCTATTATGAAAAACTATGCATGGGCCTCAAAAAAAAATTTTTTTTTTTTTTTGGAGAGGTTTTTGCTATAGGGCGCGTACGCTCGCCAGACAGACAGAGACAGAGAGATAGAAAGTGAGAAATCACCCCCCAGGGGGGATGGCCACGCTGCAATCCCTTCTCCTCCATTCTCCTCTCGGGATCTTGGGCACGCACGCACATGCGCCTGGCGTGAGTTTAAGCCACCGGGTCGGGAACTTGAACCGCGGTCGACTACGTGGGTGTCCAGTGACATAGCCATTACGCTAACTGCTGGTCCCCTCAAAATTTTTTTTAAAGTCTGCTTATTTCTTTCATAAGTAAGAGAGACACAGAGATAGGAGTTCCAATAGGGTCTTGACCCCAAAGCCTCAGCCATCCCTAGATCATGAGCACAAATATGCCATGCATACTCAGGAATCTCTGGACATGAATCTGGAACTTACCAATGCTGGTCAGCCTTCCAGAATATTGCATTTTACCCTTGTACCACCATCCAACCCTGGATTTCCAAATGTTTTTGCACCAAATTACATTCATACATTAATTCCACTTTTCTATAAACTTTCTGAAGATCCCTTTTGTACTAAGCTGAAAGTCAAATAGAGAATCCAACCTGGCACTGCACATCCACTGGTCTACTTTGAAGTACTGAAAACTGAATTTTATAATTAGCTGGCTTACATACTTCAACACTGTAAGGTAGAATGGTAGAATTTTTTTAAAAATCACACTTACCAGTTCCATCAGGTGTCGTATGGAGAGCAGCACTGCTTCATTTGATGGTGGATCCATTAACCTACTCAGAAAATAAGCAATTCCACCTAGCCTTAAAATCTGCAGGGAGACAAATATAATTAAACATAATCATGT
Organism: Tupaia tana; assembly: GCA_026018925.1. NCBI lineage: Eukaryota > Metazoa > Chordata > Mammalia > Scandentia > Tupaiidae > Tupaia > Tupaia tana. The sequence continues at coordinate 24,144,151 of JAKSZU010000019.1, forward strand.
ATTAAAATAGTAATTTGGTCCTGCCTTTGTCATTCACTCAAATAAAGGATCACACTTATACATGATATTCAAGTCAATTGTTTTACTGAAGTAAATTAAAATTATATTTGAAACTCATGGTAAAAAGCCTATATACTTTTTATTTATTTATTTATTTTTTAACTTTGTAAGACAGAAGAGAAAGAGGTGGAAAGGGAGACAGAGAAGTATTTTTTTTTTTTTTTTGGAGAGGTTTTCGCTATAGGGCGCGTGCACTCGCCAGACAGACAGAGACAGACAGAGAGATAGAAAGCGAGAAATCACCCCCCGGGGGGGATGGTCACGCCGCAATCCCTTCTCCTCCATTCTCCTCTCGGGATCTTGGGCACGCACGCACACGCGCCCGGCATGAGTTTTAAGCCACCGGGTCCGGGATGTGAACCGCGGTCAACTATGCGGGAGTCCAGCGACATAGCCATTACGCTAACTGCTGGTTCCCCAGAGAAGTATTTGTGACATGTTCTTCCTAAACCCTGACCCTCCTGCCCCAGCCTCCCAAACAGCTAGGATTACAGGCGTATGCAACTACGCCTGCGTCATGTACTACTTTCCTAACAGCAACCATATTTATATAAGGCAAGTAAATAGCTGGTTAAAATGTCAGCACACAAATTGATTACTGGTTACCTGTAAAGCAAGACTTAATTATACCAAAATACTTAAGATGTTAAAGAGAAATAGTACTTTATAACAAGGGAGTATATAGCTAATATTTACCAAACATTTATTATGTACTAGGTACTATTCTAAGACTTTTGCATGAGGTTAGCTTAAATAATCTCAATTAAAAGAATTAGATCTCAAAGGAGGAGACGGATTCAAACAGGCAATGTGGCTCCACAGCAGTGAGTGATTAAAGTGTTTAGTGTACTTTTGATGGAAGTCTAAATACATAGTTTATTAAGAACAACAACAACTAAATGCATGGTAGTAATTCTTTCTTATAGATTAAAACAGTACTTTCTTCTATAAAACATCTTGAAAATTAGAACATTACCTCCTTTAATTCTCTCATCTAATTTACCTTTATTTGTAAGCAAAGTTCTTCCAAAGGAGTTCTCAAAATTTCTGGCAGTTGATAGTCATCTAGAAGACTTGCTCTGAGACCATTATATAGGTGATAGCAATGACCAGGTTGAACTCTTAAAAGAAAAAGGTTGGGGTTGGGGGGAGAGTTATTAGTAAACTTTTCAAAACTCCAGGGAAAAGAGCAGGCAAGGAAATTGGCCAATATCTTTTTCTTACTAGCAACCACTGTAACTAATCTGCACAATTATTATTTCCTTTTAAAGAATTATAAATTCCTGGGACTAGCTGACGGTGTAATAGTTATGTCACTGGACTCCCACATAATCAAGTGTGGTTCAAGGTCTGGATATAGCACCTTCAAACTCATGCCGGGCATGTGTACATGAGTGCCCAAAATCCTGAGAGGAGGTAAGAAGGGACTACAATGTGGTCATACTCCCGGGGGTGGGGGGGTGTTTTCTCATGTTGTCTCTCTGCCTTTCTCTGTTCCTCTGGTGAGCGTGCATATCCTATAGCAAAAATCTCTTTAAAAAAATTGTAAATTCCTTTTTCCCACTTGTACAGAAAAAATCCAAAACCCTATTTTCTTTCTGTTTTATGAAAGAAACAGAAGCCTGTCTCTTCCTCACAATACTATGCTTCTCCATTTCTGACAGATTCCAGATTACCATGTTTGGTAATAGGTACTGAAGTTAAGGCTGAGAGTTGTAATATGCCTTATGAACAAAGCATGTAACAAAGCGGGGCATTATGCTAACCTGTCTTTATTATTTAAAGAGATTTTAAGTACATTTTCAGTGAGCTCTCAGAGGGCTATTGGAAAATTATTTTTATGTATGTAATAAGTGACATGAATGATACCAATTTTGGACAATAGAAGGACAGATGGGAAGAGGTGACAGTAATCATGTATTTTCAAACAGAATAAATATTCCTATAGGTTCTTGCTTTTATGCAAAGAACAAATTCATAAAATCTTAACTATTTCTGCTACAGATCTATACTGACCCATTATGTGAATGTGTTTCAGGGAGAAACTAAAAGGAGAATACCTCTATTAAGGACCACATAAGATAGCATATTTTTGGCCTCTAAAATAACCATCAATCCAATTAGGGTTTACTAAAGGAACTTAGAAGGAACTATCTATCTATCATTCATTCATGATAGAGTACATGAATGTGTAAAAGAAAGAAAAAAGAGAGTTAGAGAAAAACAGGCACCCTCTATAGAGCTTGGACATGCCACAATTTCCTTCCACCGGTCTTCCAGCCTTCCAGGATCCTGGGGACACATGCCAGCATGTGGCACATCTTCAGGCCAACTGAGCTGGGAACTATAACCACAGATAGCATATGACTTCCAGATCCAGTCTCGTATGCTGCCAACTGTGCCAACTGTGCTCAGTCTCAAGACTGGGCCTATTTTCCTTTTTGATTAAAACTCTACTAATTCCACAGCTAACCTCCACCACAGTAGTAGGGATGAAGTATTAGTTAATACTTCCTAATACTTCATTCACCTTATTTCTATAACTGCTACGTGAATCAAACTCAAGACCGATACTATTTACTACTTACATATAAAGATGTTTCAAAAACCATACACTACGACAAGTATTTTTTGAATCAGTATCCAGTAGTTGTGAGTCTGGGGAAAACCCTAGTCTTACTGGTCTCCTATCAAGTTGTCCCCTGACAACCAACTAGGAGAGTACATCAAATCATGACTTGGGTTCAACAACATCAACTGCACAAGGTATAAACTGCCTGGATATCAAGTTATATTGGGATAACCTGCAAAGACTACATGTAGCAAGTAAGTCACTGTTTTACAGATTTAGTACAAGCTAACAAAAAAGGGTTGATAAAATTGTCAATCAAGTTTCAGCTACTTTTCTTACTTAAAAAAGAAAAATTTTCTATCTGTAAGAGTCAAAAGAAAAACTTTCTTCTGTAACTCTGGACATGATTCTATTGCTTCCTAATAGTGTACAAATACCATAGGTATGAATTAAAATGAAGCAACAAGTGCTGTAAAAGTTTGAGACAAATATTTTCTTCTTTTTATTTTATTTTATTTTATTTTATTTTATTTTATTTTATGTTTTACAACTAAAGTATGAATTTATTTTAGTACAAAAACTTCTTGAAATTCATACACAGTTTTCCCATTATTCTTCTATCATGAAGACAGATATTTTAATTTCTTATAACACCACCACATCAATGGGGAAAATGTACTTTCTGTGCTGTCAGTGATAACAGCGAAAACGGTGCTTGGAGTACAATAATTCTGTAGAATCAGAATGCTAGGTTCAAATCTTGGCTGTGCTACTTATAAAGCTGTGTGACTTTGGACAACTTATTTAAATTTTTGTATCTGATCTTCTTTACTCTTAATATGGAGATAATAACACACCTCATAGTACTATGGTGAGGATTAAGCAAATTAATGCAAATCAAGCGCTTACGAAAGGACCTGACACTCAAATAGTATTAGTTGTTATAAATAACTAATACATGTTTTTTAAAAAAATATTTAATTTTATTTATTATTTTTTAAATTTGCTATAGGGCACATGTGCACACCAGGGAGCTACAGAGAGAGTGTGTGAAAGTGAAAAAGCAAGCTGCTAGGTCAGGGACCTGGTTGGCCGTGTGGTGTTTTAGCACCTTAGCCACCACGCTACTTGCTGGCCCTACTATGCCACCTGCTGGCCCCACTAATGTATGTTTTTAAAAACCAAGTAAAATTTTAAGTGACGTAACTAATGAGAATATAGAATATTAATTTTAATGGACCAGACTAAATAATCTGAGGTAAAAAAATTCATAAAACAGAAAGTTAAGTTTGGCAGATATTTTTCCAAATAAATTATAATTAGAACTACTTTCCATTAAAAAATATACTAATAAATTCAAAAAATGAAAGGTAATGCTAATAAAAATAATTAAATGTAGGCAACACATTTTGCTACATGACTTTTTTGTGTGTTCTAAACACTTCGGACAAAGTTTCCATCTTACCTTCCAGCTCGACCTTTCCTCTGTTTGGCATTAGCTTTACTAACCCACTCAGCAGACATTGTACTGATGTTGTTCTGAGTGTCAAAGTGTGTCTCTTTAATTTTTCCTCCATCTATCACAAAAACGACATCATCTATGGTAATGCTGTTTGAAAAAACAGATATGTAAAATATTAAAAACACATCAAAAGTACTATTAACCTATAATAAGCCTATAGAAGAGAGGATTTTAGATTATTTTTATTAGTTTAGAATGTTTGCTCTCTTCCATATTTATCAAGGTTACAGAGATCAAGCACCTAATAGCAGGCAGCATCAGTAGCTGTAATTGCAGAAAGATGCTAATTTTGCAGATCAGATGTTAAATTCTTTTTCTGGGGAGCCAGCAGGTGGTGTAGTGGTTAAGGCGCCAGACTCCCACATGGCTAAATACAGTTTGAGTCCCAGATCTGAAGGATTGAAACTCATGCCAGGCACATGTGCGTGCATGCCCAAAATCCCAAGAGAAGAATGGAGAAGAGGCTGTGGTGTGGTAAACCCTCCCATACCCCTGTGGGGAGGGATATTTCTTCCTTTGTCTTTCTCTCTCTCTCCGGTAAGCACATGCACCCTATAGGAAAAATCTCTCTTAATTTTAAGACTTTTGCCATAGAGTACATGTGGTTGCCAGAGAGAGACAGGGAGAGAGAAAGTGAGAAATCACCTACCAGGGGAGAAGGCCACGTCAGAATCCCTTCTCCTTCATTCTCCTGAGATTTTGGGCATGTACACGCACGTACCTGGCTTGATTTTCAAGATACCAGGTCTGGGACTTGAACCCTTGTAATACATGTGGGAGTCCAGTGCCTTACCGACTATGCAACTTGCTGGCCCCAGATATTAAATTATTTGTCCATAGCCAATCTTCATAGCTTTCCTGATGCCTTTTTATACCCAGTTCTGTGGGCCATGGTTTAATATCAGCTTCCATAAAAAAAATGCTTCAGTAACTAAATGGTATTATTAGTATCTTGAAGGAATATAAGAAATTTTAAATAGTTTTATCTTTAACAAATTTCGAAAAAAATCTTGTAGAGAAAGAAGATTAAGGTTTAATTTATGGGACTTAAAATTATATAATCAGTAGCAGTAAATATTTGAAACTATTTTTACCTAGTCTCTGCAATGTTGGTAGCAATTACTATTTTCCGAACACCAGGAGGAGTTCTTTTAAATACCTGTAAAAATAAGATATTTAAAAATAAATATATCAAAATCATAAAAGTACAAATTTTTTGATACATTATTTTTGTATTAAGAGGAATTCCTTCAGACATTATTTATTTTTATCATTCTGCGTTCATTCATTGACAAATGCATCTAATATTTATAGACATATCTAAAATGTGTACATCATTTTCAAATACCACAAAGTTCTCTCGGTAAAAGAAAGTAAATCCTCCATAGATACCACATCCTTATCACAAACAAAAGACTCTAAGTAAAATGATATTTAAGTTTATAGCTTGTCATTCAAAAATAGCTAGAAGGTATAAGGGAGAGAAGTTTACTTTAAAGATAAAAATTATGAGGCCAAACCTACACCAACCAACAGGGCAGATGCCTAACCTCAAAATGGATGTCAGAATAGATGTATTAATAAAACAGTGTGAGATCAGCTGGAGTTAAAAAAATATATAAATAATAATAATCCTGTTCAAATGCTGAATCTTACAAATAAAGCCCACTCTAGACAATACCACTGAAGTAGGAAGAAAACAAGTAGTTCTAAGTACCACTATCTATAATGCAAAAACAAAAAACATAACCTAAACTCCCATTTATAAAACTGATAATCAAAAGGAATAGATAATATACTAGGTTAGGGTGACAAAGATGAAATATCTCCACATTAGACCTCTTCGGTTCAGTCTCTGGAATCTTCACCCTCCTTCCCTTCCCTCAGTATATACTCTGTATTCAGCTGGCTGAAGTCTCACTATCAATAGGAACAAAAGTACTAGCAAAAAGGGATACTAGAAGGGTCTTCATTAAAAATGTCTTGAATTTTCTTATACAAAAGGAGTATAGACACTAAATGGAAGGAGTAATAGAGCTTCTCATCCATTTCATTTGATCAAGGTCTGCCAACACTATAATCAGCTAATTACTTTGCCTCTGAGGATAAAGTGTTCATCCTACAGAGCAGAAACATTCATACTATATTACTAAAGAAACGGAAAATTTCACACCTGTGAATATACTAATTCTGCTAAACCAAATGTCAAACATCAAGCCACAGAATGTCACAGAAAAATAATGTCTAGGTTGAGTCACGTGTAGTGGTACACAGATACCTTCTTCTTTCATTCAGGAAATCCAAACAAGTTATTGGTGAAACCAACTCTTAAAACTTTTCCCTAAAGTTGACAAAACTAATTTGATTTGTAGAGTACCCTCTGTTATTCAAGTTATTTTTTTTGCAATTATTCCTTAAAGATTCATTTGCAAAGAAAGCAGTTTTATATAAATTACTATTTTAAAATGCTCTTTTAAAAAAATAAAATAAAATGCACAATAAGAAGTCCTTAAAGTCTGCCTCAGGTTGAAAGAGAATGGACAAATTTGGCAACATACCTGTGTCTGGTTAACTGTCGGCATCAGTGAATGTAAAGGTATTATAAGAAATTTATCTGAAAATTTAAAAGAAATTTAATTTAAATTTAAGAAATTTACAAAAAAGATCCACTAAACTTATATAAAGAATAATAAATTCAGATTCTGAGTCACATAATTCTTTATTTACATTTCTTTATACAATGAGACCAAGCTAGTTTTTATATATTCTTGTTTTCTGAGTGCTCCGGTAAGTCCCATTTCACATTTTATTCTGATTTATTTCATATTAATAGGCATTTCCCCAAATTCTTAAAAAAATGCCCCCAAATTGGGAGAAATTATTTCAAAGCATACCAATAAAAGATCATTAATTTCATTTCCACCACTTAAGTAGAAAACTAGAAACTTTGATGAATCTAAGTTGGCAGATTTTGGTTGATCTTCACTATTTGAAACATTCAGAGAATACCTGAACTTTTAAAGCAAATTACTTATTAAATACCAAGTACTAATTAGAAAATAATATAGCCCTCATTAAATATGCATTCTAGAAGTAACCTACATTTGTAAACATAATTTATTACAAATATAAAGTTACATATTCTATACCTTTTTAAGTTTCAAAATGAAATAGCTTAAGTCCATTCATAATTATTATCAAGAGACAACAGTATAGTACAGTGATGGGAGAGATGGAGTGTTAATGAAGCACAGGTTAATTTCACATTTAACTAAGGTTACAAAAATGCAACCTGAGCCAAATCTACAACAGTGTTCAAATGACTCAAGATAGCTATATTCCCCCCCACTTACACAACCTGCTGCTATCCAAAAAAATATAATGCCTCTCATTAACTACAATTCGAGCCTGAACTTAAACGTTTATTAAAAAAATTTTAAAAAGCTGTAAAAGCTATTAAGCAATTTATGATGCTAAAAAACAATGCTCTGAATTTACTGGTCTCTATAACGCAATAGAAAATATGTCATCTATAAAATATTCCAAAAATACTTAACTCAAACAGAATCAGACCTTCCGGTATACCTTGTAGGTTATAGAAAATATATTAAGAAGTGATCAAATGAAATGATACCATAAAATGTCAGACAAGTCCAGAATGTTGGACTTAGTACATTAAGAGAATGGATGGGAGCGATGTTCTAGAACTAGATGAAAAGGTTATCTAGTTTGAAATTACGTATAGTTTGAACAAACTAGTAACAAAAGACATTTTTAGAAAAAAATCTGATTATAGACTGGATTATTAGGTGTTATTAAGGACTAGAGATGATAACGGCATTATCATTATATAGGAAATAGTCTATTTGTAGAGATGCATGCTTATATATTTAGGGATAAAATGGATAGCGGCAATTTATTTTAAAAAGGAAAACAGCTAGGGCTGGTCTTATGGCCTAGTGGTTAAGGGAGCTGGACCCCACATGGCTGACCACGCAGTTCAAATCCAGGCACTGGAGGCTTGAAAAACATACCAGGTGCATGTATGCATGCCCCAAATCTTGACAAGATGGAGAAAGAGAGAAGGGATTTGCAGTGTGACCCATTACGGGCTGCTTTTTCCCTCTCCCTCTCTCTCTGGCAAGCATATTCACCCTCTGGTAAAACATGAAAGAATAAGAAAAAAACTAGACCACAAAAATAAGTGTTGCATTGAATTTATGGGTATATAGTGTTCATCATGATTTTCTAATTCTGTGTATTTTTAAAAGGTTTCATTACAAAAAGTTTTAAAAATTAGTAGCCAAGAAAAATAAAAGAACAATTTATGGAAGACAATTGGGGGGAAAAAAGAATTTATATCAGTGATAATATACAATTAAGAAAGTTAATGGGAAGAAAGTCCATGCTCTCACGAGAAGAAAAAAGCTGATAATCAAGTGCCAAGAACTTTCAGCCAGTACAGAGTTAGGCCAGTTTTCTCCCCTTCTACAGTGGCTAGTTATATAACTGATGAAGGTTTTTCTTTTTTCAATATAATTTACTTGAGAAAAAAAACATTTTTGTTAAATTTTGGAAATATTTCCTTTTGAAGGAACTGAGCTGGTGGTGGAAGTATAAATCGTATAAATCAATGCTTCTTTCTTAGAGAATAATCAATTCAAATTAGAAAGTAAATGAAGTTAGTAGCAATAATCTGTAATACATATACTTTTTCCACTCCCCATCACATATATTAAATGTAGTGATAATATTAATTTTGGTATGCATTTTATTGATAAATATATACAGACACACATATTTTTACATCTTAAATATTGATCACACAATAATGTTTATGATGGGGAAGAGGTCAAAGTTATAAATTCTGGTTAAGAAAAATTCAGCTATACAGTTTAATCAGCTCTATACTTTTTTAAAAGAGGAACATCACTGACAAAGAAAAGAGCAGTATTTCTTTATAGAGAAAACATGGTAATTACACCAAAAAAGGGGGGGAATTAAAGAATCACAATAACCTGAGGATTTTATAAAAATTTTCCTTATGTCCAGTCACATTCTTAGATTTGGACTAAGGATGGGGTCTAATCATCTGAATTTTATCTAATTATATATTTTAGAGTTACCAGAGGGAACGTGCACTCACCAGAGAAAGAAATAGAGAAAGTGAGAAGGCAGTCCACACTGGGGCATGGTCATGCTGCAACTCCGCCTCCCTCTTTTTTTTGTGATTTCAGGGCATGCATGCACATGTGCCCAGGACCGGGACTCGAATGGCTTGGTCAACCATGTATGATCCACCTGCCTTAACTGCCATGTCATGCGCTGGGCCTATGTATCTGAACTTTATTATTATTATTTTTTAGAGAAAGATTTTTGCTGTAGGGTGTGTCAATAGCCAGAGAGACAAACAGAGATAGAAAAGTGAGAAATCATCCCTCTGGGAGGTTGCCCACACTGCAATTCCTTCTTCTCCACCCTCCTCTTAGGATCTTGGGCACACACACCTGGCCTGAGTTTTAAGCTGCCAGGTCTGGGATTTCAACTTCCGTCAACTATGCGGGAGTCCAGCGACATAACCATTACACCATCTGCTGGTCCCTGTATCTGAATTTTAAAGAATCTCTATAGTGACTCTATTTTGTAATCGGAGGTCAGGAACACTGGGTATAAATTCAGCCTTGTTTTCTGCCATGGTGATTAAACAAACCTCAACTGTCAACACTTTAACTTTAAAGACTCAACTTTATTGGACAAACTTAAGAAGAGAGGCAAAAGAGACTCTTCATAATACTAAATAAAAGACTTCACTACACACCCACCACCTTCATATGGGACCCAGAATCTAAAAAAACAAAACAAAACAAACAAACAAACAAACAAACCATCCCTGACTTTTGGGAAAAAACCCAACCTGGGCTTAGGTCACCAAATTCTTACATGAGGGCCTCAGAAGCAACACTTCTTCAAAGGAAAACAAACAAACAAAAAAAAAAATCAAACAAATCTTGCTACATATAATTCAAATATCCCCCTTGGAATTGCAATAAGTAACATTTATATGATACCTGACTTAAACATCACTTGTGACATCAAGAGATCATGTAAAGTGCTGATATTGTCCCAGCCTGGCAGAAAGACCAGTATTGCACCATCCTACATAGAGGGGAAATAACCATCACTGAAGAGCACATCAACAAACATACTAAGAGCAAAATTCTGTGCACTCGTAATTCTTCATTAAGATTAAACTAACTGGGAGGGTAATTTTAGCTAATAACTAAAGAATACACACTTTTTAAAAATAAAGATTTATAATCCAGATATTTCATTTGCTTAGTTTTTTCTTCTAATAGGTCAAAGGCCTAAATGTTTTATTTCTAGTGTCAAAAGCAATTTCTTCCATGGTCTATGTTTCAAAAGCATTTAAGAAAATTACTTTTTGTGTCTGTTAACACATTAATAACATTAAATATGCCACTTGAAGAATAAAAATAAACAGAACTAACCTCTTCTTCCAAAACAATGTGTCGTATAAGGGCAGCAATCAAATTCAGGTCAACTTTATCATCATCTACCATTTCCATAAGAACATCTACAGTACTTGCAGAATATCTATCAAAAGTTAAAGAGAAAGTCATAAATACTTGATGAAGTTTCCTATGATTTAACTTATAAAAGCTTAAATTCAACTCAATCTGCAAATGGAGGAACATAACCTCTGAACAGGAGAGAATTACTGGGGTAATAGTGTTTAAAGTCAAATCAGCATAACATTTAAATGGAATATGAAATCCATAATGCTCTCCTTTAAGTATATACCAATTCAAAGAGAACTCCAATTTTTTGTAATAGTCTTTTAGCCACTGAGTTCTCATTCTCAAACAAAATACTTACTTTCTTCGCAGTTCTCTTACATAATCTGGCCAGCGTTCTTTATAGATTGTTTCTTTTTCTTCTTTTTCTGGCCTATTTACATGCCCTTGCATGAAACCCCTCTTGAACTGGGATCTGCGTTCTTTTTGTTCTGGAACATACCTAAAATAAAAATATTCTTAAATGTCTTCGCTTTTTTGAAATTCTGCTTTTACTAGTATCTGTGGCTTTTTAAATTTACAATCTAAAAAAGAATTCTAAAGAATGGTTTCATTGTATTTTCTAGTCAAAATGTCTATTAATATATAAAACCTGACATTTTAGATAAAAATCATTCTTTTTTATAGAAATATATAAACCTCTACACCACCTTTAAGAGTCTACTAGAGTACTTTTACCTTAATTTTATTACCTCAAAACCAAAAGTTAACATTAATATAAATCCAACTTAACAGTTAATGACTGCCTACTCTTGTAGAAAGTTTTAGATATTTGGGACCAGCAGTTACCGTAATGGCTATGTCGCTGGACTCCCATGTAATCGACCGCAGTTCGCGTACCAGACCCGGTGGCTTAAAACTCACACCGGGTGCGTGTGCGTGCGTGCCCAAGATCCCGAGAGGAGAAAGGAGGAGAAGGGACGGCGGTGTGGCCATCCCCCATGGGGGGTGATTTCTCACTTTCTGTCTCTCTGTCTCTGTCTGTTTGGCGAGCGCACGCGCCTTATAGCAAAAACCTCTCCAAAAAAAGAAAAAGAAAGTTTCAGATTTTTAAAATAAGGTTTCCAATTCTGACTGTACATAAGAACATCTTGTAAAATACATTTTCCTTAATCCTATCTATCCCTTGTTATTTGGATTTATCAGTAGATCTGGCTGGGGTCTGCTAATGTATGAATTTTAATTAGTGCCCCCAGGAGATTCAGAGTGTACCCACAGACTCAAACTAGACTTAACTCTCTCAGTTGCACAGTTAGTTGGCAAGAGTTTGAGAATCAGCAGTCATGCTCTTGTGTATCAGTCCCTTGCTATACTGATTCTACCATGCTGTGGTGACTGCTGGAAACATAAAGGGCTCATTTCCCTCAGAGTTCTACCACTGTAGGTTCAGAAAGGCATGGGGGCCAGGGGACCCAAGACAAAATAAATGAACCTACACTTTAACCCCAAAGCCTCCCAGAGTTTGCCTGGAGAGGAGCATCTAGATGAAATGAGGTGAAGGGAGGAGCATGGGCTTTGCAGTTGGACAGAGTTGATGTCCTTACTGCCATTCGACTAGCTGTATAAACCTGGACAAGGTATTATACTTTGGCCTGTATTCTCCTTCATTAAGAGATCAGAACTCTTACAACAGTACCAGCACTATGATTTTAAAAACTGTGATAAAGTAAAAGCAAGTGCCTGATATACAGCAGACACCCAGAAAGTGTTAATTTCCTTCCTTATTCGGTACCTGTGCCCCGGATTCCCCTAAGACTCTGATATATGAACCTGAAGTAGGGCAACCTCAGACCGAGATTGGTCCTCATCAGTGGAATGGACCAGAGTTGGCTCCTTTCCTAGCAACTCAACCCCCACACTTCAGGACCCAATCACAACCTTCCAAATCACCTTGGTCTACTCTTGACAGGGCCACTGTACTTCTCCCCTCTACTTCCTATGTGCAGCAGCTCTTTTTTCTGACGAAGATAACTAGGGGCTCCTGATAAAAATCTAACCAAACAACATGCTCCTTCAACTCTCTCTTAGAGCTGGTCAGGGGATGGCAAGTACACAGAATACCATCTTTTGGTTTCGAGAAAACCCTTAGTTCTTTGTACATTCTTTGCCGTCTGGGAAGCTTAAGAAAGCAGCTCATCATCCTGTTTAGATTAATGATCTTTGAAACTTGATCATTTTGTCATGCTGTGCCTATTATTCTCTTAAAAACCAACTGCTAAATATACACACTAAGAAGTGAGACATATGGTAGAAAGAATTGAGAAGGAAGTGCATATAGTTGATGACTACTGTTCAGATAACCAGGGCATTCTCCCTCTCTCTCACTTTCAGTTTTGTTCCACCCTCTCTGACATATACATCCCCCTCCTTCCTTCTTGACCTTCATGGCTTTCCTGATATGCTCAGACTATCCCTGATATACTCTTTACTTCCTGCAGATTTTATATAAATAGCTTGTATGTCTCCTCATCTAGACATAAGTTCTGAGAGCTTATACCACGCCTTTCCTTGTTTTATGCTTAGACTATAGTGCAGTGCAAGACATGGAGTAAAGCTAATAAATATTATTAAATAAAAGACCAGTCAAAACTCAGCTGACTTTGACCCCATGTAAAATAGACAACAGGATCTTTGCTCTCACCTTCCTACTACCATTCCCTGGTGTGTCGTTTAACACATGAGCTGTAGAGTCATAAAAAAACCTCATCATGAGTGTTTCTACATCTATGTATTTATATATTTAGATGTTTACTCTAGGCCAGGAACGATGCTATGCACTAGTTACTAAGATGAGGAAGAGGAAATCCACAACCTTAAGAAATATAGAATCAATTGCAAGAGGCAAATGTAAATATATATACCAAAGGAATAACTATTATAAGAGAATATGATAAATTCCTATAGCAGTCAAGATGAGAAAGCAGCTCAGTCTGTGGTAGGTACCAGAAGACTCCACAGGCAATAAAGCAGGGAATTTTCTCTCTTAACGAATAGTTAACAGATGAAATGACAGAGAGAAAGGCAAATGAAGTCCAAAAGCCAAGAAACAGCATGTAACAAATCATGAAGTCATGAATGAAAAGGCCATAGGCTGGCCTATTACAGAATGGTGCATTTAGCATGGGCAGAACACACAATTAGGAGATGAGGCTAGAAGAGGAAGAGGCCAGATTGTAAAGGGCCTTGGGGTCACTAGATAAGGAATCTGAACCTGACCCTATGGGATTGTGTTTGATCATCTTTTTCTCATCAAGGAATATAAATATAATTTTGAAAGGTTGGTAGCAGCCAAATCACAGTGACCAAAGCATTAAGGGGATTAATAACTGGGGCACAGCTGCTCAGGTGCTCTGCTATAGGCTATGGCAAACCAACAAAACCTTAACAGTTTTTATTTTTAAAGAGACAACTCATATGGTAGAAGCCTTGCCTAGCAGAAAGCTCACATGATCAGATCTATTTTCAGGAAAATACATGGCAACAGTAGCAAGAATGAAACCACAGTACAAACAGAAGAACTATCATACTAGTACCTCAAATTTAAAATAAACAAAAATGACAAAGTAAGTTCAAGGAGAAAGCTCTGAATTTGTATGTGTGTGTGGGGGGGGAGAATAAAATGATGTGGACTAACTTGGTTACTCAGCATAGAAAGCAGTTAGCATAACTGCCTGATAAATATTAGTTCGTATGACTTAGTTTAGAAAATGGGCTGGAGGATAATATCACTAACCGTTATAAGTATACAGAGTAAGACAGATCGCTTTATTTATTTATTTATTTTTGTTGGGAGCGAGTTAAGATCTAATATGAGATAATGATTTGGGCTTGAAAATGTTACATTCAATGTATGTGTGATACTGGAAAGCTGCCCAATAAGAAACAAGGTTTAGAAACAGTTTCAGTTCTAGAAAAAGAGAACTACATTTAGAAGATAGGACTATACAATGAAAACGTGAAAGACTGAGAATCTGAGGGGGAAGAATCCTGTTTAAAGAGCAGACAATAGACGACAACAGAGAAAAAAAGATTTAAGCACTAAGGACAGAGGTTTGCAAACTTTGCAACCCAGAGATAAAAACTGATGTCTGGCCACCAATCCAAGACACTGTAATGTAATTAAGGTATGGATTATGAATGAGGCATATGCAGTTTAAAAAGCTCCAGGCAATTCTAATGTTGAAGCAAGGTTGTGAATTCCTGATGATGGCAACATGTTTTAAAATGACATGGTCAATGATGAGTTTCTGAGACCAATTCGAATATGAAATGAGAAAAGTGACATATTAGTGCTTTTTAATTTATTTTTCAAAGTTTACTTACCTTATTTTTTCAATTATATCTTCCAAGAGATATTCCACAACCGGAAAAGTAAAGCCAGGTATATGTATCATTGGACAGTTACCTATCATAGCAGACAAAACATAAATATAAATGGACTCAAATGCTAAAAAACATAAAACAAAACCCAAACAACATACTATAATAAGATAGTGATTTATTCTTTTATTTTAGGTTTTTACCAGAGAGTACATGTGCTCGCTGCAGAGAGACAGAGAGAAACAGAGACAGGGAAAGTAAGAAATCACCCATATGGGGGATTGGCCATGCTGCAATTCCTTTTCCTCCAATCTCCCCTCAGGATTTTGGGCACACACACCCAGCATAATTTTTTTAAAAAAATTTTTTTCAAGAATTATTTATTTACTATTATCATTTTAAAAATTTGCTATAGGGTATGTGTGGTTAATAGAGAGAGAGAGAAACAGAGTGAGGAAGCAAGCTGTCAGATCTGGGACTTGAACTGTGGTCAGCCAGGTGGAAGTCCGGTGCCTCAACCACCACGCCACCTGCTGATCCCTTACTTATCCTTAATTTCAGGAAATGAACCTGTGGCTCTATAATTCTACCATCTTTCCATACTTAATAAAAAAAGAACAGTACAGTCTTCATTCAATATTTTATTTTAAACAAGCTATACACACAAATGATAGTTCTACAATGTAACACAGAATATTACATAGATGATTTTAAATTGCACTTGAAATCTGTCTATTTTCTATTCATCATTAGCTTAGATGGTGCCACATCAAGAACGCAAATTTTAATGAAATCTACATAAGCATTACTTCTCATGACAGCCAGAATTAAGATGTAAAAAAGTAGTCAAAGTAAGACCCAAGTAATATTAATTTATTACTAAGTAATTAAGAATCACTAATTAAAAATAAAAGTCTCAGTACTTTTATCCAAATGTTATTTATATTTCACAACAAGCATATATAGTATATACTATAGACAAAGACCAATACTACATGAGAGGTAAATTATCTGAGCTGGAATCACTGCTCTGCCTCTGATCTGCATACATTTGAAGATGTGTGCCTGAAATTCCTGAGAGAAATATGGAGGAGAAGAGACTGCAGCATGGCCATGGCCCTCAGGGGTACACTTGCTCCCATTTTCTCTCTCTCCAGCAAGTGCATGGGCCCTATAGGAAACTTAAAAAGTAACAATAATAATATTTTTTTAAATGGGGATAATATAGTACCTACCTCACAAGGTTTTATGGGAATTAATAAGGATAGTGCCAGATATACTACCCAGCACACTGAAGGTGTTCCATAAGTCGTTACCAGTATTTAATGATTAGTGGTCACTAGCCAATTGTCACCCTACCCTGGGTTAGTACATAAAAGTCACAGAAGAATCACAAAAATATGTTTATAAAAGTATTCAACTCTAGGGACCAGCAGTTAGCGTAATGGCTATGTCGCTGGACTCCCACGTAGTCGACCGCGGTTCAAGTCCCGGACCCGGCAGCTTAAACTCACGCCGGGCGCGTGTGCGTGCGTGCCCAAGATCCCGAGAGGAGAATGGAGGAGAAGGGATTGCGGCGTGGCCATCCCCCCTGGGGGGTGATTTCCTGCTTTCTGTCTCTCTGTCTCTCTCTGTCTGTCTGGCGAGCGCACGCGCCCTATAGCAAAAACCTCTCCAAAAAAAAAAAAAAAAAAAGTATTCAACTCTAGGGACCAACAGTTAACATAATGGCTATGTCACTGGACTCCCATGTAGTCGACCTTGGTTCGAGTCCTGGACCCGAAGGCTTAAATTCACACCGGGAGCGTGTGCGTGCGTGCCCAAGACCCCGAGAGGAGAATGGAGGAGAGAAGGGATTGTGGCGTAGCCACCCTCCGGGGGGGTAATTACTGGCTTTCTGTCTCTCTGTCTCTCTCTGTCTTTCTGGCAAGCGCACGCACTCTATAGCAAAAATCTCTCCAAAAAAAAAAAAAGTATTCAACTCTGTAATCTGACCTCAGTGACTGCACTTTAATCGTCTAATGATAGCATTAATCGTCTAATGATAGCACCGAGAAGCTACATGTTTTTGCTATGAAAGCAGGGATGATGCTACCATTCAAAAACAGGCCTGATCTTCTCAACCATGGCACCACAAAGATGTAGCCTAATAAATAAAATAAAATAAATTGCAAAATTTATTTTGACTACTCTCTAACTAGGACTATGTTACCTAAAAC
The DNA here is from genome assembly GCA_026018925.1 of Tupaia tana. NCBI lineage: Eukaryota > Metazoa > Chordata > Mammalia > Scandentia > Tupaiidae > Tupaia > Tupaia tana. Next base: position 24,161,440 of record JAKSZU010000019.1, read on the forward strand.
ATTTAAACTCAGTGGTTTTCTGGTACCTTTTCTAATGTCATGAACCATAAATTTTACTTACCAAAATATTCTGAAAATTTCTCAGCATTCAGTGTTGCACTCATCAATATTACTTTGAGGTCAGATCTAAAATTGAGAAGATCTTTGATAACAGTCATTAAAACGTCTGACTGCAGATTTCTTTCATGGATTTCATCAAGCACAATATGACTAACACTGGACAAATGCCTAAAGCAGAAGTATAAGGTATGTAATTCAGTATAAAATTTTAAAACAACCATTATCTTTCTGCAACATCTAGTATAATTAGTAATTACATTTTTCAACATACTCACGGGTCTGACTGGAGCCACTGAAGGATGATTCCCGTTGTACAGTATAAAATAGAACCCTGTTTCCTTGGCAACCGACTATGGATGAAAAGACATGAGTTAATACTGGTTTTGTTTTCTTGTTTTTTTTTTCCCCCTAATTATTTACTAAGTGCTATAAAAGTTTAAAAGAAAAGCTTTTATTTTGGAAATGCTTTTAATGAAACTCTTCATACTTAATTGTTTTCATTATAAGAACTCCTAACACAATAAAGTAATGGGAAATACTACAGTCAAGTTCATCATGCATTATCCTCATTGCCATGATACAATGTTAATGATTTCATTTTAAAGTTAAACCGTAACAATTCAAAGAATGACTGAACCATTTATGAGGTCTAAATTTCTGATTCAGTGATAGAAAATCAAAATCTGCTCATTTAAAAAGATAAATGGAATCCTGATCTACAGAAAAAATAAAGACATACAGTAGTAGGATAGGGAGTTTAAGATATGAAAATCATTAAAGTCAGTCAGCAGATGGGTAGGTGGTACCAAAGGTAGGGGACACCAACTCCTTTATTAATGTATGTCCCGAAAAAGTTATTTTTCTAACTATTCTACAATGTAAAAACACATTCTAAAAATGCAAACCAGATCTAATTTGAGTGAAAAGATGAGTTTGTGGGGGCAGGTCATCTATGCTGTACATGTAAATGTTAATTTTAAGAGTAATAACTAGCGTAAAAATAGGGATTTAAGAAACTTTTCTTTTACATCTCCAGCTTTGAAGTTTCAAAAAAATCCATCTGTATAAAAATAAACACTCTTTACCTCTGGAGACGAATTTGGTATCCGGTACTGTTACCATTGCCACAGGATTCTGCCCTTTCTGCGGCCACTCTCTCTGCAACCTTTAATTCAAATAAAATACAAAGAAAATAAAATTCTCGTTAGGATAAATATCTTGAATATTCATGAAATTTATGAAGAATTGCTCTTGAGACTCTTTAGGTGAGTTAAAAAATAAAGGCATGTATTAAAATCTGAATTATCTAAAACTCTATGTGCCAGCCATTTTTAGAGCTATACACTATTTCTTATGTTTAACTTTTCATTTCCTCTTATACAGTCCTTTCAGGCTAAATTCTCTCTCATCACTATTCTCAAAGTGGCTTTCTATAGTATGATCTCATTAATTTCTACCTTTCTTTTGTCTAAAAGAGTTGAAAATCATGGTCTAAACCTGTAAAACTTGTGTGGAACTTGAAGGTGTAAGTATATGATACCTTTTTTCTTGTTTTTGTTTGTTTGTTTGTTTGTTTATGGTAGAAACTGGTGTTTGTTGAATTCTTAGTTGACTTGTGATTTGAAAGTTATGGCTGCTAAAAATAAGCTCCAAAAAAAATAAATAAAAAAAAATAATAATAAAATAAAAAAATAAATAAAAATAAAAAAGGGAACCAGCAGTTAGCGTAATGGCTATGTCGCTGGACTCCCACGTAGTTGACCGTGGTTCGTGTCCCGGACCCGGTGGCTTACAACTCACGCCGGGCGCGTGTGCGTGCGTGCCCAAGATCCCGAGAGGAGAATGGAGGAGAAGGGATTGCGGCGTGACCATCCCCCCTGGGGGGTGATTTCTCGCTTTCTGTCTCTATGTCTCTCTCTGTCTGTCTGGCGAGCGCACGCGCCCTATAGCAAAAAAACTCTCAAAAAAAAAAAAAAAAAGCTCCAAAGAAATGAAATATTAATGTTATGTAACACTTATTTGTACAACTTAAAGTAACCAATATTTAGTTCTTTTGTGACAGGAGATAATGAAGCTAGAAACAGAAAAATATGATTAATTTCTAAGAAATAATACTTCAGAAGTAAAATTTTCTAATCAATGTATCTAATTTTTGCTGACTTAGACATTAACCTAGCCCATTCAAAATTTCAACAGATCATGGAAAAAAATAAGCAAAAAATAATCTGGTTACCATTTCTTCCTACTGTCAATAAATATGGTAACTGCCAAACATTAGTAAAAATTACATTTAGACTTAAAATAATATTTAACACTAGCCATATAATTATGATAAAAGTATATTATTTTTCACCATTCTGTGTTCTTACACAATTTCTTACAGTCCCCCAAAAAGGGTGAAGACTAGTCTCAACTTTTTTTTACACTATTTTAGAAACCATAGCTTAAAATGTACACTGCATTTGCCCCCAAATAGTGCCATAACAATTGGTAACATAGTTACGAACCACAGATTCTTTATTAAGTGACTTACAAAGGTGATCAACAGCACAATCAGAAAACCCAAAACAAACATAAATCATAATTTAGATTTACACATAATTATGTAACATGTAAATAAATTCGCTACACACATTGTTATAAAAAACCTTAAACATCTTTTAAAAATATGTAACTCAGGGCCAGCAGGTGGCATGGTAGTTAAGGGGCTTGACTCCCAAATGGGCAAAAGCGGTTCAAGTCCTGCACCTAGAAGCTTGCTCGATCTCTCTCTCTTTCCGGTGAGTGTGTGTTCCCTATAGCAAAATTTAAAAATAATAATAATTTAAAAATTAAATAAGCAATTCTTAATAAAATGTAACTCATATTTAGCTAGGTCATTTAAGTAGATGCCAAAAATTCCAAAAAGAACCCAATGTTTGTGTATTACCAACATGCACTTATAATGGGTACTTGGGATTGCCTTCCTGAAATTTTGGAATTATCAAGATTAGATAGTCTAGGGCTGGCCCCTTTGCACAGCAGTTAATGCTATGCCAATGGAGCCAAATCTCACATGGGCAACAGCAGCTCAAATCTCAGCACGGGAGCTTAAAAAATACATGACACCGTGTGCACGCTCAGGATCCTGATAAGCCAGGGAAATGGAGGAAGAGGGGGCACTGTGGTGTGACCAGGTCCCATTAGGGGGTTTTCTCTCTGACTCTTAATGTTAAGTATGGACACACTCTGTGGTATTAAAAAAAAAAAATCAGGTAGCCTAGTTCACCTAAGCAAACATGACAAACCTTAAACAATGATTTACTTCATAATAATTTTTCTTTCACTGAGTAACTGCATTCAAAAGTCACTGACTAAAAAAAAAAAAAAAAAAAAAAAAAAAAGAGCAAGGCTTCCCACGTCACCATTTGCTATACTTATGTTACAAAAACACCACCAGATATATTTGGGGATATCAAGTATACCAAGTAGTAAAATTTAAATTATCTAGAGCCACCCCATGGTCTGTTGGTTAAGGGAGTCATATCCAATATGGCTGACCACATGGCAATTGAAAAACACACCAGCCGTGAGATTTTGCATGCCCAAAATCTCAACAGGATGAAAGAATGGAAGAGAAAGGACTGCGCATGACCAAACCCACTGGGGAGTGCTTGCTTCCTCTCCCTCTATTTCTCTGCTTCTCTATAGCAAATGGTATATACACTCCAGCAAAAAATAAAAAATAAATTAAAAAAAGTCTAATTATAAAGGTAATTTGAAAATTGTAATTAATTCTGTAAACAGCCTATCAATTTTTCATTCTTTTGGACTTACACCAAAATTTGCCTGGACATATCATTTATTTGGAATTCATAAACCTCTATTATATATAAGACAAAGGTTAATCTTATGGCCTTCATAAATATCTATTATGTGTGAGAAAGAGGTCACTCAATCTTTTGGCCTTTAATACCAAGTATTTGTCAATCACATACCTTTTATAGTAACAAATTCTCAGCCTAGTTAAGATTCATTCCAAACTATCAAAATGAGTAAGTTCTAGCAAGATTACTTAAAAGAGGATGGAAGATAAAAGAAGCAATTTTAAAAAGTGAGAGATTACTTACTGAAATGGCACTAATCCTTCTTGGCTGAGTACAAACTATTCTGCATTCAGATCCTTTTCCTCTTTCAATGTAGTTATCCAAAATAAACTGAGTAACTTGGGTGGTTTTTCCACAACCAGTTTCACCACTTATCACTGTTACCTGATGGTTATCAATTAAATTTACCAATTCCTATTTCAAAGGGAAAATAAGTGAAGAACATCATGTTAGCTAAGTCTAAAAGATATCTATCAAAATTCTACCAAACTGAAGGTAACTGCTTATAACATACTAATGCTTTTAAGCTGTGTTAGGTGCATTGTGGGAGTATGAGTATCTGGGTCTACCAATTTTCAAGAGACAAGTAGCACCAAATTATAAAGAACAGAGCCATGGCACTTTTATAGAAAAATGTACTGACAAGAAGATATAGCTCTTAAGTTCCATGTATAAGAATTAACATTAAATTACTGTTGATATCTGGGGCCATTGAGTACAGAGTCAACCTCTAGCTTAAACAACTACTGAAGACATTATAGATTTATATCCTATACATAAATATTACTTTGTGTGCAGGATAAATTCTGTATACTGTTTTAGGAATCAGGAGAACTATACTGTAGCTAAGATGATTTCCTTTCGAATAATTAAAATAACTACTTTTTAAATACCTAAATCGAATGAGTAAACTTTAATTAGAAAACCTTATATTTGGGGAAGATCATCTTTCTAAAAAACTTTAGATATATACCATTATTTTCAATACTAATATTCACAATTACTTCAATAACTAACCATTTTATTACTTTAAAAAATGGGCTATTTACATCTATAGAATAGTTTAACTCGAAAACCTACCTCTTAAAAAGTTCCTATCTATTCTAACACAATGATTATATAAGAATGATTTCCAAGTTTGAAAACTGAAATTATATCTGGTAAATATTGCAATGGACAATATGGTTCAATCATTCAATAAATATTTACTGGATATCTACAGAATGCTAGGCACTGTTCTGAGTCAAGCTATCAGTGAACAAAACAGACCCTGTCTCCTCAAACTTAATTTGGCCTAGGAGGGGAAGACACACAGATGTCAAGTGGTAATTAACTGCTATGAAAAGCAAAAAAAAAATTAGATTGGGAAGACAGAGAAGAATGGGGTACCATATTATTTTATATTGGGTAACTGTATAATGATGTATAATATCAATTAAAGCACTATATTTTTTAGTAGGACCTCAATTTTAATTGAAATGTTTGGTCTTGAATTAAGGACAGGGCATTTATCCAAAGTAACTCACATGTGAAAATTCTGCTTTTAAATTCCAAAGATTCAATTATGGATATAAATATAAGAAAATTTCAGAAAAATTACTTCATGACATATTTTTCTCCTTTGTCCGACAAAATTTAAAAGAATAAAATTAACTTCTAATAATACCTTTCAGGAGAAATGTAATCATTTTCTATGTCTTAATAGAGAGCTTTTTAAAAAATGGTATCATTGTCTGCAAATAAAATAAAGCATCTTACCTTTTGCATGCCATATGAAGGTAGCTTTTCCCTGAAATGCTGAAATTAAAAAATAATGTTTTTAATTTCCACAAAGAAAATATAATCAAATTACAATCATCATAATCAAAATACATCATAGGTATGTGTTAGAACCCAAAAGTATTTTTTTGCAGCTTGTGAATTATCAAGATTAAAAAAAGAATTCTTTATTAAAACAAAAATTTACTGGAACTAGCAGATGTCAAAATGGTTATGTCGCTGGACTCCCATATAGTCAACCATGGTTCGAGTCCTGGACCTGGCAGTTTAAACTCATGCTGAGTGCATGTGCACATGTGCCCAAGTTCCCAAAGGAACACAGATGATAAGGGATTGTGGCATCTTGAAAACCATAATGCATATGTGTGAGTGCTCAAAATCCCAAGAGAAGAAAGGAGAAGGGACTATGATATAACCATCCTTCCTGGGGGGAAATTTCTCACTCCCTCCCCTGTTTCTCTGTCTCTCTCCAGCAAGCGCATATGCCTTATAGCAAAGATCTAAAAAAAATTTAAATTAAAAAAAAAATAAATAAACATAAAAATATCACATAACTGTTAAAAGATTTAATTCTACCATTTGCAAAAGGAAAAAGATATGATCTGGAAGAGCCTTTCTAATTCTAACTGTCTCAACTTTTGTAACACTTACTAAACTGGCCCGTAATGTTTCAGAGTGATGTTTTTCATCTGCACTAGCAAATACAAACACATACGCTTCTGTGGATAAGGCAGGATACTGTAGGTTGTGTCATTTCATTCCTACTGCTTTTATCTACTATTTAAAAAGAAAAAAAATTCCTAGAGGAAGTCTTGTTGAGGAATCTCACAGATCTATACTATGCAGTTATCTCTAACCATAAACATTTTATCAAGTGTGAGAAAAGAATTACAAGTAAAAATGTTTTACACATCTTACTTTCCATTACCTGCATTTCAATATACCGAGGGTCAGTTTTTTTCTTTTGTAGATTTTCCAATAATTGTTGGTCTAAGGTTACATCTGGTTCGTTTTCTTGCAAGAGATACTCAGAATCTCGGTCGATAAATGACTTGTCCCTGATTCTAAATGGCCTTTTTTCTGGGTTTATCAATTTCTTTTCCTGGCTGTCAAGTTTCTTCTCTGAGCTTGATTTGTTCTCAGTAGAAACTTCGGCACCATATCTATTTTGACCAAAAGAGAAAGATAAAGAAAGAGAAAGTCAGATATTCAGCCACTCAGCCCCACAGCCCCATAACAAAAAACAATACACTGCTTTAGTATTTCGAATCTTCAAAACCAAAAGCTTTACTCTTAGTAAAATAAGCATAAAATATACTTAGATTGTTAGAATGAATTCATTTTCTCACCCTTTAAAATAAATAGATATTGTCAGATAAGTTATTCTTTGTGGCAGTTTAAAAAAAAGTCCACACAAATAGTCATTCCTCCATTGAAATTACTGACAGTCCTTTACTTTTTCTGTTTTTCTTGGCCTTATTTAATTAACTCCACAACTTCATTTACTCCTGCTACCCTTTCCCAGCTATAAATATGATGCTACATTACATAGTCTTACTTACATATTTCTACTACTTTTTACTCCGATATAGTTCCTGCAATCTTTTTTTAAAAATAATTATTTTATTTAACTATATTTAATTTATTTATTTTAATTTGACCAGAAAGGGACAGAGTAAGAGAGAAAGAGAGAGAGGGAAAGTGACAAAGCAAGCTGCCAGGTCCAGGACGTAAACTGTGGTCAGCCATGTGGGAGTTCAGCACCTTAACCACCCTGCCACCTGCTGGACCCAGTTCCTGCAATCTTACTATACAGTAGCAATTTAACTTCTATGAGACCGCCCAAAGAAGAACTTCAGAAACAGAAATGATGGGTGGGAAGAACAATAAATAGCAACTTAATATATTTAATACACAAATACATACTAAGATATAGCTGATACATTGCTATGATTTAGCATTAATGTGGGAATGTACCATCTAAATCCCCCCCCCCCATATCTACTCAATTTAAATTAAGTAAAAGAATTACTTCAGGACTAAATTTCACTTATTGATGATGTAAATAACTAAAGATGTTATTTTAATTATTTTTTTAGCCAATGCTATAAGCGAAGTGTTATTCTCTGCCTATTCTTTAAAAGAAAATTTTTTGTTTTACCCATGATCCTCAGGAGCAAACCAAGATATCTGTTCTTCTGAATCTTTATCATTCTTAGCTTGGACAGAATTCAGTAGCTGCACAATTTGTTCTTCTCGTCGTTCATCCATGTGTACCACAGCTCTCTATTTTGTATAAAGGAAAAAGCATCTTTATAAACAAAAGAAAACATGCAAATTTATCTGATACTAACAAAAATAACAAATAAAAGCAAAGTAATATATGTTCAACAACACATGTAAAGTGTAAGTTACCTATACTTGTCATCTAGCCCAATCCCACTTCTTAGATCTAATTAATGTTACCATGTTTATATACATCCTTCTAGATCTTTTCTTACCATGAATCTGTCAATATAAAATTCACTCTAACATGACTGGCAATGAAAGCATATTTACGTTTCATCCTATAACTTTGGTTCTGCTACCTCCAATTCTCACATATTAATATATATGAATTCTCCATCTTAAAATTTCAGCCATTAAAACTTCTATATTCCATTAAAAAAAGTTGTTGACACCTGGAAATAATATTTTGGTTGCAATGAGCATTTGAAAGCTTTTACATTAAAAAGATGAATAAAGGCTTAGTAGCGAGGCTAAGCACTGTACAGAGGAAGCCAAGATCTCATATGGCCAACCAGAGTTTGAATCCTGGTTACAGAAGCTTGAAGAACACATAGGTTGAATGTGCCCAGGATCCTGATGACATGGAGAATTGGAGGAAAAAAAAAAAAAAGTGGTGTGATCAGGCCCTGGAGGGGATGCTTTTTCTTCCCCTCTCTCTCTCTCACACACACATATTCTATGAAATAAAATAAGGAAAAAAGAAATTGGGAAGTAAGAAGGCTGACCTCTGAGTGAGGAAATAAATTTTTCAGTACTCATGGAAATTGGTGATCTAATGTGGCCAATGCAACAGCTACCTCAGAAAATGAGAATTAAAAATACCAGATTTGAAAAAGAATTGTTGAGCTATGAAAATTATAGAAACCTTAACTATGCATCTAGGAAATGAAATCACAAGCAAGGTTTAAAAAAACAGAATGAATGCCAAATCCAATTCTTTGGGACTTGTTTTTTATTTAGATATAACAAGTTTAAAAATGATTCTTCTAAAATCTATGGGCCTACAAATCACATGTTCTGGAATACCTGGACTTCATGATTTGTATATGAACCTACAGGCAAGTGGAAATGCATGACGAGTGGTAAAAATGAGTCTGTGGAACCAGCAAATGGGTAATGGTTACATCACTGAACTCCCATATAGTCAACCATGGTTGAGTCCCGGAACTGGAGACTTAAAACACACCAGGCACATGTGTGTAGATGACCAAAATCCCAAGAAAAGAATGGAGGAGAGGGGGGTTGTGGCATGGCCGTCCTCCATGTTTGTATGTGTGTGTGTGTGTGTGTGTGTGTGTGTGTGATTTCTTGCTTTCTGTCTCTCCGTGGGCATGTGCCCTATAGCAAAAATCTCTTTAAAAGGGGGGGAGGGAGTCTATTAGGTTAAAGAAGTAAAAAGAGAGGAAGCCAGACTCATGCCCTCATGATTCGAAGAGCTGTATCCCCACATGGCCAACCAAGTGGTTTCTCCTGGCCCCTGTGGCTAGAAAAACATGCCAGGCACATGTGCATGTCATTGCCAAAATTTCAACAGGCTGGAGAAATGAAGAAGAGATTGCAGTGTAATTACACCCCAGTGGGAGGAGTCCCCCCCCCCCCCCCCCCCCCCCCCCCCCCAATCTGTCAAGTGCATATGCTCTCTGGCAAAAAAATAAGGAAGGCCTAAGTGTCAATGAAGACAAAATAATGAGTTGTCAGAAAAGTCTTTTTGGATGACCTAGTATAGTTAAAAATCAGAGAAGGGGGGGCCAGCAGATAAACAGTGGTTAAGGTATTGGACTCCCACGTAGTTGACCAGTGTTTGAGTCCCAAACCTGGTGGCTTGAACAGTCACACTAAGTACATATATTTGCATGGCCCAAATCCTGAAAGAATGGAGAAGGGATTACGGCATGGCCATCCCCCCTGGAGAGTGTGTGATTTCTCACCATCTTTCTGGGAAGTCCATGTGAACTATGGCAAAAATCTCTTAAAAAAAAAATCAGAGAAGAAACCTTTCGACTTAATGATTATTTAATGGGGGGGGGGTGGGAGGGAGGCAAGGAGAGAGAGTCAAAGATAACTGCTCCAAATTCAAGAGTGGGTGCTGAAAGGACAGCATATGAGCAAGTGTTAGGAGGCTGCTATGGGATAATGTATGTTTTTGTATACATTTGGTGGTGGCAGAGCTCATAGAGAACGCTAAGTTTTGAGTTATAGGTAAATGACATCAGTGGTCAAATTCTCAACTGTAATAATTACTAAGCAGATGGAAAATGGACTGGACCACTAGTGAGATTTCGTTTTTAGAGCTGTGATGTTATGATAGCGTGTTCTTCAAAGAGCAAGAAACTGAAGTCACAGAGATAAAGCAATTTTCTTATTTTAGAAAAATATCACCTTATTTCCTGCCTCGAGAATCTCAAGCACATAGTTTATATTTCATGACTAGTTTATTTTACCATAATACAGTAAGCCCTCCTATCCATGGAGTAGTATTTTACCATAGTATAGTTAGCCCTCTCTATCCATGGAATCTGCATCTACAGATTCAACCAACTATGGACGCAGTCAGGCCACACCAACTGTTGAAAGATGGAAGGAAGGACAGCACCTTGAAAGATAAATGCTCGAGTTTATCTACATATTTTTATTTTCACTTATATTTAATGCTAAGATTACTTGTAAGTAAGCTAACAGTGATTTAAAGTGTAGATTATATACAAATACTACATTTTATAGAAGGGACTTGACTTGACCTTCTGCAGATTTTACTGGATTCTGGTATCCACAGTGGGGGGCAAGAGCCCTAAAATCAATCCCCCATAGATACCAAAGGGACAACTGTTTTTGATCATTTCCCTCTTTTCTTTTGGACTTCATCAAATATCCAGCTTCCAGTTATAAGTCCTTAGTAAGAAGGAGGCCCTCAATCATTTTTAGCAAATTGTCTACATCTATCTTTATCAGGTTTCAAATTATCTGCAACTATTTTCAACTTTCTCCATTCTCTGACACACCAATACCACCTATTTGACTTCAACATTTTGTGAACAGTACTGAACAAAACAAAAGGCCTCAAAAGGAAAAGTCCTTTTGTTCATTTCCTGTTTAAGGATGAACTTTGTAGTCCAAATCTCCTTCACCTCCACAGGGTGTTTATTATTACCTTCCTTTCCTAAATCACCAACCTCTCTGCCAGTCCTTAGGTGGCTGTCTGATATTCTAGGTTGCTTTCTAAATATACAGTAGAACGACATTTTCCCACCCCTAAGTTAAGCATGGTCCTGTGAATTACTGGTCAATGAAATGTGTGAAATCTGTAATAGAGTCCTTAAATCAGGGGTGACTTACTGTATTCCCTCTCTCTAGCAACAAACCCAGCAACACTCCAGACAGGTTTCATAATGATCAATGTGAAGCAGAACTCAACTGAACTCAAATCGTCAAGTAATGCGAGTAGAAAAACAAAATACTTGGTTTCTCATTAGGAAGAGAAAACTGTTCATTACTGCAGCAAAGATTACTTATAAGTAAGCTAGGGGTTATTTAAAGTGTAGATTATAAACAAATACTGCATTTTATATAAGGGATTTGACCATCTATGGATTTTACTGGATTCTGGTATTCATGGTGGGGCAAGGGCCCTAAATCAATCCCCCATACTCTGATACACTTTTTCATTCCATTAGCTCCTTCCTGTTAGTGAATGAATACAGTCAAATCTTTTCACCTGTAAAAACTTCAAAAGGGCCAGCAGGTGCCATGGTGGCTAAGGCACTGGGTTTCCACATGGCTGACCACAGTTTGAGCCCAAAACTTGGAGGACTGAAAATCATGCCAGGCATGTGTGTATGCCTGAAATCCCAGAAGGAAAATGGACGGCAGCCTGTCCATCCCCCAGAAGGTAAGAGTGATTTCTCACTTTCCCTCTCACTGCCTCTTTCCTGAGAGCACACATGGCCTACGGCAAAAACTTTTAAAAAAATTTCTAAAGTAAATCCCTGTCTTTAGTTCCCCTAGACTATCAGCTACTGTCCTATTTTTCTTTCTCCTCTTCACAGCAAAACAGCTGAAAAACGTTCCATTTCATCATTTCTGACTTTTCAGTTTCTGGAACATGTTCTTCCTGACCTTGCATTGTGGCATATGCTGCAGTTTTTGCCTGAAAATCCTTTCCAAACCCTAAAACCCCAACACAGATGCACCCACTTTGCTATCTTTCAAGTTTCAGCTAAATGGTTAGAGCCCTGGAGTCTTCTAAAATCCCTTGAGTTAGGCAACAGCCCATAGTCTCCCTAATTATAATACTTCAACATTATTCTAATTATCTATAGCTTTTAACATACCAGTCTCTATAAGGTAGGTGCAGTATTAACACAGTACCTAAAATACTGTCTCAAACCTATTATGTTATCAATAAATATTTGAATAAACAAGAATGCACCATTACACAGCACCTAAAATATTGTCTCAAACCTATTATGTTCTCAATAAATATTTGTTGAATAAACAAGAATGAACCATTACACAAGGATTACTCTAAAAATAAAAGCTATGGAAATTCTGGCTGGGAAGCAATGAAATCAGCCTAATCGAAGAAGCCCATGAACTAATTGAAAAACACTATCTAAATATGGAGAGGTACATATTAAGAATGGTACGATGCAGAACCAGCAGATGGCATAATGGTTACGTTGCTGGACTCCCACGTAGTCAATCACGGTTTGAGTCCCAGATCCAGCGACTTGAAACTCACGCTAGACATGTGTGTATGTATATGTATGTGTGTGTGTGTGTGTGTGTGTGTGTGTACCCAAGATCCCAAGAGGAGAATGGAGAAGGGACTGCGGTGTGGCCATTCCCATGGGGGGTGATTCTCACTTTCTGTCTTTCTGGTGAGTGCACGTGCCCTATAGCAAAAATCTAAAGACAAACAAACAAACAAACAAAACCCAAAAGAATGGTATGACACTGTAATAAAGAGCAAAGAATAAAATATGTTTACAAAGAATTTAATTACATTAGATGGCAGACACGGGCTCAGAAAGATAATTACATTTAGGGTAACTTGATATACTGAAGCCAGATTACCAAGACTCACGGAAAACATATTAACATACTGCTGAAATGCATTAGACTTGAGAAAGACGTGGCAAGGCTTCCAATCGCAAGCTGTAAGCTAGAGAATGAAATGATCTAATTTTTCCTTTTAAAGGCCACAAGGGTGGCTCTATTATAAAGGACAGACTTAGTGAGAAGCAGGAGCGGAAGCCAGAAGACTAGTTAGGAGGCTACAAGCAGAAAACAAAATAGTGGTTGCATGTACAGTTAACTGCTATAGAGATAAATGGCTGGGTCTGAAACATATTTTTTTAAAAATCAGTTTTGTTGAAAAGGAAAAAATAAAAGATAAATCTAATTAGGCCTTGACACATGAATAAATGGTAATGCCATTTATCTTAGTGGAAATACGGGTGAAAAGGAATAGCTTCATAATATTCACTACACAACTGACAGCGCCCTACATGTGGAAAAACAATAATTTTCCCAATTTAACTTTTCATTTCTTTAACTCTTATTTTCACAACTAGACTGTAAGCTTCTTAAATATATTTCTTCAGATCATTGTAGCAACATACCAAAAACCAGTGTTTAAAAAGGAAGGGTAAATAAAAACTGATAAAGTTTCTGTGTATGCCTCTTCATAATCATCTTCCATTTCCAAGATGACTTAGATGTGCTCACCCGATTTTCAAAAATGAGACTGCTCAATGAACAAATTTGGGGCTGTCAGAATAGGCTTTTTTTCTTTTAGAGAGAAGAATGTGGTAGTTGTGAACATAAATGGATTAAGGTTCAAAAAAACAGTCTGATAAAAGTGACATGGTTAAAAGATAAATAAATAAACAGAATGGTTTAAAATTATACTGGACTAAATGGAAATTTACACTCTAAAATGAAAAGTGCTTTTAAAGAAATCAGTAAAAACCCTAATAATAAAAGTTAAGGAGTATATTTTCCAGAGCGAGTCGCTTGAATGTTGTTGTTCCACAAAAACCTCTATTTTCAACTTCACCAGGTCAAAGAACTTACATGAAAGTGACGATAATTATTCTAACGTTAAGTATGGCCAGAGAATGACCATGACACAAGTAAAGTTCATTTCGGTTGGAAGCAGCACTTAACACCTGTTTTATCCATAGTTCTTTCGTCCGTTAAATAATGTACACATACAGCCTGCATAAATATGCTGACTGCTTCGTGTCAGATGCGCTTGGATAACGTGATGTGGATTAAGATCCGCTACAGAAAGCTTTAGCATAATATACTTAGACCTCACTTACGCTTTCCGAAGCACGTGCAGTTAAGAAACAAAAGGAAAGGGCGGAGGGAAGGCCAAGAAAACCTGTCCTGCTTCATCTGCTCCACTATCAAACCTCAGATTACCTCCTGCCTCTCCGCTTCCTTGTTCTTCTGCCCCTGTTTCTTCGCGTACCACAGGCCGATTTCGCGGCCTTTCAGGTGCCCGGGATGCCGGCCCCGGCCGCCTCGACCACCACCTCCGCCGCCGCCACCTCCAGAGCCCCGGCTTCCCCCGTGGCCCCCTCCATGACCTCCTCCATAGCCGCCACTGGAGCTGCGGGGCCCCGCATCCCGGCCCCAGTTCTGATGGTAGTCATAGCTCATTGTCCCGAAGACTACAACCCGTGAGAACCCGCAACCGCTAGAAATGGCGTCTGAGCCCGGAAGTGGGTGCACGTCCACTTCCGTTTTGCTTCCGGCGCCCAGGGCGAGAGGGAGGGCCATTTAGCGTCACAGGCAGCCGCTTCCGGTGACGCCACGGGCGGACAGCGGCGGCGGTCGGGAAGCGGGCTCAGGTGAGCTCTGTCCCTGAGCGCGGTCGGCGTCCCTGTGCTTATGGAGGGAGAGCGAGGGAAAGGCTCATGGGCGTTCTTTCCTTCGGCCTGGCAAGCAAGAGAGTAGCTGAGGTTTGCTTTCTTATTCTTCCTGAGAGAATCCAGAGTTTGCTTCCAATGAGAAGTGTCCCTACCTCCTTTAATGGCTTGTTATTATTTACTCCTTCTCTCCAATAGTGTAAATGGAGCATGTCTACCCAGATTCATTACAGATACGTAGGCAGTGGAAATAAATAGCACTGAAGATTGATATGTTCGTTTGAAGCTACTGTTTGTTAACCTGACAACTTAGTATATTGTGCAAGCTGTTCTTGAGTGATCAAGTGATTGGCCTATACGAGCTTGTTTGTTCTCTAGGGCATCTCCAGTTCATTTCTACATTTAACAAATTAAAGGTGCTGGGCCTACCAACTGAACAAAACAAATATGGGATTAGAGTTCCTTTGCTAATAACCTTGAGGGAGAAGACACATTGCAGTGAATTAAGAAAGGGAAATGCAGTATGCCATGAAGGTGTCCACAGTATGCCATTGTGACCTAAAAATTATTTTGAGCAGGAAGTATATGAGTTCCTGAAGTCTCTTATCTGCCTAAAAGCAGAGCCTCCCAAAAGAATTTAAAAGAACTCAATTTTCATAAGCCCCCTCTGTGGGAGGGGAACTATAGAAGATTGACTCCTATTACTGGAAATAAGGTGTCAGTAATGTACCTAAACAGACGTTGTCACAAAATGATCATATCTCCTATTCGTTCTAAGGGCCCATTTATCTTTTCTAAAATTCATTTTTTTGTCCCATAAGTGCCCTTCTCTTTCTTTCCTCCCCCTGTTAAGATGGTATATAAACCCCAAACTCTTGATGTCCTCTATGAGTCATAATTTTCTATGGATATTGGCAAGTCTGACTTTTCTCTTGCTAATACATGTGTCAGTTTAATATGCTCCAAATACTGCATCTTAAAGGGGAGAAGAAAATTTTCTCTGTGACAGGTAAGCAATTATAGCAAAAGAATTTCATTTAGGAGGTAAGTCCTTTTTAAAGAACAAGGGATTAAGCATTAGCTTTCTAGATAGGTAGGTGGACTTTATCCATGCTCATAGGAGGGGGGAGAGAGAGAATATTGCAGGTGGAGGGAACAGTATATGTTAAGACAGAGAATGAAATATGGAAAAGCTGAGAAGACTATACAGAAATTTAGACTGACAGGGAAAGCCAGAGAGGTAGGTAGGGATTAGATCAAGGAAAACCTGATATGCCACATAAAGAAAAATCATAGGTTTTAAGTAGAGGAGGGATTACTTTGACTTCTTTGTGTGGAAAGGAATGGAAGGAAACTGGTTAATAGGCTGAATGTAGGTTAAACAAGGTGGGGGTTACAGAGCATTCGAGATGGAAAGAATTGAATTTAATAGATATTAGAAGATAAATTTGCTAAGATTTTATGTTTCATTGAATATGGAGAATTAGATGGAAATATGAGATGACTTTGTTTTAATATTCCAATGCCTAACAAATGGTACCATATCCTGAGATGAGGAATACAGGACATAGAACATTAAAAAAAATTAATTGCCTGGAAATGGTTATGACAGCATGTGAGAGAAAAAGTGAAAGACAAAGAATTCCACCCCTCCCCTCCATGGGGCGTGATCATGCTGTAATCCCTTTTCCTCTATTTTTCCATCCTGTCAGGATTTGGGGTGTGCGTGCACATACCCCAAATACCTGGGGTGTTTTTAAGTTACTGGGTTTGGGGTTCAAACTGCAGTTGGTCATTGGATACTACTTTCTATGTATAGCACTTAACTACTATGCTATGTTACTGGTCTAGGACAAAGATAATATTTTTGGAGGAAAGAATAGGGTTGAGTTAATGTGTTTTATTTGTGCAAATAGAGTTTGTAGAGCCTATGAAACTAAATGTCTAGAACCATATAGTTTAAGAGTTAACAGCACAGAGAGAGTAGACTGACATTATATATTTGGCAAATAAAAGTAAGATACAGGAATGGATAACTACTATAAAAGCACCCCATAAGGCACTCCTGATATGACAGGCATGTGAGCTATTTAGTAGGTAAGATTGGGTAGGCGTATTGGAGGTTGTAGCAGCAAAATGAAAAAGAAATTATTTAGATCATTAGTTGCGAGAATTATCAACTGACTCTTTGTTTCCCCTAACTAATATGTTGAAGCCCTAACCCTCAGTGTGGCTGTATTTGGAGATGGAGCCTCTGTAGAAGTAATTTAGGCCAAATGAGGTTATAAGGATGGAGTCCTGATCTATAAAGCAGGAAGAGAATCCTCACTAAGATTTTAATTACCTCCCTCTTCAGCTTGGACTTCCTGACCTCCAGAACTGTGAAAAATAATTTCTGTTGTTTAAATCACCTAGTCTGTAATATTTTAAATTTCGTTATGGTAGTTCTGCTATGTTTTGAATATATGTCACCTTCAAAATTCACATTGAAATCTAATTTCCATTATAACATTATTAAAGGTGGCATCTTTAAGAGGTGATTAGGGGAACCAGCAGTTGGCATAATGGCTATGTCACTGAATTCCCATGTAATTGACTGTGGTTCAATTCCCAGATCTGATGGCTTAAACTCGCAATGGGCGCATGTGCATGCATGCCCAAGATCCTGAGAGGAGAATGGAGGAAAAGAGATTGCGGCATGGCAATCCCCCTAGGGGGTGATTTCTCGCTTTCTGTCTCTCTGTCTCTCTCATGGGATTTGCGCTATTATGAAAGGACATATCTGGCCCCTTCTTCTCTCTCCTTCTTGCCATTTGCTGTGTGATGATGTATCATGAAAGCCCTTCCCAGAAGCTATCACCTTGATACTGGAGTTCTCAGCCTCCAGAACTGTAAGCCAGTAGTAAGCCAGTAAACTTGTTCATTATAAATTCCCCAGCCTCGGGTACTCTTTTATAGTAGCACAAAACAGATGAAGACACAATGAAAGCAGACATGACCAAGGAGGATGAAGATTGTTAATCAGCTGATGTGATGGCTTATAATATATTCCAACTTCACCAGGATAAGGGATGTCCAGAGAACTGGTAAAATTATTTCTGGGAGTCTTTGTGGGGTGTTTCTGGAAGGTAGTAGCATTTGAATCAATATGCTGAGTAAAAAAGATTAATCTCATTATATACTGAGCCTCATCCAATTCATTGAGAGCCCAAGGAGAACAAAAATGTGGAGGAAGGGTGAATTTGTTCTGATTCAGCTGAAACATCCATCTCCCTCTCCCTCCTCACAAGACGTTAGCACTTCTGATTCTCAGGTCTTTGGGTTTGGACTAGACCCATGTCACTGGTTTTCCAAAGACTGGTTGTCCTGGAACTCTGGCTTTCCTGGGTTTGCAGACAGCCGGACAGCAGACTGTGGCACTTCTTAGCCCTCCATAACCCCATGAATCAATTCCTCATGATTTTTTTTTTTGTGTGTGTGTGTCCAAGTATATCCTATTAGTTCTTTTTCAGCTGTCATTAAAATAGAGAGATTCTCCTAGATTGTATAGTGAACTCAGTGTAATTATAAGGGCCCTTAGAAGTTGAAGAGACTGACAATGAGAAGGTCATACTGAAGTGATATGAAGATTCAGCAAGCTGTTGCTGGCTTTGAGGATGGAGAACGGGGCCATATGCCAAAGAACTCAGGCAGCTTCCGGAAGCTGAAAGAGGAAATGGATTTTTCTCCAGAGCCTCCAGGAAAGAACACAACCCTGCTAACCCCTTGACTTAACCTATTAATGACTCTTGTCAAAAAATTATGCAACAAATACTGTTCTGTAAGATAATAAACTTATGTTATTTAAGACTCTGAGTTTGTGGTTATTATGACAGCAATAGAAAGCATAACAATTCCTTATTTCATGTCACACAGTCCTCATAACCCCAGAGAAAATAGCGTCACCTCTATTATAAAATAAATTGTATTATTTCTCTTTATCTCATGTGTATTGACCCTAAGCAGAATCGTAAATATAAATTTAAAGATGTTAAATTTTCCACACATAAAGTAGTACTTGAGGTATTCCTTTCAACTCTTGTTTTAGGCAGACACTTTAAAACAAATGTCACTAATAAAAATTCACACAAAAGAAAGATTTCTAAGGAAAGACCTGAAAGATACTGGTGAGAAGGAAAGTGTCAGTTGCTGCCTCGGCAGGTTTTCTCCCTGCCTTGACTGGAACCACAAAAATTTTCAGGTTACCTAATGTCATAAAATAAAGGAAGTAGTTCATTTTAATTGCCATTGTTGCTCTTACTGGTCCTTGGCTGTGTGTTGTGGACTGGGCAGCCTACAAATATGTCTCTTTTGAGTGTCCTCTTCACTGATCATAGACTAGTTTGTAATATGCACAACCATTGCTTTAAACCACATGGCATTTGGTGTCCATTTTCTACATATACTTACTCCCTCCAGAATCTAGGCACCTCTAGCATGTAGCAAGGGTGAGCCACACAGAAAAACATTATTATTGAAAACTACCACATATTTTGTGAGTGCGTGTGTATGTGTGTGTGTGTGTGTATTTTAATGCTTACAGATAGAGTATGTGTAGCGGGGTCTGGTCATGATGAAGTCTTTTTTCTTCCAGTTTTCTGTCCCATCAGTACTTGGGCACACACATATCTGCCATGTCTTTCAAGTCATTGAGGTTGGAGCTTGAACCTTGGTTGGCCATGTGGCATCTGACTTCCTCTGTGTAGCAGATATTTATGTATACTTATTAAAAACTACGTGCTTGTGTACAAATATAAAGATATCATAAGATATTTGATAAATGGCAGCTTGTAGCAACAGGGATGTTATCATCTCTAGGCCCAAATAGATGAACAGAAGGAGTGAGTATTGGTATCTTGAAAGAACTAAATACAGTCAGCTACCTATAAGAAGCACTGACCATTGATAAAGGGGCAGATCTAGCCTGTGGTGATTTTGTAGAGAAATAGAATAAATACCCTACCTCATGTGCCTCCTCTCTGATCTCTTAC
Source organism: Tupaia tana (assembly GCA_026018925.1). Lineage (NCBI taxonomy): Eukaryota > Metazoa > Chordata > Mammalia > Scandentia > Tupaiidae > Tupaia > Tupaia tana. The sequence goes on from JAKSZU010000019.1 coordinate 24,181,342, forward strand.
CAAAAGTCACTATTGGCCAAAACCAAAGGGAAGCAGAGGATATGTAAAATATCTTGGCATAGTTGGAGCAGGTCATCGCTTGGAACAAAGGAACAGAGAAGAATAGCTGGATCTAGAGGAGAGATAAGATAGCCGCTGTTCATGATTGCAATAAATTTTAAATACCATGTCACTAAGAGGCAGAGATCAATTAGAGGATGTCCTTGTTTATTCCTTAATTATAGATATCATGTACTTCCTGCCTCCTGTTTGAGTTTAATTGAACAAACATTCAATGATGCTGGATGGCATTGTTTTCTTTGTGACTTGGAGCATTTTAAAGATAAGGGTGGCTGTTGGGGTGACCTTTAAACTAAGTAGGTCCTTGATGAGAGCCCATCAATATTCATAGTTCATTCAGAAAACTGGAAGAGAGATTTCTGCTATTCTCTAACAAACATGAAAAGCAAGTAAGAGTGACTTTTAGCAGGAAACATGCTGACATTGCATAGTTTACATAAGATACAGCAGGTATCCTATGTTTTGTGGGGAAAGAACATATAGATTGGTATAATAACTTGCTTGAGAACTATAGATAGGGTGACAATATAATGTATTGTCCAAACTGAGATAGCTTTAAAAATTAGAGAGGACACAATTATTATGTCAGGAAAACAATTGTGAAACAGGACTATCCTGGAAAAAAAAGATGTTTGTATGAACAATTGCCTTATCTTCTGATTTCATCTGCTTCCTATTAAAAGAATGGCTTCATGAGGTCCAAATTTACAGGATTTATATAAAGACCTTGAGGGTCTTTTACAACATACTTTCTTTTGAAAACTGTATAATCTCATTATATAGGTAGATTTTTCTCACTAACTTAAGCATGCAATTTTGGATCTCAGCAGAAGGTCTTATGAAAGACACTGAGAAAAAAATGTTAAGCGATGAAGTTTTTTTCTAAATTTAAAACAGATAATAGAAATGAAGTGTTAAGGGTTCTGCCCACATGTGCTATGTAACTTTACTACTCTAACTGGGCAACCTGGGGCTTTTATAAATCCTAGTATTTTTTGACTCTGGCATTTTAAGGATCTTAGGAGTTGTATTTCTGCTTAGTTGATAAAGAGTAAAATTTATCTCTGAGATTTTTTTTTCCTTTTTTAGATAAATTACCTAGTGGGACTATGCTTATGTAAAGGTAAAGCAAGATCCTCCTCCATAACAAAGTTTCAAGGCAATGAATGTGCCCCAGCAAGTTATTCCATATATTGCTAAAGATTATCGTCATGACACTTTTACGTTTGAGTTTTTAAAGTGTATTTTATTCCAAGAGAGAAATAGAAAAAGAGACAGCAAGACAGATACCCTTAGCAGGTTCTTGCCATGCTGTGATCCTTCCCCAGCCTTGCAACTGGACAGGGTCACAGCACATCTACAGGTGCACCCATTGTGTTCAGGTTGACCCAAGTTTCAAGCCCATATGGCTCCAGCGTTACACAGAGGCACCCTAATTGCCTGCACCGCTGAAGCTGGGCTTATATATGGATTTTTGAATGCTCAATGCCAACACGTTGTTGCTCATTCTTAGGAAAAATATGTGTTTCTGTGCATGTAAATGAATGTATATTCTTTTTGCTTTCAAAATTGATACTCCAAGATGTGTAGAAATGATATTCTTCATATCTTGAGTTATAGAGGAGCTCAGATAAACAAATTGTTTTATATTTGGACAGCACAGTCTGGACTTGAGTGTTAATATCTAGAATTTAGTCAAGACCAAATAAATCAAACTTGGAGAAATGTATCATTGTTGGATTATTGCATGCAGTGCCTCTGCTTTAGCATCTTCCAGGAGAGTACTATTCACATTCTATTATGATATGGTATTTGATTGGTTGGTGTCACAGGGCATGTGGTAGAGACTGGCTACTTACCATGTTTTGGTTTCTTTCTCCTGTGCATACAGTGAGATATATTTCCTAGCCTCTTATGGAGTTCAGGTATGTCTGTGTACTGGATTCTGTCCACTGTAGTGGAAGCTACAGTGACTGAGTTACAGTTCTTCCAGTCTAGTACTGCTAAGAACTAGTGTAGAATCCTCTATGCCTTTCCCCCTTCTACCACTTTAATGCAAATGAGCATAATTATCATAAAAATCTTATATTGAAAGTCTGAAACTACAAAATAGAAGGAATATGGGCCTCTGAGCAGTATCTGAGAGAAGAAAGGCCCAACTGATTATAAGAATTTTTTTTCTTTTAACTGCTGCTGCTTCTCTTAAACCTGCTTCCAAATCTTAGACAAATGACTCTCATTGAAAGACGTGAAACCTGGGGCCAGCAGGTTGCTTGGTGGTTAAGGGTGCTGGACTCCCACATGGCCAACTACGGTTCAAGTCCAGGACCTGGCGACTTTCTCTCTCTCTCTTTCTCTCTGGTCAAATAGAAATAAATAAACAAATGAATAAATAAAGTTAAATAAAATAACTTAAAAAAAAGAAAGATGTGAAACCTGAATTTTGCTGATGTGAGACTGAGAAAAGTAGTTTTCAGGCAGACCCTATAATACGTGGAGGAGTTTTAAAACGTTGGGATATTACAGAGTATTGAGAGAAAATAGATAACGGGATAATTTTTCCCCATCAGTTCTAAGCTCCATAAGTAGACTTCTTTTTTTTTTCTTTTCTTTCTTTCTTTTTTTTTTTTTTTTAAGAGAGATTTTTGCTATAGGGTACGTGTACTCACTGGAGAGACAGAAAGAAAGTGAGAAATCACCCCCTAGAAGGGATGGCTACGCCACGATCCTCTATCCTCCCATTTTCCTCTAGGGATTTTGGGCATACACACGCAAGCACCCGCCATGAGTTTTAAACTGCCAGGTCAAGTACTCGAACAGAGTGGACTATATGGGAATCCAGCAATGTAACCATTTCGCCATCTGCTGGTCTCCTATAGGTAAACATTTAAGAAATGTATAATTTATTTAATGTTACTCTTAATTGTTGTTACTCTTAATTGAATCAATGCATTCTGTTACTGTGTCTACTACTATCATCCTAGTCCTGGAAATCATCTTTAACCCAGACTATTAAATAACTTTCTAATTAGTCTTTATACAGTCATCTTTGGCCTCTCAAAACAGATAGGGATTTCTGAAGTCAGATTACATCACTCTGTTGCCCAGAACCTACCAATGGCTTCCTATTTCATTTAGAATAACACTCAGAATCCATACTATCGGTCTGCCAAACACTGATGTCCTAATTTTCACCTGTCCTTACCTGTCTTAATCTCCAAATGCTTTCTCCTTCTCTCACTCATATGCATTCACATTGACCTTCTTGATGGTTTTGCAAAAAACAGAAGGCAAACTTCTACTTCTGGAAATTTGTGGTTCTTTTTGTTAGACTTTTATTTTCTTAGACAATCACACAGCATGTTTCCTCACTTTATTTGAGGCTCTGATAAAATGTTATCCTGTTGGTGAGCCTTTCTCCTAACTAAATCGTTAAGAAAATGCACTCCTTCCGTTATTTAGTACCTCTCTCTGATCTCTATTTACTGTAGCACTTAGCACTATCAAAAATAGAGATCAGAAGTACTAAATCCTAAGACAAAAATTATGTACATATACAAAATAAGTCCTAAGATAAAAAATTACATGCATATATATGTATGTACACATATATGATAGTGTTATATATGTACACACACACACATGCACACCTTTCCATGAATTCTGGAAGTTCTAATGAATCATTGTGGAGGACAGTGGTTTGAGCTTATAATTCGTTGTCAGGAGTAAGGTTAGTTTTTTTCTTCTAAGAGATTTTTGCTATAGGACGTGTGTGCTTGCTAGAGAAACAGAGAGATGGAGAGAGAGCGAGAAATCAACCCCTGAGGGGGATGGCCGTGTCATAATCCCTTCTCCATTCTCCTCTCTGAATCTTGGGCACTCACACACATGTGCCTGGCATAAGTTTTAAGCAATTGAGTCCAGGACTCGAACCACAGTCGACTACATGGGAGTTCAGCAACATAGCCATTAAGCCATCTGTTGGTCTCAAGAGTAAGGTTAGTTGCATGTAGACTATATTCTTTCATTTTGCAGTTGACTTAAACTCACAATATATTTATATATTTGGTTTGTTTTGATTTTGTTCACAGTTACAATAACCTCAAGCACCTAGAACAATTTCTAGTGTATAATAACTCATCCATTAAATATTGGGATGAAAAAACTAAATAAAGTCTGAAAAGAGTAAGAAATTAAGAGAAAATATATTTATGAAATCCAATCTACAGAGCCATGTCAAGAAAAGCTTCTAAATAATGCATAACCATGTCTCTTTTATTATATTCTGAGTAATAGTACAGTGCTTTCTGTCTTCAAAATGACTTGCCTCTGATGGCTGCAATTCTCAGAAGTTTATATATCATGGGTTTATATTATTAGGAAAGTTATAGGGATTACGTGTTTGCAATTTACTGAATTAACCACCAGGTGGTGATATTTTTATTAGGTAAAAAGTTTTTGTCTTCAGAGACATTTATAGAAAAGAAATAAGCTATATGAACTAGAGTATTTATTAATAACAAGAACAACAGAACTTTATAAAAGTAAGATATTTGGAAATATTTATAGAGGTATTTCCTGTACTAGAATCACATTTTACCATCAGAATCACTCTAAAGAAGTAGACATCAGTAATCTTAACTGTAGTTTTACCTTTTTTTCCTTGACAGAGATTTGGAGAGCCATCCATGTGTAGGCACAAACCTAGCAGATATTTCTTATAGATTCAGCTACTATTGGCACAGAGTTGAGAGTGTTACAGGTCAGTAATATGATGCTGATTAACTTTTCAAACAATGTATTTGGACTACATAATCCTAATATTGCTTTAATACAGCAGAAGTTTTAAGTGTACCCATTGTACAATTCACCAACCAAGAGACATATCCTAGGTTTTTTTTCTTTTTTTTTTTCCAATTCCCCTATCCAAGGTCCATGTCCAGTGAAAAGAAAATGGAAAGTAAGAGGGGAAAATGGGTATTACTATCTTACAATCCATTTTGATACTATTTACATATTGATTACCATCATCTTTTCCTTCCTAGTCAAAGTCCCATACAATTCAAAATGATTTGTTTGTGTTAAAATCTTTATTATTTTCTCAGTTTTATTCATTCTTTTCCTCAGTGTTATTTTTTTCATGTTTCTAATTTCTTGTCACCAAAAATTGCATTTTAAAGTAATGTTTCCCTTTTGAAATAGATATATATATTTTGGATATTAAAACCTGTATTTTACAAAGCATTACTATGATATTAAAATTTTGAGGACCAGCAGTTGGCATAATGGTTATGTCTCTGGACTCCCATGTAGTCGACCATGGTTTGAGTCCTGGATCCAGTGGCTTAAACTCATGCTGGACACGTGTGCATGCGTGCCCAAGATCCTGAAAGAATAGAGGAGAAGGGAATGCAGCATGGCCAGCACCCCTGGGGGTGATTTCTTGCTTTCTATCTCTCTGTCTCTCTCTGTCTTTCTGGCGAGCACACGTGCCCTATAGCAAAAACCTCTCCAAATAAATAAATAAATAAATAACAGAATATTAAAATTTTCTTTTAAAAAGGCATTTAATACTATTGACTTATATTATCAGACTGATCTACCTATTTGCCACTAGTTAAACTAGCAATTGATTTTGGAGATATAAAGTCTTTTAAAATAAAATGGATTCATAATGAGAGTGCACTTTAATTTGAATTTATATGTTATGCATTATTTGAGGCTTGCTTTACAAACAGTACTAATGGCATTACATCTACGATTAGTTACATGAGATTTTGAGAAGTTACATGAGAGAGGGAGAAAGTCCATTGAGATAATTATTTTTAAAATGACTTGCCTTGGTGGCAAAAAAACAAAAACAAAAACAAACAAAAAACCTTCTGAAACTCTCTGAAGATGAAACAATCTGAAAGTCTATGTCAAGTGATTTAAGGTACTGATTCAATATAATGAAATAGAAACCAAAATAAATGATTCTAAAAAATCAATTTCCAGGACCAGCAGTTAGTGTAATGGCTATGTCGCTGGACTCCCATGTAGTCGACCGCGGTTCGCGTTCCAGACCTGGTGGCTTGAAACTCACGCTGGGCACGTGTGCGTGCGTGCCCAAGATCCCGAGAGGAGAATGGAGGAGAAGGGATTGCGTCATGGCCATCCCCCCTTGGGAGTGATTTCTCGCTTTCTGTCTCTCTGTCTCTCTGTGTCTTTCTGGTGAGCGTACACGCCCTATAGCGAAAACCTCTTAAAAAATTAAAAAATAAAAAAAATTTAAAAAAATAAATAAAAAATCAATTTCCTCAATCTGTAAATAAATATGTCAGTGAGGTGGAAATGCACAGTCTAAGACCATGTAACATGTCAAGTCAATAACTTTGGATAATAAACACTTAAGTAATGTTTGATTTAATATATGTTTACAAAAAAATTAGAATAAAGCAATTCAAAGAAAAACTACTTCATAATTTTTGAACTCTATATTACTCATAATCTGATGAGGTAATTCCTACTTCTTTGTGATGTTAAGCATATTAAAATTAATCTTGAAATGTATACCATAAAATGGTAATAAAATACATTGAATTTCTTGAAGAAACCATGTCTTTGGGGCTGGCTCCATAGCATAGTGGCTAAGCACTCTGCAGAGGAAGCTGTACCCCACATGGCCTACTAGCCTTCAAACCCTGGCTCTGGCAGCAGTACCCTGGTGTGCACGTGTGCATTCACAGGATCCTGCCAGGGTGGAGATCAGAGGAAGAAAGATTGGGGTGTGACGAGGCCCCTCGGGGGTGCGCTTTCTCCCTCTTTCCCTCTCTCTAGCTCACGTGTGTATGTGCATAAACTATCATGAAAAAGGGGAAAAAAGATAACATGTTTTTAGTGAAAAACAAAAAAAATCCACCTAAACTTGAAAGTAAATCATATATGTAGTAAATTTTTCTGTGCTCCAGTAATGGGTAAGACAGTTTGCTCAATCTGCAGCTTTCAAAACAGACACTTTTATTTTCAACTTAGAGGATCTTCCTCTGCTTTATCCAGAAGCTTGTTACCCTATATGGGTGTACCTCTCAAAATTTAATCTGGTAGTCATTAACCCCAATTTCCAAACCAAAACAATTCTAGGATGAAGTATACAATTCAACCTTTTCTAATAATGTTTAGATGAAAGCCTATTTCTAATTCCGCCTGCAAGGGTCAGTCTTTCTGTACCAAAAGATAAAAAGAAAATACTGTTACATTTAAGAGAAAGATGAAAAAAAAAATAACACTTAGTAAACAAATAGTATTTGATAGAAAAGAAGGAAACTATAGACTAAGGACATGCATGTTTCCAAGTTGGAGGCTAGTTTGACATTTTACACAAGAACATATTTCCTAATTATGAGTATAAAGCTAAAGCAGGTAACTGTAATAAACTTGTTTTGCTAGCTGCGTTTAGGCAAGCCTCTTCAAATACAACTTAAGAGTTTGGCCCCATTTAGTCCATTCCCCAAATGTCTCTTTTTTTCCCCTTTGCAGTAAAGGCCAACACTGTGTGTAGAAACCCGTGCATGGAACAGTATCCTCCTTGAGTTTATACAATTTTCTATTTACTCAGAGGTTGACAAGCAGAGGCAAAAACATTATTAGTAAACTAGGCCAAGATTTGATTTAGAAAAGATATTTTAGAAATCAGATAAGAAACAAAATCTTTTAATTACCACAGTGTGTGATCTTTAGGTAACACATCAAATGCACTTAAGTGTTTACACTAGTTCCAGCTGTTGACACTAAAAATAAACAGGAAAATCAGAAAAGCTTATGTAAACCAACGAATGAAAGGAAATCAGTCTCAGACCAAAAGTCTTAGTTTCACAAGTTGAGGTTGCAGGTCTATTCCTGCTTCTGTTAGACCAAGTGGCCACTAATTACCCTTGTTTTCTTCCTCTCTTTTCCTGTAAGCTTCATTTAACAACTGGATTTCCTCCTTGTAGCCACTCCTTTCTTGGTGCTGCCTTTTACTGTTTCGCCTGTGTGCTTCCACAGTGTCTGGAATGGAGATGTTGATATCACCATCGGGATTACTCGTGGGTAAAAAGAGGGAGTATGAGGCTGTTTCCCCTAAGTCACATGAAACAAATCTGTTTTCTTTCCGTGAGTAGCGCAGGGACGGAGATCTGACTTGAGTGGAGGACTGGCTGATGTTGCTAATGATTGACACAGTGTCCAAGGCCTCTTCATTATCACAAATTTCAAGAACCTCCAAGTGTATTTTCACACTGGTGTCCGCAAATGTGGAGGGAGAATCCTCTGAGTTTGGTTCATGGCCAACACTTTTGGATCGATAGACTTCTATTTTCTTAGATGTTGGGGTTATTTTTTGCCCTTCTGCACTTACCTCATAGGTAGAAAGAGATAAAGTTTTCCCTGTAGGAGCTTGGAGAGACACTGTCCCCTGGAATGCACACAAGGGAATGGCCAGGGTACCACCGGCACGCTAGAGACAAAAAACAAAGGTGTTATTATTGAAAGCTAGTTTCTGGGATCGAGACAGTTAGAAATTTATTTTATTTATCAGAATAGTAAGGTTTTTCTATTTTCAATATGTTTCCTTAGAAACCTTTCACAGATTTGAGATTTAAATTCTGCCACCCAAGTGCCACAGTTCAGTCTCTTCTAGGTCAAAACAACATCTAAAGGAAGACATTCAGAAACATTTATTTGAAGATAAGAGACATATTACCACAGTTGAAGGCAAAAATCTGTACTGATGGAAGGAACAGATGTTTCCAAGGGCATAATTTGGGTGTAAAATGGAATGCATATTTAAAATTTAGAATTGCTTTTATATTTTTCTTATCAGTTACATTAAAATGTTTGAAAAAAAAATGTTTCCACAGGTTAAAACAAATGCAGGCTGTGTTATAACATGTACTTTTTTCTTTTTTAAAATTTTGCTAGAGGGCTTGTGTGCTCATCAAAGAGAGACAGGGTGGAGGTAAAAAAGCACTTCCTAGGGCCAACAGGTGGCATGGTGCTTAAGGTGCTGGATTCTCACATATCTGACTGGTTCAAGTCCTAGACCTGGCGGCTTCCTTTCTCATTCTCTCTCTCTCTCTCTCTCTCTCTCTCCCCCCTCTGGTGAGTGCATGTGCCCTATAGCAAATTAAAAATATAATAATAAAAAATAAAAACAATTCTATTTTATAAAGCACTCCCCATTAGGGATGGGCACACCACAATCTCTTCTCATCCATTTCTCCTTTCAGAATTTTGGGCAAGCATGCACACATTCATTCATGGCATGTTTTTCAAGCCACCAGGTTCCATTTGTCCATTTGGGATCTGGTCACCATAACCTCCATGTACTTTTCCCCCCCTTACTTAGTATGCCAGATAAAATGGTAATTGTGAAACTATGACTCAGCCTGAGTACAAAGGATATTTCAGCTGTTAGGTTTGAGCATGTGTAAGAAAAATCAGATGTCACCAGAACTGTGCTATCGTGTGCTTACTTCCCACAGAGAAATCAGTCATTAAAGTAAACACAATGATAACTCCTCCACAATTTTGCAAAAACTCACCTGAAAGTTTCAATTTGCTACACTTTTTATATTAAAAGTTTTTTTTTTTGTTTTTTTTTTTAAAGAAACATATTCAGGGACCAGCAGGTGGCATGGTAGTTAAGGCTCTAGATTCCCACATGACTGAGTGTGGTTTGAATCCCAGACCTGGTGATTTGAATATCATGCCGGGCACAGGTGTGTGCATGCCCAGAGTCCCAGGAGGAGAATGGAGGAGAAGGGATTGCAGTGCGGCCATACCCGAAGGAAGGTGATTTTTTGTGTTTTCTTATGTCCCCTCTGTCTCTCTCTGGCTAGTCTACACACCCCATTGCAAAAGCCTTAAAAATAAAAAAAATCACCATCGAGAGATGCTTAAGAAAGTAAGATGGATTCTTGTTAAAGTCTGTGCTTTATATTGTTGCATCATGCCTTCATACTTTCAATTTGATTACATGTTACTCTCAAAAGAAAATAGTGATGTGCCTAACTTCTAGAGCAGTGGTTCTCAAACCTGAGTCCCAGACCAACATCATCAGCATTATCTGATAATATGTTAGAAATGCAAATTTTTAAGCCCGTCCTAAGATCTTCTAAATTATAAACTGGCCACAAGGTGGAGCAGTCTGACAAGCCTTCTAGGTGATTCTGTCAGTAAAATTTGAGATCCGCTACTCTAAGGAAATGTAGTCCAGAGGAAGAAGGGAGAGTTGTTTAATAGATACCTTTTATTCACGTGCCTACCATCTCTAAAGCCTGGAGTTACTAAGTGGATTGGCCTAAATGTGTCTGTCTACCAAGGAAAGTAGCATGGGACTGATGATGTTCTATCAATTTAGGGTGACCAATCATGGCCCAGCCTTTTGGCACAGCTGGTAATGAACTGAACTATGGCACTGGAAGCCACTTGACTGACCACAGATTGGATCCTTGGTACACACACGTGTTCAGGATCCCATGAGCTGAAGGCTATAGAAGGGAGATCATGGTGTGATGAGATCCTGTTGAGGATGCACCTGTCTCTCTTTCTCTCTCTTCCCTTATCCTTTCCCTTGCAAATGCCCACGCTATCATGAATAAAATGAACACACTTTTAAAAAGGGGGCAACCATATGGCAAAGTAGTTAAGCACTGTCCAGAGGAAACTGTATTTCACATAGCCAACTGGGGTTGGAGTCCCAGCCTCAGTGACTTGAAAATACAGAGGCATACCATGCATGCTCAGGATCCTGACAGATGGAGAATGGGAGGAAACAGGATTTTCTGAATGATCAGGCCCTATTGGAAGATGCCTTCACTGTCTATATTTTAGATGTATACATGTGCCCTCTGACATTAAAAAAAATAAATAAATAGAAGCCAAAAAGAAGCCAAACTTCCTTATTTCCCTGAGGACTGTCCTAGTTTTGGCACTGAAATTCCTGTATCCCAGGACACCCTTCGGTCCCAAGCAGACTGATGTAGTGGGTAAGGATAAGGTTGGTCACTCCATTTGCCATGATCACTTTGCATCTGGACCCAAGAGTAGCTAAAGGAAGGCTTAGGATAGGGTTCCCACTACTGGAGAACAGTATGGATTCTCTTTAATTTAAAGAAGTCTTTGAAAGGGAATGAGTCATAAATTTCACTGCTATCATGTTCCACTCCTTGAATCCATGGGCCACAAAAAATATAATCTCAGTTGTGTGAGATATGTTACTAATCTTTTACAGTTAACCCCAATGGAGAAGTCTTGAATTCTGTTTATCCATAAGGAGACCTAGGAACCTAACTTCAGGGTCTTTAGACTCTAATGGGCTAGAAACTTTGAAAACATGCTATAAAGTTCAGTTTAGGCTTCTGCCAAAACAAAGAACTCTGTCAACTCTAAATGTATGATGTTGGCTAAACCAAGAAATAATTCTATTTAAAAAAGGGGACAGCATTGGTTCATTACAGCATTTTCTGAGTGGTGGCAACTTTTGATGAAGAGAATGTTACCTTCATTACTTTTTAATTTATTCATTAAACATTTTCTGAGTATCCATTATAAGCAAGATTCTGAGCTTGCATTAGATATACAGAGATATTACTTCTTCATTCAAGGGCATCACAAATGATTGAATAAGAAAGACATGAGAAGAAACTAAATAAAATTTAAACTTTAAATATAGCAATTGAGATAGGAACCAAGTTCTATGTGATCTAAGAAATGATTACATCTAGTGGAGATATTTTATATAGGGGAGACATTTGAAACTGATCATAAGAAAAGATTTATAGTCTTAAAAGCTTTGCTTTCTGAGTGATAATTCGTGAGCTGAAGGGCCTTCCTAAAATCTTTCTCTCCTCATAAAACATTTTTATTATCAAAGACAGAAACTTCTGTTTACTTTGTAAATCAAAAATGACTGAAACATTCAGTTAGAAAATTTGACTGCTATTTAATATTGTGAATTATAAATACAGCCTACAAGCTAGTCAATTTGTAAGTTGAACTTTCTTACATTCATAATAAAACCCATCAAGGTAGGTGCATTGCTTCTAAGGGGCCAGCAGGTGGCGTGGTGGTTAAGGCACATGGTGACCATGATTCTAGTCCTGCATCTTGTGGCTTGCTTTCTCATTTTCCCTCTCTCTCGCTCTCTCTCTCTCTCTGGTGAGTGCATGTGCCCTATAGCAAGTTAATAATAATAGTAATAATAATAATAATAAAATAAAATTAAGTAATTCTTTAAAAATATTTTTGAGCTTTCTGTTCAACATGCTATACTGTCCAAGCAAAGTGCTACAGGATATGGTAATTTAAATCAGAAAAATGTGATGAGAAAGTTATCAAACAGTGCCCAGCATTGTGAACATGTATGTCTGTCTATTTATTTATTTACTTTTTTTTTAGAGGTTTGCTTTAGGGCATGCATGCTGGAGAGAGAGAGAGACAAACAGACAGACACAGTGAGAGAGAAAGTGAGAAATCACTCCCCCAACAGGGAGAGGGATGGCCATGCTATGATCCCTTTTCCATTATCTTCTCAGGATCTTGGGCAAGCAAGCACACATGCCCAGCATGAATTTTAAGCTACCAGGTCTAGGACTCAAACCATGGTTGTCCATGTGGGAATCCAGTGACGTAACCAGTACACCATCTGCTGGTCCCTATTTATTTATAGTTAATTGCCAGAGAATACATGTGTTCACCAGAGAAACAGAGAGAGAGAGAGAGACAGCGACAGAGAGAAAAAGCACCCCAAATGGGATGTGGTCATACTGCAGTCCCATGGCCTCCATCCCTTTAGTCTTTCAAGATATTGTGCAGGCATTTAGATGTGCCTGGCATGTCTTTCAAGGTGCTCAGGGCTGGGACTGGAACCTCTTCCAGTCGTTTGGAATCTGACTCCCTCATCTTGTATGCTACAGGGCACACTACAGCACTGACCCAGAATATGTCTATTTAAAGAACCTTCACTAGAACTTCAACAATATAATCATGTCTGTATGTACCAACATGTATAACTGACGAATAGTTAATATAAAAGCAAATGCAATGAAGAATTTCTCTGCATTTGATTTTATACATTCACGTAGCAGATTTCAGTAACTCTCTCATGTTAATATTATCTTCAAATGAACAAAGAAGCATTACTATGTTTAAATGACAGCTCATTAAAATGGCATTTGAGAGCTGTGTAGTGTCAGAGTATGGCCAAGTATGAATCTCATTTTTCTGAAACAGCATACAAAGTCCCAACTTACTAAAATTATTTTGTGAAACACTTCTATTAAAATGGAGAGTCTCATTTTAGAGTCATAGAGATAAAAACAGATAATAACGAAAATGCAAATAACCTGATTTTAACATGGGCAAAAGATTGAATAGACATTTCTCTAAAGAAGCTACATAAATGGCCAAAAAGAGAGAGAAGGTATATAAATGACCAAGAAGCACATGAAAAGATATTCAGCATCACTAATGATTATGCACATGCTAATCAATACTATATCACCTCACACCCATCAGGATGGCCACCAACAAAAAAATAAATCTGTGAGTAATAAAAATTGTCAAGAATGTAGAGAAATTGGAAGTTGTGTGTCCTGCTGGGCACACAAGTAATATAAATGTAAAATGGCATGACTGTTGTGAAAAACATTATTACAGTTTCTCAGCGAGTTTTTAAAAATTAGCATATGATGCAGCAATTCTATTTCTGAGCATATATTCAAAAGAATTAAAAATTAGATTTCAAAGGCATATTTGTACACCTAGCAGCATTATTCATAATAGCTAAAATGTGGAAGCAGCCAAAAGGTCCTTGGATGAAAAAATGGATAAACAAAATGTGGGGATAATATATACATACAACAATATCATTCAGCCTCAAAAATAAAGGAAATTTTGACATATGTTACAACACAGATGAACCACAAGGATATTATGCTAAGTAAAATAAACTAGTTACAAAAAGACAAATACTGTATGATTCCAGTTACATGAAGTACATAATAGTTATAATGTAAAGACAGTGAGTAAAATGATAGTTACCAGGGGCTGGGGAGAGAGACGAATGGGAATTTTTTTTTTTTTTTAAATTGCCAGAAGGCACATGCATTGCCAAAGAGAGACAGACAGTGAAAGAAAAAAAAAGAACCTCCAATGGGGCATAGTCATTCTTTAGTCACTTCTCCATTTCTCCATCTTGTCTGGATTTTGGACATGCACACACACTCACACTCATGTTTTTCAAGCTGCTAGGGGTGAGGTTTGAATTGAGGATGGCCCTATGGAATCCAGATTTCCCTAACCATTAGGCTATTGGACTGGCCCAAATTATTGTTTATTGAGTACAGTGTTTGGCTTTTACCAGAAGAAAAAAGTTCTGGAAATGGGTGGTGGTGATGACTGCTCAGCAATATGAGTGTACTTAATACCACTGAACTGTATAATTGAAAATGATTAAGAGAGTAAATTTTATGTATATTTTACCATCATTAAAATATTAGTGGGGGAATCTGACAAGTGGCATGGTGTTTAACCACTGGACTCCCACATAGCTGACTGCAGCTCAAGTCCCAGACCTGGTGGTTTGCTTTCTCACTTTCTCTCTTTCTGTCTCTCTCTGGTCATTATTATTAAACATCAATAATAATAATGAATAAAATTAAACAATTATTTTTTTTAATTAGGAGGCTAAAGATAGAGACAGACTATCTAGAAATAGATCTGAGCTTATTTTTAAAAATAAATTTCATCCAAAATTGGCAAGTTAGTTTCAGCAAAATTGTATTGTCATTTTAAGCTAGTTTAGTAGCTCCTATGTTGGTCTTGAAAGTATTTAATATATAAAATTGGTTTGGGTTGAGTAAGAGCTATAAATGTATCAAGTTTCTGCCAAATTTTATTTGTACATATTTAAATAAAATCACAAAAATTTGATCTGTTAGTGGGGTTCATAGATTTTTTTCCTATAAAGGGCCTTGTATAGTATTTAGGTTAGAGAAAGTGCTCTAGGTAGGAGAAAATGAGAGCTTGAGCTAAAGAACTAGAAATAGGGATAGAGATACAAGGTGGGAGCTGATAGAATCCTAGTAAAATCAATAGAATTTTCTATGTCTTTTAGGGATATAGAGGGGGAATTAAAATGGAGAAAGATTGGAAGCTGAAAGAACAAACTAATTCAACAACTCAGCGCCAAGGACTGAGTTAGTGGGTAGATCCACGGCAATGGTGTGAAGAGGGTCTCACCGAATGGTGTTGTGTGCTCATGGAATACAGAAAGGCTCTAGCTCATAAACTATTGCATTTTCATATGATTAATGCTTCCGTAGACCCGGGTTGATCTATGGAACATTCCATATTCCATTCGAGAATGTTGCATAAGGATACCTAACTTAGGTAACAGAGCTCTGAGAATCCTTCCCAGACAGGGTTTACTTTTTACAGATGACAGCAATGCTTTTGTCTAACATTGATTCAGAGATCCTAGCTAGGAAAAAATAAATAATTAATAAATATAAATATTGACCAAAAGAGAGATGAAATGATCAAAACTTACAGATAAAGATATTATCGATCTAAAAAATTCTAAGGAAGCAAATCTAAAAAGAACTAATTAGAGAGTTTAATAAGGGAGCTAAATTGTAGGTAAACCTTCAAAGATCAATAGCCATTAACAAACAAAAAATATATTTTTAAAAGGTTCCTTTCAAAATAGCAACAAAACTATAAAAATATGTGAGAAATTATGAGAAAAATAATGAGTTTTTTATTGCAAGAATGAAAAAAGTCTTGAATAAATAGGAGAGAAAATAATTTCTGCATGGGAAAACTCTATATTGTAAATATGGCAATTTTAATTTATTAATGCAATAAGATTTATTTGTAGGAGTACATGCTTGTGGATAACCAAGGAAATTTGGAAACGAACTAGTGAGGTGGATTTCCAAGCATCATATGAATCTATAATAATTAATACAGGGTGTCAATTTCAAGATTTGATAAATCTGTGCAAGAAAATAGACAATCAAGAAACAAGATATAGTATTGGGTGTGTCAGAAAAGTCATGATGCTTAGAAAAAATACATTATGACTTTTCCAACAACCCAACATATTTTGATGGCATTTCAAAACAAGTGGGGTGGGACCAGCAGTTAGCGTAATGGCTATGTCGCTGGACTCCCACATAGTCGACCGCGGTTCGCGTCCCGGACCCAGTGGCTTAAACTCACGCTGGGCGCGTGTGCGTGCGTGCCCAAGATCCCAGGAGGAGAATGGAGGAGAAGGGATTGCGGCGTGGCCATCCCCACTGGGGGGTGATTTCTTGCTTTCTATCTCTCTGTCTCTCTCTGTCTGTCTGGTGAGCGCACGCGCGCTACAGCAAAAACCTCTCCAAAAAAAAAAAAAAAAAAAAAAAGTGGGGTAATTATACAATAGTTTAAAATAATAGCAGCCCCCCCCAAAAGAATATTTACATGCACTTTTTAGGTAATATTGGCCATCTATTAAAAAGTTAAAGTAGATCTCTTTTCATGTTACATGCAAGAAATGCATTTTAAAAATTTTGATTAGAGGGTGTATGCATTCATCAAAGACAAAGAGAGGGAATGTGAGAAAGTACCCCCATGGGAAATGGCTACACTGTAACTCCTTCTCTATTTCTCCTTTTGGGATTTTGGGCATACACACACACACACATACACACACACACACACACACACACACCCCGGGTATGTTTTTCAAGCCACTGGGTTTGGGAACCATGCAGTTTGCCCTGTGGAATCCATATGTCTAAACCATTATACCTATAGCTGGCTGCTGTTTGCATTCTTAATAATTTTTTTTAAAGTCATGGGTGAATAAGATCTTTCCAAACCTAGAATGGCAAATCTAGAATGAAAACTGGAAATCACAAAATAAAAGACAAATGGTTTGATTGCAAAAATTTTTTTTTAAAAGTCTCTATAGTAATATATGCTATAAACACAGGTGAAAGACAAATGTCAACCTGGGAGAAGATATCTGTAGTCTAAGGCCACATTTAATAGTCATGATGTAGAGTCCTGTAAATTGGTAAGAAAAACAAGCCAGCAGAAATGGGAAATAGGCAAAACTAAAAAATTAAAATGGAGTATAAACACATCAAAACATGTTCAATTTTTACCAATAATAAAATTCATAAATAAAGCAAAAGATCATTTTTAGTTTATGTGTCCTCCATAGAACACATAAGCAACAGCTAAAAAAGAGCCAGAAGAATAGAAAGAGTTATAAATCAAAGAGAAAAATAGAGAGGCAAGACATTTGAGGAACACAGAAATGGAGGATTGTCTGTTGTTGATAAAGCATATTGATATCTTCCACTGGACTGGTATAAAGTGCATTCATGTTGGGTGCATTTATTTTACAAGCTGTAGTGATGGACAATAATTGAATGTATAAAATAAGTTAAAAACTAAAAAGAGTTTTACCATTGTTAGAGTACATCTTGATTGGACAATATTTACTATAATATAAAAATTCAGTATAGTTACCAGCAATCCTACTTCTTTTTCTAAAGTTTTGTCCTTTCTAAGAGCATGAGGGACAGAGAAAGAGTGAAAACAAGGGAGAGACAACACCCCCAACAAAGTCCTGAAACTGTGATACGCTTCCAGCCTTCTGCCGTCCAGGAACCGTAATCAGAAGCCCAGGGTACTCAGGGAGGTCTCCGAGGTTGAATCAGGAACCTTCCCCTATTGAACTGCCTCTCAAAGCATCACATTTTACCACTGGAACACTTTGTGACTGCACTAAAAATCCTATTTCTGAGTCAGTTCCACCAAAATATCAGCTCATCGTGATGTTTACTTCAGCACTGTTTTAGGTCCCTAAATTAGAAACAAGTTGAAGGTCCATTATTTAGAAAATAGTTTAAAAAAACAGTGATACCATTATGTGCCAAAAAGCTATCTTGAGGTGATGGGGTAAAGCTGTAAGTTCTGCTTGGGTAAAATAATTTTCATGTATTTTAAGTAATAAAAACAAATTACAGGGCCTAGCATTTGGCATGGTTAAGGCACTGGACACCCATATGCCTGACCACAGTTTGAGTCCCAGACCCAGCAGCTTGAAAATCATGCCAGGCATGTGTGCATTTGTGTCCAGAATCCCAAGAGGAGAATGGAAGAGAAGAGATTGTGGCATGGCCATCCCCTTGGGGAGGATGATTTCTCACTCTCTTTCTCTCTCTCTCTCTCTCCCTCTCTCTCTCTCCAGAGAGTGCATGCACCCTATGGCAAAAAGCTTTTTAAAAAATTACAAAACATTATGTATAATATAATCCAGTTTTCTTATTAAAAAGCAGTCCATTAGACATCAACCCAGAAAATTATGTATGTATAGGAATAAAAATAGGTATACAGGTTTACACACACATATATTAAAGCATAGAGAAAAGGTTTGAAAGGTTACATGTCAAACTATTTCCTCTGAGAGAGGATAGTGCTGAGATATTTCACTTTTACTTATTTCTAAATTATTATTATAAATATTTTGCTCTTGTGCATTTATTCAGTAGTAATAAGGGAGAAAGATTGCTGGAAAGGCACACTGGGTGCAGAGATAGGGTACTGAGTTCGTATTGCCTATGAAGGTGGTCAGCATTTGGAATTTATGCTGCATTCAGAGAATGTTCTATTTTAGGTTAGGAGAGGAGACAGCTGAGTGAAGTCCTCTGTCTCCAAAGTTTACTCTAAAGGTTTGGTTTCATGAGTCCCAATGCGAGTATAGTCAGTTTCCTATTCACATTTTTAAAGTAGTAAAGATACTACCTATGACAGGAAAAATGAAAATTTTGAATTATGTAAAAGGAAAAGTTAATAATTCCCTGGATTTTTTTAAGACAAAAATTTATAGCACTCTCAAAGTGACCAGTGTCTAACATAAGTCAGATTCTCCTCAATAATTTTACTAGAAAAACTGTAAACATTTGAGACCAACAAATTGTCCCTGTAAACATTAAGTTCAAGTAAAGAGTTCTGCCTCCCAACACACAAAAAAATACAACTTGAATTACAAGCCACAGTGTAGCTAACAGATTTGATTATATATTAAAAAGTTCAAGAGGGTGTGGTAGTGCCCGCCCTATGGCAAAAACTACTGTAGGCTGGAAGATTGTTGCATAAAGTCCCTGTCTTTCTCAACGAGCATGATTTTTGGGACCAGCAGATGGCGTAACGGTTACATTGTTGGACTCCCACATGGCTGACTGCAGTTTGAGTCCCGGATCTCATAGCTTCAAACTCACATGAGGCACATGTGTGTGCATGCCCAAAATCCCGAGGAGACTGGAGGAAAAGGGATCATGACATGGCCATTTCCCCTTGGGGGTAATTTTTTGCTTTCTGTTTCTCTGTCTTTCACTGTTTCTCTGGTAGCAAAAATCTCTCTTAAAAAAGAAAAGTTAAAGAATAATTTCAAAAGGAATCTAAAAGTAAAAAATAAACTCTCAAGACTATAAATAAATATTCATTGTAAAAAGTGGAAGAAAAATACAAAAGACTGTTAGTACTGGTTTAATTTATTTTCACATTTGTACTAGGTTGAAATCGCATTCTTCCTACCCCCAAATTCATGTTCACCAGTAACCTGTGAATATGACCTTATTTGGAAATAGGGTTTTTGCAGATAAAATCAAATTAAAATGATGTCATACTGAATTAGGAAGAACCCTAATCCAGTGACAAGTATTCTAAGAGGGACATTTTGAAGCAGATGCACATAGAGGGAAGATGGCCATGAGACGACATCCATTGGAGTTGTGTTGTCACAAGTCAAGAACACCAAGAATTGCTGAGAGCCACTAGAAGCTAGAAAGAAGCAACAGAAAATCTTCCCCTAGGGTCTTCAGAGGGGGGTGGTCCTCCTCACATCTTTATCTCCAACTTCTGGTCTCCAGAAATGAGACAACAAATTTTTTGTTTTAACCCACTTAAGTTTGTGGTCATTTGTTATAACAACCTTAGGAAAGTAATATAATGTTTAATACAAACAGGTATAAAAAATTAATTTAATGATATTTTGAAAAGTTCTATATTTGCCCATTTTCTTCTGTAGACTGGGCTATGTAGTCATTTCTTTCAAACTCACATAGAATGAAATCCCCTCAAGGGAAGGGAGCATTTCCTTGTTGATCTTTATTTGTTCTATTATCTGTAACAGTGCCTGGCACATAATAGGCCCTCAAAACATATTTGTTGAATATATAATAAAAGTGTGTGTGAATGAATGAATCTGCAACAATGACCTAATGTGCTCTTTAGAGTCCATATTTTAACTTTCTGAAGCATGAGAAATAGGATTATCTTTTAAAATTATTGCTGTTTAAACTGTAAGTTTTATATTTTAACAGTCCTATATAATAAATGATGATAGTCACAAGTGCATCAGAAGGTCATATTAGAATATTTTCTTTTCATAAAATTAAAATAGTATGAGATTGAATGTGAAATTTCATTGCATGATAAATAATGATAGATTCAGAGAACATAAAACTATTCATTTCATAGTCTCTGCTTTCTTTCCATTTAAACATGTATAAATTAGCATATGCTGTCAGGAATAATGGTAATCCATTATTGCTGTATTCCCGAGCGTAGGTGGCTGGGAGTTCTTTTATTTGGTAATGAAAAGCAGCCTCTAAACCTCACAAATGCTCCAGGAGGAGAGAGCATGCCATGTAAACACATTAGCACAGATAATCTGCTGTGATAATTGATTCAGGCTTTCTGACCTTGGGCATATTGAACATTTTTATTTCTTCACTATAAGCCTCTAGGTGAATTCAGGGTGAAATTATAATATAAAAGAGTGTCTCCAAATTTCTCTCCTAACAAGGTGATGTATTCTGTTGATTATCTGACTCACTCAACTTAAGAAAGACACATTACAGCACAAAGGCTTACAGCACTTAACCACAAACCATGGAGATGTAATTCCTCATTTTAGAAAGGGAGTACCAAAGACAGCCAGAGAGGTGGGATTACTTACTCCGGATGCTTAGGTAGCCGCAGTAGGACTAGCTCCAGGACTTAGGTTTCTTAATTGTTGTTTAAAAACTCTTTCCAGTGCACCATGCTTTTACTTTAAAAGAAATCTGCTTTAGCCAGGAGCTGGTCATGGTGGGGTTTTTGTTGTTGTTGTTTTGCTCCCCCCCCCCCCCCAAGCTAGAATTTTATCACTAATGCATGAATAATCCAAGTGGCTGGCAATTTTAGTCCCAATTAAAGTTACAAAGATAATTTTTCGGTGATTTAATCGACTTTTAGGCTTCTAAAAGTACAGACGTTGAGGAATTTAAATCAAGCAAGACTATTTAAGATGGTTTGAGAAAAAAGAGGCATACACACTAAGAGGAAAAAAATGGCAAGGAGAGCAAGAATGTTGTAGAAGAAAATTGAAAGTAGATTGTTAATTCTTTACTTCTGGGAATTTTATTCAATAAGTAAAACTATATGGCTACTGTATTTTCACATATTCAGCTCTGAAAATATTCCTCATGTCATCCTATCATCCTCATTTAAATGTTTAGTAGATCAAAATAAGAGATGAAGATATATGAATTACTCAAGGAAAAAGAGAATAGGGCCTGGCAAATAGGGGTTTTTCATGAGCCCACTATATGGCATGGAAAGTTGTAGATATTTTAAGACTTTTTACATTTAATTTTCATAGACTTTAGAGTTATAAATTAAGCATTTCTTTCTTTCAAGAGTTTTTTCTATAGGATGTGTGTACTCACCAGGAGACAGAGAGTCAGAGAGAGAAAAAGTGAGAAGTCACTCTCCAGGGGGGATGGCCACACTTCAATCCCTTCTCCTCCATTCTTCTCTTGAGATTTTGGGCACTCATGCACATACACTCGGCATGAGTTTAAATTGTTGGGTCCAGGACTTGAACAGCAGTCGACTATATGAGAGTCCAGCAGTGGAACCATTACACCATCTCCTGGTTCCAAGCATTTCCTTCTTAATGATGAAGAATCAAACAACTGAGTAACAGATTTAGGATTAAATTTATCAAAAACTTTTGCTTATCCTTCTGAATACCAGCCATGTATCAGATTTTTTGCTAAGCACTTTAGGTACACTTTCTTATTTAATATTTACACCAACTTTATGAAATAGAGACACCAATTATCCCAAATTTATAGATGGATATAAGTGAATAATGGAGAGGAACATGAGTCAGTAAATGGTAGAATCAAATCCAAACCCAGGATTATCAATCTCAATTCTTTTGTTCTTAGTCATTCTACTTCAAGGGACAGTGTTATGAAGGAAGAAATGAATAACACCTTAATGTCACAATTCAATTAAAACCCTGCAAAGTCCTGTAGAAATGACAAGGGAGGGAGATTTATTCATGTTAGGAACTGAAGGGAGTGTTTAGAGAAGACACCTAAAACAATGGTTTCTAAGTAGAGTCCCAACAGAGAATTTCAGTAGGCAGAAATGTGAAGAAATGTGTTCCAGAATGAGGAGAGAGGCAAAGCAAAGGCTAATGGAATTTTGAGAAAATCATATAGTAAAAGGGAATGACTGGAAACAGGTTAGGCCCAGAGCTGAGAGTCCTGGATACTGAGGTAAGTTTTGATCGTATCCTATAGGCAAGGGGAACCACTGACTTGTTTCTTCATTTATAGAAGAGAAGGAAATACAGATGTTTGGAGTGTCTGTCATGTGTACTAAGTACTACTTTTGGTGCTTTACATATTGAATCTAATATAATCACAAGGATGGTAAAAATTACTTACATTTTACAGATAAATAAACTGAGCTGTGAAATGGTTAATTAATCTGCCCAAGTTATATAGCAAGGTAGGTTTGAACTGTGATCTAAACTCAGCTCAACTCAGACTCTTTCCTACTATACACTCAGGGTCTAAGAAAATAACCAAAGATCCTTTGAAAAGTAGATTGGAAGGAGAGTATAGTAATGGAGAGAGCCATTAGGAGGTTTTTAAATCATATGTGGAAAGGGGCCAGCAGGTGGCGTGGAGCTTAAGGCAGCTGGATCTCACATGGTCAGCTGTGAGATTCAAGTCCAGGATCTGGTGGCTTGAAAATCATGCTGGGCACATGTGCATTAATGCCCAAAAGCCCAAGAGGAGAATGTAGGAAAGGTGATTGCAGTGTGGCTATCTGCTCGGGGCGTGATTTCTCACTTTCTCTGTCTCTCTGTCTTCAGCAAGCTCATGGACTCTAAGGCAAAAATCTTAAAAAAAAAAAAAAAGAATGTGGAAAGAAAAAAAGAGGATGTGAACTTAAGTTGTAGAAATGGCAAATGTAGGATGGACAATAGCAGAGGCAAAATTCTCAATGCTGTGGAAGGATCGTGGTGAGTTACCGTTGTAGAGTCATATACACCTGGCTTTGAATCCAGTCGAGTCACTACCTCTGTAATCCTTACCTCTCTAAGGGTCAGTTATCTCACTTGAACTTAATGCATGCAAAATGACTAGTTGAGTGCCTCACACATAATAAGTGCTATTATTGGAAAGTAAGATAGAGGAATCTGAGACGGTTTTGACTTTTCTAGTCCTCCTGGTACCAGTGGTTGGGATGAGAAGCTTGGTAAGATATAGGTAATTCAATATTCTACAATCTTTATTTTCTAATCAGTAGTATATTCCTCTACAGTATTTTATTCTTATGGCTGAAATTAACCAATTAAAAAAGTAGAGATTTACAAAATGGATTAAAAGTACAGCACAGCTTGAGACCAGCAGTTAGCGTAATGGCTATGTCGCTGGACTTCCATGTAATTGACTGCAGTTTGAGTCCCGGACCCGGTGGCTTAAACTCATGCCAGGTGTGTGTGCACGCATGCCCAAGATTTTGAGAGGAGAATGGAGGAGAAGGGATTGTGGCGTGGCCATCCCCCTGGAAGGTGATTTCTCACTTTCTATCTCTCTGTCTTTCTGGCAAGCCCACACGCCCTATAGCAAAAATCTCTCAAAAAAATAATAAAAAACAATAACACAGCTATGTACTGTCCATATTAAATTCACTGCAGGTATAATGACATGAGCAAGTTGAATATAAAAGAATAAAAAAAAGATATACCATGCAAATATCAGTTGAAGGAAAATAAGAATAGGTATATTAACATTCAGAGCAAAGAAAAGTACTATACACAAGGAAGATTAATAACAAATGGATCAACCCCCAAGAAGACATATACCTTAGATGTCTCTATAGCAAACAGCAGAGCTATGCAATCTACCAAGTAAAACTGATAAAACTGACAGGAAAAATAGGTTCACAATTACAGCTGGATAACTTAATACTTGTTTCTCCACAATTGATAGAATAAGTAGACAGGAAATCAGCAGGAATAGTATAGAACAATAAATAAAACAAACAAACAAATACAGATTTATATCAATCATAAATACAGGTGCCAGTATCCCTAATAAATATTAGCGAATGGAATTCAGCACTCTATAAAAAGAATTATACTCCATGAGCAAATGGGGTTTATTTCAGAAATACAAGGTTAGTATAAAAATCCAAAAACTGATGTGATTTGCTATATTAGTAGGCTAAAAGAGATAAATCACATGTTCATACTAACTGATGAAGGAAGAAATGACAAAATTCAACATTCACTCATTAGATTAAAAAAAATCTTGAGGAAAATAAGAATAAAGGGTGACTTCCTCATTTCGATAAAGAGCATGTATAAAACCCCTACAGTTGACAATAGCTTGAATGTGAAAGACTACTTCATTCCTAAATCAGGAGCAAGGCAAGAATATCAGTTCTCACCATTTTTATTCAGCATAGTGCTGGAAGTTCTAGTCAGTGCAATAAATCAAGAAGATGGAACAGAAGTTATACAGATAACAAAGAAATAAAACGGGTGTTACTTGGAGATGACATGATTGGTCTATATAGAAAACCCAAGGAAGATTACCAAAAACTCGTAGAGCTAATAATTGAAATAAGAAAGACTGTAGAACACAAACATACAAAAATTGTATATATTTTTATATACTAACAATAAACACATAGACTTGAAAACTAAAAATATAGTACCATGTACAATCACTCAAAAACATTAAATAGTTACATGTAAATCTTACAAAACATGTACAGAACTTACATGATGGAAACTTCATAACACTCTTAAAGAAATCAAAGAGCTAAATAAATGAAGAGATAAATTATGTTCATGGATTGGAAGACTTAATAAGTAAGGATGTCAATTCTCTCCAAATTGATATATAAGTTTAGTGTAATTCCTATCAAAATCCCAGTAAGATATTTTGGTAGATATAGACAAGATTATTCTAAAATTTATATAGGAAGGCACATGCTAAAATTATTTTTAAAAATAAATACAAGGGGAGAAATTAGTCTACCAAAGTTTAATAATAGCTATAATAATCAAGATAGTGTTGGTGGTGGAGGGTTAGATATATTGATCAATGGAACAGAATAGAAAACAGAAAGGTAGACTCACACAGATATGCCTGACTGATATTTTTACAAAACTGCAAGCACAATTCAATGAAGGAAAGATAGCGATTTCAACAGTGCTGGAAAAACCAGACATTTATAAGCAAAACAATTAAGTTAGAACTATCTCACACTCAAAAATTTACTCAGAATGGATCACCAACCTAAATGTAAAATATAAAACTAAAGCTCATTTTTAAAATGTAGGGAAAAAAAATCTTTGAGATCTAAGGCTAGAAAAGAGTTGTTATACTTACCAACAAAAGCATGATCCATAAAAGGAAATTTGATATTTAGACTTCACCAAAATCTAAAACTTCTGTTCTATGCAAATCCAGATTCTGATTCAGTAGGGCTGTGACAGGACCTGAGATCCTGAACTTTAAAGCTGTAGATAATGCTGAGGTTTCTGAACTTTGGAC
Source organism: Tupaia tana (assembly GCA_026018925.1). Classification (NCBI taxonomy): domain Eukaryota; kingdom Metazoa; phylum Chordata; class Mammalia; order Scandentia; family Tupaiidae; genus Tupaia; species Tupaia tana. The sequence continues at coordinate 24,207,345 of JAKSZU010000019.1, forward strand.
CATACTTTGGGCATTAAGATACATATAATCTGTTTGGCTCCATACGTCACTAGTTCTAAAATCACATGATTTGGGGGCCAGTCCATGGTGTAGTGGTTAAGGCAGCTGGATCCCAACTGGTTCAGTGCATGGTTTGAGTCCCTCACCTTGGTTTGTGAAAAACATGCTGGGTGTGTGGACATGCATCCAAAATCCAGAGAGAAGAAAGGAGGAGAGGGGGGGACCAGCAGTTAGCGTAATGGCTATGTCACTGGACTCCCACATAGTCGACCGCGGTTCGAGTCCCAGACCTGGTGGCTTAAACTCAAGCCGGGCACGTGTGCCTGTGTGCCCAAGATCCCGAGAGGAGAATGGAGGAGAAGGGATTGTGGCGTGGCCATCCCCCCTGGGGGGGTGATTTCTCCCTTTCTGTCTCTCTGTCTCTCTCTGTCTGTCTGGCAAGCGCACACGCCCTATAGCAAAAACCTTCCCCCCCCCAAAAAAAAAAAAAAAAAAAGAAAGGAGGAGGAGGAATTGCAGTGTGGCCATCTCACTGGAGGATGTTCTCACTTTCTCTGTCTCCCCTCAGTGAACACAGTTGCCCTATAGCAAATTTGTAAAAAAAAAAAAAAAAAAAAAAAATTAGGTGATTTTACAGATAAATAGATTTTATTATTTTATACTATTAGCAAGTTAGAGAAGTAAAAGAACTTAATTTCAGTTGAAGGAATAATAGAAATCCCCCCCCAAGTCAACTTTATAGTTGAATATATTGAAAAACAAAATGATCATTCAAATGACCTTTCAATCTTCCAAAATGATCTCTAAAATATTCTAATGTGTTATTCAAAGAACTTATATTGCAATTGAGGAACCATTGTGATGAAAAATGATCAAGTTTCAGCATAAAAACGCACTTTACAAGGATCTTATGGCTAAAATATGAGCTTCCAAAATGAATATATTATTGCATTTAAATTACTCTGTTTCTTATTATGTAAATTGGTATTCTTATATATCTAATTCATAGTTTTTAGTTCTGTTCAAGCCCATGGAAACAACCATAATGGATACAAGAAATCTTATGGAAATTTTGAATTTAAGTATGTTGTTGTTCTTGGAAATATTAAGGTTTTTCATTCTTTTGTGTTATATAAACTTATTTCCAAAAATGACATTTTAACTCAGACACAATGTGTATTCAAGTTTTTCATGTATTACTCATTCTTTTTGTTTTTCTAACAAAATAAAAGAAAATAAACTAACATGAAGGGAAACATATGTTGATCATAGTTAGAAAAAAAATAAGACTTCATGAGAAATAAATGAATCCTAAGAAATGAAATCATTTTTCCTTAATGATAAACATGCTTTCAATTGTTATCATATCAGTTGGGAATATCCTACTAAAAACAGTTTCAAAAAAAAAAAGCTTCTCATACCTCATTGATCAGAATTAAGTCAGGAATGAAAATATATTTTCATTTGCAATACTGATTCAAAGGGGTAAATACAATATTTGGGTAAGATCGCTATACTCCAGAAAAGATGTTTAATTTCATATTGATAGTGTTCATAGAAGTATAGAAAAAAATTTTATCAGACAGCACATCATAAAAAACATCAAACTGAAAAGTCTATAGAGACAGATAGTACTGTAGATTAAAGGTGTCCTAAGGCCGAGATGGTAGTGACAAAGTTTAAGACAAAATGGGCACATGAGATCTTACTGATCTGATGAAAGTGTTCTAAAACTAATTTATGATGACCTCACAGCTTGGTAAACTTACTAGAAATCATTGAACTGTATTGAACTGTATACTTGTAATGGGTTAATTACATGATATGCAAAATATTCCTTGATAACTTTTAAAGATTATTTAACTTTATTTATTTATTTTAATTTGACCAGAGAAGAACGGGGGGTGAGGGAGAGAGGAGAGAGAGAATGCCACCAGGTCTGGGACTTGAACCACGGTTGGCCATATGGGAGTCCAGTGCCCTTAACCACCATGCCACCTGCCAGCCCCAGATAATGGTTTTTTTTTTTTTTTTTTTTTTTTTTTTAAGTGCATTTTACTGACATTCAAGAGGCTCTCAAATACAGTTCTTCTTCTGCTATTGATTAGCTGTGGGACCAACTGTGGGCAAGGAGTGTTCTCACTGGAGACCTCTGTTTAATTACCCATAAAGAAGGGATTGACCTGAGTGAATCCCAAAGTATCTCTTGACTCTTTCTAATACAACTTTCTATGTTTTTTATTTTTTGACGAAGAAAGCACTTTTGTTCCTTGAAAAACACCTGAGAAATGTCTTCTGAAAGAAATTAAAGCCATAAAATTTCCTTTAAAAACCTGCTGAAAGAAATTTTGACTCCAAGACCCTTCGAAGACCCTTTATTTATTAATAAAGCATTTTTGCTTATGGAATATTCTTATGTTTTCAAAATATACGAAATCCAAGCCTCTATTCACACTATAATAAAAATGTCTCGATTGGGAGAGACAATAAGAAAGAAAGCAAAATACATTATAAACCAATGTAGACCTTTATGAATCTAGAAAGAAACCTGTAAAGAGGGTTTAGTGATTTTTATTTAGTTCTAGTTTAAACCTTCCATCAACAGAAAACACTTATTGAACAGTGAATATAGGTCAGAGACCATATGAGGTCCTACATATATATGTATGCTATGGGTATGTACGTATTATTGGGTTGTTGGAAAGTCATGACATATTTTTTCTCTATTTTTCTATGCAAGAATGCATCGTGACTTTTCCAACAACCCAATATGTATTTGTGTGTTCCCATGTGTATATATGTAATTTATAGTCAACTTTTTTCTGATGATAACTATAATACATTACTGCTAAATTTTTGCGACTGAAATAAGGTCTGAAGAACATGCACCATGTGGTTCTTAAATTATATAGCAAAATAAGGAGGCCCTCCATGTTACTATAATGTTAAGAATTTTTTTAAAGAATTGTTTTATTAAAGTTTATTTATTTTAATTTGACCAGTGAAGGACAGAGAGAGAGAGAGAGAGAGAAAGTGAGAAAGCAAGCTGACAGGTCTGAGACTCAGACTACGGTCGGTCATATGGAAGTCCCGTGCCTGTAACTACCACACTACCTGCCAGCCCCAGGAATATTAATTTTTATGGAAAAAAAAGTCATGAACTCTTTAGAGCCTATATGGAAAATATGTTATGTAAATAAGTGGAATTTTTTCTCATATTGTGCAAATTTGTATTTTTTTAGACTGGAAAGTAACTTATAGAAAAATCTTATCTAGAAAATTATTTGATTTATGCCTTAGGAAAAGAATATATATGTCATTATCCTCCAGTGGTTTGTGCTGTGTCAATGTAGCTAAGCTAGGAATTACTTTTCCAATATTCTCCTGTGTGCTTCCAGGTTAGAATTGGTCAAGAACAGAACTTGCACAACATTTGGAAGATGGAAACAAGGCAGTGGTCGTAAACATTTGGAAATCTTTTCATAAGCAGATTTAGAGACAGACAGAAGAGGTGCCTGGCAGGTGCCTTGCCATCACTTCCTGTGCTCCATATCTAACTTTTCTTCCTGTCTGCTAGCACTGTTGGCCAACCATGGCCCAGATCTACTCCTAGATGCTTGACTATCAACTCATACAGGTTGTTGTTATTTAGAAGCAATAGCTTTTCATAGACTTCTTCACAAATTCCTCATTCATGGTCCTACTTTGATGGTTAGATATATTTGACTTCACAAACTGACTGAATCGTACTTCCGTCTTTGATCCTCTAACTGCTATTCGAGACTTTCACTACTCCAGTTTTTCTCATAATTTTAAAATAAACCTTTTATCCTGTAACACACATAGTACCTTTGCTCCTGTGACTAGGCCTTGACTGATACCAAGTCCTGTTTATAGGAGATAAAATCCAGTTATAGCAGTAACAATAAAAAGATGATAATTTTTAATTAATTCAAAGATCCAAATACAAATATGGATAAAGATGGAGGTATATAGTCCAATCACAGAATGTCTCTTATCCAGTAATAAAATGAGAAACAAAAGTGAAAAACAAAAAACAGCAGCCATAGATTCACTAGCAACCACTAAATAAGGAAAGAATCAGTCTCAGCATAAGCTTTAGAGTGAGAATTCTTTCGGCCACAAGCAGAAAGAAAAGAGTCATCTCCTTCCATAAGCAGTTGTGCACAAAGAAGATGATTTGAAAAATACCCTGAGACTTTTGACTACAGTCTCCACTTGGTGAAAGGTGATATAAAGTGGTGGTTCTCTCAATAAGGTCTTCAGACCCAATTCTGCAAGCAGTTTTAGGGGATCTGCATGGTCAAAACTATTTGATTATGTTACTAAGACTTTATTTGCCATTTTGCTTTGTTGACAATTTTCACTGGTGGTACATCAGCAATAATGGGTAAAACTGTCAGCACTAACATGAATCAAGGCTGGGGCACTGAATTTTATTAGTAGTCACTGCCTGTTTCATCACTACACACAGAGTAAAAAGCAAACCAACAATTTCACTTAAGAATGTCCTTGATGAAGGTGATTATTATATTCCCTAGTTTACAGATAAGGAAACTGAGACACAGAGATGTTAACTGCCTTTTTCAAAGTCAAACAGTAATTGGGACCAGCAGTTAGCGTAATGGCTATGTCACTGGACTCCCATGTAGTTGACCACGGTTCGAATCCCAGACCCGGTGGCTTAAACTCACGCCGGGTGCGTGTGCGTGCGTGTCCAAGATCCCGAGAGGAGAATGGAGGAGAAGGAATTGCGGTGTGGCCATCCCCCCTGGGGGGTGATTTCTCACTTTCTGTCTCTCTGTCTCTCCCTGTCTTTCTGGCGAGTCCATGCTCCCTACAGCAAAAACCTCTCCAAAAAAAAAAAAAAAAAAAAAAAAAAAAAAAGTCAGAGAGTAAGTAGTAGAACTGGGATTCTAACGTAAGCAATATTGCTTCAGGAAAAAAAAAAAGTATAATCTCATTTATTTATTTACTATATTTTTATCAAGTACCTAATATGAGCCAGTCACTATTTCAGGGACTAGAAATATAAAATAATTATCCATCCATCCATCCACCTTTAATTCTGTATCTGTGCAGAAAGAACCATGGGTTCATTCTGGGTAGTATGATTTTAGGATAGTTCCTTCTCTCTTCTTGGTGCTTTTTTGTATTGCTTGAATTTTAAAAATAATGAGCATATGCTATTTTTATAAAAGCAATAAAATAATTATTCTTAAGACAAAACTGAATGCAACTCATTTCTCTTTTGAAAAAAATGCAAGGTAAAATTTCCAGGTCTTAAATTCAAAGAGTTTGAAAAGACTGCTCTGTTCTTTCTTTTCACTCTTAAATTTTCTTTCTTCCTTTTACTTACATAGTAATAGAACATGATGTGTGGAAAATTGTTTTCTAAAACTTATTTAGAAGCCAAGGTCTCCAAAATCTTCCCTTCCCACACAGCAAAAATTAAAGCAATTCTTTTTAAAATACCTTGTTACAAAGATTCTTTAGAAAAATATTAACTAAAAACCCTAGTGATGTTATGGGACCTTACAAAAGAATGCTAATAATGAAGTTATACATAGAACATCACCCAAATGCACACTCTTCAAAAATTAACCACTTGCCTTCAGAAATGAGTCCTATGAAAGTGACAAGAGGATATTTGACTAGTCAAATATTTTCAAATATTAGTCAAATTTTTCCTGGAAAGAAAATAGCATACACATATATAACAACTTCATCAATAGATAAAAGTCTTGGACCTAATACAATTTACATATTTTTATAACATGCTAGATATTTATTTTTAATTGTTGGTACTACTAAGATATACACATTAAATTTTTCTTGGTTTTGATTTTATTGACACTAGGTATTTGTGTAATGAATAGGACAAACATATGCACAAATACATAGTTTAATTACACAAGATCAAAATTAGTTATGCTCATAAATCTTTTTTAAAAACTGGCAGTGTAAAGTGCTTTTTTCCTCTTCTTTATCAACAATCACTAGTGTTTCTTACTGTCCTAGGAGTCTGCATAAGGCATCTAGGTTCTTGGAACCAATGATTGTAATATAAAAGTATCTGGAAAAAAATTGGAACTATTTGCTTTTCAAGGATCTAAGCCTGCAAACCTGGTCTTCAATTCTTTAGACCAGTTGTTTCTAAATGTCAGTTTTAGAGTGAAGCTGAATTGATCACATAAGAATCACCAGTAGAGCTTGTTAAAACAGAGGTATATAGTTCCCACTTTGGGAGGTTCTAACTTCGTAGGTTAGAATTGGAAGCAAGAGTTAGTATTTATAAAGAGCTCTTTAGATGATTCTAATATACAATCAGATTTAGGAACCACTGTCTTGGGAGATACTAACAGTAAAGAAAGAGGTTATGATGTCACACAGAGTTAATAATTTTCTGATTAATTTACTAACCACCCCAGGAAAGGACATTGAGAAATATCTTGCTAAATGCCCATATTCTCCAACTTTCCAAGTTTTGGTTACATTTACAACCAAAGAAACCAATGGGCATTAGCTTGAAAACTTAAAAACTATTAAAAATATAAAAACCTCAGGAAGGAAACATGAAGCTGACAAAGCTTAAATTCCAGAGCCATGCACATGTATGAACCACTCTGAGTACAGATTTTTGTTGGAAGTAGTGGCGTCCTGACTGGGGAGAGGAAGTTGGGTTATAACAGAAGGCGTTCTACGTAAGTGTATCTGAGAAATGGCCTAAAGAAATCTCAGGATGAAGTTCGAATTTCTGAGGCATCAATGCATTTGTTATTATTTATTTCCTTGTTTTAAATATACATTCACTTTCATACCTAGTTTGTATTCGTTACTTGTATACTTTTTTCTTAAAGGATCACTATTAATCAAAGAAGGAATATCAAACCTATATAGAGAAATTCCAATGGAAAAGCATTGCACATGAGATCACTTGATAACACACATTATTACAATAGATAATCTTTAAAGACTCCTCTAAGAAAAATGTGGGTAGAGTGTGCAAGGGTCTTCTGGAAAGAAAAAGTGTGGCACAGTCTAAGAAATAAATTAATAGAATGACTAGAGCTCTACTAGAGATATTAGATACTACTTTCTCTATTGTTCAGTTCAAGGAGGTTAAGAGAGAAAGCCACAGGGAACAATTACATAAGCCACATTCAGGAGTTTCAAATCTGTCCCGAAGTAGAAAGAAACCACTAATATGATCTAAGCTGAGACTGACATAGAAAAAAATGACATTTTGGGACCAGCAGTTAGCGTAATGGGTGTGTCGCTGGACTCCCTTGTTGTCGACCGCAGTTCACGTCCTGGACCCGGTGGCTTAAAACTCACGCCGGCCACGTGTGCGTGCGTGCCCAAGACCCTGAGAGGAGAACGGAGGAGAAGGGATTGCGGCGTGGCCATCCCTTCTGGGGGGTGATTTCTCACTTTCTGTTTCTCTGTCTCTCTCTGTCTGTCTGGCGAGCGCATGTGCCCTATGGCAAAAACCTCTCAAAAAAAAAAAAAAAAAAAGAAAAAAAAATGACATTTTTGCAAATTTATTCTGGGCTCTACTTTGTGAAATAATTGGAGGTATTTAAACATAGAGGTAGGAGGCCCAGTTAGGAGGCCATTCAGAGAGGATGATCATTAGATAAGGGAGAAACAGTGCCTATGGTTAGATATCAGTATATCAAGATATATTTAGAGTATAGGATTTGAATGAGTTGATGTGAGTTGTGATAGAGAAGGAAGAATCAAGAATGCTGACTCTCTGGCCTGGGCAACTATAAGTGTGATGGTATCTCCAGCGAGAGGGAACATAGAGGAAAAGCAAGTTGAAGGGGCTGCAATAGAGGGATCAGGACAATATTATTAGTTCAGTGTTAGAAAGCTGAAATTGAGATGTCTGTGGAATGACCAGTTGGATAAATCAGTAGGAAGCTGGGTTTTGGAGACTAGGGCTCAGGAGAAAGTTGACCTGAAACATATATTGGAGTATGTACTTGGATGTACAATTGAAGGAGGTGAAACTGAAGAATGGGAGTGTGTGAAATGAGAATACGAAGATTTTATGAATGGGCAGAGAGAGATAAGACCACAGAGAAGCCTAAAGGAGTGGGGAAAAGAGGTTCGAGAGACATCAGGAATGTATGATGTCATGGAAGTCAAGGAAAGAAGAGAATAGCGTCAAATGTTACTGAAATGTCAAGTAAGACCAGGACTGGAGAAGGGAATACAAGAGAAGGAATCAGGCTACCACGATGGAATCAATGCAAACATGAACATGTACTCTCTTTCCTCCCAGAGACTAATACAGGGACAATAGCTGATAGAAGCCCCTGGGAATTAAAAATAAAACAAAACCATTAGCTTCAAGTACTTGGATCAAATAGCCTGGGTTTTATCTAACAGTCCTAGTTTTATAAAAATCTTCTCTTGCAATGTGTGCTATGCTTATCATCACTAGTCATCAGATTTTGTTGTTGTTTTTGCTTGAGAAAATATGGTTGCATATTTTAGGAATAGACCTGATTAGAAAAAGATACAGCCCAGCTTGCTTTCTACTTTCTTGTACACTGAAAACCTAGACAAAACATAGATTGAATCCATAATTCTGTATCCTTTTCTACTTCCCTCGGGTCTCCTTTGATCAGGCATCTACACCCAGCTCCTGTGTACCACACTGATATCTGGCATTTTAAGTAAATATAATATACCTCAAGGAGAGTTGATGATTATTCATTACTATATTCTCAATGCCCAAGATAGTGTCTAGCACATGATAGACCCTTGATAAATGTTTATCCAGTGATAAATCAAAGCAAAACAGAAGTGGTAACACTTAACTTTTTTTTTTTTAAACACTTAGTTGTACATTTACTGAATCATCTAGACTGAAAAGCATAGTCACAGGATATGAGAACTATCCTGGGAAACTCTGGACATCTGGCCATGAAGAAAAGGAAAAAAGTTTCTCATCCATGTACCTACTGCAGCTGTGCAGGGCCTGACTCCCTGGAGGGACCGCCCAATGCAGGCCACTGTGTGGGGTGCCTAGCTACATTTTACATGGCTCTCACCCCCAGAAATGGTTCCAGACACGTAGGTCCTTCCAGAACAGATTTAAAGGCAGTGTGAGCATGCCAGGTCCAGCCTGGGAACTGGGCCCCGAGTCTAAACTTCATGCCCAATAAAAAGATTGAAAGAAAAGTGAAAACAATAAAAGAATAGTTATTTTTGGGCCAGCTGGTACTGCAGTGGTTGAGGTGATTGGATCCTACATGACTGACAACATGATTTGAGCCTCCTCCTGGCAGCTTGAAAAACATGCCGGACATGTGTACATGCATGGCAAAGATCCGGATAGGAGGGAGAAAAGGAGGAGAAGGAATTATGTGAACATGTCCTATAGAGGGCGTTTTCTCACTTTCTCTCTCCTGTCTCTCTGTGCCCTCTGGTAAATTAAATAAAAGAAAACGAAATAGCTTTGAGGACCTAGTCAGTAGTTCGGAGATTAGATAGGTGCACCCAGAGGACATTATATTAAATGAAAAAAGACAAGCACAAGAAATCATATTTTCTCCCCTATGTGTGGAAATTGAAAAAAAAAATGACCTCATAAAAGTGAAGAGATGAATAATGACGACTACAGGCTGGGAGGACTGGGAGGGGGTGAGAATAAAAGGTGTTGATTAATGGGAACAAAATTGCAGACAGATAAGAACGAATTGTAGTGTCATAAAATATAATAGGAAGAGTAAAATTACCTGCAACTACAGTAGGGAGAATAAAGTAGAGCAACTGAACCTCAGGGGGAAGGGCCTGAATTCTGAGCCCAGGACCTCCCTGAGGAGACCCTAGTTTCCCATCCTAGAATTTTGGGTGCAGTTGTGTGCCAATGATTCAGGCTGGCTGAGACTAGAAGTGATGGCATCAAAAGACCTGTGCTGAAGGTGCCTGTCTACCTCTCTCTAATGGAAGAAATAAATGAACTAACAGGGACTATCCTTTGGGTGCGCTTAGAGTTTTTTGCCTGACCAGTTTAAAAAAATGTATGAGCTCTTTGAGAGCTCTATCATGTATTGAACGTGGCCCACAAGTCTTAATATTACCCCAAAGTCCCCAAGTATCAGATGATTGTGGGAAGGGGTTTTGACCCCACGATACCCATTAATAAGGGAATGTTGCAGACTCTCAAGCCAGGCTCAGTCAAAATGCACAAAACTAAAATATCCCAACACTTTTCATAGCAATGGAGAGGAACAGTGATGTGAAATTTATTTGGATTACTGTATACAGGGTATATTTTAGTACAAAAACATCTTTCTTGGCAAATCTTGGGAAGCAAGGGAAGATTGAAAAGTAGTTGCCTGCTAACTGGCTGCATACATTTGTGATACCATACCATTATGGGAGAGGCAGACTTTGGTCCTCAGAGAAGAACTTGGAATAGGCTTAGCAAACTTCCTGGCATTTTGAACAACCATCCCATCCTTTCTAACAGACTGCTATTGCAGAAGCACTTAATAGTCTTGTTTTCTCTGGATAATCTTCCAAGCTATATAATGTGGTACACTTTAGGCAAAGATAAATATTTAGAATTAGCCGTATAGCAGCTTTTGACAAAGGTTTGTTCCTGGAAATTCAAATATCATATGCTCTTAGGAAATATTCAGTGTAAAATTTTAATCCAAATGTTCACCCAAGAGCCACTTTTTCATATTGCTTGCTTCTTTTTCTTTTCCTAGCAGAGGTATACTAACAGTATTAATATGCAGTTTTATTTGGATTAAGTAGTAAACATAACCTTAAAAATTTAACAAATGATTTGAGAATATTTTGTTCTCAAAAGTTCCATGCCCAAACATCACATTTTATAAGTTTTGTACTTTTTTTCAAATGACTTTAATGTTTTTTTTTTTTTTTTTTGGAGAGGTTTTTGCTATAGGGCGCGTGCGCTCGCCAGACAGACAGAGAGAGAAAGAGAGATATAAAGCAGGAAATCACCCCCCAGGGGGGATGGCCACGCCGCAATCCCTTCTCCTCCATTCTCCTCTCGGGATCTTGGGCACGCACGCACACGCGCCCGGCATGAGTTTAAGCCGCCGGGTCCGGGACTCGAACCGCGGTCGACTACGTGGGAGTCCAGCGACATAGCCATTACGCTAACTGCTGGTCCCAAATGACTTTAATGTTTTTCAAAGAGATTTTTTTTTCTCCCATTGAACTCTATTTGATACCTTGTCATAGCCAATATAGGACATTTTTGTTACTATTAAATCTGCATAAATTTCTGTCTAAAATGCCTTTAAGCTATTTAGTCAACTTGAAACTAGAACATTGTTTTCCCCAGAAGACTAGATGTGCCAAAATATTAACTTTTAACATGCTGAATATATCCTAACACACAAGTCATTCATAAATCAAATTGTATGTTCTCATTACTGACATTCCTTATTGATGTCAGACCTAACAAAAATCCTAATAAATGAATTATACTGAAATGGGCGTATGTTCATATCCCTTATTAGAAAAAGTATATAATAGTTAATTATATGTGTCAACTTGACAGGACTAAGGAATGTCCAGATAGCTGCTAAAAAATGCATATTTCTCTGTGAGTTTGTAGGGTGTTTCTGTGAGAGATTAGCATTTAAATCAGCAGACTGAGTAGAGACCATTACCCTCTCCAGTGCTGGTGTTTCATTATTCAATCTGCAGAGGACCTAAATACAAGAAGAAGGCAGAGATATGGCAAACCTATTCTCTATTGTAGTGGGAATATCTACAGTCTCTGCCCTTAGAGCTTTATATTCCTACTTCCTGGGCTTTCAAACTTGAAATGGAACTGAGACCACGAGCCCCCAGGTCTTAGGCCTTTGGACTCAGACTTGGACTCCTATACCATCTGTTCCCCAGGTTACAAGGACTTTGGACTTGGATGCAATCACATCACCACCTCTCTAGGTTCTCCTGCTAGCAGGCAGGAGATCACGCGATTGCTTGGCCTCCATAGTTATGTAGGCTAATTCGTATAATAAATCTATCCACCTATCATCTGTCTGTCTGTCTATTGAGATATAAATACAGATATACTTTTTCTCTTAGAAATTGACTAATACAAAATGTATGTTATTTTCTGTTTTTATAACTTATTTGTTAATTATTCAGCCTTTAGTTGATGAAAGAGACACCTCTTATAATACCTACATCTTTGTTTATACTACATCATAGAGTCAGGGTTTCAATTTTCTTTTTTTTTAAGAGAGATTTTTGCTATAGGGCACAAACATTTGCCAGAGAGACAGAGAAACAGAAAGCTAGAAATCACCCCCTGGGGGGATGGCCATGCTGTAATCCTTTCTCCATTCTCCTCTTAGGATTTTGGGCACGTATGCACATGTGCCCAGCAAGAGTTGTAAGCTAGGTCCAGGGTTCAATTGATGGTCAGCTATGTGGGAGTCCAGTGACATAACCATTACACAAGCTGCTGGTCCCTCAATTTTCTTAGATACTAATATTCTCCATTATATATCAATAATCAACATATCTAAAAATGCACTACAACAGTTTTGTATGCTGGATTTATTTGTGGTTATTTTTTGTTGTTTTTTTAAAGACAGTCTTGTCATGTAGTGACCCTCCTACCTCAGCCTCCTGAGTGGCTGGGACTATCGGTATGTGCGACTATTTCCACAATGCTTTGTTTTTTAACTTATAAAGTGAATTCTGGGCTAGAAGACCTTGATCTGCTCTGCAATTCTTTTTTATTTTTACGAACAGTTTCTTTGTGGGATAATTACCTGCTGATAAACTCACCCATTGAAAGTGGACTATTTAATGGTATCTACTAAATTAATAGGATTGTGCCACTATCACGTATTCTAGTTTCAAAACATTTCCATCACTCTCCAAAAAGTCTGCTCATGCCCATTTTCAGTTAATCACTGGTCCAATTCCAAGCCCCTGGCAATCACTGACCTGCTTTCTGTCTACATAGATTTAAATTTTACGGACATTTATGTAAGTGGAATCACACCATATGTAGTCTCTTGGCTCTGGCTTCTCTCACTTTGCATAATGTTTTTGAAGTTTTTTCACTTGATAGCTTGTATCAGCAGTTCATTTCTTTTTGTTGTTGAATATAATTTGATTGTATGGATGTACTACATTTTTTTCATTCTTAACTTGTTGGATATTGGATTATTTACAGTATTTCACTATTATAAACAATGCTGCTATAAACATTCATGTATATCATTGTATGAAGACACTTTCAGTTCTCTTGGGTAGAAGGCTAGGAGTGGAATTGCTCAATAAGTGTGAGTTGTATGCTAATTTTATGTTTACTTTTAATAAACTGCTAAACTGTTTCCCAATAACTTGCACAATTTTGTTTTCCAAACATTTTGTGTAATTGTTTGTATGGAAATGTACAATTTTACATTCCTAAGAGCAATCTATGAATGTCACAGTTTTTTTTCCGCATCCTCACCAATACTTATTACTATCTACCTTTTTTACTGTAGCCATTTTAGTGAATGTGTCATGGTATATCATTGTAGTTTTCATTTGTACTCCCCTAATGGTGCCAAGGATCTTTTCATGTGATTATTAGCCATTCCTATATCTTCAGGAAAGTTTTTGTTCAAATCTTTTGCTCATTTTGAAAATGGAAAAAAAATTGGGTTATTTGTCTATTTCTCATTTATAAGAATTCTTTATATATTCTTCATATAAATCCTCTACGAGACATATAATTTACAATTTTTTCCCTTAATGTGTGGCCTATCCATTTTCTTAAAGGCTTTTCTTGAAGCACAAAAGTAGTTTACTTACTTTCCTCAATACATTAAAGTTATACAATTATTTACTTTGATGTTCAGCTTTATCAGTTTACATTTATTTATTTATTTATTTATTTATTTATTTATTTATTTCTGGAGAGGTTTTTGTTATAGGGCATGTGAGCTCACCAGAAAGATAGAGAGAGACAGAAATACAGAAAGCGAGAAATCAGCCCCCGGGGGGATGGCCATGCCGCAATCCCTTCTCCTCCATTCTCCTCTCAGGATCTTGGGCATGCATGCACATGTGCCCAGTGTGAGTTTAAGCCACTGGGTTCAGGACTTGAACACGGGAGTCCAGCGACGTAGCCATTACGCCATTTGCTGGTCCCACTATCAGTTAATTGTTTATATGTTATGTTGGTGTCATATCTAAGAACTCTTTGCCTAACCCAAAGTTATAAAGATTTTTTTCCTCTATATTTTTTCCTGTAAGTTTTGTATTTTAGCCTTTGCTTTTAGATCTTTGATCCATTTTGAGTTAATTTTTGTATGTGGTGTAAAATAAGGGTCTAACTATTCTTTTCTGCATATTAATGTTCAATTGTTCTAGCACCATTTGCTGAAAAGTCAGTCCTTTAACCTTTGAATTGTTTGGCTTCTTTGTCAGAAACCATTTGCTGTAAGTGGAAGAATATGTTTCTGAACTCTCTCATCTGTTTTATTTATCTACATATTTATCTTTATGCTAGTCTCATATTGTCTGAATTACTGAGTCTTTATAGTAAGTTTTAGGACCAGGTAGTGTAAGTGCTGAAAATTTGTTTGTGTGTGTGTGTTGTTGTTGTAACAGTCTTTACATTTAAAAATATGAGATTTAAACACAGAATAAATCTTGATATGTGCGTATATTTTCTGTTAACCTTTAGAACCAAACAATATAAATAAACAACAAACACAACCCAAACCAAAATAACCCTTTACCCTCTTCTATTTTCTAGAAAATCAAAGAATTAGACAGACGTCATAAATTAACACAAAATTTTTTGTTTTCATGCACAATTTACATCTGCTAGCTCTTATTCATTAATACCTCTGATAAAATATGAGGAGAAAGACAGAGAGAGAGAGAGAGAGAGAGAGAGATTTCCTGTTGACTCAACCTGTAAATTATCAAGGATGTGCAATTACTTATGGAGTAAAACATTTATTCTATCAATCTACTTCCAGTGAGTTAACTGCATGCATTGTATTATGTTGCAGAAACCCAAAAATTGTGCAAAATTATTGTTTGATGGAAATATTTTTCTGCCATTTGAACTGATTGTCATCTTCCAAACCTCAACATCATAGTAATTTAACACAAATAGGGAAGAAAACAAAATAAAATTAAGGCAGGAAGGGACAAACAATATTTTGCAATAGAGCTGTTTCTATGCTAGTTCTTACTTCTGTGAATGCATTAAATTACTCATCTATGTGAATTATAGAAATAAAACAATTTTATTTTATTGAAGGCCCATTCAAACTCTCTTTAAATGAAAAAAAAATTTGAAGAATTAATTATATTCATTGACTTAATGTGCTCTCCTCTACCTGTTGCTCTGAAGTGCCGTCTATAATATCCCACATTTGGTTTGCTGGTAAGGGATCACGTGGGAGCTTAGTACTGCTCTCACGGAATGAAAGTACTGATGTACGAAAAACCCAAAAGGTAACTCATAAAGGTAGTGACAGAACTATTTCATTATCCTGATGCCTTTCTTTGTTATTAATACCAGGTGTCCAAATATCCATCTTATATCTATTGCCGAATCTTCTTGAAGCATTTTGTGATTTTTCCTTTTACCTTAACTAAACCATTATTAATTAAAAATAAATCTGAAATGGAAATTACTGGTGAGAATTTTGCAGATCCTTCTCTGGCAAAAAAAAAAATATTTTTTTTATCATGTGTTTCTGCAAATAGAAGCTTTCATTCTGAAAACAGAAACAAAATAAAAAATTAGTGTTTCCTCAGGTCAATTTCTCATTTATCTTATTTTAGAAATGTTCCAAATTTAATATTCTGAACTAATAATGAACACAAATTAATTATTTCAAGGTTAAAATTGTTGTCCCTAGATAAATTGAACCCAAACTGCCAATATCAATTATATACAAACATTTAAGTGTTAAATTACTTCATGGAATTTTTTGTTTTGTTTTGTTTTGCTTTTAAGAAAGTCCATTTGCTTAACTACCTGCTATTAAATTAACCATCCAAATAATTCTCAAGCAAACCCAAGCCTGGCATCTTCTGAGCTAAGCCAATGTCACATGTGTTATTTTAAAAACAGGAACATCAAGTATGACCGGCTCCAGAAACAGAAAGAACTGAAGGAAAATTTCTGTAGCTATTTTATTTTTGGAATCTAGCAGATACGATGCTCTAAACCAATGTTTTCCAAATCTGGACACTCATCAGAATCTTAGTGAAATTTTAAAAATATACCAGGATTACATGCTCAGAAGTTTTTATTTAATTAGTCTGTCTAAGTGGAGACTGGGCATCGTTTAGGTAATTCTAATGTGCAATTATAAGAACCACTGTTTTAAATAAAACCTCATAAGGCAGTCAACTGTGACATCATGATTGATGTAAGGGTAACTCTTTCCCAGGTTAAAATGTATTATACACAAAATGGATGCCAGGAAGAAGGTCACTGCAGACCATGGCAGTGTGTTACCTGTCTGCAGCACCTGTCACTGGTCACATGACCTCTCTGTTCAGTTTACATTGCCACATCTAATAGGAAGTAACCCAAAGGATCGATGTGTTCTTGCTGTTTGTTATATACTAATTTTTCAGATAACTACACAAGAGGCCCTCAAAAAGTTAATGGAATATGTATAGTATAAAAAAACTATGTATGGATTTCAAAAACTTTTTGTACCAATAAACTAATGCTATTTTATCTAATTTAAATTCTGCTTTTCCACAAATATTTTAAAGACTTCTTGCACATTATAAATGTTACAGGTGACCAATGGTCATATCACCTTGACCTGAGAAATTGAGCTTTGTTAGCTGGCAAAGTGCCCTACCAAAACATAAGGTTTTACTATTTGAATTACTGTATTTATAAATGAATTAAATTCTATAGCTCTCTGAATATTTATAGTTTAGTGTTTCTTATAACTAATGTTTACTCTGAAATGCTCAATTCCATACCATAAATGTCTACATACTTTAAGATCGTTAGTATAAAGCTATGATTATATTTAGTAGTGCGGTAAGGATCTGCAAGATCTGCAAGGCAAAATAGTTTAAGAAGTATGAAGGAGCTACCCTAGCAACTTACCTAACTCTAACTGAAGAAGTAAAAGTCATAATTTAAATTTATGAAAGAGCAGGAAAAATCATGCTAAGTCATAATACTCAAAACTGATTTTGGTAATATGTACTTACAAAAATACGTGATTACTTTCTAGCACAAATTGCTTAGGAATACATGTTTGTTTTATGAAGAAATTAGGGGAAATGTTATTCTCCAACCAAATGAATTAAGTGGATGCTAAAATAGGTTACTTTCATGCCCATCTACCTCTATCATACTACAAATGAAAAGGATTTTTCCAATAAGAGTCATTTTGTAAAAAGCAGAAAAATTTTGTTTCAAAATAGGGAGTTGAAATTTTCAAGATTTCCTAAAACTTGGGCTTTACTATCCTGTAAACAAGGAAATGTTCTAAAACTTGACTTTAGAGTCAAAAGGCTTAGGCACTTCAGGGAGTGGCATTCCAGAGAGTAACAGAGAGCCAGATAGAGCAGAGTTCCCCATAGTGAGAGAAATCCAAAAAGGCTGATCATCAATAAAGAAGTATGCATCCAGGTGGCTCTAGATCAAAATCAGTTTGCAGAAAGCCAATTCATTAAATGCCTATTTGATCAAATTTACCAATTATCAAAATCTCATGCTAAAGAGCAGTTCTCTTGGTTATATTAAATTAATATATTTTACTCTGGTTATATTTTAAATAACGTTCAGTGTTTTGGGACGAGCAGTTGGTGTAACGGCGATGTTGCTGGACTCTCATGTAGTCGACCGTGGTTCGAGTCCCAGACCCAGTGACTTAAACTCACGCCAGGCATGTGTGCGTGTGTGCCCAGGATTCCGAGAGGAGAATAGAGGAGAAGGGATTGCAGCATGGCCATCGCCCCTGGGGGGTGATTTCTTGCTTTCTGTCTCTCTGTCTCTCTCTGTCTTTCTGGCAAGCGTATGCACCCTATGGCAAAAACCTCTCCAAAAAAAAAATTAAATGTTTTAAATTCTGAGAGTTATAAAGGTCATGTAGTTTTCTTATGAATAAGTTATTTTTCTTCAAGGATTATTTAATTTAACTTCATTTATCAATATTATTTTTTTAAAAATTTTGCACAGGGCATATGTGTTTCACCAGAGAGAGACAAAGAGAGAGAGAAAGTGAGAAAGTCAGTTGCCACGTTCAGATCTCTAACCTTAGTCGGCCATGTGGGAGTCCAGTGCCTTAACCACCATGCTACCTGCTTGTTCATAAGTAAGTACTTAAATAATAGCTTTACCCTCCTCTCATGAGTGCATCCCCAGTTTCTGGGAGCAATTTTGAAACTTGCAGTACATCATCACCTGGTGCTCTAACGGTCTGGGCTTGCCCCACCTGCTGAGAATTTGGGCCTGGTTTCGGCAGGCCTCTTCTCATCAGTACATCCCCAGTCCATGGAGCGACTATGGAACTGTGGCACACCATCTCCAGGTGTTCTAGTGACCTGGGATCACCCCACCCACTGGGAAACTTGGGCCTGGTCTCGCAGGCCTCCTCTCGTGAGTGCACCTCAAGTCCCTGGGAGTTACTTTGGAACTTGCAGCACACCAGCTTCCAGTGCTCTAGTGGCCTGGGCTTTTCCCACCTGCTGGGAGACATTTCACCTAAGGGTGAAATTTCCTCTCTTAAAACTATAGAATCTACTCCAACAAATAGGAAAAAATTAATACTGCATGGGATGACCAAAAGCCAGCACAGATCTCACAGAAACATGAGAAAACAAGGGAGTACATTTCCCCCAGCTTAGCACAGTAGCCCCTCACCAACAATGGATGAACAGAGAAATAGACAGAAATGTCAGAAAAAGAATTCTGAACATTTTAGTGAGAAAACTCAAGAGATTCAAGAGAAAACTGACAATCAGTTCCAGGAAGTGAGAAAATCATTTCAGGACATGAAAGAGGAATTTTATAAAGAGATAGACACCCTATAAAAGAATCAAACAGAACTTCTGGAAATGAAGTCTACAATAGAAGAAATTAAAATCTCCATAGAATGCATTAACAGCAGATTGGACCATGCAGAAGAAAGAATTTCTGACCTGGAAGACAAAGTCTCCAACATAGACCAAATCATCAAAAAGAATGGAAAAACAACAACAACAAACAAACAAACAAAATGAGGACAGCATACAGGAAAGTCAAGACACCATAAAATGACTAAATATCCATAGAATGAATATTCCAGAAGGTGAAGAAGCTGCTGGAGGAATGGAAAACCTCTTTCATGAAAAACTATCTGAAAATTTTCCAAATATAGAGAAACATGGAGAAATTCAGACCCAAAAAATAAAAAGGAGTCCAAATAGAATCAACATTAAAAGATCCTCCCCTTGGCACATCATAGCCAGATTGGTAAAAATGAAAGACAAAGACAATATTCTAAAAATGGCAAGGTAGAAATGTCAAGTTACTTATAAAGGTTACCTTATTAGGCTAACATCACATCTCTTAACTGAAGCAATGCAGACAAGGAAAGAATGGGAAGACGTATTTAAAACATTAAAAGCAATTCAACCAAGAATACTATATCCAGCAAGATTATCCTTCAAATAGGAGGAACAAATAAAATATTCTCAAATAAACAAAAACTGAAAGAATTCACCAATACTAGACTAGCTCTATAAGTACTGAGGAGAGTTTTTTATTAGGAAAACTAGAGAGAGATAAACAGATATAAAAGAACAAAAGCCAAGTGAGAAAATAGCTAACAAAATGTCAGGGATAAGTTCACAAATATCAATAATAACATTGAATGTTGATGTATTAAATTTTCCTATTAAAAGACAGATTGGCTGAATGGATACAAAAACAGAAGCCATCTATATGATGCTTACAAGAAACATACCTCACTGATAAAGACATACAAAAACTGAAAGAAAAGGGCTGGAAAAAGATATTCCATGCAAATTGAAACCAAAAAAAAAGGTCAGAATTGCAATATTGATATCAGACAAAACGGACTTCAAAATGAAAGATGAAAGAAGAGACAAAAGACATTATATAATGCTGAAAGGACTTGTTCACCAAGAAGATATAACACTTGTAAATATCTATGCAACCAACACTGGAGCACCTAAATACATCAAAGAGAGACTGTAAGAGCTCAAGGGAGAGACAGACTGCAACACAATAATCAGTGGGAACCTCAACAACCCCGTCTCCTCTGGACAGATCACCTAGACAAAAAATAAACAAAAAGATACAAGATCTCAATGATACCATACATGAAATGGACTTGACAGACATCCACAGAGTATTTCACCCAACAACCAAAAAATATACATTATTTTCACTCTTATATTGAAATTTTGAAGACTGACCACACAGTAGGGCACAAAACAAGCCTTTACAAATTCAAATGTATAGAAACTATATCCAGCATCTTTTCTAACCATGATGGGATCAAAGTTAAAATCAACTACAGAAAGAGCCCTCGAAAATACCCAAACTTTTAGCAGAATTGGCATAGAAGGGACATTCCTCAACATGATAAAAGCCATCTATGACAAACTCATAGCTAACATCACATTGAATGGGAAAAAGTGGAAAGCTTTTCCTGTAAAAACTGGAACAAGACAAGGCTGCACATTTTCTCCACTCCTTTTTAACATAGTACTGGAAGTTCTAGCCAATGCAATCGTACAAGAGACAAATATAAAAGGCATCCATATAGGAAAAGAAGAAGTGAAATTATCTCTATTTGCAGATGATATGATTCTATACATAGAAAATCCAAAAGAATCCACACACCATAAAAAAAAAAACCTGCTGGAAGTGATAAATGAATACAGTAATGTGGCAGGATATCAAATCAATATGCAAAAATCTATAGCATTTTTATATACAACAATGGACAAACTGAGACAGAATTGAAAAAAGCAATCCCATTTACAATGGTCACAAAAAAACCAAAGTATTTAGGAATGAATCTTACCAAAGATGTCAAAGACCTCTACAAAGAAAACTATGAAACACTTGAAAAAGATATTAAAAATGATACAAAATGTGGAAAAACATCCTACATTCCTGAATTGAAAGAATTAATATAATCAAGGTATCAGTCCTACCCAAATTAATCTACAAATTCAACACAATTCCAATCAAATTACCAGAGATATTTTTCACAGAAATAGAAAAAATAAACAATCATAAAATTTGTCTGGAATAATAAAAGGTCCCATATTGCCAAAACAGTACTGTGCAAAGGGAAAAAAAGTTGGAGGCATCTCATTTCCTGACCCCAAAACACTACAAAACAGTGATAATTAAGACATCATGGTATTGGCAGAAAACAGACAGATAGACCAATGGAACAGAATTGAGAATGCTCAAATAAACCCCAAAACATACAGCCAACTAATCTGTGACAAAGGGCACAAGACAATCCAGTGGAAAAGAGAAAATCTCTTCAGCAAACAGTGCTGGGAGAACTGGATATACACCTGTGAAAGACTGAAACCGGACCCTTATCTCACCACTAACAAAAATCAACTCAAAATGGGTTGAGGATCTAAATATAAAACCTCAAAACTATATAAATATACTGGTGGAAAACACAGGGAAAATTTTTGAGACCTTGGAGTAGGCAAAGACTCCTTAAAGAAGACCCCTAAAGCATGGGCAATAGTCCCCAAAACAGACAAATGGGACTATATTAAGCTGAGAAGCTTCTGCACAGAAAAAGAAACAATAACTAGAGTGAAGAGACAACCCTCAGAGTGGGAGAATATATTTGCAAATTATATCTTAGATAAGGGACTGAGAACCAAAATATACAGGGAACACAGGGAGATTACTCATCCCCCAAAAAATCCAATTAAAAGATGGGACAATGATCTGAACAGACAATTCTCCAAGGAACTCATATGAATGATCAAGAAGCATATGAAAAAATGCTCAACCTCTGTTATCAAAAAGGAAATGCAGATCAAAACCACGAGATACCACTTAACTCCTGTCAGAATGACTAAAATTAAAAAAAAAAAAAAAAAAAAAAAAAAACTATAAATTCTGGCAAGGCTGTTGTAAAAAGGGAACTCTACTACACTGTTGGTGGGAACGTGAATTAGTATAACCACTGTGAAGAATGATATAGAGATTCCTCAGAAACCTACAAACAGAAATAATATATGACCCAGTAATTCCACTTTTAGATATTTACTTGAAGGACAGGAAAATCCCGTCAGAAACACACTTGCACATCCATGTTTATTGCAGCATTATTTACAACTGCCAGGACATGGAGTCAACCCATGGAGTAGTATTCAATAAAGTACATATGCCACATTTTTTTCAATTCACTCATGCCCAAAAATAGATGAGTGAATTGAAAAAAATGTGGCATATGTACTTTATTGAATACTACTCAGTCATTAAAAAAAAAACAAGGAGGCCCTGACATTTTATATAAAGTGGACAAATATGGAATATTTAATGCTAAGTGAAGTAAGCCAGAGTATGAAAGACAGACTTTCTACGTCCCCACTCAATATATACCAAATATCTGCACTCTATAGCAAAACATGAAAGATTGGAAAGTATAGTAATAGTGAGGGCAACTATAGAAACTAGAGATAGTAAGGACAGGGGTAGGTAATAGTGCGAGAGAGGGAGGGGAACAAGGGAAAAAATTACATTTAATTGACACAAAATGAAAAATTATTTGTTGATAACAATGTATATGGTAATATCTTTGTCTTGACTGATATACATGGTATTTATGCCAGAAAAAGCCATGTTGTACACTATAAAGATGTATAGTGAGTAAATGTAAATAATAATATTTAAAAAAGAATAGCTTCACAAAGTATTTAATATATTAAAAAATAATGTATTCTTGATCATATCTAAGGAAAATGTGTCCTTAAATATATTATTAATAAGAATATGTTCAAGTTCATTTAATACATTTATAAATAACATTCTTTAAAATAAATTATTGGCATATTGGTACATTTATTGATTTCAGTGAATTAGTCATTCAAAAATATGATCTTTCAGGGAATTACTTTTTTGGTGAATTAATCTGTTTCCTATGTGAACTAGAATTGGGGGCAAGATTAGGGCCATGATGGGGGTGGCAAGTTTTGGAAAGGGTAGAGAATGACTCTAGTTAAGACTGTAGTAAGAGCAACTCAGGACACAGTGCCTATGTCCCGTCTCTGGGGCCAGCATACAAGAAAAGTGATGCTACAATGGGCCTGAGTGAGTGGCGGCATTGGGCCTGAGGCTACTTACTTATATCTTGCTAAACCCAAATTTCTCTGAAAAGAAATAGTGAGTCTGGATCTGCTGAAGATGAAATTAGTTGACCCAGCTGTGGGTGGACTGGAGAAGACAGAAACTGGGAAAATAGGAATGGGATTGAGAAGTTTCACTGAGTAAGTCACATTTAAACCATTTCAGACCACACACTATTATCTCTGCTTCTTTGAAATCATAGGGGCCTCAAGACTGGAGACAATTCAAGTAGGATTTGGTTGAGGCCAGGAATACCTGCTTCTGTACAGATAGATAGCTGTCCTAGGGTGGATATAGATTTTTCTAATCCTTATTTTGTCTGAGTCCCTCACAACGAATATAGAGCACAGTGCCGAGCACACTGAAGTAGGTCTAAAAAACACTTGTTGATTTAAAATAGTTACATTTGGACTCTTGAAAACTCTTTTCAACATGTTTGTAACCTCGTTCATGACAAACTTCTGACATATGTCTTGTGTGGCAAATTTTCCAGTACCCAGAGCCCAACATTCCATGGGCATGTACATGAGAAAGAGAAGTGCTACAGTCATCCCTTGATGAAAAGCTGGGGTCTAAACATGTTCCCCTAAAATTCATATGTGAAAACCCTAACCTGCAATGTGATGGTATTAGAACGTGGGGCCTTTGGGTAGGTAAGTAGATCCCTTATAAAATAGACCCAAGGGAGTTTTTCACTCCTCCCACCATGTGAGGACACAATGAGAAGGCCCCACATGGGTCCCCATCAGATACCTAACTTATTGGTACCTTGATCCTGGACTTCTTATCCTCTAAATGGTGAGAAATAAATGAATGTCGTTTATAAGCTACCTAATTTATGATATTTTCTTATAGCAGTCCAGACCAAAAAAAAAAAAAAAAAAAAAGGAAAAACAGTTACATAGAAGATACTGGATTAAAATCACAGCCTTTGCACTCACAGTGCTAAAAGTTCAGAGGAGTTTTTACAAAACTGGGAATATTAAAAAGCTCTAGGCATTTTCCTAAAGCTTCAAGTGAGGTTTTATTTCCAGTAAACTAAACTTAAAAAGCAAAGTTATAAACAATTACTATTAGTAAGTGAAAGTGTCTCCATTTTTCCACTGCTTCTACATTTTCAGACTTTAGTTTTATAAAGCAACCAGGAACACTCAAACATAAAAGAACTGTTCAAAACCAAAGTTTAATTGCCTCATCAATAACTGCCTAAAGGTTTGTAGCTGATATGAACAACTTTAACTTCAACAGGAAATATCTATTGAAGGTATTATATGGTTGCCATGGAAGCCTAAAAGTTGAGTTTATATAACTGGGGTGGAGAAAACCTTTATATTCTGAAGAAAGATGCTTTTCAAAGTGGAATTTGGGGACCATGCAATGCATGATAGAATTATATAATTTTAGGACTGGAAAGACCTGAAGTAACCTAGTGCCAATCTTCATTATTTTCATTAAATGCCTCATTTTTTAGATGAGTTAAACAAAGACAAAGATTCTCCCCATTGTCACACAGTTAATCAGCCCTAGAGACAGAGCTAGATTTTCAAATTCTGCCCAGCAACAGGAAAGTCATCCAAAGTTCTGGGGCTCATGTGCCTTTTGCTGTAATTACTCTTTGCCAGGATAGAATTAATTTATTTTTACTTTTTTAAGAGATTTATGAGAATCATCTTTAATTACTATGTATCATGGTTAGTTAGTGCATTTTCATTTCCATTTTGCAGGTGACAAAACTGAGACCAAGAGAGTGAAGTAAATTACCAAAATCTCTCTCTCTCTCTCTTTAAAATTTGCTATTTAAAGTCCATTGTTAGAATTCCATCGTCAAGGACCATCACTCTCTTTGGTTATATAGTATATAACTATAGATTAGCTCTTAGTGGTTCCCAAAGAGGGCAACATATGTTAGAATTCTATCATCAAGGATGATCATTCTCTTTGGTTATATAACTATAGAATAGCTATTAGTGCTTCTCATAGAGGGCAACATATGAGCCTTTGCTGTTTCCACCTTCTCTTCTGTTAATTCCTCATATGGACTTCACCCAAATAGACATATAAATCAACTATTGCCTTGAATGCATATTATTTGTTTTTGGGTATGGTCATGTGCCTACTTTTCTTGAGAAATACTGTTTCTTAAGTGATATGAAAGTTTTTTTTTTAATTTTATAGAACAATTTTTGCGATGGGGGTGTGTGTGTCCTTGCTGGAGAGACAGAGAGAAACAGAGAGAAAGTGAGAAATCACCACCCCTCCTCCCCAGGGGAATGGCCATGCCACAATCCCATCTCCTCCATTCTCCTGTCAGGATTTTGGGCACACACACACACACAAGCTCAGTGAGAGTTTTAAACTCCAAGGACTGGGACTTAAATCACGGTCAGCCATGTGGGAGTCCAGCGATGTAATCATTACACCATCTGCTGGTCCTGTAAATGTGTTTCTTAAGGATACAAGTGTGTAGTCAATGCCTGAGTTTACAGTCTATGTCTGGGGACTTGGTATTGAATTGTTGTTGACTGCAGATATAATTTGCTGAAAAGAAATTTGTGGTAAATCTGCCATAGGGCAAGGGCATAGATGATGAATAACCAGGTTATTCTACCTGGTTATCATTCCCAAACCCTGGAGACTTTTCAACGATACAAAATCCAAAGTGAGCTTGCTTTCTTACTTTTTCTATTAGTTGTGAGCACTGAGAAGCTAAAAGCTCAGGCAAGGAACTCTTTATTATAGGCACAGCACCCTGGGTACAAACTCCTTGTAAAATTTTAATAAACTAATCATTGTTCTCTTTGTAAATAACCTCCTACTCCCTTCACAGCTATTGGGAAGAATGAGTATGGTGAAAGGAGCATTGAATGTGAATCCTGGACTCTGATATTTTGAGGAGAATCTTGACAAGGCTGTTTATCAACTGTGTGAATTTTAGGGAAACTCTTTTTTTTTTTTAACCATTGAATCTACATATACCCCTTAGAAGCCAGGGGAAAACAGGTATGAGCCCAAAGACACAATTCAATAACTTCCACAAATTTTTGTAACCGTCTTACTCTTCAGATGGAGATAAGGGAAATGACTAATGGCTTATAACAAATATTAATAGAATGAATACATGAATAAACATGTATTTAATAATCAGCAAACAACTAATATTTTAAAAATACTTAGTACACTTAGTTTCCTTCATTTCATTACTCTGTGAGTATCTTCTCCCTCTTTTCAGTTTAGGAAATTAAGGGTCAAAAGAAGCTTAAATAATAGTTAAGACCAGAATTAGAAAGTGCCAGTTTTGAAGTGCTTGGGTCTGACTCCATAGAATTATAATTATAATGTAAACATTTGTAAGGAGCTAGACATCATTTCTGAATATGCCAAAACACCTGCCTAAATTGTTTTCAATAGTGGAGACAGCCTGACAAGTTCTTGCCGGAGACTTCCAGACTTGATCTCAAGGGCATTCTCTTGAGAGACAGTGGATGTTTCATAGAAAGACTCTGTGATCATAAGGGAGGGTTGTTTGTTCAGGTATTTCAAAATAGGGGATCAAATTTCAGTCATCTTCCTATTGCACTGGAAACTTTTTGTAGTATAAACCAATATTTTAAAGAACATGCATCATCCTTTCAGAAGGAATCATCTTCCACTCTTTGATTCCACCCAGGACCTGCCTTAGAGAAACTGTGAACTCTGTATGGACAAGATATAGCTGTGAAAGTTATTGCTAAAAGAAAAGAAAACAAAACAAAACAGGATTAGAGACAGACAAGAAACATAGTCCTTGTAGACTTAATTCTCATGGAGCTGATACTAAAATTTCATCAGCTAAAAAACAAGTTATATATTTCCGTACAAATCCACTCAGTCAATAAATTAAAAATGTCTTAATAGAAGGGCAAATATTTTAAAAAAATATTATAATATTTTTTGTATTTTCCTACTATTTCTGTTGGATAAATCCAACTTCACTTTTGGAAGAAATAATTGAAGTGTATTTTTCTCCTATTCATTCCTTTTAAGGAAATAGTCAAGAGAATCTTGGGATTAGGCTCACCACAATTTTTTTTTTTTTTTGAGATGTTTTTGCTATAAGGCACATGCACTCACCAGAAAGACAGAGAAAGAGGACAGAGAGACAGAAAGTGAGAAATCATCCCCCCGGGGTGATGACCACGCTGCAATCCCTTCTCCTCCATTCTCCTCTTGGGATCTTGGGCATGCATGCACACGTGCCTGGCGTGAATTTAAGCCACCAGGTCTGGGACTTGAACCATGGTCTACTACATGGGAATCCAGCTACATAGCCATTATGCTATTTGCTGGTCCCACCACATTTTTTTTAATTTTCTTTTTTGCTATAGGGCATGTGTGCTTGCCAGAGAGAAAGAAAGAGAGAGACAGAAAGTGAGAAGTCACCACCCCCAGTGAGGATGGCCACACTGCAGTCCCTTCTCTTGCATTCTCCTCTCTGGATTTTTGGGCATGCACACATACACACCCAGCATGAATTTCAAGCCATCAGGTCCAGGACTTGAACCACGGTCGACTATGTGGTAGTTTAGTGATGTAACGATTACGCCATTTGCTGGTCCCAGGCTCACCACATTGTAAAGTGAGTAACTGAATACATATAAAATAATACCTGTCACTATAATATTTGAACTGACATTTTATACCTAAATGAAGTATGGAAAGTTGCAGGACTTTTTATGCCAGTGTGTGTTAGGGCATGCTCTCTTCCTCCCACCCTTTTTGCAGAATGAACTATTATTCTTTTCAAGGCTCATAGTGAAAGCTGTGATGATTTCACTTCTCTTTCTGGCAAGATCAGCTGTGCCTGTAACACTTCTGCACAAACTGCAGTAATAATGATTTCAAGATACTGTCGTTATTTGTATCTGTCGCCTCCAGTCCCCTCCTGGGATCTGAGTTACTTGAGAGCAAGGGCTCTGTCTTCTTTGCCTTTGAGGTTTTGTACCTAGCCCCAAGTTCAATGAATGTTTGCTGAGCAAATAATGTAAGTTCCTCCCATTGTCTCCATGGTGCCTAAGGTTGAAATGCAATGACCTGCCATAGCTCAAACCTGTTTAGACGAGAGCAGAGGACAGATCTCATGTCTCTCTAATTTGCAGAGTATGAGTCAGTGAACCTATATTATTCTCATAGTTCAATAATCTACTACCTCCGGGTGTCTTATTAAACTTTGAAAAACTGTACCTTCTTTACCTCATAGGAATGATGGAAAATAAAGGGGATGACATATACAGAACCCGGGTTTCTTATTAGAAAGCACATTATTTATCATCACATCAAGCAAGCTCCAGGCACTCTCCAGAGTGCTGAAAATCTAACCTAAGTTGGGGGGGGGGGGACACTAAACTAAACTAAAAACGTTTTCACTCTACTTCTGCTATTTTCTATTATTGAACAGTACACATCTTGTGAAGTGTGAGGTACTTTAAAACTTTTGTGGGAAAATGGAATTAAAGTATGATTTCATTTTGATGCAAAACAAATTTGAAATCTTTGGGTAGTTCTCTTCATAATATACATTTTCCCATGAACTTTTTGAAGATCCTCTTGTCTAGTGTAACCTTAGACAATTGAAGCAAAGGTTGAGAAAAATAAACCCAACCATACCTTGTTTTTGTGTCTGTGTGTAATGCCCTGATTTTCCTAATGTGCCTTGAGGTACCAAAATATTTAAAAGAGAGAATTTTTTTTCCTATTTTTAGTTAAAGGAAAGCACACTGAAATTTGAACCATACACAGCTTCTAATAACCTAATTTTACAACTATTGAGATGATTATTGTGAAAAAAAATGAAGGACAACAAGTATTGGCAAAGATATGGAGAAATTGGAACCTTGTGCACTTTTGGTAGCAATGTAAAAATGGTGCAGCTGCTATGGAAAATAGTATGAAGGGTCTCAAAAAAAAAATAGAACTGCCTTATGATCCAGCATTCCAACAATCAATCCACTTCTGAATATTTTCCCAACGGAATCAAAATCAAGATCTCAACAAAAATATTAGCCTCCTGTGTTTATTGTTGTACTGTTCACACTAGGCAATACGTTCAACTGCTGAATGTACTTTGGTGAATGAATGGATAAAGGCAACGCGGCACATATACAGGCAATAGAAAAGATTGAGCCTTGAAGAAGAGAATCCTGCAATATGCAATATCATAGATGAATCTTGAGGACATTACATTAAGTGAAATAAGCCAGTGACTGAAGGACAAATACTGCATAATTTTACTTATATGGATATCTAAAGCAGTTAAAAACATAAAAGCAGAGAAGAAAACTATGATTACAGATATGGAGGTAGAGGAACTGGGGAACTGGGCAATGGGAAAAATGGATATAAATTTTTGGTAATGCAAGATAAATAAGTCTGTAGAGATCCGCTCTCAATAATGTGCCTGTAGTTAACAATATTGTATTGTATGCTTTAAAAAGTCTGTTAAGTGTTCTTACCATAATAAAAATAAATATTAAAAATATCTATTATTGTCTAGTGATGGCTGAAACAAAATTACGAAATATATCATATAAGACAGGGAAGAGAGAGAGATACCTTTTTAAAAATAGAGGCACAGAAGGGAGGACAATCTTATGCTGGGGACAGAGTACACCCTAACATACTGGAGTCACTTGGAAAAATGGACCCAAACCATCTCTAGAAATGACCTTCTCTCCTATAAGTCTTCTAGGTCAGAAATGAACAAAGGCAACACTGCTCTGCTCAGATTATTACATACAAAAGTAAAAGTGTTTAGATGCTGTAGTGGAAATTAAATCTCCCAGGTGTGGGCTGATTGCAAAACTCTAGTTGAGAGTAGGCAGGATGGATTTTGAGTCCTGATTTCTGATTTCTTCTATGTGATCACTTGCTTTTGGCAGTAACAGATGAGAAGGGGGGAAAAATCAACTTTAGCTATTTAAGTAAGGTATAAAATAAAAAAGCTACAGGAAAAGTCTGTCCAATAGAACTTTTTACAATGATGGGAATGTTCTGTTTTTCACTGTCTCGTGACGTAGCCACCAGACCTGTGTCTGAGCATTTGAAATGTGGCTAGTGGACTGGCCTGTAGCCTAGTGGTTAAGGGAGTCAGATCCTATGGTTGTCTACAATTAGAATTCCAGCCCCAGCTGCTTCAAAAATATGTTGGACATGTGTGAATGTTGCCAAAAGCCCTGACAGGAAGAGAAATGGAAGAGAAGGGACTGAGGCATGACCTTGCCCAATTAGGGAATGCTTTCTCCCTTTCTCTCTGTCACTCTCTGGTGAGTGCATGTGCCCTGTGGCAATTGCAAAAATATGACTAGTGATTCAAATTTCAAATTTTTACTTAAAGTTTTAAAAGGTTATTTATTCCTTCCATGAGCAAGAGAGAGAAAGGAAGAGAACACCACAAACTAGGTCTTGAGTCTACAACAAACCCCAACCTCAGTTAGCCCCAAATCATGAGCATGTGGGCGCCCAGTGTACTCAGGATGTTCCAGACATGCATCTGGAACACTCACTTGTGAGTCAACCTTCCAGAGTATCATCGTTTACCACTGGGCCACTGTATGGCCTTTGTTTAATTAAATTTCAATTTAAAAAGTCACAGGTGGCTAGGGGTTGCATTACTGTACAGTGGATCTTACGAGTATAGAGTTATTGGTCCTGGAAAACTGAGATGAACTGGCCAATTTTGATGAACTAAACTAACCACCATGAGTTACTTTAAAAGGCAAATGAAACAACCAACCGATAGCATAATGGTTACATCACTGCACTCCCACATAGTTGAATGCGGTTTGAGTCCCAAACCCGTCTTAAAACTCATGCTGGACACGTGTGTATGCCCCAAATCCCAAGAGGAGAATGAAGAAGAAGGGATTGTGGTGTGGCCATTCCCTTGGGGATGATTTCTCTCTATCTCTCTGTCTCTCTTTCTGTCTCTCTGGCGAGCGCATGTGCACTATTGCAAAAAATCTCTCTAAAAAAGAAAAAAAAATGCAAATGGAAAAAAATGTTAGATACTAAAGCCTTAAGCCAAATCTACAGTAAATACCTGAAGAACTGCATTATACAACTGCTAGCAGATATTGACTGGCTAGCACCTATCAGTCAACTGCCAGGATCCTAGTGATAATTACCATCTAAGTGGCATTCCAATTTCTAGAAACCTATTTACTGTGTATCAATCTGACTCCTCCCTTCTTGCTTTGTCAAAAGAACATATGCTTTCCTTTTTAAAAAATTTTTTTGAATTTATTCATTTATTTTAATTTGACAAGAGAAAGATACACACAGAGAGAGGAGGGGGGAGTGAGAAAGCAAGCCACCAGGTCCAGAACTCGAGCCATGGTCAGCTATGTGGGACTGTCCAGTGCCTTAACCACCATGCTTCCTGCTGGTCCCCTAGAACATATGCTTTCTTATAGATGGTAAGGTCGAATTATGATCAGCTTAGAGGGTGTTATTGCCTGTATTTTATGCTGTGTTTTCTTTAAAAGGGAAGTATGCAGTCAAGTACTGGAGCTGGATTGTTCTGGCTTATGAAATTTTCAGGAATCTTGCCAACCACTTGTTAAAAATCAAATTACTTAAAATTACAATACATAAAGGTAATTGATACTCAAAAATCACCACTTCCAGTTTATTCTATTCTATTTTGTTATTGTCTATGCTCTCAGGATTAGTGACATCTGTTGTATCTGTGTGTTGGAAATACTACACAGTGTTGTGTTTCTGCACATCTCTTCCCAACTCTGAACTCAGTGAATTCACAGGGATAGCCTGAATTCAGCCAGGGTGGGAGTAGTTAACCCATGAAGTCAGAAATGCTACCAATTAATGCTTGATTTGTTATTTCATTGATTATCTAGAGCTAAGAAAGTAATGAAAAAAAGGTTAATAACACATATGAAAATGAAGTGTGTCCTGTCTATAGCCACTATATTACGAACAGCACCAAAAAATGAACATTTGAGAATTATTGTCTGATTTAATAAAGAAATAATATATAGCATTAAAAATGAGTTTAACATATGTCTTTGTTTTTTAACTTTAATCTCACTCATTAATGTATGAAATGCCAACCATCATTTATATATTGCCAATTGAAACCATAGGTAGGCTGTGGATATATGATTATGGTAAAAGGTTCAAATGGGAGTGAGAACCACTGGCTGAATTTAGAATGCTTTTCTTTAGTAGGTACATTTCCAAGGCTCAATATTAAAGAAAAATCAGGGACCAGCAGGTGACGTGGTGGTTAAGGTGCTGGACACTCCCACATGGCTGACCAGGGTTCGAGTCCTGAATCTGGTGGTTGCTTTCTCACTTCCTCTTTCTCTCATTCTCACCCTCTGCCTCTCTCTGGTCAAACTAAAAAAAATAAATAAACAAATGAATAAAATAAAATAAAATAATTATTTAAAAAATATTAAAGAAAAATCAGAGCTTATATCCATAATGTGAATATCTTGTCAAGAATTTAGGCTACAATAATTTTTTCCACCTTTGTAAAAATATTTTAATTCTCTGTTAAAGTTGAGCTTAAGTAAATTAAAAAGTGAATAGATGCTACTATAAAATTATTTTGAAGATGCAAATAGCCAGTTAGAGCCTTTCTTTTCCCACAAGTGTTTAAAAATTGCCAATTATGGGCCAGTCTCATAGCATAGCTGTTAGGTGGTGTGCAGAGGAAGCACATCCCACATGGTGGACAGGGTTTTGAGTTCTGGCCCTGTTGGGTTGAAAAACACACCAGGTACATGCACACAAGTCCAGAATCTTCACTGATAGAGAACTGGAGGAAAAGAGAGGGAGGGATGACTGCCCTTTGGAGCCAGTTTCTCTCTCGCCCTCTCTCTTGCATGCAAGTGCCCTCTGGCATTAAAAAAAATTGTCATTCATCACTTAGTGTAGTAAATGTCACATTTATTCTTACACTAGGCTTAGAATCTTTCATTCTAATCACTTTCTAATCTCAAAATATCCTAATATCTGTGTGAGTAAGAAGGACAAGAAATATACTGATTTCAAAGGCAACTAAGGAGATTAATAACCCCTGGAACTGCAGTATTTTAAGTGTGTTTAAATAAAGAAGAGTGAATGAAATGACATATTTCTAGTGGTGTGCAGCAGATTTTGTCTTTGGCTGTGTCTTGCTCCATAATTTTAATCAACAGTTTAGATAAAAGAGTAAACTTATAAGTCCAAGGGAGACACATATTTGAGGATGATAGTATAGAAGTCAGGTTTTAGAATCAGCATCTGAAAGCATATTTCATAGCACTAGAAAAGGCTGTTGAAAATAATGGAGAGCAGACTATTGGAATGAGATAAAATTTAGCAGAGATAGGTGTGATCAAGTCCAGACAATAGACTACAAATGTGAGGCTTTCTGACTGAGCAGCAGCATGCACAAAAGGCTTGGGGGTGTCAGCCTTCCTAGTAAGTTCCTTAAATTACATTTGCAAAACTCTTACACATTTTATGCAGTTTTAAGTTTCAATGCTGTCTAGTCACATGTAGAACCAGGTTTTGAGGGCTTGATGTTTATATGACTTGTGTCCCTTAAGAGAAATCGTGTTTTTGTTGATTTAAAAAACACATATGGCCATGCAGACACATAGCTAGGGTACCCTCCCAGCAAACAAGCAAGGGACCCAAGGATTTTGCTTTATCCACTTCGTGGAAAATTCATTTCTGTATGTGATACTCTGTTTTGTTGTTGTTGTTTATAAGTCAGAGAGTACATGTGCTAACCAGAATGAGACAGACAGACAGAAGGAGACAGAGGAAAATGGAGAAAGCACCCCTCCATGGGACATGATAATGCCACTAATTGCTTCTCCTCCATTTCTCACTCCACCCTATCAGGATTTTGGGCACACACACTCATGCACCCAATGCGCTTCCATAGGAAGCTGCTGAAGCCAGGATTTGAATCGTGTTGTTGGCCATGTGGGATCTGGTTTCCTTAACCACTAGGTTATGGGATTGGCTTTTATGTGTGGTATTCTAATGTAAAGAATTGAATATTATTTATCCATTCTAATGTTGATGGGCTTTTAGTCTACTCCTAAATGTAAGGGCTTTTCAAAACAGAGACACCAGAAATATAAACCTGTTCTAAAGTAGCACTGTTCATTATGACTACAATGATGGAAATCTTCTGTTTTTGTGCTGTTCACCACAGTAACCACTAGCCACATTTTGGATTCTGCAGACTGAGTTGTGGCTAATACAACTGAGGCAATGAACTTTAAATGTAAGGAATTCGCATTTATTTAGATTCAAATAACTGTTACATGTAGTTATCTGATTTGACTAAGCAATTCTAGGATGCCTAACTATAAGTAACATTGCCAGATGATGAGACATACAAATATTTAAAATAACCTGTTTTTCAAAGTGGTTTTAGCAATTTAACCCACCAGCAGTTTACATGAGTTTTATAGAACATCCTGTTTTTCTATAGTCTCATTAACTTAAAATTGTCAGACTATTTAATTTAAGCTATTTCTGTGGATGTGCGCTGGTATCTCATTGCTATTTTAATTGAAATTTCTTGGTTATTAATGATGTGGTTCACCTCTATGAATGTTTGTGACTATTTGGATTTCTTCTTATAAGAAGTACTAATCTAAATCTCTCGTTCATAGTCTATTGTGTTGTCTGTCATTTTATTGTTTATTTATTGATCTTTATAAATTTTATACATAACACAAGTTCTGTATTAATTATATATTTTGCAAATATCTGCATACAGAGTTTTCAAAAATGTCAGCATTCAAATCTCACTCCGATCAATCAAAGCAGAATTTTTGTGGGTAGGATGGGGGCATTATTTTTTCTTTTTTCAGATAAAGTCTTACTCGTCTTGATCCACCTGCCTCAGGCTCCTGAGTAGTTGGGACTACAGGCTCACACCACTGCACATGGCTTCTAGGGAGGGCAGAGTATTGAACATGGGTCTCCTATGTGGCCTTAGCCTACCAGGTAGTGCTACCATGACTAGACCTGGGATTGGGGCATTTTGAAAGGTTATGTAGCCAATATTAATTTACTCCTGTGAGGAAAATAGATTTGAACTCAGTTTAAGAGAGGATTTGATAGCCATTAAAGCTATCTGTATAGAATAGATATATACAGATATATACATACATATGTGTGTGTATACATATGTATGTGTACGTGTGTGTATGTATGTGTATGTGTGTATGTATCTGGAGACAGATGGCCTAAATTTGCTCATAGGTTTTGATAGAATTTAGGCTTACTCTTTCTGTATGTCAACTTTTTCATCTGTAAAGTTGGGTCATAGTACCTATTACATAGAGTCTTTGTGAATACTAAATTAACAATTATATGTATGTGCTTAGAACCTTGTGTGACACACAGCAAATATTCAGTAAACATTAAATATCATAATCATCACCATCATCATTATCAAACATTTAATTTAGTAGTGAGAGCCAGCATCTTCTAAAATGGGGAAACAGTAGGACTATGATTTGGATAACTTGTCCTCCAAAGAGTCATGTTTTCAAATTTGGTCCCCAGAATAATGGCACTGAGAGGTGATGAGACCTGTGAGAAGTCATGCTTAGTGGCTGGTGTCTGGATTAGAGTCAGTACCCTCATGAATGGATTAATGCCTTCTCATGAGACCAAGAGAATTCCCACTATAATGACAAGGGGTCAGTTCCAATGAGGGCAGAGTGGTATAAAAGAAAGATGACCAGCCCCAGGCTTCTCTCTTTTCATATGCCAGATGTCCTCTGCTTTTGTGGACCATGTTGTGGTATACCCAGCCTTATGCCAGCTCCATGCCTTTGAACTTTCCAGCCATTGAATCATAAGCCAAAAATACCTTCATTCTTTATAAATTACCCAGACTCAGGTATTTCTGTTAGCAATACAATACTGAACCAAGACAATCAGAAACCTTTCTACTAAGATTGAGAATAAGGCAATGAGGATCACTGTTTCTTCCACTATTTGATATTGTTTTAGAAATGTTAGCCATTATAACTAAACAAGAGAAATAAAGTAGAAGCATAAAAATTGATAAAGATGAAGTAAAACAATCCCTATTTGTAGATGATAGCATATTATACCTAGAAAATCCTGACAGTGATAAAAATCATTTAACCTATAAAAGAATTCAGTAAGGTATCAAATATAATATTAGCAGGCTAAATCAATACCTTTAATATATACAATCAATAGGCTTAAATCAATGGTATGCCATAATGGTAGAGAATACCTTACTAACAATGGAAACAATGAAAATGGATTATTTAGGAATAAACCTTTTAGAAGTTCATTACACCTGTAGGAAGAAAACTTGAAAATCTTTGAGAACAAGATACAAGAGAATTGACATCCCTTCTTAAATAGTACAACTTGACATTATAAAGATGTCCTTTCTCTCTGAGTAAATTTGTACTTCTAATCCTGATGAAGTGTGTTTTTTTGTGTGTGTGTGGTGGGGGGGTTGGTTGGGGAGAGAGGACCAGCTGAAATTAAGTCTAATATAAAAAAACAAAACAAACACAAAAGAATAGAAAGAAAAATACTGAATAAGGAAAAAAGATACAAGTGATCAGCCCCACCAGACATTAATACTGACTATAATAGCCTTTCTAAAACAATGAGATGTCAGTGCAAGAACAGACAAATGGTGAAATCCAGAAAGTTCAGAAAGAGAGAGTCCAGAAAGAGATCCAAGTAAATGTGTAAATATTATATGAGGTAATAATGATACCGCAATTAATTATGGGTAATGATTAACTTTTAGGAAATGATGCTTTTTAATAAATTACAAGAAATCATTTGGAAAAAAGATATGATTATATTCCTATGTTACACCAAAATAAAAATAAACAAAAATAAACTAAAAATGAATCTGTGATCCAAATGTAAAATATTAAACCAGACAAGTACCAGAAGAAAACATATTTGAATTCCTTTTTATACTGGTTTTATAACTATGATGCAAAATTCAAAGGCAATTAAAGAAAATATTAATAAATTTTACTATAAACAAATTAACAATTTATGCATTGTGAAAAACACCGTAAACAAAATCAGGAGAGAATTGACAAACTAGGAAAAGATATTTGTTATATATCCTGGACAAAGGGCTAATATCCGTAATAATGTAAAGAACTTTTAAAATTTGAAGGATAAAGGGACAAATTCCCTATAAAAGGCAAAAACACAAAGTTTACAACCATTTTAAAAAGTAAAAGTCCTCTATAAAAAAAGCTATTCATTTTCACTTGTTTATAATTAGATAAATTTTATGAAAACAATCATGAGCTATTATTTCTCTCCTATAAGGATGGCAAAAATTTTAAAGTGCAATAATCCACTCTATAACTAAGGTGGTGGGGAAAGAGCCCTTTGTCATAACGTTGTTTGTGGGAGTACAAACTGGTATAATCATTTTGGAGGGGAATTTGCCAATTCCTAACAAAACTATGCTTACTTTTTGGCCTAGAAACATTAGTTCTAGAAATGTATACTGAAAACACACCTCTAACAACATGAAAATACCTGTACATAAGATTACTCATTGTAGTTTCATTTTTAATTACAAAATATTGAAAAAAATTTAAAGAGAGTGGCTGAATTGATTGCATATATCCGCACTAGATTATTATACAGCTATGAAAGAAGAATGAGGAACATTTCTGTGAATTGATATTGCGACTCCTATGATCTACCGTTAAAAGAGCAAAGTGCAAAAGCATAGTTAATATTGGTAAGAAAGAAGAAAACATAAGAAGATATACATGTGTCTGCCCATTTGTGCAAAAAGAAACAGAAAAGGTAAATCATACACCACATGACTGGTTTTCTTACAGAACATAAGTGGGAACAGAACTGGTTTCTTACAGATGGTAGAAAGGGAAAACAGGAACAAGAAAGAGAGAACGAGTGAGGAGAATATACCTTTAATATGGTGCTGACTTGGAAGTATAGTGATGTTTCACATACCCAAGCATAAATAATCAAATTCAAAATGGATGTGAAAAACTCAAAATGTAATACAAAATGAAGAGGATGGAGGCAAAAAAAGTTAACTTAAAACAATTTTGGAAGATTGTATTTTGACTATAAACAGTAAGCCAAGATTAAAGGAACTGTACACAACTGTTAAACTATAATAATATGTTTTCCCTGCAAATGTGTGCTACATATATAGTAATTTCAAAAAGTTCCTGGAAAAATAGATTTTAAAGTATAAGTTTATTTTGGTGCAAAAAAATTGAAATCCATGTAGTTTTCTCATAATATGCATTTTCATGAACTTTTTAGAGACCCCTCATGTGTGTTTGTGTGTATGTGTAACAAAGCCAATTTTCTTACTGTCAGAAAAGAAGTCACAAATAAGAGGGGGCTGGCCCCATAGTGCAAAAGTTAAGTGCTGTGCATGGACAGCTGAATCCCACATGGCTAGCCTTGGTTTAAATCCAGCCCCATTGGCTTGAAAAATGTACTGTGTGTGTTTGTGTGCATGCCCAAAATCCTGATGGAAAGGAAAAATGGAGTTAGAAGGATTGCAGCATGACTGAACCCTATGTGTGTTCTCTCTCTTTTTCTCTCATCTGTCTCTCCCTCTTCCTCTGATGAGTACACATACCCACTAGAAATAAAAAAGTCACAAGTAAGAAAAAAAGGGAAAGGTTTGACTAAACATGAGGTAGTGAACTGGGATTAGGGACTTCAGTATAAATTCATGATCTAAAATTATTTACATGGAAAGACTGACATAGAAATAAAGATATGCACATGAGAATATCTATAAACATGTGTATGTGTGTATATATATATATATATATATATATATATATATATATATAATCAATTATAGGGTCTAAAAGCAATATAGTTCAGTAGCAATGAGCATACCCAGCACCCAGATTATGGTTTCTAAATACCATTTCCATAAAAGGAAGAAAAGCTCATTAGAAAAATGGCCGAGTCCTGCACTGGGTCAGAGAAAACACAAGATGAGGCAGGAATATCTTTGCTGCCAGAAAGTAAGACAATGCCAAAAGTATAATGATTGCATGTTTGGATGTTCAGTGGATACAGGAACCAACATGAGAGAGCTCCCAATGGCCAAATCTAGGTCAATTAAAGTAACAAAATAAATGACTGTATGGCTTATAACCTATAGATTAAAATAAATATCTGTGTATCCATACTGAAGAAAAGAATGAAGTAAATGGAGGGAAAGGAATAGCTTTTCCTTACAGTAGAATTCCAATAATAAATATGGAAGGAATAATAGAAATATAGAATTATAATACACAGTAATTGTTTCAGGCAACATTTATCAATGAATGCTAAAATAAGTGGACAAAAGTATAATATGAAACAGAATATTTGCATAGTCTCATAATGTCTCTCCACATGATATTTATAAGTTACAAAAGACAAATAGTAACTGTACATGGAAGAATCCGGCAGATATGACCTTTATGAAAGTTTATATCACCATGATAAGACATTTTGACATCGTGTACCTCTTGAGGTAAGGCACTAGAAAGGATAAATATCACTTCAGTGGTATTCTTGCTACAAATGTGTAGCCTCCATGTAATCAATAGAAAGGATAAAACAATAGAAAATTGAGAATTATTTCAAAAACAAAACTGTCCAGTATTCTCAAAAACTGACGTTATGTAAAAACAAAGACAGACTAAAGATCCTCTCCTTTTTTCACAGCTTCATTTCAAGTCTCTTTTTTTCCTGTAAGATGTAAAAATCCTCTGTCACTTGACTCTTTCCTGAGTCTCCTATTTTATATGGCTCTTATATACATAAGTATGTTTAAATAAAATTAATGTTTTTACTCCTATTAATCTGGTTGTCAGTTTACTTCATAGACTCAAGATCATCAAATTCTTAGAGGGGAAAGAGATTATGTAAAATTCTCTTATGATATAGTCTTAAAATATATATATACACACATATCTATATAAATATCCACACATATATGTATATGTATATACATATAC
Source organism: Tupaia tana (assembly GCA_026018925.1). Lineage (NCBI taxonomy): Eukaryota > Metazoa > Chordata > Mammalia > Scandentia > Tupaiidae > Tupaia > Tupaia tana. The sequence goes on from JAKSZU010000019.1 coordinate 24,247,782, forward strand.
ACATACATACATACATAAGTTAGAGCCATCAAAAATTAAACATTATATATATGTGTGTAGGTATATGTGTATGTGTGTATGTTTGTGTTTGTGTGTAGCTTTTTTTATTTTTGGTGGCTTTAATTTTTTAAACAGAGTAGCATGCTATATATTATCTTCTTGGATTTAATTTTTTCATTTGATACTGTATTACTCAGACTTATTGATGCATGCTTCTATAGCTCATTTATTTTGAGGACTGTAATATTCCATTATGTGAGTAAATTATTGTTTATTCTGCATTTAGGTTATTCCCCAGCATTTGTTGTTACACAGTTCTACAATAAACCTCCCTGAACAGTTTCCCAGTGCTCCTGTGTAGCTCTTTCTCTTGTAAATAAACTCAGGAATGGAAATGCTTGTCATAGTGTATATGAAAGTTTAACTTTAAAAGATAGTGTTGTTAAATAAAAAATTTAAGAGGTCACTATTTTGGACTAAGCTTTTGCTCTAGGCCCTAACAGACCAGACCGAAATGAAATCACTTATGTTACCATGTCACAATATCAAACTGAAGTGTTAAGAAAGCTGAAAATAAAAAGTTGAAAATAAAACAAACCAGTATTTCCTGAAAATAAGAGTCCAGACTACCTAAGTCTGTGCTACAGGGAAATAACACATATGCACATCTTGTGATTTTCCTAGAAAAGCGAATCTGAAATAGCTCAGATGCTGTCTAAATTGATTAGACTTTTTGTTTTACGGGTATGTTGAAATACATTCCTTTTTTACCTTCCAGACTCACTGTGTCTGAAGACTAAGCAAAATGAGTCCAGGTGATTATAAGGTCATCCTGCTCCCTTTCTCATAGAATTTAGCCGATCACTGCTCTGCGAGACTTCTTGCTAGAGCCCCTTCCTTTTTGTGACTTTTCCCTTCAAAGTCGTTCTGAAGTCTGTGGTATATTGGCACACCTTTGCAGGACTGGGATTTTGTGATGTCTGCACAATCATCCTACCCTGGTCCAAATAAAAATCATCACTTTTTTAAAAAGAGAAAGACTGAGGAGCTGTCACAGATTGGAGGACACTAAATACTCTTCAAGACTGACAGTGCATGCAGTATGAGATCAGGGGTTAGATCCTGGACCACAGAGAGGCTATCAGTAGGACCACTGGCAAAGTTGAAGTGAGGTCCACAGATATGTTATTAATTCCCTGGTACTTAAATACCACATTTATGTTAGTGGTCACTGGGTGAAGAATATATTCATCCAGTATAGTATAGTATAGTATAGTATAGTATAGTATAGTATAGTATAGTAGTATAGTATAGTATAATAACTATAAAAATAGTATTTTTTTACTGTTTTGTAAGTCTAAAATTAGACTTTTTAATGATTGTTTTGTAAGTCTAAAATTATTTCACAATAAAAAGTTTTAAAAGTACAGTGATTTTCAAGTCCCTGGAGTTCAAGTAGGGGGTAAACTTGATAGAAGGTCATAAAGAAATTCCAACTATAGCTGGTGGTTTTAATAAAAAACTTTCTTTTTTTAAGTTTAGTTAATTTTTCCCCCCATAGGGTATGTGGGCTAGCAAGAGAGAGACAGGAAGAGGAAAAGTGAGAGGTCACTCCCCATAGGAGATGGCCATGCTACAGTTCCTTCTCCTCCATTCTTCTCTTGGGGTTCTGGGTACACATGCACACACACTTGGCATGATTTTCAAGTCTCTGGGTCTGGGACTTGAACTATAATCAGCCACATGGGAGTCCAGTGCCTTCTCCACCATGCCACCTGCTGGCCCCATTAACGCAAAACCTTTAAGGACTCATTTTGTCATGAGACTTTTTAGAGAACATTAATGGAATTCTTAGCTTAAAGGGTGGAATGTAGGCTTTGAAAAAAGTTTGATCTAATACGAATTGCCTTGAATTTTTAGAAAGTGAGCAGTTAGTTGTTTTACTCATAGCAACAAATGATGCATGCTGTGAAATCACAAAATGTATTATGAAATATCTTAATTAGTTAAGAATAAAATTCCCTTAACTTCAGTTTCCAAGACTTTAAATATATGAGAACAAATTTACATCCATGTATGAATTTTTAGTCATACTCCAAATAGCTACTCTAAACTATACAAGATAATGACACAAAGGGCTCAAACAATTCAAATAAGGTGACAGTTATACTGCTAAGTGGAGACAAGCAGATTCTAAAAACAGTACATTCAGTATGAACCCATTTTTTTCTTCCCCAAATTAAAAAATATATGCATAGGAAAGAACTTCATGTCTTTGCGACAAAATGTTAACAGTGATTAACTCTGGGTGGTTAAAAGCGATTTTTTTTTTCTTATCAGGAATTTCTAATTTTCTTACAGTAGTATTACTTTCAAAATCATAAAAACAATAAAGGTTAGTAATGTTTTTATAAGAAAAGAGTGTAACCATTTTTCAGTTCTCTGAACAGTAAGTGATGAATTAGCCAGTTCAAATGAGAAGATGCAGTTAAAAATAAAACATCTACACTCCAGATAGTCATTCCAGTGTGGGAGGACTGGTAGAAGCTACAAATAGGAAGTAGTAGATAGATTTTCTACTGTGGTCATTCCAGTAAAAAAAAATTGTCAAAAGTTACTCAGATTTGTATTTAAGCATCTGTATTTATTAAGCTAGCAATGTCATAGGAAATGCTAACATCTTGTGATGGCTTATTTTTTAATAGTTTCTTTTTTAAAATGAAAAGATGAACTTTCTTAGGAATAGGAAAGGGATATCTAAATTAAAGTATTTACTTCCAATCTTAGTTTACTTTATGGGGCATATATTAAATGGAAAAAATAATTTTCCCTGCTCTAAACTCATATCAATTCTTTAGTGATTAGAGTGTAGAGTAATGCTTCTTTTTAAAATTATTATTATTATTTATTACTACTATTTGTACATTAAATCGCTATACACCATATACCTACTCAACTTTTCCAACTTTTTTTTTTTGTTTTTTTTGTTTGTTTGTTTGTTTGTTTTTAAAGAATTATTTTATTCATTGCCATTAGTTTTTTTTTTTTTTTATTTTTTGGAAGTTGACCAGAGAGAGAGAGAGAAGGAAAGTGAGAAAGCAAGCTGCCAGGTCTGGGACTCGAACCTCAGTCAGCCATGTGGGAGTCCAGCCATCACAACCACCTCGCCACCTGCCAGCCCCCAGTTCCAACTTTTTATAAGATTCCCATTTGACTTGTATGGACATTAAAATTTGAGAACCTTTGATCTACAGAACCCCAAGTAGTCAAACTGGCTTTTGTTTTCTATTTCCTAGGGAAATTAGTCAAATAAATTATGCTATTAAAAAAAGACTATAGAGGGACTGGCAAATTGTGTAATGGTTGTCTCTGGACTCCTACATGGCCAACTATGGTTTGAGTCCCAGAACAAGTGGCTTGAAACTCGTACCAGGCATGCGTGTGTGTGCGTGGGTAGGACGAAGAATGGAGGACAAGGGATTGCAGCATGGCCACCCCCCTTGGGGGATAGTTTCTTATTTTCTGTTTCTCTGGCTCTGTCTCTCCAGTGAGTGCACACACCCTAGAACAAAAATCTCTCGAAAAAAAAGATTATAGAAAATGATGCTGCCACTGAACTCTGGTAACAAATCATGCAATATAACTTTGATTTGTATAGCTATTTAAATAATTAAAACATTTTTCTTAAATGAAAATAAAATTTCCTTGGTTCTCAAGTGACTTTAAAATTAGTCATTTACTTTATCCTTTAAGCTGATTGTGTAACAAATTCAAACATGATCACTTCTGCCTGCTAGTCTCTCATTAAAGAAGGATTATTTCAGAATTGTTTATATGTGTGTGTGTGTTTATATACATACGTAAAATAAAATTTGTATTTATATTTATAAATTTATATTTTATATATGTATACACACACACACACACACATATATATATGTGTATATATATATATATATATATGTGTATATATATATATATATATATATATATTTACTGTGTAAGGAGTACCTTTTACCTTTGAGAGCTATGATGTAGGATTATAAACAGGTTTAAGTGACATAATTGCAACATATGTTTCTTTCTGATTTACAATAATAAATGAGTGACCCTTATAAAACTCTGAAGTAGAAATCAAAATAAAATGGAATCATGGGTACTTTCATGATCTCAGTACTAAAAGAGAAGAATAGAGTTATCACCCACAATCCACTAAATTATTTTATAAGGTTTATTTTCTTTGTTGACAAAGTTTGGGGTTCTAAAAATTATTTTATTTCAGAACCAAAGTCAAATAATGGCTACCACATTGAATGTTTCCTACTAAAGAATTCTGACGTATTTCTATTTCTTCTGAACATCTTAACACTGAACTGCTAAGGAGCCTATCTACTAGAAGTTCAAAAAGAAGTAATAATGTTGCCAGGATTAACACTGAATTTCAGTCTTGCAAATATCCTCCACTCTGATCAAATTAATTGGATCACATATAAGTCTACTGAAGTGCCCCCCCCCCCCCTTTTTTTTTTTGGTTTTGGTATAGGGCATGTGTGCTTCCCGGAGAAAGACAGACAGAGACAGAGAGAGGAAAGTGAGAAATCATCCCCTGGGGGCATGGCCATGCTGCAATCCCTTCTCTGCCTCTCTTTCCTGTCCCAGCCCGCGGGACAATCAAGCAGGGTGCCTGAGTGAGAGAGTGGAGGTCTGGAACCGGTGCAGCATCACAGCACGGGAGCCACACAGTGTCACAGCTCAAGATGGTATGCAGTCGCTCATTTATTGAGGTCCAGAGAACATTCTCATACACACAGGGTAGGAAGCTGATTGGTCGTACAATGAGGGATGCAATTCTACAACCACTGATTGGTTGCTGCGTTAAAGGGTAAAGCCAGGAGGCGAGGTAAAAAGGGGGGTGGGGGAATTGTCGTGACCCGACTGAGGACCTGCTTGAATGAGGAAGTCTCAGGGTGAATTGTCTACTCCTGGAACAAGGATACTTGAAGGTCCTTGTATGAAGGTCATGTCAGCCATTTTGGTGCATGTGGCTTCCTACACTTTCCTTGAGATTTTGGGCACACACACACCTGGACCTGCCGTGATTTTCAAGCCACTGCTCTGGGACTTGAACCACAGAGTCAGCCTTGTGGGTTCCAGCTGCTTTAAACTCCAAACCACCTGCTGGCCCCCTAAAGCCATTCTACAGCCATCTTTTCACACATTAACCTTGATCTGATAGCCTCCTTCCTACCAGTTCTTGCAACAAAATATACTGAGAATTAGTTTACTAATAAAAAAGAAAAATGAGCACAGCATATTGTAAAAATAAAGTAGGGCCCAATAAATATATTTGAAATCAAATCTGATTTTAAAAATCCTTAGAAGAGAACTAATCTGTACCTGGTGGATAAGATGACTGGATTCCACATGGCTGACCATTTAAGTCCCAGAGCCTGAGGCTTGAAAAACATGCTGACTTGAAAGATAGTCCAGGAATGTGGATGCCCAAAATGCTACAAGAAGGAAGAAATGGAGGAAAAGGGGTTTCAGCAAGACCATGCCCACGGGGGGGGGGGGGGGGGTGGGGGGTGGGAGGGGGGGGGGGGTGCTTTCTCAGTTTCTCTTTTCCTCTCTCTCTGACAGGTATATAGGCCCTCTGTGCAAGGAAAAAATCCTAAGAAACACACTATTCAATGATAATCTGTTAGATGCAACTTGAAACATTGAGCCTAAGATTTGAAAGCTAACCAAAGAAAACCAAAAGAGGTAGTGTTTTCAAAGAGCAACTGAAGAATTTGTCACAGTTTAATGTATCACTATAAGACACATATGTTAACACTGTTGAAGAGAGAAAAAAAAAAAAACCACTTAGAAGAAAAGGACGAAAATAAAAATGCTTTCTCACCCTCTATCCTCATTTAATACCTGCTGCTACAAAATAGCATTAAGAGTTAAAAACTTGTCTTTGGGGGACCAGCAGTTAGCGTAATGGCAGTGTCGCTGGACTCCCACGTAGTCGACCGCGGTTCGCGTCCTGGACCCAGCGGCTTAAACTCACGCCGGGCGCGTGTGCGTGCGTGCCCAAGATCCCGAGAGGAGAATGGAGGAGAAGGGATTGCGGCATGGCCATCCCCCCCTGGGGGGTGATTTCTCACTTTCTGTCTCTCTGTCTCTGTCTGTCTGGGGAGTGCATGCGCCCTATAGCAAAAACCTCTCCAAAAAAAAAAAAAAATTAAAAACTTGTCTTTGGTCTTAGGAAAAGTTCTCACAAGCTTCTTAGATCTAAAGTTATTTTACTAGCATTTAAAATTTTGTAATTTAAATTTTGTAGAACTTTCTAATTTAAAATGTGGTAATTTAATGTTAACCTAAAGCATCGCAGGCAATTTTGCTAAAGGAAGATCATGTCAACATCATTCTGTGGTTAAGGATTTCTTAATATTGTTTTTACATTTAGGATAGCATATTAGTTAATTTCAATGATATCTGGAAATACAATTTTACCTTTCCTGAATACTACCTATTGTATCATTAATCATTTTTTTCATAACCACCATTTCAGATAGGTTTCCTGAACTACTTGCTCAATACTGTTGTTAAAATATTAATATTTAATAAGTAGTCTTTATGTTTTTTGGAGAGGTTTTTGCTACAGGGCGCATGTGCTCACCAGAAGGACAAGAGAGAGACAGAGAGACAGAAAATGAGAAATCACACCCCCCCCCCCCCCCGGGGAGATGGCCACACTGCAATCCCTTCTCCATTCTCCTCTCAGGATCTTGGGGCACGCACACATGCCTGGCGTGAGTTTAAGCCACTGGGTCTGGGACTTGAATCGCGGTCAACTACATGGGAGTCCAGTGAAATAGCCATTATGCCAACTGCTGGTCCCATAGCCTTTAGAGTGGAAAGATACCTGGAGTAAACTGAGAGATCTAAAAATATAATGATAGAAAAGATGACTATAGATAGTAGACACTACAGGACAAGGGATGGATGAGAGGATTGGAAGGGGCATCAGGAGGAAATACTAGGTAGATATAAGAACTTAAAGTTCTCCAATGGAAAATATATATGATAGTATTCTTGATTTGATAGTAATGTAATGCATGTTTTTGAAAAACTATATTGTGTGCTATGGAGATGTACAACAATTAAATGTGAAGAAGAAGTAGAAAAAAAAAGAAAGATATTTGTTTTTTTTTTTTTTTTTTTTTTTTTTTTTTTTTTGGAGAGGTTTTCGCTATAGGACAAATGCGCTCGCCAGGCAGACAGAGAGAGACATAGAGACAGAAAGCAAGAAATCACCCCCCAGGGGGGATGGTCACGCCGCAATCCCTTCTCCTCCATTCTCCTCTCAGGATCTTGGGCATGCATGCACACGCGCCCGGTGTGAGTTTTAAGCCACTGGGTCTGGGACGCGAACTGTGGTCAACTACGTGGGAGTCCAGCGACATAGCCATTATGCTAACTGCTGGTTCCCAAAAAAGAAAGATATTTGGAGTAATCAAAGTTTTATAATTTTAGATATAATTTTATTTTTTGCCTTAAAGAGGTTGGTGGGTAAGCCATGCTTCATTATTTTCATAGAACAATATACTTACATGTAATTAATGTCTAATTCTTTTATAGCTTTCTAAGTGTAGTTAATTGAAAATTTGTCCCAAAATATTATATAATGAAGGCTTTTAGCTCAAGGCTATAAGTTATATTTTAGTTGATAATTCTCAATGTTTTGACAAAATTTTAGAAAAATTGAATCATTTAAAGTAATATTGAGCAAAAAAAAAAAAAAAAAAAAAATCAAGTTCCAGGAGATTGTATATACTATATCATCTTTAGAAAGCTTCAAAGTAGCAAAAATAAACAAGATGTTGTGTTAAAAGTAAATATATTTGTTATAATGTAGTAAATCAGAAGACCATGTGTAAAATTTGAGAGACCTGTAACCCCTAAAGGGGTAACCATGAGGTTGGTATGGGAGAATAATACATAAGTTAGTTGTAAGTTACTGGGAGACACACACACACACACACACACACACATACTCACACAATTCATCATGAATATTAGTTAACAATTTTTTTAGGGAGTTTTTTTGCTCTCTGGCACATGCACTTGCCAGAGAGACAAAGAGAGAGATATAGAGACAGAAAGTGAGAATCACCCCCTCCCCCCCCAGGAGGGGATGGCCACACAGCAATCCCTTTTCCATTTTCCTCTCGGGATCTTGTACATACACGCACACGCGTCTGAGGCAAGTTTTAAACCACTGGGCCCGGGACTTGAACTGTAGTCGACTATGTGGGAGTCCAATGACATAACCATTATGCCATCTGCTGGTCCTGCTTAGCAATTTTTTAATGCAAGAAAACCAGGAGGTTTAGAGTGTTCAGGACCAACTTGATGGTGGATGTGTAGCATTCCCCTCTTAGCTGGAGGGAACATTGTTCTAAAAATATGGAACACTGTGTCCCTTGGGCCTTCACATTTCACTGTTACATTTATGGCAAATAGTCATACTTTTCTGATATTCCTAATAATTAAATGATTATCTTTTTAATAATATATTTTTTATACTTTGTCTTTCTATTGAATTTACTTTTATACATGGTAGCATCAGAATGAGACTAGTAGTTTTACTTAATGAGAATACAGAATATCTCATATTTTTTGCTCCTGTTCATGGTTGATGTTATAGTTTTGATTAGTGAATGCATTATTTCTACCAGAATGCTTTTAGAATTCTGTTTTTTGAATCCAGAGACTAGGTACCAGTAGACTAATTTTCATGAAATTATATGGAAAAAGATACATTCTTCTTAATAGATCAATACTATGGAAAATGGGCAATTTTGATGATCAGATATGAGGGTTGGAGAAAAGAACAATCTCACATCAAAAAACACTGCAATGTCAATAAAATAAGAAGAATCCCTCATCCTTTTAGGCAGGCTGGGATCTAGAAGAAAATGAAGTAAGATTTAGGCATGAATTCTTTCTGTTTTATAAAGCCATTCTTTCATCTTTAAGGGGATGGGACCTTTGGTGGGGTTTGGAAAGGCAGAACACATTCCATAATAAAACATTTTTTTCCCCTGCTGAGTGCTGGAAGGAGTAACAGAGGACTGACAAGCAAGCTGTCTGGTACAGTTGCAGTAGGACAACCCATCTCACTGCTGGTTGTATAGATATTTACCCATAAAGGAAAAGCTCTTGTGTACTTGGGAGATATTTTAGGGACAGAAGACAGAACAATGCAATATATAAATTAACTAATTTGGAGCATGAGTTCCAAAAGTCTAGCCTGAATTTACAATTACTTGAGTTTGAAAAAGAATGCTCCTACCACTTTCACAGAGAATTTGTTTGTTTATTTGTTTGTTTTTTTCCATAGGGCATATGCACTCTCTGGGGAGACAGAAAGAGAGAGAGAATGTGAGAAATCACTCCCCAGAGGGAAATGTCCACACCACAATCCCTTCTCCTCCATTCTCTTTCTAAGATCTTGGGGCATGCACGCACATGCGCTCAGTGTGACTTTTAAGCCACCAGGTCGGGGACTTGAACACTAGGTTGGCCATGTGGGAATCCAGTGCCTTAACCAGCGGACCACCTGCTAGTGCCCACAGATAATATTTAACTTTGCTGACTCCAGAATACGAATGAAAATGTATAATTTGAAAAACTAAAAAGTCCTTCAAAAGACACTTTGGAATAAAGTTAAATATTATGGAAATTAACTGACAGAAATGAAATTAAATTTGAACTTGATGGAGGAAATAAGCAACTGATCACTTTTTTCATGCCTACAATATATAGTCTCGCTTTTAATTTCACAGGAAGAACAACCTTTACTGTACCTGACGAGGGGTTCTTTCTGATTTACTCCTACACCACTCCCAGTCTGAAAGCTCTGGCTTCTGACTCTCCTCGTGAGATAGTCTTCTTTCTGGTCCTTCCAAAAATGTGGTTTCTTCATGGTTAATATCACCTCCTGTTTTGTCAGAAGTCACACCCTTTTCTGGGTCGGAATCTCGTTTCGTCTCTGTAATATCTGTATTAGTGCATTTGTTGACGCCTGTCAGTGTGGAGCTGTCCAGAGAAGGCGTGGTGCTGATTTCTACTTTTATGGCGTTGAAGATATTACGGTTGTCTCTCTGAGAGTCTTTTGTAGTTTCACACTCATAGTTCATCAGGTTGTGATAGGATATAGAATTTTCGTCATCATCATAGTAATCTTCACGTGCTATTTTATAAATTCCATAGCTTTGTTGGAATGATAGATTGAATTCAAAGCCTTTCCTCTTGGCTAAGTGAAAACAAGAACAAAATTCCATGGCTAGTATGATGGATACAAACAGTTGGTTATCATCTATCTATCTATCATCTATCTATCTATCTATCTATCTATCTATCTATCTATCTATCTATCGTCTATCTATAATCTATTTATCTATCATCTATTTCTATCTATATATATAACAAAATAGGAAGTGCATTCAATCTGATTATTATGAGTTTAAAAACTGTCTCCACTTCTTGTCAATTATGCCTCCCAAAATAATCATCATACTGGGCCCAATTTTTTACTCTTGCACAATGAGAGAGTTGAAATGTATATCATCGCAAGGACCCTTTCAGTTTTTAAAGCAATTTTACATAATTAAAACTTAACCATAAATTAAGAAACTCTCAAATACATTCAATTTTAGCTTTTTTAGTCTATCATTATTCTATACATCATATTATTTGAAATAAAATATATTTATTAAATTTCATTTTGTTAGAAATTAATTATTAAGCAGCCTTACTATTATATGAACTATACATTTGACAACACAACACTATCAATAGATAGAACTGTTTAAAACAACTTAATATATACTGTTTCTAACATTTATGTCTATAAATACATACATTAAAAATTAGGTTATGTTACAATACAGCTTTTAAACTTTTAAAAATAACATGTACTTGTATGATACAAATAAATAGGATTAAATTGGTAAAACATTAATTTATATTTTTGTGAGCTGAAGCACCTAATTACAAGTGGAGTTTAGCAGAAATGCATAAAACTATTTGTGATTTAAAATATTGTGTTTTAAATATAGTAGCATTAGTTGGTGGACATAATACCAAGTGTTACTAAAATAATAAACGTGAATGTGAGAGAAAGTGATACAATATTTACACATAAATGTCATGCAGTACTGACATTTTAAGTGTAAGAATGAAGTTATATTAAGGTAATAGACAAAATGAAATTTAATATTTTAGTATTTGTCTTTCAAAACTTGGGCTTAAAATTTTTTCCCCTTTATTCTTGATAAAGTTCATGCACATCCGTGTGATAGTGTCTGTATGAGAGAAAGAGTGAGAGACGAAACCTCCACAGGATCTGGTCACACGGTGACCCCCTTCCTCCAGTCCTCTTTCCCATAAGTCCCTGGGCACTTGTATGTGTGCCTAGCATGTTTCAGGTTGACTAAGCCTGGGATTCAAACCTTGGTGACCATGTGGAATCCAGCCTCTTTTAACCAGTCCATTACCATTCAGTCCTGCAGCCAGCCCCAAACAAGGCTTTTTTTCAAACACATTTTCTACTTTGGTAGCTCAGTGTTTTATAATTAGTTGCTTAGCTATCTTTGGTGGAAAAAATATGTGTGAAAAGCAATCAAGTTTCTGTGGGAAAAACGGACAAATTCTGATTCATTTTACAATATGCCCTTGTGTCTTTCACAGGCTGATTTCATTACTGAAATGTTCCAGAATCTAAGATTTACAAACCAATTTTACTAACTGAAAAATGGAATTTATCATTACCATTCATGTGTTTGAGCCAGGATGCAAACAAGAAAAATTTCTATTCAAAGTAAATGGAAAAGGAGAAACAGACGTTCAAGTATCACGTACTGTCTCACTTATATTTCTATTTACTCTTTCTAGTAATATAGTCCAGTAAAATTAAAACAAGATTTTTAACTTACATTAACAGCACAAAAAGTGAAGAAAACTAAAATAAGTTTTAAGTTATTGATGGGCTTTCCTTTTCTACAAAAAGGAAATATATAGAGTGACAAAATGTCAATTCAGGACCATTAAGAAAATAGAAAATGTAACAAACTCCCAATTTTCTGATAGAACAGTTGATAAAACTAGTGTCTGTTACTATTTTTAAATTAGTTGTATAAAATAACTCTGAAATATACAGAGCAAAAATGAGTTTTTTTTTTTTTTTTTTTTTTTTTTTTTTGAGAGGTTTTTGCTATAAGGTGTATGCACTTGCCAGAAAGACAGAGAAACAGAAAGTGAACAATCACCTCCCAGAGTGGGGGTGGGGGGGAATGGCCATGCCACAATCCCTTCTCCTCCATTCTCCTCTCGGGATCTTGGGCGTGCATGCACACATGCCCAATGTGAGTTTAAGCCACTGGGTCCAGGACTCGAACCGCGGTCGACTACATGGAGGTCCAGCGACACAGCCATTATGCCAACTGCTGGTCCATGAGTCATATTTTTGCAGGAGTGTGCAAAATGTGTGAATGAAGAATCTGCCTTCATGCCATGAAGTGCAAGAAGCAGTCTGAGGTCAGCTTTGAAAAGAAAGTAAGATGGGAGAAAGACCATGATGTGACAGAGCATTCCCAGGTCAAGCCATGCACATAGGTCGTGTCATTTAACAGATGATAACTCTATACCATAAACAGCTTTTTGGCCCTCTCCTACTTTATACTTGAGAAAACCGAAGCTGATAGATGAAGCCTACATAGGATTACTCACCTGGTAAAAAAGATCTGAATTTAAAGATAACTGTTTCCAGAAATTATAGTTAATGGCCTTCTACGTGAAATTGCTTTATTGCTAATCAGAATCATGAGAAAAAATATGTTAATGGAAGCAGAATGATCAGGATATACTGTTTTTAAGTCAGATGAAGTGGATTAATTATGAAATGTAGCCAGTGAAAACATTTCTTATTATTGACTTTACATGAAAGGTGAATTCTGACTGAGGTAACTAAAGCTACCTAAAATAATAAGTTATAACAATATTACAGAATCGACAATGTTTGACTCAATTCTGGTTGCAAAAGGAAAAACCTCTATAAAATGTATTTAAATTCACATAGTAAAATCAAAACTATGTTGAAAGAAAGGTTATTGTGAGAGTCAAAACTGATCACCTTTAAGTTCCTTAAAGGCAAAAACTATGTCTTATTATTTAATGTTTTTTTTTGTGTGTTAATTTAGGGTAGAAAACCTTAAATATATATTGAGTCCAGTTAGCTAACATTAATAATTTAAAAATATTAGGCATTTATTATAGCAAATGGGAAAGATCTCCCTCTGTCTGAAGCTCATTTTTCACCTCCAGCCAACTGTGGAGACACAGGGGCTTTGCTATTAGCTACTCTGATTTTTCAGATAAATTAGATTTATATATTTTATATGACATATTCTGATCTTAAAATTTTGGCCCATAATTAAAATCAGTTAAAAGTAATTTAAAATTTGGTTTAAAAATAAAACTTACATAGGGACCAGCAGGTGGCATAATGCTTACATTGCTGGACTCCCACATGGCTGACCACAATTCTAGTCCTTGACCTGGTGGCTTCAAACTCATGCCTTGCACGAGTGTATGCATGCCCCAAATCCCAAGAAGAGAATGGAGAAAAAGGGATTGGGGCATAGCCATCCCGCTGGGGACGATTTCTCCCTTTCTATGTCTCTATCTCTCTGTCTCTCTGATGAGCGCAAGTGCCCTATAGCAAAAATCTCTCTAGAAAACAAACAAACAAAAAACCTATGTGTTTGGATCAAATTCAGCTCATGGTCCAAGGAGTTGGGAATGTCTGTTCTTTTGAACATCCAGGACAGTGCTAGACACATAGTGATACACCCCATAATAATTATTTGTGGGATGAATGAGTGAGGGTATGAATGAAACAGCCTTTAAAAATCAGAAGGGTTTATGTTCAGATACCTTTGACTCAAATGGTACTAACTGAATGGAATACGATTTCAAGAGAAATGATATTGATTTATTGGGAGTGTGTAGATGCAACATTATAATGTTGACTCATGTGGAAGGTTCTCATTTCACAGCTGGAGACTTTCCTGAGTAATGTGCACACCCATGAGCCATGTGGCTGAGATTGGGAGTAGACTGCTGTGTCATGACTGGTGGTTGGGACCAGCAGTTGGTTTAATGGCTACGTTGCTGGACTCCCATGTAGTCAACTGCGGTTTGAGTCCGGGACCTGGTGGCTTAAACTCACGCCGGACGCGTGTGCATGCATGCTCAAGATCCTGAGAAGGGGATGGAGGAGAAAGAATTGTCAAGTGGTTATCCCTCCTGGGGGGGTAATTTCTTGCTTTCTGTCTCTCTGTCTATCTCTGTCTTCCTGGCTAGCTCACGTGCCCTATAGCAAAAACCTCTTTAAAAATGTTTTATTTATTTATAAAAGGGAACACTTTGAATATAGAGTTTATGACTCCAGAATTTAAGCCACTTTAAAAAAAGGTTAAGTTGTTTTTTTGAAACTTTTTTTGTGTGTAGACCTTTCACTTATTAATCACTTGTAAGAAACTTAAAGGCCATTAGAATATCATCTGGGATCTTTTGAAATCTATACCACACTATTGAAAATAAACATTGTGTTGTATTTGTTCTGGAAGGCTAAAGTTTCTTTGTTCCACAGCCCTATATACAACATAAATAAACTTTGTTTTCTCTTAATCACATGTTGCCAATTATAATTTTAGATGTAAATAACTTATACCAACTTATATGACAAGATGCCACCAGATATTGTGATTTTACCAAAAAATAATAGTTAAAAATCTGATTTTTATATAATATATTTGATTTTCAACTGTTTAATTATAACAGAAAACATCATGTCAGGTAAACAAAATGTATCTGAAAGCTATATCCAACCCAGATGGTTGCCACCTGAGACCTCTATTTTTAACCTCTTTTAAAACAAAACAAAGCAAATGCTTTTGATTTGAGATACCGGTAATACAGACTATTGTTGGAAACAAGAGAAGATGATTATTTATGCAAACGATTCCAATACTAATACTTATTTTCTGATTGCACATCTCTCATTTCTCATTCAGTGAAGCTGAGATAGAGAATGATATCTCCAAAATTAACCTATGGTAAGCATGAATTAGGAAAAATGTATTTTCCCTTCCTTGTTTCTGGAATTCACTGATGAAGAATGTAAAGATAGGGAAACTTTATTAAGGAAAAAAGTTTAAACTTAAAACTGGAACTATGCTCCCAAAGAATTAAAAGTACTATAGCCGATCAAACATGTGGGCCACCTACTTATGAGCAGCCTTTGGGATTTCAAAATTCTGTCCTGTCATCTTAGCAAAAGGAAAATTTTTCCTTAGACAGGAAAAACATCAATTTCTATCCTCACAATTTTTTATGGCATAGCCCAGAGCAAATTGGGCCATTTGAACTACAAGCAACTTAATGTTTCTTACATGCTTTATTATTGAAAACATGCTTCCTTATAAAATGATAAGACTTCATATTTACTATATTAGCATTTGCTAGACTCTTCGATTCTTCAGGCTTATAAGTGATTTCTTATATGTTGCATTTTTAATAAGTGGCCCACAAAGGCTTGTTATTAATGTTCTCTGTCACTATTGCTTTGGGTAGCAATACCCAGAAGTACATCATTATTGTGATTATTTTTAAAGGTACAGATGAATTTGGCATCTATCAATCATAAATCTTAATGATAAAAATATCTTCTGGTTATTTGGAAAATATGTAGACTTTGAAAATTGTAAATGTCATCAATACATGGAAAGGGCTATTTCGTGACTTATTAATATTACAAAATAACACTTTTGCTGAATTGATTACAGAATATACTTTGCATTCTGCAATTTTTCAATTCTAAGGTATTCTGAGACAGATTGTGTTTTATCCAACCTTTCTTTTTGTTAAAGAATAATAGACTTGCTTATTAAGCAAAAAACAATTAATGGGACAGTTAAGTCAGCATACACTAATGCATTCTTCAATTTATAAAACAGTAGACTATCTTATCTTTTTGCCTGGAATGACAAAGTAGGATCCTTTCTTTCTTGGCAGACTCAAAATACACAGCTCATTCCTCCACTTTTCCTGTCTTCCAATATGAGAACAATTATATTGTAAAGAATTTTGTAGTTGAGCCTGTGTACCACTCCCATTCTAGATGTATTCTTTGAAACATATACATATTTTTAAGTAAAAGACATGGCTAGATTCATATGTGAACATACAATGACAAAATATGCCACATTTGTTCTTACTTGAAGCTAAGTAAAAGCTGTTGTGTGTGTCTCTAACAGCAGAGGCCTGTATTTAAATTTTGTTTGGGAACTGTGGTTCCAGCCTGTGGTTCCAAGTGTGGTTCAGGCACTTTGGTTTCTTAACTCTGCAAACTCCAAACCCCCGAAGAATACAAGTGGTGAAAACCTGAGAATGCTTTTCTTTACTGTTCTGTTGATAATATTGGCCTACAACATAACAAATGTTTAATATTTCAGTCGCAGGTGTCTCGGAGCAATGTTGCTTTCTCTGTGTAGACTTGGGAGGCTGATTTATTTTCTACTTGGTGCCAGGTGCTATGGTGGCTATAACATTTAAGGGCTTTTGTTGACTTGCGGTGTTGAATGAATTCTACTCTCTTCCTTTCTTTCCTGGAAATAATTGTTCAATATGCAAGTATTTCACGGGGGTGTTTAAAACTCACCTTTTAAAACAGTACTCCAGCATTATGCTAAGAACCGTTTCATGATTTGGTTCTCCTTATTTACCATCTATTGTACATTCGTCCCTGGACTCTTCTCTCCTACTCAGGCAGCGTTCTGTCAGCCCGGTCTCGCGTGTTTGACTACATGCATACTCCCAACCACCACGCTGGCGAGGACTTACTTTTTTCCCCATCTGATGTCACCGGGTACGCGTTCTGCCTGCAGTTAATGATGCAGCCACAGGGCAAGTGGGTCCAGCGTTTGGACAAGACAAACACTGGAGTTACAGTGGTGGCCAGCAGGGTTAGTAGAAAGCTGAGTGTCTCGAATGGAAGGCTCTGAAACCCCACCACGTGCTTGACCATCATGTGGATCTGCAAAGGCAGAGAACTTCAGACCTAATTCAGAGTCCCATTTTCCACGTCGCAAGCCTTTCCCGCAGGCACCCTGACCTCGCCCCCATTTCTAGTCCCCCCTTCCTGATAGAGAGCCAGCTCTGCTCCTGGGCTGGCACACTCGACTTGGGAACGGGCAGGACGCACAGGGTTTCGGGGTTTTCTGCTCCAGTGCTAGACTGCACCAGCTGCCAGTTCAAATCTCCACTAGGGAGGCGCATTCTGCAGCATAGGGACACAACCGAGGGAAACCGGCAGGCGTCTACGGGACTGGCATCTGGTACTCCAAATACCCTTTGTCACCTCCCAGATCCCTCGCCTCCGCTCAAGCGCGCATGACCAGGGCGCCACTCCCCTCCTCAACCACTCCCAACCCCTCAAATGGCTCCCACCAGGAGGCCGGAACAAAAGCCTCTAGGCTGTTTGCCCCCTCTTTCTTCGCTCCACAGTGGAACGCTCGTCTCCGGTCTCTGCCTTCTTGCGGATGGGCGGCGTCCTCACCAGGCAGGAGCGGAGCGGAGAGAAAGGGAAGACGGAACGCGCGGGTGGGGGGGGGGGGGCTTCTTTCCACTGCCCTCTCCTTTTCTGAATCTGCCAGATTTTGCTGTGAGAGACGCGAACACTTGGCCACGACAAATCTAGGAAACTAAGTTGCTCGCTACCGAAAGCGCGCCCCAACCCCCTCAATTTCCAAAGCACAAGCGCTTAGTGGAGGCTTCGCGGCTAAGTAGTTTCACCGCTGCACCGCCTCATTCAAAGTCCCTCTCTAACACCGAGCGAGACACGTCTGGGGCGGACTTAACTGCGCGTGGGCACTCCCAAACCAGCCACGCTGGTCCCCACACGCACCCACACTGTCTGCACACACACCCACGCGTTGTGAGCAACTGCACTTTTACCATCATGGGCAGCCAGAGGGTGACTTTTGTCAGCGCTAGGATCAAAGCGAAGCGCTTCTGCGCTATGCTCACGGTGAAGCTCCTGGTGCCATAGAGAACCCCCGGGTTCTCACGCCTGCAGGCTCCAGCCCCAGCAGCGGCGGGCAGGCAAGGTCCAAACACAGTGTCGGAGCTCGAGGAGCAGCCGCCGGAGCACCGCAGGGCTGGCCCTGGAGCATCCTCCGGGGACAGGGCAAGCACGCGCCCCCCAGTAGGAGGGGTCCCGGGAGTGGAAGCTCCGCGGGAGATGTCCTGGTACTTGGCATGAAGTCTCGGCGGCTCCTCTGAACAAAGCAACTGGTGAGTGAGCGGGACCGAGAGGCCCGCGAGGAGTCCGAAGGCCGCAGCGTACACCGCGCAGAGGAGCAGCACGTAGGAGCTGGAGCAGTCGGCCAGGCAGCCCCAGGGCGTGCGCACGAAGGCGCCCCAGCCGCACAGCGGGAGCGCCGAGAGCAGCAAGCTCGCCGCCCACACAGCCAGAGCCACACCGAGCACCTGGCCGGATCTGCTGGAGGCAGCCTGACTCCCCACAACCCTGTGCATCGTGTAAAAGTTGTAGGACACAAGGAGAGTCGCCTTCACATTGCTCGAGAGACCCTGGCATAAATACAGTAAGGCGGAGGTGGTGCACAGCGACTGGAAGTAGCCAGGGACCTCGTTGGGCCACTGCAAAAACATAAAGATGGTCACCGACAGGACGCTCATAAGATCATCCACAGACCAGGAAGCCACAAGCATGGACACAACAGTTCTGCTGTGCATTTTCAGCAGAGAAACTAGTGAATAAATAGCGCCCGCCAGGGCTACAAGAGTCATTAAGCATGTCAGGCAAAAAAGATAGATATTCAGAGTTCCTGGAGGATTGAAAAGCTCCGTAGAATTGTGATTTTCTTTCCACAGGCTAGAGTCATTTGTTGATAGGTTCCTGAGAAGGGAAGACATTGTCCTTGGTCAATTTTTAATTTCCCTCTTCAGTGAGTCTGATCATTTTCTCAAAATAAACCATGGATGCTGCAAATCACAGCTCCTTTCTCCTACCAAGTTTTCCTCTAGATGTTCCCGGTCACTCCTGCAGAAAAATGTTCAGGCATATCTCCTGCAGATCCGACTCAACCCATGTTTAAAATCTGGGTTCCTTTTCAAGCATCAATAAGAAACTTTTCAACCTTTCAATTAAAAACAAGCAAATGAGAAACTCCCTCCCACCATCAAGTTTCAGGCAAGAAAGCGAAACTCCTCAGGTAGCAAAGCAGTGATGTCTGAATCCTTTTGGGTCGTTGTTATGGAGCAAAGCAACTTGTAGCTTGAGATAATCAAACTATTCACTTTCAAGTGCAGTAAAACCGATGCATTTGGTTCCAGAGATGGATTCAGAGGCAGAGAGATTGCCAGGTTTCAGCTCTGCTGAGAGAGAGAGAGCGAGCCAGTCAGAGGGAGTCTGAACACAGGCTCCCATCCAAACCACAGTGTTCTTCAAACAGGCTGTGATCCTCAGAGCTGCAGGAAGGAGGAGTCAGCTTCAAGCAGGAGAAAAGCAGGGAAAAAAGGGAGGGGAGTTCAGTGTATGAGGAAAATGATGTATATCTTGCTGGCCTGCCTCATTCAAGGCAGGAAGCGTTGTCCTTGCTAAGCCTTCCCCCTTGGGGAACAAAACTAGCCCAGATACTTGCTCAGGCTTGACGCAAACTATAGTTATCACCTCAGAACTCTAAACTGCTCCCTTAACTAAAGGGCTGCTTTTTAAAGTTTATTTTGAAAGACACAGAGAGAGAGCGAGAGAGCGAGACGGGGCCCTTATCAGGGTTTCATCACATTGTGATACCCCCACCCCAGGCTCCCTGGTGTGTTTGAGGTCTTCCTAAGATTCAAATTCGTGATCTTCTATGTGGTTCCAGCATTGCAGAGTAGCACTTTCCCACCTGTGTAGCACACCGTAGCTGGTCCGATAAAGAGCTGCTTTTATTTCGTTCGAGACTTCCTTGCTTCATAATCCACTGGAAGAATATCATCAATGCCATTTGTATGAATAACACTTACCAGATTTCCTTTTAAGAAATACACTCGACAATGTCATTATGTTTCTCATCACAATAACCAAGATTATGCAAGTCCTTGAGTAGAGGAGTAGCTGTAGACATTTTTTTTTTAATTTTTAAAATAATTCTTTTTTTTAGAAAATTTAACTTTATTTCTTTATTTTCAATTTAACCAGGGAGAGACAGAGAGAGAGAGAGAAAGCAAGCTGCTAGGTCCGGGGCTCGAACCACTGTCAGTCATGTGGGAGTCCAGCGTCCTCAACCACCACACCACCTGCTGGCCCCGACATTTTTTTTTAATAAGTGTATATTTTCTTCCCCTGTCATTCAAACACATGTTTTTAGTTGTTCTTAAGGTCAGGTGACATTACACAGGGCCTCAAAGGAAGGTTGCCACACAAAAAACATTTTTAACCAGAGTATTTAGGGCGTCTGCATGCAATAGTTTCATCTCAATAGTTTCATGCAATTGTCAGCTTTGCAAGAAGCATGGCTTGGTTAAGAAGTAGCTGGTAGCAGTAGACCTGGAGTGCATTTCTCAGGACGTTTCAGGGCACATTCCTTCTCAGTTCAGCTTCGCAACCTGATGGCTGCATTCTCCCACGCGGTGCTGGAGATTTGAATGGAGGCAGGAGAAAGAGAAAGAAAAAGTTGAGATGGTAATGATTTAAACGAATGGGAGTGGTAATAGAACTGTAATCTTTCCTTTCATTTTAGAAATAACTGAGACCGCATTTTTGAATCTGAATCTGTCCGAGCAGAAAATGATTGTGCTAGTTGTTGCCAGCTACACCCTTTGATACACACAGTAGGCAGTTCACTTATCTTGACATGTTGACTGTGACTTTCCCCTTCCTTTAGCTAAATGGAAAATAAAACCCACGTGGAAAAGCTAGCTCAGCGCTCTAGCTCCCCCTACTGACAGTAATAGACCTTGCAGTGCTGGGTAGGTGAGTCTGGGAGTAAATTCATTTGAAAATAATGTTGATTCAGTAATTACAGTGATCAACAGACATTATTTTTGAATATTTTTAGTGTTCTGTGGCATGCATTCTGTCTTGTCTCCCAGACCTTATCCTTTCTTGGAATAGCAAAGATACAAGGGTTCTTCAAAAAAAAACGAATGCATACATATTACGAAAAACTATGCATGATTTCAAAAACGTTGTAATAAAAATAGATTTGTATGAACTTGTTAAACATGTCTGAACATGGTCTACCTGGAGACACAAAGAAAAAAGAAGACATCAGTTTGAAAAGTGCCCTGCTCAGAGCGATATGAATTCTGCTAAAATAGAAGCAAGCACAAACATACAATTTATGAAGAAGCTTGTGTGAGAGAGTTGTGAAATCACTGATGCTTTATAGAATGTTTATGGAGGCAGTGCCCCAAATAAATTAGCAGTTTCCAAATGGATAACTTGTCTTAAGAAAAAGATGAGACAATGGTAAAGATGATGTCTGCAGTGGCAGACCATCCATATCAATTTGTGAGCAAAAAGTTAATGCTGCTTGTGCGGTAATTGCTCTTAATTGTGTTATGATGTTGGCTACTGCTGGACTGTTAATTGAAGACAATCAATGATTAACAGCAGAAACAATTGCGAGTCCCATATACATCTCAATTGGTTCAGCTTACACAATTCTGACAGAAAAATATTAATGGTGAGCAAACTTTTTGGCCCCAATGGGTGACAAAACTGTTGTGGCCAGACAGCTGAAGACAAGAGCAGAGTTTTCAGTACAAATTTCCAAGTGAGAGCTGGATCTTGAGCCATGTCCTCTAAGACTTGTAACAGAAGATGACACGTGGCTTTACCGGTACCATCCTGGAGATCAAGCACAAGCAAAGCAGTGGCTATCAAGGGGTGGAAGTGGTTCCGACAAAACAAAAGCAGATTGGTCAAGAGCAAAGGGCTTGACAACATTTATTTTGGATGTGTAAGACATTTTACTTGTTTATTTTTGAGACTATCAAAGAACAGTAATATCTACTTATTTTGAGAGTACTTTGAGAAAGTTAGCTGACACTTTGGCTTGTAAGCTTAGTATCAGAGAAAATATATTGTGGAGGCCAGTGAGTAGCGTGGTGGCTAAGATGCTGGACTCCCACATGGTCGACTGCAGTTTGAGTCCTGGACCTGGTGGCTTACTTTTTGCATTTTCTCTCTCACTCTGTCTCTCTTTGGTGAGTGCAAGTGCACTACAGCAAATTGAAGTATAATAATGGTAATAAATAAAATAATATTAAATATACCTTTTTTTTTTTTTTTTGAGATTTTTGCTATAGGGCACGTGCGCTCACCAGAAAGACAAAGACAGACAGAGAAACAGAAAGTGAGAAATCACCCTCCAGGGAGGATAGCCACACCACAATCCCTTTTTCTCCGCAATCCCTTCTTCTCCGTTCTCCTCTCGGGATCTTGGGAATGCACCACACCCATTGGGCGTGAGTTTAAGCCACCAGGTCTGGGACTCAAACCACAGTCAACTACAAGGGAGTACAACGACATAGCAGTTATGCCAACTGCTGTCCCCAATTCTTAAAAAAAAAAAAAGAAAACTTGCCATGTAAGTCACTGTGTTCTGGGGCTGATTATTACCGAATGGCATCTTAGCTCATCCTAATGTGGCTAGGTATACTATTGCCCCCATTGCATAAGTGAGAAAACAGGCACAGAGAGATTAACTGATTTGTCCAAGGTCACATATTTAGTAAGTGGAGCCAAATTGAAAATTTGTTGTCATGTCAGGTTTTCCATTTTTTCCTTTCTTTCTTTTTTTTTTTTCTAATTTGCTAGAGGGTGCCTGCACTTGCAGAAGAGAGAAAGAGAGAGAGAAAAAAATAGAGAGAAAGTAAATTCACTCTCCAAGGGAGATGGTCACAGCACTATCCTCTTCCCTTTATCTCTCCCTCCTTCTCTCCTTTCAGGATTTTGGGCATATACACACATGTGCCTGATATGTTTCTCAGTCTGCTGGGCCCTGTACTTGAACCACACAATCAGCCATGTGGGATCCACCTTCCTTAACCACCATGCCACAGACTGGCCCTGGTTCTGCATTCTTAATCCCAGCACATGTACATTTTCTAGTTATTCCCTCATAGTACTCTCCCTCATTGGAAACACTTCCAATGATGCTGACAGTCATAAAATTTTATTTCTGCTTCCCTTTCATCCAAAGCATTTTTAAATGTCTCATTTTTCAAAATTTTAATTTATAATATTTTACCAGTTCTTATGTTTTATATAAAGCATTGTGTATATATATATGTGTGTGTGTGTATGTTTTATAAACCATTATATATGTATCATAAAACAACATATACACATATCTTAGTAGGATGTTTATATAAAATATATATAATACATAACATATATGTTTTATAATGCATTGAATATATATTATAAAACATAGATTGGTAAGGGATTGTTACTGAGTTTATACCGTGTTATATGTAAGTAATGAGTTTCTTGAACATTGTTACCATAATCTGATTTCTTTAAAATATCCTGTTTGGGGATGTGTGGGGGGAAGAAGTAGCTTCAAATAATCAAGATATCTTTTTAGTAGATCAAGAATATTTCTGAGAAGTCTCTTTATGCCTTAAAATTTTTTACCCAGTTCCTGTGAGTCAGCTTGTTCCTCTGTCTCACTTATGACAGAGATTATGTCTTCAATTATTTAAAATTCTCTCATCAAATTACTTAATATGCAAATTTACCTTGATTTGAATAGAAATTATGATATGTCAGAACAGTTAAGTTGAGAACTTATTTTTATCCCACTGCTTCTTTGGCTACTTTAAAACATGTATGTTTTTAAAACGTACTATACGTAACATAGTATTATAGACTGTTAATCGACCTATAACATGTTAAATTAGAGAAACCGAACAGAAATAAATTACAGAGAATGTAAACAACCTACAGAGAGTTATGTGGCAATAATTTAATTAGGCTTGTATTTTATGAAGCCCTTCATGTAATTATACCTTTGAAAAGCACTATAGGCAATTTATTTCTCTAGAAGTCCACAGTGTATCTGAAAATTCTCTGAACACTTAGTGTATCTGAAAATTCTCTGAATACAGTATCTGAAATTCCTCAGACTAGAAAACAGCATAAAAAATTCTTGTGGAATACTGTAAAGTGACATTATTAGCAATGTGGGGCTTTGACAATAAAAAAGAAACCACAGGACCAAATGGAAACATTTTTTTCTTGTTTTATGAAAGTTAAAAAAATCACAGATAAAATTAATTATGAAGGTATAATACTTCTTTGTTGCTAAAAATGGAGCTGGCCCTCTGCCTCTGTGGATTCTACTTGCATGAATTTAACCAGTTGTGGATTAAAAATATTTAGGAAAAAAAAGTAAGTCATAACAATACAACAATAAAAAATAAACACAAATAGAAAAAAAATACAGTATAACAACTATTTGCATCACATTTACATTGTATTAGGTCTTATAAGTAACTTATGAGGTACTCTTTTTTTAAGATTTTTAAATTTTTAATTATATTTATTTATTACTCTTTAATTCACTAGAGAGAGAGAGAGAGAGAGAGAGAGAGAGAGAAAGCTGCCAGGTCTAGGACTAGAACCACAGTCAGGCATGTGAGAGTACAGAGCCCTTAACCATCATGCTAACTGCCGGCCCCAACTGATGAGGTGTTCTAAGTAACTAGAGGTGATTTAAAGTGCATGAGAAGATGTGCATAGGCTATACTCATTGAGCATCCTCAGATTATACTGTCCTTGCTGGTCCCAGGATAAATCCTTCATGGATAACAAGGGGGTACTGTGTAGTGCTGTGCAACAAAAATATTTTAAGAGTACTGGCTCAGCTGGTGGATCCTACTAGTTCATCAAATATCAAGTGAAAAAAAGTTACAAATGATCCAATGCACAGACACACAAAAATATAAATAAATAAAATCCATATGTGTATTAATAATATGAATGTATATATCACTTAAAATAGAAATACATAATAAATATAAAATTCAAATCGATGATAAATATATAAATATATGATAATCTTCTGAAACCTGTTCAACCCAAAGGTAACCTTGGACATTTTGGGTAACTGTTTCAAAAGTCTTTCAAATGTGAAATTCTATAAAAATTTAAAAATCGCGTCCATGGATGAAACACAAAAACAGTTGGATGTAATGTGCATATATGTGTGTGGGTATACCCACACACATATATGCATATAGAATTAAAATTTTATTGGATCACAGTCACACTCATTCTTTTTTTTTTTTTTTGGAGAGTTTTTTTTTTTTTTTTTTTCGCTATAGGGCGCGTGCGCTTGCCAGACAGACAGAGAGAGACATAGAGACAGAAAGCGAGAAATCACCCCCCAGGGGGGATGGTCACGCCGCAATCCCTTCTCCTCCATTCTCCTCTCGGGATCTTGGGCACGCACGCACATGCACCCGACGTGAGTTGTAAGCCACCGGGTCCGAGACGCGAACCACGGTCGACTACGTGGGAGTCCAGCGACATAGCCATTACGCTAACTGCTGGTTCCCACTCATTCTTTTTTTTAATTCTTTTTTTTTTTTTTTTTTTTTTTTCCTTATTTTTGCCATAGGACGTGTGCACTCACTGCAATCACTTCTCCTTCATTCTCCTCCTGGGATTTGGGCTTGCATGCACAAATACCTGGCATGTTTTTCGAGTCTCCAGTCCAGGTCTTGTACTGCAGAGTTGGCCCATGTGGGATCCAGCAAGCACCTTAACCACCATGCCACCTACTGGCCCTTCCTTTTTCTTTTTAATGGTTGCTTTCAGGCTAAAACAGAGTTTAATTCCGAGTACTTCTGAAAGAGACAGTGTAGCCACAAAGCCAAAACATAAATATTTTTGGCCCTGCTCAGAAACAACTTTGTTGATTCTTGGTTTATCTGAAAGAAGAGCAATTCAATGCAAATTTAATTTTGATTGGTAGAATGTTTGGGTCATTTGTGAATTTGGACACATCTACTTCTCCTTATCTATTCTAACACACATAAAAATATATAATATTTGATAATAAAATATATATTCATACATAAGTTATATATACTTATTTTTTTTAGAGAGAGATTTTTGCTGTAGGGCACATGCACTGTCAGAGAGACAGAGAGAAAGAGAGTGAGAAATCCCCTCCCAGGGAGGATGGCCATATTGCTATCCCTTCTCTTCCATTCTCCTCTTGGGGTTTTGAGCACTGCACACATGTACGGGTGTGAGTGTTAAGCCACTGGGTATGGGACTCGAACTGCAGAACTGCAGTCAATTGTGTGGGAGTCCAGCAACATAACCATTATGCCATCTGCAGTCCCACATAATTATTAATAGTAAAATGTCAATAATAATAACAGATCACATGTATTTGTTTTCTGTCATGTTCCAAGCATTCTTCTAAGTTATTTACACGAATTAACGAATTTAACTTTAAAATCTTATGATACGGATATTAAGTTTAGCCGCATTTTCCAGACTAAGGACTGAGGCAGAGAGACAGAAAATAACCAATCTAAAGTCATACTACTGCTTAGTGAAGGGGTTCAAATGTGAACTTTGTTATTCAGATAGGTTCCTGGCTTATAGAGGTATGAAGGTAAGTACTTTATTTTTCTGCCCTGTTTTCTAGATTTTTTTGCCTTTGCAAACATACCATGAGCCTCAATAAATCAGAGAAATTGCTAGAGAAGAGGAATTCTTGGGGCAATACGTATTTCTTAGATCAATAATAGAACGATGCAAATGGCCTCCTGTTCTTTCTTTTCATTTAATATCATTGAGCTCCAAGGGTTTTAGAAAAATTACCTCAGTTGTTCTTACTTCCCTGGGGAGAAGTGAAGTTTTTCCAAATTCTACAGCTGAGAAGTTAAAGCATGCAAGTGAAATTGGTTGTTCAAGATGATACTGCAATTCAGTGACAGCTGGAAATTAAATCGACCTTCTTCTCTTTCTTTATTCTTCGTCTACTCACAAAGGTAGATATGTCTCTGAACTATGTAGTAAGAAATACCCCAAGACTTGGGCCTATTTGAAGTGGAAAGGTTATTTATTTATTTATAAAAGACCTAAAATATTGAATGAAAACAAAATATTGTAAGGAATTAGAAATAAGAGTCTTACAGAGGTAAAAAGTGGTATTGATTTTCTAGTCACCATGGTGGAAAGGGTGGTATCTTACCACCTGAATGTGATTTCTAGCTTTCATTATCACTTGCTTTTAATTCTTCAGCAAGCTGCTTAATCTCTCCTATGGCTCAGTCAGTCTACCTCCCTAGATAGGCTAATAACACCCATCCCGAAGAACTTTAAAAGCTCAGGAGCAAATCATCCTCAGACCTTAGAGTAAATAATGATGAGTTTCTAGGATATTTATTTCCATAACTGGCAGTTCCTTCTGAAGTAAAACATAGCACCATTATATGCTCTGGGTTCTCTAGTGGAAAGAAGTAAGAGCAGCAGTT
This sequence comes from Tupaia tana, assembly GCA_026018925.1. Taxonomy (NCBI): domain Eukaryota; kingdom Metazoa; phylum Chordata; class Mammalia; order Scandentia; family Tupaiidae; genus Tupaia; species Tupaia tana. The sequence goes on from JAKSZU010000019.1 coordinate 24,275,415, forward strand.
TTGGTGTATCTGTCGCCTCCCTTTCCTTTAATGTTCAGTTGATCAGAATCACAGAAGTTACTTTGCACATGATTATTAGATGCGATGCTCAAGTTAATGGAATGTAATGGAAAGTGGGGGTAGGGGAGAAAAGGTGAAGGAGAAAGAGGAGGGAGAAACAAAGAGAGAGAGAAGAGAGAGCAAACTTGAGGTATCTGGACTAATGTACTGTGTTGCTGGTAGTGAGGCACTGGGTGGACGGAATACGGCTGGCCTAGCAAAGCCAAGATAAGAGGTATCAACAAATGGATAGGCACAGATTCTACATTTTAAAATCGATTCCTTATTGTTTTGACTTAAAAGCAGTGCCGAATGAACGCCTTTGTGCATTACCTTAAGATAAGTCATCATTTTATACAGACATATACATAGTAAATTTTTAGCATTGAAATTGCCAAGCCAGATTGCTTTAACTTTTGAGAGATTTGTCTACCTGCCTGCCAGAAAGTTGCATCAATAATAGTAGCACCAACTCACATATGTTAAGACTGCCTGTTTCTCCTATATTCTCACTAGTACCGAGCATTGTGGAAGTATCTTTTATAATAAAGAATAGATTACTGCATAAAATGGACTTATAGAGCAATGGATAGAATAGAGAATCAAGGAATAAATCCTTATAAATACAGTCAAATATATATTTTTTTCCACTGCCAGAGGGTGTGTGCACTTGCCACACACACACACACACACACAGGGAGAGAGAGAGAGAACCTTCCAATGTGGTATGGTCACACCACAGTCCTTTTCTTTTTCCTCCATCTCTTCATCCCATCAGGGGGCTGGGCATGTACACAAGTACTCCTGGTATATTTTTCAAGCAGCTGCAGTTAGGATTTGAACTGTGGTTGGTCATGTGGGATCCAGCTCCCAGTGCAGAGTGCTTAACCACAGTGCTACAGTGCTGGCCCATCTAATCAAATAATTAAAAAAAAAATTTTTAGGGTTTATTTATTTGCAGAAAGATGGTACCCTCAATGTGGTCTCTTGTTATGATTTCACTCCTAGCTCTCCCAGCCTATTGGGATCTATGTCTGCATGGGCCCTCTGGGAAATAAAAACAGAACAAACAAAAACCTGCATGATAATTTTCTCTTAGAGGAGGAAGAGTTCAGATTACATAATACCATGTATAGAATAGGCACTCAATTAGCATTTGTTTCATGGAGTGGAATTAACCTGCCTTTGTCAAAAAGAGAAAAAAAGGGGAAAAAAATAAGAGGAAGATAGAGCCATAGCATCCTATCACCTTAGGTTCAGATTCTCAACTCAAAATAATTTGAGTGTCATGAATATAAAAGTTGAGGTAGAGAGAGTTCTTTTATTTTTTTAAGGATTACTTTATTTATTTATTTATTTATT